>JAQFVV010000119.1:3355948-3990556 GCA_028023455.1 Epiperipatus broadwayi | reverse complement strand
GTTACATAGATTACAACGGTTAAAAATATTTCAAAATAAACATAAACGATCAAAATATAAAATCATTGATACTGACAATTACAGAGTAAATTCACAAGTAACCCAATAGTATTCACCACAAGATACTTGCATTATCACCAATAACTTAAAAGACATCAAAATAAATACATTATAGATACTCACCATAAGGTATCATTATTTATCGAATGTCTATCCATTTTGACCAAATATGAAAACCCAAAACATACTTAACCGATAACCAATCCATGCAAGCGTCTATAAACAACTTAAATTTAATGTATTTTAATTTAGGCTTCCAGTATGAATAGACTACATAGATTTGCATTTGAAAATAAAATATTCTCTATCCCTATTTAACCTTAGGCTAAAAATTCAAAGAAATAAACTGGCATCAATTCATCTGATACATCTATGTATTCAATGTAATACGGAATACGCAGCACCAAAAAGATTAAGAGAAGACATTGATTCGCCAGTTAGAATATTACATCTATCTAACGATAAGAACAATAAAAAAAAAAACTCCATAGAAAGTGAATAACGTTTCTCCGTCTTATAATTCCTTCCATAGGCAAACGGGTGAGTGCGGCGTATATATAAACGATTCTGCCAGTAGTTTCTAATCTCCGAAATACATCTACTAACCACATCAATATATCCAATCCATTGACCCAATTTAACAACGACACAACCTAAGATTACCCTCCTCTAATATAACTTTACAAATCTATACAGCCATTCACACCCGACTTAAGTTTAACATTTATATCATTTAACTTAAACGGAAAACCGAAACTTATAATAAAACTTAAAGAACAAAAAATAAATAAATGGAAATGATTTTACAAAATAAATACATTAAATAAAATTATAACTAATTAATAAATAACGTTGGTCAGATAGGATAATATTGCAATCATTTAAATTTGGAAAGTTTTAATTTAATGTTCATTATTTATTTGTTCTTACGGGTTAAACAGTTCATCTTTATCCGTTGTTTGCCATGAACGTGAATTCCCACGCCGTCCTAAGATTGGTATTCTGTTGGCCGATTTATTTATCCATCCGGAGGTTTTTGCTTTAACTGGTCCTCAATGTAGAAAAACGATAGTTCATTTCTCTTTCTTTCTTAGCAAAACTGGAAGAGATTGAAGAGTGCATCTTTTCAAAACTTTCTCCTTCACTTCCGCACTAACATATATCTGTCCTCTCTCAATAATAATTAATTAATACCTCTAAAACTTGTCCTTTTATATTAACTTAAAGGATCCAATGGACATTATTTCATGATGACATGGTCTTTTCAGTGAGGTCCGATTCAATTGTTTTTCATTCATTGGCTATTTGTTTCTATTGTTTTCCTATCTGACCGGATAAAAGTATATTTAAATGCCCAAGGCTAGTTTACATTTCTAATTAAAACAATCATTTCCATTTCTGATTAGCTCAATGTGTTTTCAAACTTAAAGATATATTTTCATCTTTAAATCTCTACTGAAAATTTAGTTTTAAAACACTTTTTCTTTACAAAGTTTCTACACAATTTTTTTTTTTTATCTGTGCGATTTATATATTCGAGTTTAAGATGATATTTCATTTCAGTTTTTAATTCTTAAAAAAAATTTTTAAATGCGAAATTCTTATTTTAATTTCATGTTTAATAATAAAAACACAATGTAACATCTGTGCTCACATATTATCCAAATACTAAAAAATAATATATATATATATATTGGGTGAATATACAATCCTCACACATTATTTTAAAATATAAATAAAAAGATCAGGTAATAAAATTGATTTATTAAAAAGAAAAACCTTAAAAACTGAAAAGTAAAAAATGAATAATAAATATATGCTGTCAAAGTAGATGGAAAACTTAAACTATTTTAAGAAAAAGTATTTAAAAGCATTTTTTTCTTATAAAAAAAAAGTAAAAATATAAAGATTGATATTTTAAAAATAGAAATAATGTTGAGTTCTATAATATTGAAAAATGGAAATGATTGTCTTATTAATTAAATGATTGTTCAAAAGCAAACTAGCCCTTGAGGCATTTAAAATAAATTAAATGGTCAGATAATAGAATACAAAGAAATTAAATGACCAATGCAAGCACGGAAACTGACAGCTCAGACCATAACTGAAATGACTAAGAGGATTAGTGACGTCTTGCTCGTTGAATCCCAAGATCTGATGTTAAGAGGCTAAGAAAAATATAAAAGCAAAATGATTATGTAAATTTGTATCTGGAGAACTGGACATGAATATGTCGTTATATTCATAGCTATATTGCAGATTTTCACGATGTGGAAGTCTGGACTTTTTTTCTGGACAACCAGCTGAGGCCTCATTGATGACAGTTCCTGACCAATTGCCTGGCAAGTCGCACTTTCATTTCAAAGGGCAAAATCTACGAAAGGGATCATGGAGATAAACTTCTAAATCTTTGAAAGCCTTAGAAGTATGAACTCTTGTGTCTATCTAATAAGAACTTTCCAAAAGTTGCAATTAATTAATAGCTGAAAATAAGAACTCTTATCTGACTTAAAGAATGCGTAAATTCAATTGTTAATATTTTTTTTATGCAGAGATGTTTAAGCAATCATTTCCATTTCATTTTTGTGTGTGTGTGTGTGTGTGTTATGTTTTAATTAAAATGTGTTTTGAATTTAAGTTGGGTATAGATAGCTGCATGAATAAAAATTAATAACTATGTCTAAATTCGTTTATGTTTAGTTTAAGGGATTTTAATTTCAGGCCATTTGTTTCAGAGTTAGAACGATGCTTGTGGAGGGATATATGGGTGTTTATATCACTGTAATGTTGAGCGTGTTTAGCATACAGGGCAACATGCTCAACTGAATGCATGACCCCAAAGAGGCAGTCATATCGTTGCAATGGTTGCAGATGTATTTCCTGCGCCTACTGACCCTTTCTAGCCCTGGAGGGATTATAAGTATAGGAATAGAAAAAAAAAAAAAAAAAAAAAAAAAAAAAAAAAAAAAAAAAAAAAAAAGGGGCCCTCTGGAAAAAGAACAAAAAAATCAAACATTATCACACTGTCAGATGCACATCCCTGTAGGCGTTGTTTTATGCTAGCATCTTCATATTGCATTGGTTATGACTATATATCTAAAAGCAGGCATTGGTTGGCTACGAACTTTTTGTCTGAGATTGAATGAATGTTTTGATAAGTTTTTAAGGGGAAAAATCTTATGTAGCCTATCTACACTTGACATGCTAAAGTAAAATATAATTTAAATATCCATCTGTGCGGTCTATTTAAATAGTAATTTGAATTTAAAAAAAATAAATGTTAAAATCTAAACATAAATTTATTCCTCAATTTTAAATGTGCGTTAATAAAAAATCTATTTGTGTGTTAATTACTGGCAGTGGCTTCTTTTTATTTTATTGTTCTAAATATTTAATATATACTTTGAGAATATAAATCTATTAAAACTTATAAAAATGTTTAAATCTCTGCTTACTCTGCTGATCCAGTGACCCTGGCTGACGATTGTGATTTTAACAGCGCGTATCTGCCTACTCTATAAATTTTCTGATGATGATGATGATGTGATGTATTATGGCTTCTCCTGTAAACGAAGTCAAGAATATCTCAGCAATTATGCCCAGATAAACCTGTTAGCCATTTTCTTTTACATTCCCCCACTCTAAATTTACCCATAATCTGCTCTATCCCATTTCCACAACATAATTTTTGTCAACTCTATAACCTTTATATCTAAATCCCCCTTATCTTTTTCCCAAACCCAGCACATAAAAACCAATAATTCACTTTCTGTATAATCACTCTTTTCATATTTATTTTTCCACAACTTCATTATATGTACCCTTTCCGTTTTCAAACATTTACATTCAATTAACAAATGCCTAATATTTTCAATTCCTTCCTTACATAATTTACAAAATAAATCACCCATATTTTTCCATTTACATGTATATTCTTTTGTAGCTAAAGATCCCGTTCGAGCCCTTAAACAATAAACTACTTTCCTTACTATTATCATATATTAACTCACACCTAATATTCTGTTTATTTCTATATATATTTAAACTCTTTTACTCTCCATACCATTTCTCCATCTCTAACTCCCTAGTCTTTATTAATAAATCTATTCTTTTTATCCCATTCCTTACTACTACAACACTCAACAATCCTCTTAACACAATCATCCCATCTTTTTGTACAAATATACTGATATAAATTCTTTATCCAAATCTTTTGCATACCTGCATTACCTTTCAAACCCATCTTGTTACCTGCCCTTTACTCATAACCCAATTAAATACTATTTTAGCTATTCTTTTATTATCCATAAACTGCAATCTACCAAACATTTTCATTTTACTTTTTGCATCTCTCATATGAAAACTTGACCATCCCATTTCTCCTTTAAATTGCTCTCCCTTGCTGTCCATACTTGGCATCCAATGCATGTTCCTCCCTACTTCCCTTTGATCTTTTCTAAATAATCTAATATCTTTTTACTAACATATAATGCATCAATTACCATATGTTAACCCTGCTACTGCAACTCCTTTCCATATAATTCTAGCTACATCATATTTATTATATGAAAATACTGTTAATTTCTTTTATCAACCCTTTCTTTTCTTTGCTTCATTTATCAATTTTTTCTCCCATTCATCCAAATAATTTTTCTGATTACTTAAAATAATCTCTAAATAACTATATCTATTCACCACACTTAACTTAATATTTCCCAATAAAAATTCTACATCTTTTTCTTTCCTCAGTAAACATCACATGATCACCATTGCCTATGCTTACACAAGCTGTTTACTCAGAGACAAAACTCCATACAGTAGTGCCACTCAGTGCAATCCAGAATAATCAATAGATGCAGGAAGGTTTGTGCATAAATTCTCTATCTAGTGCCTACTCATCCAATATCCCCAGAGTAATTTCTAGCTTGTGGCTTTCATCATTAAGGAGCCTTAAATCTGAGAGCACTGCACCTAGATCTTAAACCACAAACTATAAACTAGTCTGGGGATATTGGATGAGTAGGCACTAGATAAAGAATTTATGCACAAAACTGTCTGTATCCATTGATTACTCTGGCTGCACAGAGTGGCACTAATGTATGGAGAGTTTTGCCTCTGTGCAAATTTTAGTTGTTATATGCAATTTGAAATAAAATGTTGGGTATCCATAAGTTAATTCAATAATTAGTTTTAAAAATAATAATGAAATTAATTATTTATGAATGCTCCATGTTTTTATTTCAAGTTGCATATAACAACAAAAATTGTGTGGTTGAAGAAAAAAATTATTTTTTGGTTTTTAGTACATTATGCATCAAATTAAATAAAAGCATTTTTTATTAAATATATATATATATATTATAACGATCGGGGATGATGATGAAGTTTGCAGTCTTACCGTATCTGCCATACGAGGGCGTATATATTTTGTCAGGTCTTTTTTTTGCGGATGATATATTTTTGTGTGCAGAAAAAAGAGAAGATATGGAAGTTATGTTGAGGACATGTGCAAGGGTGGGTAAAGAGATGGTGATTAAATTTAGTGAAGAAAAATCAAATATAATGATGGTTAATACTGAGGAAAGAAAAGATGTAGAATTTTTATTGGGAGATATTAAGTTAAGTGTGGTGAATAGATATAGTTATTTGGGAATTATTTTAAGTAATCAGAAAAATTATTTGGATGAATGGGAGAAAAAATTGATAAATGAAGCAAAGAAAAGAAAGGGATTGATAAAGAAATTAACAGTATTTTCATATAATAAATATGATGTAGCTAGAATTATATGGAAAGGAGTTGCAGTAGCAGGGTTAACATATGGTAATGATGCATTATATGTTAGTAAAAAGATATTAGATTATTTAGAAAAGATCAAAGGGAAGTAGGAAGACATGCATTGGATGCAGAAGTATGGACAGCAAGGGAGGCAATTCAAGGAGAAATGGGATGGTCAAGTTTTCATATGAGAGATGCAAAAAGTAAAATGAAAATGTTTGGTAGATTGCAGTTTATGGATAATAAAAGAATAGCTAAAATAGTATTTAATTGGGTTATGAGTAAAGGGCAGGTAACAAGATGGGTGAGAAAGGTAATGCAGTATGCAAAAGATTTGGATAAAGAATTTATATCAGTATATTTGTACAAAAGATGGGATGATTATGTTAAGAGGATTGTTGCGTGTTGTAATAGTAAGGAATGAGATAAAAGAATAAATTTATTAATAAAGACTAGGGAGTTAGAGAGATGGAGAAATAGTATGGAGAGTAAAAAGAGTTTAAATATATATAGAAATAAACAGAATATTAGGTGTGAGTTAATTTATGATAATAGTAAGGAAAGTAGTTTATTGTTTAAGGCTCGAACGGGATCTTTAGCTACAAAAGAATATACATGTAAATGGAAAAATATGGGTGATTTATTTTGTAAATTATGTAAGGAAGGAATTGAAAATATTAGGCATTTGTTAATTGAATGTAAATGTTTGAAAACAGAAAGGGTACATATAATGAAGTTGTGGAAAAATAAATATGAAAAGAGTGATTATACAGAAAGTGAATTATTGGTTTTTATGCTGGGTTTGGGAAAAGATAAGGGGAATTTACATATAAAGGTTATAGAGTTGACAAAAATTATGTTGTGGAAATGGGATAGAGCAGATTATGGGTAAATTTAGAGTGGGGAATGTAAAAGAAAGTGGCTAACAGGTTTATCTGGGCATAATTGCTGAGATATTCTTGACTTCGTTTAAGGAGAAGCCATAATACATCACATCATCATCATCATCAGAAAATTTATAGAGTAGGCAGATACGCGCTGTTAAAATCACAATCGTCAGCCCAGGGTCACTGGATCAGCAGAGTAGCAGAGATTTAAACATTTTTATAAGTTTTAATAGATTTATATTCTCAAAGTATATATTAAATATTTAGAACAATAAAATAAAAGAAGCCACTGCCAGTAATTAACACACAAATAGATTTTTATTAACGCACATTTAAAATTGAGGAATAAATTTATGTTTAGATTTTAACATTATTTTTTTTTTTAAATTCAAATTACTATTTAAATAGACCGCACAGATGGATATTTAAATTATATTTTACTTTAGCATGTCGAGTATAGATAGGCTACATAGATTTTTTTCCACTTAAAAACTTATCAAAACATTCATTCAATCTCAGACAAAAAGTTCGTAGCCAACCCAATGCCTGCTTCCAGATATATAGTCGCAACCAATGCAATATGAAGATGCTAGCATAAAACCACGCCTACAGGGATGTGCATCTGACAGTGTGATATTATTTGAGTCTTTCCAGATTTCTATTCCTATACTTATAATCCCTCCAGAGCTAGAAAGGGTCAATGGCGCAGGAAATACATCTGCAACCATTGCAACGATATGACTGCCTCTTTGGGGTCATGCATTCAGTTGGGCATGTTGCCCTGTATGCTAAACACGCTTCACATTACAGTGATATAAACACCCATATATCCCTCCACAAGCATCGTTCTAACTACGAAACAAATAGCCTGAAATTAAAATCCCTTAAACTAAACATAAACGAATTTAGACATAGTTATTAATTTTTATCCATGCAGCTATCTATACCCAACTTAAATTAAAACACATTTTAATTAAAACATAACACACACACACACACACACACAAAAATGAAATGGAAATGATTGCTTAAACATCTGCATAAAAAAAATATTAACAATTGAATTTGCATTCTTTAAGTCAGATAAGAGTTCTTATTTTCAGCTATTAATTAATTGCAATTTTTGGAAAGTTCTTATTAGATAGACACAAGAGTTCATACTTTACGGATTTAAACGATTTAGAAGTTTATCTCCATGATCACTTTCGTAGATTTTGCCCTTTGAAATGAAACCGCGACTTGCCAGGCAATTGGTCAGGAACTGTCATCAATAGGCCTCAGCTGGTTGTCCAGAAAATTAAATTTATTGCAGACTTCCACATCGTGAAAATCTGCAATATAGCTAGTTATAACGACATATTCATAGTCAGTTCTCAGATAATTATAATAATCATTTTGCTTTTATATTTTTCTTAGCCTCTTAACATCAGATCTCGGGATTCAACGAGCAAGACGTCACTAATCCTCTCGTGTTTCAGTTATGGTCTGAGCTGTCATTTTCGTGCTTGCATTGGTCATTTAATTTCTTTGTATTCTATTATCTGACCATTTAATTTATTTTAAATGCCTCAAGGGCTAGTTTGCTTTTGAACAATCATTTAATTAATAAGACAATCATTTCCATTTTCTAATATTATAGAACTCAACATTATTTCTATTTTTAAAATATCAATCTTTATATTTTTACTTTTTTTTTTACAAGAAAAAATACTTTTAAATACTTTTTCTTAAAATAGTTTAAGTTTTCCATCTGCGCGACAATATATATATTAAACAACTTTTACTTTTCAGTTTTTAAGTTTTTTTCTTTTTAATAAATCAATTTTATTTACGATCTTTTTATTTTCATTTTAAAATAATGTGACGGGATATTATATTCCGTTACAATATATATATATATATTATTTTTTAGTATTTGGATTGTAACGAGCACAGATGTTACATTGTGTTTTTATTATTAAACATGAAATTAAAATAAAAAGTTCGCATTTAAAAATTTTTTTTAAGAATTAAAAACTGAAATGAAATATCATCTTAAACTCGTATATATAAATCGCACAGATAAAAAAAAAAAAAATTATTAAACGAAAACTTTATTAAAGAAAAAGTGTTTTAAAACTAAATTTTCAGTAGAGATTTAAAGATAAAAATATATCTTTAAGTTTGAAAACACATTAATTAATCAGAAATGGAAATGATTGTTTTAATTAGAAATGTAAACTAGCCTTGGGCATTTAAATGTAAAAACATCGGTCAGATAGGAAAACAATAGAAACAAATAGCCAATGAATGAAAAACAATGGAATCGGACCTCAGCGAAAGGACCATATCATCATGACGTAATGTCCATTGGATCCTTTAAGTTAATATAAAAGGACAAGTTTGAAAATTATTAATTAATTATTATTGAGAGAGGACAGATATGTGTTAGTGCGGAAGTGAAGGAGAAGGGATTGAAAAGATGCACTCTTCAATCTCTTCAGTTTTGCTAAGAAAGAAAGAGAAATGAACTATCGTTTTTCTACATTGAGGACCAGTTAAAGCAAAAACCTCCGGATGGATAAATAAATCGGCCAACAGAATACCAATCTTAGGACGGCGTGGGAATTCACGTTCATGGCAAGCAACGGATAAAGATGAACTGTTTTAAACCGTAAGAACTTTATAAATAATGAACATTAAATTAAAACTTTCCATATTTAAATGATTGCAATATTATCCTATCTGACCAACGTTATTTATTAATTAGTTATAATTTTATTTAATGTATTTATTTTGTAAAATCATTTCCATTTATTTATTTTTTGTTCTTTAAGTTTTATTATGATTTCGGTTTTCCGTTAAGTTAAATGATATAAATGTTAAACTTAAGTCGGGTGTGAATGGCTGTATAGATTTGTAAAGTTATATTAGGGGAGGGTAATCTTAGGTTGTGTCGTTGTTAAATTGGGTCAATGGATTGGATATATTGATGTAGTTAGTAGATGTAGTCGGAGATTCGCTACTGGCAGAATCGTTTATATATACGCCGCACTCACCCGTTTGCCTATGGAAGGAATTATAAGACGGAGAACGCAGTTCCTTTCTATGGAGTTTTTTTTTTATTGTTCTTCTCGTTAGATAGATGTAATATTCCTAACTGACGAGAATCAATGTCTTCTCTTAATCTTTTTGGTGCTGCCGTATTCCGTATTACATTGAATACATCGATGTATCAGATGAATTGATGCCAGTTTGACTGCGAATTTTAGCCTAAGGTTAAATAGGGATAGAATATTTTATTTTCAAATGCAAATCTATGTAGTCTATTCATACTCGACCCTAAATAAAAATGCATTAAATTTAAGTTGTTTATAGACGCTTGCATGGATTGGTTATCGGTTAAGTATGTTTTGGGTTTTCATATTTGGTCAAAATATATAGACATTCGATAAATAATGATACCTTATGGTGAGTATCTATAATGTATTTATTCGGATGTCTTTTAAGTTATTGGTGACAATGCAAGTATCTTATGGTGAATACTATTGGGTTACTTATAAATTTCCCTCTGCAATTGTCAGTATCAATGATTTTATATTTTGATCGTTTATGTTTATTTTGAAATGTTTTTAACCATTGTAATCTATGTAACTGATCTATACTCAACATTATTAAAACAAATTTTTATAATTCCATCTGTGCGAACTTAATTAAAATGTAAACTTATAATATAATAGAAATTAAAATGCTTAAAATCTAAAGTAAAAAAATAATGTTAAATGTTAAAATGTAAACTGATACTAATACAATTTTCAATCTTATATATATATGTGCATAAATAAATGTTTGTGTGCTAATTACTGGCAGTGGCTTATTTTATTTATTTTTAATATTGAAATATAATTAGATGAGATATTATATTATTAAATCTCTGCTACTCCCTGAGCTAGTGACATGGGCTAATGACCGGATATCAAAATATATAAATAAAATATAAAAAAAAAAATATATTTTTTTTTTGACTTACGTATCTGCCTACTTTATAAATTTTTCTAGGTTCAAATGCCTAGATGGCGCCCTGTAGTGCAGATCATGTTAAGTGATATTCGCCGGATCGTTACAGGATATTTTGAAAATGTGTTTTGAAATGATTAATATTCAAATCTAAGAACTGAGAATCTAAACAATGTTGCTGTATTTCCAATATTTGAAATGAAATGTGAATGCACTAAAAGTCATTTAGATTTTTATGTTTATGAAGGCATTTTAGAAAAAAGCAAGTTTTAACTAAACAATCAAGAGAAATTACATTTCCATCCTTCGTTTGTTTTTCTTTCTATTTTAATTAACTGTAAAGCCTTTTTTGTGAATTAGTCATGCAATTCAATGAAAGTTCTGTCAAGTAATGCTTCAGATTGGCCTATATAAGTAGAAATTTAAGTTAAAGATAAGATGCTGCTCTTATCTTTATAAAAGTCGCTAACCTTGTGTTGTGGTTTGTGAGGTCCGTCTATCGGCAAAATAATATTGCTTCACTATTAGAAATTTTAAGGCGCATTCATTACAGGTTAAAGCCTGTTTAAGTATTTACATATACTTCCTGTGCACTCTATAAAAAATACAGTTACAACTCTACAATGTAAATCATTGTACACGTATAAAGGGTGACAACCAGAGTAGAAAAAATTCGAAAACTATTAGCCACTAATACTATTTTACCAAGCACTTTCGGTACCACATATCAGAATCATGGTAACATATTGAAAGCTTATCTTAAAAATATATATACTTCCTTCTACTATACATTACTAAAAACTTACTGACCCAATTTCAGTGCAATATGTCCCACAAATAACATTGTCAGGCTGAACAACCCTGAAGCATTGCATTATTATCTATCACTAACACATGTACAAAATTTAAAGAAAATCCATTTAATAGAAGTATGTCAAAATCACAATATTTGACTCAAACAAACAGAATTTCTAACTTAAAGCATTTAATAAGACTGATAAGTTTTAAATTGTGCTTTATGCAAAAAAGTGAAGCTTAGTATTATTAGAAAAGAATTACAAAGCTTAGCGCTTTCGGAGAACTTAGGTCTCCATATTCATAGCCTAAGATTTATAAAAATACAGTTAAAGTGTTGATATGTAAATCAAGTAGAAAAATATTTTAACTAGATTTTTTTCTCATTCTCTCCCCCACTCTTCTTAGATTCAGAAAAAATGAAAGCAAAATAAATTACAATTCTTTTTATATACATAAGAAGTGAAAATTATTTTTTTAATTTACTTAGAGATATAAAGATTCTTTGTACTAAGGTTCCCACAGAACATAAAGTGCTAAGTTAAAGTAAATAGCTCGTTGAGTTTCTACCCTATTACAATTGTCCAATCTACATTCCTTATCAACTGGTTTTAAAGCTGCTAGTGGTAAAAGCAACTTTGTAAACAGATGGCTAGAGAAGAAAGGATATGAACACCTTATATCAGTGGTGGGCAATTGCTTTGGCTGGGGGGTCACAGAGGTTGGCGGAGGGCCGCATTGGGGGCCACTTTGTGGAAGCAAAAGTTAGTGGTGGGCCACACATTTTTTTCATGACACAATAAACACACTATTTATTCCCTGTATTATCAAAGAAATATTTGTTTGTCCATTCTTCATTAAACACATGACATTCATCACTGATTTTACATTTTTCGGAGGGTTCATGGTTTCACTAAAGTTGGAAATGTATATATTTGCTAATGCAAAGACAAAATTGAAATTAACCAGATCAACTGGAGAAGCACTGCACATCATATCTACACTGCGCATATGTATTGACGTGGCCATCCTAGTGGAAAATATGAGATGAATCTTCGGTCGTGCACGGAAAGGAAATCTCAGTTCAAGGCAGATTTTTCTGATTGTCTTGGCGGGCCGCATAAAAACTTTAGCGGGCCACATGTGACCCTCGGGCCGCTATTTTCCCACCCCTGCCTTATATAATTACCTTTAATGTTTCACTTAATGATACAGAAAGGAAGAAAAATATTTAAAAGAAGACTTTCCGGACAGCGGTACGATATTTTAAAGCCAGCACTTTTAATGCTTTGATATTGCTTGATATTAATGAATATTCAGGATAAATAAAGAAAAAGAATATTTATGAACTTTTAAAAAAATTAAAGAATGAAAACTATTCTCGATCTTGTCAAAATAATAATTTCTTATTCGTAAAGAAACTATAGAAATATAATATTTGGACTTGAATTCTTTAGAGTACAAATTGTATAATAATCTGTAATAATAAAGTATTTAAAATTGTTTCTGGAAAAGTTATCTAGAAATAAATGAAGATAATTCTTTTTTTTCTATGTGAAAAGTTATGTGTAAAACTATATATAAAAAAAGAAGTCAAGCGTTGTTAGCCGAGAGGTCAGCGCAGCCGCCTTGCAAGCAAGCAGTTGGTTGCAGATGGTTGTTGTGAGTTCGCCTCCCGGCCGATGTTATAACATATGGAAAAAAAAAAGAAGGCATTTGAACTTTTATTTTAATCTTTGATGTGGAAAGTATCCAAGAAAAGAAATTCCCAAAGGAGATTCTAGTGATTTATTTTATTGCTTATCGATTGATTTATTATTTTATTTTTCTCATTAATAAATTATTTCTTTATTTACAAATTTATCAATTGTTATTTCATGCATTCACTACAGTTATAATAAAATAAATATTTCATTATTTCATAAAAAACACATACAGATTAATTGTATTAAGTAAACATATTACTATATTACTTTTAGTTTATAAAAAGCACTTGCTAATAAAGTATAAACCATAAACACTGCACACTACCAGTAGAATCCCCCATAGCCCTGAGAACATGCTCTCTGATGTGTTACATCTGGAATGTATGGGAACTAAAGCAAAAATGAATAGTTGTATGAAGAATGAGTTCTAGATAAATAACTCCTAACCTCATATCATTTTACTTGTATATTCTATTGCTTCTACTTATATCGACAAACTTACTATTACACTATATATATATACTGAACAAGGATAAAGAGATGCATAAGATTGTGATCTGGGCCAACTGATGGGTACTGCTTCAGAACGAAATGTGCATCTTCGGTATGATACATTTGTTTCACGTCTTTGGACATACATTTATGCTAACACCCATCTACACATGTTAAAAGCAGATAGAAACCATACCCTATCTTGTGTGAGAGTGCTATAGTGAAAATTGTACTAAAGAAATATTATTCATTAAATGGATAATCTCTAGTCTAATGAATGACTAATAAAAATTATTAATAAAGGATTTATTATTTGTATCACGAAATTGAATATTATAAAAACATTAAATAATATATGATCATTTATCTTCCTGAGAAAGACTGTTTAGCCAATCAAAATGTTGTCATAAATATCATAAAAATGAATAAAAAAACCAATCATTAATATATTCTGAATGGAATTATTTTTTTAAATCAGATGTTGCTTGTTATACCAATAATATATCACATTCCCTATCATGACTAACTTACATATTACGTTTTAGTAGCATTTTTTTCACCTTCTATTTGCTACTTCCTATAAGCTTTAGTATGCAATAATAGATGTCAGATGACAACACTTAATAAAACCCTATCCTGTGATCTATCCAAAATCCTCAGAGTAGTTTCAAGTTTATGGTTTCATCAGTCAGAAGTTTTGGATCTTAGAACAGTATAATTGGACCTTTAAGATCTAATGCACCTTCCTTCCAATTGTTATCATTTACCTTTGGATTATACTATCAAGCTATCAGCCCGTATGTTTTCAATCAAAACTGATTTGTTTTAATAATCTGTATACATCTGAATCCAGTTTAATTTCTATATATTTTGGTAACCTTAATTGATAAAAGCCATAAGTTTGAAACTAGTCTGGGGATTTTGGATAGGAAGGCACAAGATGTAGCATAGAAAAGGTAAAAAAGAATTTTACTAAAATAGTTTTAGAATGGAAAAAAATCAGGTGGACTCGGTGCTGATCCTATAAATGAAGAGTAAGATATCTGCTTCCAATTGAAAATAGGCACTAAAATGACTTTTACATTTATTATTTTGACCAGTAGACTATTTTCATTAAGTCTTTTCAATAATTTTGAAGTCTGTTATTTTTAAAGTTCATCTCAGGTGCCAAAATTAATAGCTGGGCACAAGATTAGAAATGCAATTGTATCTAAAAGATGAATAAATTATACATATAGATGAAACTAAGAAATGATAGACATGTTTAGACAAAATAATTTTAAAATATGTTACTGATTTTCTTCTTTTCTGAGCCAATGCAATATCTGGTAAAATGAAAATACTCACAGAAAAGGTAGTTTTTAAAAATATTTAGCTTTATTGCCTAGCATGCTTTCAATATATTTTTACTATATCATATTCATGGCATTTAGTGGTGTAAATAGTTCTTTAAAATTTTTATTTTATTTATTTAATTCTGAGAAAGACTGTTGGTCAGTCGAAACTGTTAAAAATTATTGGTCAAGAATAAAATAAAATGCACTGCAAAAAGTGACTATATAAAGTGTTGTTTTGTTTAGAAAATAGTATTATATAAAATCAATACATAAAGAATTAAGGAATTTATATTATTTGCAAAAACAGAAAAGCTTGAATTTGATATAATATACCTTGTTTCCTATCGTAGTTTTATTTTATTAATATTTTTTATTTTGCACTGTATCTCCAAATATCACTGACTAAAACTTATAACTATCTAACCTGAAAAGCACTAACAAATTAATATCACCATTGATCAACGACTCCGTTTTAGGTGACATTAGTCATGTCACAGAAATTATAATTTCAAAGATAATTAAAGTAGTTATAAAATAAATTACTAAACATTTTTTAGAGAAAGTAAATTAACATGAAATATTAAAAGTACTATATAATAAAGGCTGGAATTTATTTTCGAGTTACGATTTCACACGCAGGTAAGATATTTAGGGAAGGGGGTGATAATTAACTAAATTTCAATTTAATTTGTTAAATAATAACAAAACAGGGATTGTGAACAGTTTAAACTAACTTATATATTTAGTATACTTTATTAATGTACGTACTTATTATTGTGATTGATATGATAGTACATTTTTTCGTTTCTTAAAAACCCCAACCATTAACAGACAAAGCGAATTACTATTTGCCTTTCTAGATGGCGCATTTTTGATTTGTCATTTGCGTCATTTTACAGCCTTCTGGGTAAAGTTGCTATGAAAATGGCGGACGATACTGAAGTTTTAGAAATTACAACAGATGAGGATGAAGAAATGGATTGTCACGTAATTGAAAATGATTTGCAGAATAATAAAGAGTAAGTTTAACTGGTAAAGCTTAATATCTTCAAAGTGGTTGTATTGTCTTAGATTATTTTTTATGAGTTTACAATCGCTGTTAGGGCCTCAACGATACATTTGCGTGATGTGTTGTTCTCGTAATTACTCTGAGGTCATTGCTCGTTTTTATATCTTTTCCCCTTCTTTTTTTAAAAAAAGTAAAAAATAATTTAAATTAAAATAATTGATTTATATATTACGAAACTCTTCCTAATATGTCTTTAAAATGTTTTACTTTACAAAATATTGTTGGAAGTAAGTTTGTATACATAAACGATATGGAACAACATCGCGCTAGTATTTCAAAGTTGCGTAATGGAACTTTAATATTTCGCCGTACATTTATAATTATTTTTTTACGTGACTTTGTTTGATGCTGTTAACAGTTTTACTACGTTGTTTATCCTTGTATTATAAATATTTACACTATGTGTTTTTATAAACCATACAAACAATACTTTTCGAAAGAACATATAAACTAAATGATGTGCTTTTTTTTTTCATTATTTAAATTAATTTTATCGTATTTTTATTCTAATAGTTTTGTCTTGAAATATATATTTTATTTTCTCTGTGTATATACGATACTGTATATAATGGATACGGTTTATGATTCAAGATGGCGAATTCATGATTTTCTTGCTTTAATTTTCTTGAAAAGTAAACATTATTGTTTATAAGTATATATGGTATATTACATTGCTCAATTCCTTTTTCCAAAAAGTTATTGAATATTTTCAAAGATGGTTGTGTGAACGAAAAAAGGAATTTGAGGCTTAAGTTCGAAGTAAATTTCTTATGAAATGAATGTGGTCCGATGTTTTGAATACACTACTCTTATGTTAGAACGCAATTTTTTTAACTTTTGTTTATAAATATAAATAAAATTTATTTTAATTTGTAGTTGTAATGATTAATTCATTTATAGATGTATCAAAATTTAAGATCCAAGTGATAAAATGTCTGGTTAGATTAAAAAACATTCTCTTTTAATGTTGCATTATATTCTATTTTGAGTAAATTATATATCCTTTTTACATTTATTTTTTATGTTGTTTTATTTGATTATATAATGTCAGCAGTTCGATTCATTTACAACATTCAAAAATCTGTATAGCAAAATTACATATTGTATACGGCAGTATATTATGAAACTTATAATAAAAGTAAAATTTATACAAAAAGGAAAATTAGGAAATGTAATATCACAATGTCCTTTTTCTCTTTAAGTGTTTGAAGATTATAGAACAATTGGAACGTTGACTAATAAAATATTTCAAAAATTAAATATAATGAGATAATTTTTTTAAATTGTATGAGCTTCTCAATTTTTTTATATAGTATGTTTTATTGGTAAATTATTTTAAGCCTTATTTTTTATCTTTAAATCATCTTGCTTTCTGTGGTTTGGTGAAGTGGTGTTGGGACACAGGTTCAAAATCTACGGATCACAAGTCAGCCATGTTAATTCAACACTCTTATGAATTCCCAAGCAATAAACCCATTCAATTATATTCTTTTTTATTTTGTTGTTTGATTTAGTTTTGTAGAATTGTCATTTGTAAATTATTTGACATTTAAAATTTTTTTATTTTAATTATGTACGCTTATTTTTCTACATAAAGGCAAGTAATTATCAGGAGGGGAAATGCCTTAGTTCCATTACGATTATTGCCTCCCTCCCTTTTTGTTTTTGTCATTACATACATAAAACATTTTTGTATAATTTTTTTGTTTTAAAATTTATTCAGAAAAACTAATTCTTCATCCAAGCAATAATTTTGCTTGAAATGGGGAAAAAAAATCAAGCAAAAAATATAAAAGTAAAATAGCCGTCAGATAATCCATTGCAAGCAAAAGCAAAGGATGAAACAAAAATAATTTCTCATTAGGCTTATTAATAGATAGGTTTGAGAGTTCAGCATTTGTAAATACTTGTTTTACTATCAAACTAAGAATACATAGATACCCAATTTTTGATCAATATTAAATAATTGTTTGGGTTGTGCCTTTAAAGAAAAGGCATAATTAAAACTTTAAAAAAAAGTTTGTCAATCCAGATTTACATCTGATTGTGGAAGTAGCGTAACAAATATATTAACATTGCGCCTAAAGGTTTTAGTTTTTTTAATTAGGAAACCATATGTATAATACATTAATCCCTCTGTATTTTCAGCATTTAGGTCCGAGTCTTTGCAGGAATATTTAATATTGAACCCTATGTAAGTTTTTAATGTATGTATATATATATATATATAACATATGATATAGATTAATTTCAAAATTATACACATTATGATATTAACAAAAATAATTTAATAAAAATGTAAATGCAGTTATATAAAAAATAATACAGTAATAAATCAAAGCAATCATATAACTTAGCTTATAGAATTATAAGGAAGTAGTTGAGAGATGATTAATAATACTGCTCATACAGGCAATCTTATATGAAACTTATGAATTTAATATTTTTTTTCAAATTGCAGATAATGAATACACAGATATATAAAACTACTGTCTCAAAGAAAATTTTCATATATAAAAAAATGTGAATCTTGCTTCCCATAAACTTTAATCCAATTATTTGTTTGGTTTTAAGAAAAACTTTATTATATAAATAAAATTACAATATTTACATTTTTTAATATAATGTACAAGTAAATTTACGGTAATGCATTATTATATTGAATAAGATATTCTACTGGTGAATACTGGACTTCTGGAGGAAAAGTTCCCTCACTAAGCTTCTGGATACTTCAAATATTACGGCATACTCAAGTCTACCCCATTTCATTGGCTTAATCCTCACATATTTCTTTACTACATATCAGAAGTTGCTTCACAAAAAATGCACAAAAAGCTGTTAAGTAGATTGGAATTTCCCAGTAACTCAAGATATATTTTTATTTTTTTGAATAAAATCTTAAACAATTAATAATTAATTGCAAATGGTGTCACAAAAAGACGTAATAAAAAGTTATGGATGAAGAAATGAATGTTAATCTCTTGAAGTTAATGTAGAAAAGATGTGTAGTTTAAAATACTTAGCATCAATTTTTTTCATGATTAAAGATGGTGAATAGCAGAGCATTGCCTTGTATTTCATCCGAAAATACACAACTAATAACAATCTCAGTATAATGAATAGAAAAGTGAATGATTTATAAGTGATAATGACACAAAAATGCATGAAATCTAAAATGTCAAGTTTATGACTTTTATTTTTGTTTGACACTGTGTCATCTTGTTTATAGATTTTCTGAAGCCTAATGCTCTAGCAATTTTTTTTAAGATATTGAGATTTTATCGGGTTTTATGGACTTGTTGAAAGCAAAAGATTTTTTTTTTATATGCATAATCTATATAAAATTATTTGTTTGACTAAAAGAATACTTAAGTGACATATCTTTGTTAAGTGGTCATGTTGATAATTGTGCTAGAAAAAACTATATTGCTAGTGATTATTTTTTATGGCTGTTTATTCAGTGTAGAAATTTATCCATTAGGATTCCACGTAGTGAATGATTTTTTTTAAATTTATTTCGCTTGTAAATATTCGGCTATTCTTTGCACAGTCCAAATTTACTGCCTTGCTTTTTTTTAGATGATCGTCACAAAGGAAAGAAGTTTAATCCATTATGTTGCTTTTACATATATTTAAATACATCATACGATATAATATAATGTAGGATCTTTTTATATAACGGCAATAATGTATATAATAACAATAATAATACACATAAAACCTTTTCGGCAAATATTCATTTTTGCCCTTTTCACTGTGTTGGACAATTATAATCTACATTGCATACATCTAAAGATATGTTTGTGAATTAAATGAAAATATAGCTGCAGGAGTTTAATCCTGTAACTATATCACATACATCATGTAAAGAAAATAGGTTATATAATAAGGATGTAATATTGAAATGAATGTCTTATTCAGTTTACTGTCAGCTATGGAGTCACCTACATGCTTGTGAGTTGATTTAGAGTTGTAAGGATTGCTAAATTTAGCAGTTCAAAAGTATTAAATGTAATAATAATAATAGTCGAATGTTAAAATTATTAATTGTCATATATTAAATAGTGTAATAAGTTTGTTAAAAATATTTACAATTCTGTTAAGAAATAGATCCTTAAATAAAAAAAATTTTTTTTGAAGTTAATAAAAAAAACATGAGTCTCAAATCAAGATCCATTCTCAGTATTTAACCAAGAATTTACAATCTAAGAATTATGTCCTTTTTCGAAGTTCCAAACAAATTTTTTTTTCCAGTTTTAATACTAAAGCTACTTTAATTTGATGCAATGAGTCTCATTAACTGATTCGGAGCAACCCGAGATTGTTGCACTCGTTTGCTATATAAATGGACTTTAGCAGCCGCTGCTCTAAGTAAATGTTGCAAACCCAAACCATGAAGTACATAGCTAACAACTTGAATCTATATCTGCAATGGAGTCATAGTATTTAATAAAGCTATTAATAATTCTAACTCCTAATTTGGATCTTCACTGGTTCCTTTATGGTAATTTGTTAATAGTTGTCTTTTTAAGAAAAATCCATTTGCTAAACCATTAGGAAAAGAAAGGTTTTTATATTTAGAGGCGTCGGAGCTTAGTTTTAAAAATAACTTATTTTCAAATGCTATTGCCTTTTGTAAAGTGAAAAGCTGGTAATAGTCCAAATTTTATTTGAAGATATAATAAAAAGATATACTAAATGTTTTGAAATTTGCTTCTAGTGTGTTCGCAGTGTTGTATCAAACACTGGTAGCATCTGACAAAGCAAATAGTATATAGAGTATGCGAAAGATCGTTTGATGGTCAGAATTTAGTTAGTATTTCTGAGCTGGTGTTTTGGATATAAGATTTGAAAAAATTTATTCACAGACTTACTAAGATACATTTCACAAATGTGCATAAAATTTTTATTCTCTTTGTAGTAGAGAACAGATATGAGATCTAAGTTGAAGTGCAAATGATGGTTGAGTAAAGCCTTTATACGTACATAGTTCTAGTAATAAATTCAATACAAATTTGTGGTATGCCTTCGAAGATGTCCAAAACTCTTCCATTCTTATTCCATCACCTGTATTAAATCTTCATATTAATATTGAGATATTAACAATTTTAATTTTTGATTGATGGAATATGCTAGCTACTCATATGTTGTTTATAGAGTATTTATAAAGTATATATTAAATGATGTTATTTTATGATTGCGTAAAAGTTCTTTGTAATAAAATTATTTTTTTAGATCTGAAGAGGATTGATAACCTGTTGAAATTGTCATAAATTAAGTAAGCATTACTACGAAAATTGCATCAAGAGAAGTATGTGTTTTTTGTAACAATTGCTGATGATTGTGAAGTTGCAAACTAAGCTCTATCAAAGTTTGCAATCTCAGGCAGGCATTTTTTGTTTCTGAGTGCCGTATGTATGATCAAAAAATAAAATTGTAAATAATTTTTCAATTATGCCAGCAGCTATTTTTCCGACTTTGAACATCTTAAACGATTATTTTCATTAATAAAATTTTTTCAATTTATGTTGAAAGTTCATACATTTTATTCTTCCTTTATTATTCTTTCCAAATTTGATGTGCAGTATTTCACATGTTATATTTTCCTAGCATAATGCTAACAGTTTTAGAAAAATTTTACAACATACTTAAAAGTTAATACTGACTTAAAACATCAAAATAATTAAAAAGATCTTAGTTTCTGAATAGAGTAGTCCATTATGCTTATAATTTTTATTAGTCATTCATTAAACTAGAGATTATCCAATAATGAATAATATTTTTGTAGTGTGGTTTCTATCCGCTTTTAACATCTTATGGCGGGATGTAATGTGAAAGAAATTATGATTTCCAAGATGCACATTTCATGCTGAACCAGCACTTATCTGTTGGCACAGACCACAATCTCTTACACATATCTTATTATTCAGTAAATGTCTGCCCTTATACTTTTAACACAAATCACGTAATGAAAGTAAATAATTTTTATTAGTTATTCATTACACTAGAGATTATTCAATAATGAATAATATTTCTGTAGTGTAGTTATCACTACATCCTTCTCATCCAAGATAGGGACTGGTTTATGTTTCTATAAGAGGAAAGGTTTTTGGCAAAAAATATGTATTGGCCAGAACTTATTTACTTGTAATTAAAACTGGGCATTTTGCTATTTACATTATTTAAAAAATATAATGTTTTTTTTTTTTTAATTCTTATTTTTTTAATGAATGAAAAATATATATAAATGTATCTCCTCAATTTATTATTAATAATTTATTTTTTTAAAAACTTTGCTTATACTATAATTTTAATTTATATGTGCATACTATACATATAAAAACTTGGTGTCTGTTGTTATATGTGTGTGTTGAAAAGTACCGTAGACTTGCAGTTCAATAAATGCTACGTATTCTTTTCTATTCAATGTTTATCAACAAAATGGGAGCTATTATACACAATTTGTGAAAGGAGCTTGGAATACAATATAGCATTTTTCTCTTCTCCGCTGTACATATATTCTGGAAAGATTTCGTAGTTTTTGGACAAAAACAAGTTATACTGTGATTGAATCTTTGTATATTTTAACTGTGATTTAAAACGTACTTCTGCATTTATAATTATAGGGTCTTTAATATGTACACTGGAAGCAGAGGAATGATAGATTAAAAAATGGACATTTGATATATATGCTTTAGATTGTATATACCTGATAGATATGATTAGTCTCCAAAATCTATTGGAAATATAGATGCAGTAAATAGATGAAATGTGGAAGCTGCATTTATATATATATATGTACTTTTGGCTACTTGATTGATTTATGTCACCATGGCATTTCCTAGTTTAATTCAAGGTTCTAATAAATTGAATGACTTTTTGCCCAAACAATTTGAAATAAACAGTAAAGAAAAAAACGTTCTTTGAATTTTATCATTTGTTATTTTTATTTTATATATTACTGAATTTCACTTGAGACAAGTTTAGAGGAATTAAATACGATTGGCCAAGAAGAAACTTTACTATTTTGTTGTCAAATTGGTGGTTGTTTAAGATGAATAAGTGAACTAATGGGTTTTTGGAGTTTTTCTTGTAGATTGAAACATCTATATAAACATCTACATGAATATGGCATGCAAGAAAGGTAAAGAAAACTGATGAGTTCTGATCAGCCGAAACTGTTAACAAATATCGTCAAAAAATAAATGCACCATAAAAAATAGCAGTGTATTTCACATAACTATATACAGTACATCCAAGATATGGCATGTAAGGTGCAGGACATGTTCAATTTTTTTGTATTATTATTTTTTAAAGATAAATTTTTTATTTACATTAATCCCAGTATGGCAAAACCATGATCTATTGTTCCCACATACGTCATACGTTCTTTTGGCCCAGCTCTTTTTAGTCATTAAATAAGCACAGTATGTTATTTCTCTTTTAACCAATCTATTCCTGAACTATATTTTTATCATGCAGATCACAATCCTTTTCCCACATGGATAATTTTTTCTTAAAAGTTAAAAAAAATTTCAGTTGTTTTTTTTTTTTTTTTTGCCATTAATAAAAGAAACATGTTTCACCATAAAACAGTTAAACGTTTTAATTTTCTGGAAGCAGTATTGTTCATAATTCGTGTGCATTGTATTTTCATTGCTGACATAGAAGAGAAATATGTTTTGGTTCCTTGTAAAAAATGTATGAAGAACTACTAATATGTCATCATTTTTAACTATTATCAATCCACTGCAGGATAGTTTCTCAAATCTCTAGTCTCCGCAGCTTTCCAGCTCCTTATTCCATTCATTCATCTCACATATTATCTCTTTCTAGATCTATAATCTCTTGGAACCCAATTTACAATTTCAATTGTCCATCTATAAAATATAAAGTGAGTGGACTTTAAAGATGATCTTTACCTTTTAGGTCATCCAAGTCATTCTACAGACAATAGATTCTTTATTTCATTTCTTTCAAAGAAAACAATCTTAGTCGCATCAAATCTAATAATATGGCCTGTATCTCTTGTTTCGTGAATATATAAAGCAAAATTAAGATATTTATTTTTAACCCTACATTTATGAATTTTTATTTTCATTTAAGCTCGAACCACTCTGATCTACATTTTACAAAACAAATGATAATGTTCACTACTCCAGGATTAGCATTCTTATCAGAAATCTCCTTTGTATTTTTTTAATACTGTATTCAAAGTAATACCCCTCTTCCAAGCATTTTTCTTATTACCAAACAAATTAATATTCTTACTGTAATGTATCCACCCCATGAGAAGAACAACAGGGACTTACAACATACAATAAATTATTAAAGTGAATTAGTTTAGTTTCGTAAATAACCAATACGAAAATTACTAACTAGATTTATTTAGTCAATTGAATTAAATGTTTACATTAGTTCAACTTAACCCTACATAGAGCCCTGAAGGCGTACTAAATAATAAAAGATTGGGAGGATCCGTTATATTTACCCTAGTCGGACTTTTCAATCTTCATATCCGATAATCTGGATTTTTCTCACTAGTAGGTCCTGATCAGCAAAATAAAAGTCTTAGCTCTGATCTCAGTCAGGAAATAACAGCAAAAGAACGCATGCCCTCTCCTACACAGTTTATATAGTCCTGCCTGTTTTCTTATCAGTTCCTTTTAATCTCTGCTTCTCATTTAATTAAACATGCCTCTTTATCTCTGTACTTATCTTTTCCAATTACCCTATTATTCTCTTTCAAAATGTTCTAATTATTTCCATTCTACATATTATTAAAGTTTGAATTTCTAAAGATTTCTATTTACACAAATTTAAGTTTAACATATATATCCACTTCTGGAGTAATATTTACAAAAGTTATATTTATTTCACCGTTAAGTACAACACTTACTTAAAATTTTGTACAAAGAGAATTTAAAAGACAAAGAAGTAAAATCATATTTTTCTTTATTCTTCACACTGTTACAATTAGGTAACAGAATTATAATTGCTATAAAATCCATAACAAATTTATTAGAATAGTCAACACTCAAATTATCTTTATAAAATTGATATTTTTATTAGAACTATTTAATCTGATTTTTATAGCAATAATTTCTTGAAGTGGCTATTTTATGAAAGACGGATTGATAGCTATCAGAGATTTTAAATCCATACTTTTAACTTAATGGCTACATATCAAACAATTGTTCTTTAAATCTTTTATCATCAATTAATCTAAAAATTTCAATTTAACAAAAAATCTGACACCTCCTAAAATATATTTTATAGAAGAATCAAATCACTCATCTGCATATCTGACAAATAACTTTAAACATACACAATCAAAAAGAATAATTTTTTCTTCCAAATAATATAAACTGAACAAATTAAAGGAGAAATAATATAATTTTTTTATCTACCCTTCCTTAATTTTATAAAATTGACTATTGTAAGTAAAATATATAGAATGCTCAAATAAGAACAAATTTTTAATAACTTCAGTTTTATTCATAGACAAAAATCTATTATTAATCATCAAGCGTTGGTGGCCGAGTGGTCAGCACAGCTGCCTTACAAGCAGTTGTCCCGGGAACCCGGCCGATGCTTTGACGCATAGAAAAAAAAAACCTATTATTAATCAACAAGGAAATAATAACCTCAATACTGCTTAATTTATTAACTGATTGATACATCTATTTTATTTCTTTGCTTTTTAAATTCTCCAACGAAATTTTGAATAAAAAAATGTATTTGTTAATAAAATGGCTTGATCCAGAGGGGTAATTTATTAAATAATACAAAGATTTTTGATAGGGATGTTATTTCTGGAATAGTGCATCTTATATGTCTTGCTTTTGTAGAAAGTTCTATACACATCAGAATAGTTTAACCTTAAATGGAAGAATAAAAATAGGAATATTCTATTTTATATATCTATGAAAAAGTTACAGACCATATTATTTGATTTTTTTTTTAAATGTATGTCAAAGCATTGACCGGGAAGCGAACGCGGGCCAGCTGCTTGGAAGGCAGCTATGCTAATCACTAAGCCACTAATGCTTGACATATTTGATTTGTCATGGATACGATTGTATTTGAAAGAAATGAAATTAAAAAAACCAACAAATTTTTTATTATTAAAAATTTTTGATACTGAAGCAATTAACTTGTGTAAGAATTCTATTATTATTAAAGGTGCGTTGAGAGCAATTGGGCATTGTGCGGAATATAGATAATATAGGTTTTTTTAGTCCTCTGCTCTTGAGAACCATTGGTTTTATTTACTTGGGGGGGGCTGGTTTTGTTTACTTTTCAATTTGGGGTGATTTTAGTTACTTTATTACTAGTTTAGCTTTAGTTTTTTAATATTTGTTTACTATGTTCCTAGGCAAGTTATTTTGATTAATTTTAGTTTCTGGAAGAATAAAGATATCACACTCAGATAGTTATTTTAAAAATAAATTAATTATATTTTTATCTCTCACTAATCCCTAA
This sequence comes from Epiperipatus broadwayi, assembly GCA_028023455.1. NCBI lineage: Eukaryota > Metazoa > Onychophora > Udeonychophora > Euonychophora > Peripatidae > Epiperipatus > Epiperipatus broadwayi. The sequence goes on along the minus strand of JAQFVV010000119.1, from coordinate 3,963,953 downwards.
GTAGACTTAGAGTTACTAAGTTTTAACATATTAATTAGATTGTGCTACTTTCTTTATCTTTTATTATGATGATTATCAACACCGTCTATAGATCAATAACATAAAAAAATCTATACAGATTTCAACCAGCGGATAGATTTTTTAGTGGCTTTATTAAATCCTTCATTTCTGTTATAGCTGCATAAATTTGACGGTTGTTAACTATATAGTTCATGGTTTTTATTATCCATGTCTATATAAAATCAATGATTATTAAAGTCCATTTATGAAGCAGATGAATGCAACGATCATGGGTGGTCATCCCAGTTTCTTCTAGGAAGATCACATCCAGCTGGCTTTATTATTGGAATCTCATAAGAATTTCTTTTTTTATGCCATAATTCTCTATTTGTAGATTCTTTGTTTAAAGGGGACTGACATTTGAGATGAGAGTGAAACTGTATCTTGGATTATTGGTAAGTCTGATCTGCTCAACTGTTTAAACATTTTTTTGTGATACAATTTCTCTTCTACTATCTAGTGACGAAATAAGTACAAGAATAGAAAGCCACTGCAAATAAGTTAATGAGTATTCTAGTAATATTTCTCATGGTAATATTTGATTGAGTTAAAATCTTAAACTGGGTTAAGAGATTGTAAAAGACCTAGAAAGAGACCGCATGCGAGGTGGATGGGTGGAATAAGGAAGTGTGCTTGATATGACGTGAAGGAGAGGGGCTAGAGATCGGAAAAACTTGATTGAACTTGGAGAGACTTTCATACTGTATTGGATTGATAATGGTTGAAAATGATGATTTATAAGATTGTGGGAACTTTTTTTTTTAAATAGAAGCATAGTATTCACTAGCAGAATATGCTAGTGTTAAGAAAGCTTTCTATGAAATACTTGCATCACAACTCCCAATTGGAGCCAGCGAGTTTTAAAAGATATTCCTAGAAATTAATTTTGATCTAATCTATAAGTTGGGCTACAATCCAAGGTTACTTCTAAATAGCATGGGATAGGATTGTATTTCAGTTTATTATTGCAAGAGACCTCATTCAATTACGAGATGATTCCCTGTTGTTATATGAAAAATTGAACATAACTGTCTTCGTTGGATTAAGAATGATTGCAGTATTGGGAAAAAGTTTTCAGTCCTCATATCCTTACTTTTGCATCAGGAAAAATTTTTTTTAAGAAGTCGGAGCAATATCATCGGCATAGATGAATTTTACTTCTTTCTATTTTTGAAGATCACTATTGAATATATTAAATAAAGTAGACAAGAGAGCTGAACTCGAGTTGACCATTGTGTAAAATTCCTTATCTGCTGCAGTTATCATTTTGTGTCTCTTGGAATTTTTCTTTTGGAGATCATTTTGACGATGAAATTTTTTAGTTGTTAAAGTTGATTGTTGTTTACCGGAATTTCAGCCTGTCCTAAAACCCAATCTGCTAGATTGCTCTCATCTAATGGCAAAATTCTTGACAATATGGTCCTTTGAAAAAGCTAGCAAGGGACACAAATAATAATATTATGTGGTAATATTTTGGTTTATTACTGGATTTATTTGTTTTTAAGACTGCTATATCTTTGCTTTTGTGGTAGGTTTTTGGAATAGTTCCTGTATGAATATTAACGAATAGTTTTTTAGACTATGTTGTGACTTTATCTGTTTTTGGAACCGTTCCTCATTTAAGATGAGTAAATTTAAATTCATCAGCAATAATTTGTTGTATCGGATTAGTATTTGAAGAATATTGTGAAAGGAGAAGTGTGCAATTCTTCTCTAATGTGGCTTTTTCTCATTCTATCGATCTACGATGTAATCATATGCAAGATTGGCAACCTTATGTCGGTGTCAGTAGCAGTTCTTTTAGAGATTTTTTTTTTTTGCAACCGCCAAGCCTTCATAAAAGAGACTAGGACTTATATGACTAGATCTAATATTTTGTTTTTTATGATCTTCACTTTTTTTTTCAAGCTCATCCAGTAATTTTACTGATTTCCATGTCTTGTAGACAAAATTTGGCTATTCAAAGCACTGCTGATTTTGTTCTGACCTGGAATAAATTGTTTTGAATAAACATGAGGGATCAACTCAAACCCTATTATAAGAAAAGGGAATTGGAAAGATTCTCAATATTCTGTTCATTGTGTCAAGTATATAGTCTCCAGGTAGCTTTCCTTAAGTTCTATCTCGGAATTAGGATTACTGTCAAGGATAGGAATATAGTTTCTAAGAGTGATTAGACTTGGATTATGTAAGCTTTGGTGGAAATGATCCACTATAAGTCGTTCAGCAAATAATGGTGAATCATTTTTTTGTTGACAAAGTTTAAATCAGTTGTTGTTTCTGGTTCCCATCTATCTGAATGGAATGATTTTCTCTACTTGGCCTCATAAAATAAGTATATGTTGTTTAATTCCATTTATTCTAAAAATTGACAAGGTGCCTAGTTTTCATGTACATATTCCCAAAAGTTATTTTGAGAATCGAAATCTTAAAATGCAAATGTAAGATGATCTGGAAGAAGAGAGGAGAGCTACTTTGTATTGGGGAGTTTGTAAATGTTGCATACATAAAAATGATTTATTTGATTAGTGAAAACAACACCATTTGTAATATCTTCTGTGGAAGTTGTTTGCTTTACAATGATTTGAAACAAAACCAAGCATTCCATCAATAATCAATGCAAATCCATGAATTTTAATAAGATATGCATTATTTGAAGAATGATAACAGTCCTGAAGTAAAATTACATCGATATGCTGAACAATTAAATTGTAAAGGATCTTTATTTTTAATTTTGATATACCTTCAGTGTTAATTTGAAGTAATTTTACTGCATTTCTAGGTGATAAGATCACTCTGTAGAGGGTATACCTGCTTTAGGTGTTCCATATTTTTCAACAATTCATAGTTTTCATTTTTCCTGGCTCGTGCTAATCCCCATAATATTACCAGAGTTCGCATTAATAGCTTTATTATGTAGCTGGAATTCAAAATGAGGTCTGGTTTCTATTTAGAGATTGGTTTTCATATACTAATATATTTTTATTGCAGAATGGACCACAGGAAGGCTATTTATCCAGCTATCTCATTTAAGGAGTGTTGTTTTTTTTTTAAATGTTATATAAATCTACTGGCTGAACATCATTAGTTTGACTTCTTGCAGAGTCCACTCGGATATCTATAAATGAAATGTTTTTTTCAAAAGTAGAAAGAAAGTTATATATACATTTTTTTCTCCTTCAATAAAAGTATTGACTGACTGTTCTTTCACATCATGGGTTAGTAAAAAGATATTTCAGAATATCTGAAGAAGACTAGTAGCCTGTTGAAGCTGTCATGAATTTAATAAATCGTAAAATGTATTTTAAAAGAAGTGCAAGTTTTCTTTAAGACTTTTAAAAAATTCATTGACACACACATCTGCACTGAGCAATTGTAGTCTTATCTTTTAATTATTAAAATATTAGTAAATTCTATTGTTTCGGTTGAAATTTTGTTTTTCAAATGCTGATGTATATATAAAATCACACCATGATTTAGTGATTTCTGTTTGATAAAATAATTTTTATGCTTTGATCTTTATTAATACCAATTTCAGCTATTTTTGATTAGGCTTTATTGTTTTAGATTGGTGTAAAGAGATCTAGGTGATAAGGAGACAGCATTATCTGCATATAAATTTTTAATGATGGTTTTAATAACTACTATAAAAATAATGTTAGCCTTATTATTGTTAGAAAAATAAATTCAGAAAATTTAACATTTATTTCTTCAGTCATTTCAATTCTGTTTTTGAAATTAGATTTTAATTTGTTATATAAGCAAGTTATTCCTCTAGTGCCATCTATTGCAAACTTGGCTAATTTATAATTACCAGTCTGTCACACTGTAAAAATATATTGCTTTTACTTATTTATTTTATGGTCAAGATCATCATCAACCATTATCAATCCACTGCAGGATGAAGGTCTTTCCAAGTTCAATCCATCTTCTCCTATCTTTAGCTTCTCTTCTCCATGTCACCTTTGCACACTTTCTTATTTTTCCATCCATCTCACATGTGGTCTCTTTCTGGGTCTTTTACAATCTCTTGGAATCCAATTTAAGATTTCATTTGACCATCTCATCTCTTCTAGAAATATGTCCAAAACCAATTCCATTCTTTTAATTTTTTTAATGAGGTCAGTAACACCTGTTTGTTCTCTTACCCATATATTGCGTCTTGTTACTTCCAACATGCATCACTCCATACTTCTTTGAGTGGTTTGAAGTGTCTGTATTGCTCTTCTATTGTGTCCCAGTCTCAGATCCATAAGTAAGAACTGGTAAAAACACATTTATTAATAACCTTCCTTTTCAAACACATAGGCATATTTCCTTTTAGTATCAAGTTATTTCTACCAAAAGCACTCCAATCAAGTTTAATTCTATGATTAATTTCATACATTATGTTTCCATCTGTATTAATAATCTGACCAATGTATTTGTAAATGTTAACTTCTAATCCATTAAACATTACTTTAGTCTTTTTAACATTTATTGGAATCCAGTTTAATATTTCAATTGTCCATCTATTATCATCTCTTCTAGCAATATGTCCAGCCTAACTCCACTTGTCTTTTAATTTTTTCAATGAGGTCAGTAACACCTGTTTGTTCTCTTATCCATACATTGCGTTTTCAATCTCTTCTTGTTACTCCCAACATGCATCTCTCCATACTTCTTTGAGTGATTTGAAGTCTCTGTATTGCTCTTCTATTAAGTGTCCAAGTCTCAGATCCTTAAGTAAGAACTTGCAAAACACATTTATTAAAAACCTTCAAAGACATAGGCATATTTCCTTTTAGTATCAAGTTATTTTTACCAAAAGCACTCCAACCAAGTTTCCATCTGTATTAATAATCTGACCAAGGTATTTGTCAAGGTATGGTCAAGATAGAGGGTGTAATATTAGAGTATCTTTTTTATCTTTTGTAATTTAACAAATATAGAATTAGATTTATGTCTTGTTAAGATATAGGCATTATTCACTAGTTGTTATTTTTTAATATTTTAAACTTTTTTTTGTTTTGTTTTTTCACTAACATTACTAGTGCACACATATATTTTCTATTACCTAAATTATTTTTTTTTTTTTTAAAAAAAAATAGAACATAAATATAGATTACTGTTTATATCATTTAAAAATATTTATTCAAAAAAGTTAAAATGTTGACATTATTATTATTGCAAGAATAAATTGGACATTTTAATTCTATTTTTGAAATTAGATTCTGATTTGTTACAGAAATAGGAGTGTCTTCTTTCTCTACTCCTGACCCGTGCCTCAATCTACGCTTTTTTCATTATCTAATAAATTTTATGATGGATTAATCATTGATGAAACTATTTATCTGTGTTTTTTTTTCAAGACAATATAATGAGATTTTTGAAATATTCTGTTGGAAAATGTCTTGAAGATCAGCCATCTTTTTATTTTATAAACTTATTTAGCATAGTTGTTTGTGTTGTGAAATCTTGTAACTATATTTATTCATTCCTCAATTTCCATTCTAGTTGACTTTGCTGTACATATTGCACCATTTATATGTACAAAGTGTGTTAACATGCATAAATGAGTTAGAGATTGTAAAAAAAAAAAGAGACCAGGAAGGAAAAAATAAATTCAAAGTAGGGTAGCATTAAATATTTTATCATTAACATTAAATACTTTTGTTCTTTTGCTACTTATTAGTTGTATTCTTTTCCCCGCCAGAAAATGTAAAAGTGTAATTAAAAGTAAAGATTAAAACTCAATTTAATTATAGTTAATTGAGAGAAAAAGTATATAATAAAATGTCTTGTCTAGAAAGAGAAGTGTTATTTAAAGATGGTTGATCAAAATGTTGGATTATAAGGAAAATTAATTAAAATTTAGTTTTAATTTTGTAGTAGAAAAAAAGATGAGTGACTTTCTTTTGTATTTTTTTTTTTGTAAAGTATACATCTATCGTTAGCCGAGAGATCATCGCAGCTGCCTTGCAAGCAAGTAGTTGGTTGCAGACGGTTGTGGGTTCGCGTCCCGGCCGATGCTATGACATGTGAAAAAATATCTTTTTTTTGTAGCCAAAAATGTGTACTATATATAGAACAGATGAAAATATTTGTTTTGATTGCATGGAGTTAAAGATCCACAGAAAGAAATCTATGTAAAGGAAAAAAAAGATGAAAGAAATGCTATGTTAAAGGGAATGCGCCGGAACTAGAGCAGGATATATAAAGTGATCCACTGAATATTACAGGGGATAGTGCTTGAGAGGAGGTGCAAACAAAGGAATAACTATTAAATATTATTGGGGTTTTTAACTCGATACTGAGTTGTAATAGATTTACACTTCAGTTGCGTGCTAATAGAAATTAAACATGGTCAAGCTGCCATGCATATCAGAAAAATGCTATATATGTGTGACTAGAATACTGTGTCTATCGATGCCTTTTTAAACCTATTGCCGGAATGAAGCTGGTATGTCTATATGTCTAGCCCATTGCCCAAAATACAACAAAGGACTAAATTCCAGGACTACAAAGTGTGAAATAAAGTAAGAAAAATTAAGTTGTAACCAAAACATATAGCCATGGCCATAGCAGGAATTAACAGCAGAAAATCCATGTTAAGACTTGATGAATAATTATTTATAAAAGTCTTCTTTTATTTATTCAGTTTTAAAATCATATTAACTCAAAATGAACTTAAAAACCTGAACTTGCTAATGAACTCCTTCATATAACTTTAGGCATTATATAGTATAATGCAAATTACTACTTTATAATTTATATATATTCTGATTTGATAATATTCTCTGGAATGGGTGTGTAAGTAAATAAGTTATACAATATATTTTATTTCTTATGGAAGTAATATAATTATCTTCCTTTCCTTGTGTATTGGTTTCTACTTTTACATATCATACCATTTACAACTTCCTTAAACACTTTAACAATACTATTTTTTATATGAAAGCTTTATTCTTACAGTTTCGACTGTTCTGCAGTCATCATCAAAGCTACAATATCCAAATATATAATTATACAATTAATACATTTTATGCACATTCATGTACATAATTAAATACACAAATAAAACATGCATTTTAACCTGACCATTATAAATAATCATTTCCCATTTTATTACTTTACTCATAATGAATTCGGTCCACCTTTATTTTATATTACTTTATTTTTAAAATTATTTATTTTAATTTTAAAAAACTTTAACTTTTTCTTCTACTATTTAATACGTATTGTCTTTTTATTTATATTTTTAATCAACTTCTACTAACCTTTTTTTATTTTTATTAAATATTTTATAATTAAATTTTTCCACATTACAAATTACCTTTTTACATTGTAAAATTAATCACTTCTTTACAATCCTATTTCAAAAAACCCAAGACTGCAGGACAGTCGAAACTATTAGAATAAAGTTTTCATATAAAAACTAGTATTGCTAAAGTGTTTAAGGAAGTTGTAAATGGTATGACATGTAATATATTTTATTGTTGTTTTCTTTTATTAAATATTTTCTTTTAATAATATAACTTTAAACATTCTCCGCAATTTTTTCTTTTATATAAATATAAAAGTGTGCATGTTAGTACTGTTGAATTTATTTTTTTTTATCTGCTTGAATGCAGACAATAATATATATTGTCTGAGATTTACCTTAAAAAAATATATTTACGAAAATAGAGAAGTGATTATTTAATTAATACTAAAGCAGTATATTAGTGAAAAGGTTCATTAATACTGGCACCTTAAAAAAAAAATGTTTTAGGCATAATATTTATCTTATTAAACCATTCAACCATTTTTGTTGCAATATCTAATATTTATACCCGGAGTTCTAGATATCCAGGAAATACAATTGTGGTTTCATGTTCAAGGCTACAATTTGGTTATCTTAAATAGAGAATATATATATATATGTGTGTATGTACAAGTATATATATATATGATTGATGATGTGTCACCTTGTTCAATATGTATTTTCAGTGACATTATTTTTTATAGTTTGTACATACCGCCATCTAGGAGTATAAAATTAAAATTAGAAAATAAAAAACTTAAAAAAAAAAAAAATAATAAATTTTGCTCCGCTTTCACAGTATTCTTAGTATTATGTTATTAAAAATAAAAATGTGGGGCAAAGAATCATTTAAATAAACTTGTAGTAAACACCCATTTATATCAATGCTAATTTGTTATTTGATGAATAGATTGTCTGTTGCGAATTTATTTCAATGATTTTTTTTTTGCCCTATGCTTTTATTTTTATTTTTTTTGCGCATATTTTTTTAATGCTTTTTTTTAGTTCCTAATATAGTACTTAATTACTGCATTTTCAACATTCTTTAGTAGAATGGTAATGCTGGGTAATTATTATCTTTTGGTTGGCCATTTTGATTTCATTCTAAGTCATGAGCAATAAAAACGCTTTTTAAATCTAGAATCTGAATTTTATTTATTCATATATTTGTGAATTCCATATTACTTTCAAACTCTTATGAAATATTTGTTTAATATTTTATGTATCGTCTCAATTTTTTCACAAAATAAAGAGATAATTGTGTGATTAATTTTGTGAAGTCATGTAGAGTTAGAAGCCCCTCTTAGAGTAGGTAGACAGTTGACAAGAATTGATTCTAGAACTTTTAGTCCCAGGTCCATTATTCTACAATTATTGATAAATTGGAAAAGGCAGTGTTTTGATTAATACTAACTAAGTACTTATATGTAATGACGTTAACTGCTTACACTTTCTCTCTACAGAATGTAATAAGTGCGCTTATACACATCTATAGAAAAAGGCTTAGCGCTTTTGAGAATTTACGGCGTTTTCAATATGGACGTTATAATTTAAATATTTAATATTGAATTTAAATCACTTCAAAAATATACAATTACATTCATCTCTCCATTATTATTCTATTTCATCTTGCTATGAATATGAGAACACCATAAGTTCTCGAAAGCCCTCAGCCGTGTTTAATTTATAGAAATAACAAGCTTCTCTATAATTGTATATAAGCGCACTTAATACATTTATTAAATACCTGTATGTGATTATTAAGTTGTTTTGACTATATTAATGTATACTTTACTTATTTGATTATCATTGTAATGTAGTCAGATTATATTAATAAGAATTACGGAAAATACATTTTTTATTAATATTCTTCTAATAAAGGATTTTAGTTTCAGCAATAAATTTTTAAAATGTTTTAGAAAAGCAGCCAACAATGTTTGTTTCTCTATAATTTCATCATTTTACAAAAAAAAAAAAAAAAAAGAGTTCTTGATAGGTGAGGAGGGAGTGTGATCGCTGAGTAAATGTCTTTAACATAAATCATTTTAGTTCCAAGTTGTACGACCCTGGATATTTCTGACTGTATAGTATAATGTAAGGGAATATAAAGATGTATGAAATATAAATGAAAGGAAAAATATGAGTGTAAAATTATGTAGGTATTTCATTAATCATCCAAATCTCAAGGTCTTGAATTAGTTCCCAATTCATTATTAAATTGATGACTTTCAAACCATATATCCCATTTTTTCCAATTTTACTATCTAGTCTAAGTTTTTGTAACTAATAGATGCCAGATAGTCATGCTTAATAAATCCTTATCCAGCGCTGAGCTATCACAATATACCCAGACTAGTTTCTAGCTTACGACTTTCGTCACTGAGAAGCTAGAAACAAATATGTCGATATTTGGAAAGGATAGCATTGAATAAAGATTTATTAAGCACTATCATTTGTCATGTGTTAGTTACTAAATCTTACACTAGATGGCAAAATGGGAGATAATGATTAAATAGATTGCTATTAGATAGCAAAAGTGTATTGTAGATTATGTGATATGCTGTAAATCATGATATCTGATTGGGTTATATTCTCTGATCATCATCACTTTACAACCATCTCTGAGGGTCAGAATAAGAAAGACTGTAGTAGCTTCATTTATAATCAGGTATTCCAAATAGGTTCATGGAGCATTATTCTCTTTATGGAAGACTACATATATTATGAAGTAATACTCGCATTTCATAATATTCTAATTCGTTCTGTTAACTTACCAACATTTTCACTAAAAGGTAAAATGAAAGTAAGCTATTTAATTACATATGCAGTAGAAATGAGACAAATCTTAAATAGTAGTTATTTTAGTTTAAAACAACAAAAACTTAATTCGTTAAAACAATTTGATTAATTATGAGTACCTACAAATATAAAAACTTGCACACTTTTTCAAATGGAGGGGGGGGGGATAAGTGCTGTTATATGTTTTGCTAAAACAAACAACTTTATGTCAAAAAAATGTGCACATTTTCAATAAAACATCAATATGTGTTATAAGATTGTAATTTACTAATGAATCATAATAGACAGCAGTAGAAAACATCATCTAGTTATCTGAATTTGAGTTCACGCATACATATATAGACATTTATTAAGAAAAATTAACTTCCTTCTATTGTTCATTATTATTTTTTATCATAATTCATTGTCATTTTAGTAGTGTAGAATTCTAATATTGAGGCCTGCTGTTAAGAGTATTCTTAAAAGCGTTAAAAATTTACTTGATGTACATCCTGTCAGCATAAAATGAATATTGTGTGTCGTCAATAATAATAAAAAGTCACTCTTAAACAAATATGACCATTCGAATTGTTTAAAAAAAAAAAAGTGAAAGAAAAAACTACTTTAGAAATGAGTTTTGAGACAAACCAACCTGTAAAACACAAATACATTCATATCTAGAATATATTGGTCTATTTTTCTGTTTACGTGATATTTTGTGATGTCTTAATTTTTTGTAGCTCTTTCAATGCATTGTATTCTATGCCGTATCTTCCCATCGGAAGCAATTGGCCTATCACTTCTTTACAATGTCTTTGAGATAATTCTCACAATGTTGATGGGTTCTACTTCTTCCATGGAAATCATGTCAAGTTCTCATGCAGCAATTTATCGAGATCTCTAGAAATAGTTGTGTGTGCTGCTGTACATGCATATGTAAAAGTAAATATCTGGTCCTTTTCCATGGTTTGTATACACCCACGTAAAGTCATCTTATAGTCAAGTAGTAAAGTGAATATTTATTTTATTGTTAATTGTTTGTAATAGCAACTTATATTTAGTAATAAACAAACACAGGTCTGGGTAAAATTAACTAAATGAATGGTATAGCTGTTGTATACATGTTATAACAAGATAATATACAAGTAAAATTTGCATATATAAAATGCACACATGATAACTGTGTTTCCAAACTAAGATATTACTAATACTGTAGCTGTTCTTTTCATCACAATTTAATGCAGTGGTACGGTGCTGGATTGGAGAGCGAAAGGTCTAGATGGAAGCTTACCTCACTCTTTTTCTTGAATGTTATATGATGTCCGTGCAGTGAACAATTTCTTTTTTTAAAGCTATTCTGTTATGGATTGAAGATCTTCAAGATAAAATTTTAAACGTGAAATTATATCGAGAATTTTATTTAGGTGGTAACAATTGATTTTTTATAATTAATGTTAACTAAAAACTAAATATACCACCAAACAAAGAAAGTAAACTGGGAGTTAGACTGAACTTGAATACCTTTCTTACGAGTTATTATTTTAATGTTTTGTATAACTATAGGAATGTAAAGTAACAGAAAATTGCATAAAACGAAAATGACAATTTATCAGAAATGCTATTTTTAAAGAAGAAAATATAATCTTCAGTAAGAAAAATTTATATAAGTGAAATATAAATAATATTTTGTTTTTGCTAACAAATTTATTTGAAGGAGTTTTAGTACGGTAAGAAATGGTTTCTTTCTTTATAACCTGAGTGCACTTTCGGTGAAATTTACCGCAATCGTGGTCAACTTCACCGAGTGCACTCATCTTTAGGTTATAAAGAAGAAAGAAACCATTTCATTACGCAAACAAACAGATGTGTGCAAATTAATATTATATATGTATAGTTTTGTTTAGTTTTTATATGCTCCAATAAGTATACTTATAATGTAAATGATGAAATAGAATTTAAGCAAGCCATTTTTTTATTATCATGGTATATGAACAATATATGTTAGTTAATAAGAGAGATTTCCATTATTTGTAATAATAAATCGTGATGGGGTTTATATATGGAAGTAGATATTTACTAGAGGCTCCCAAAGCAATATTTTTAATTGTAGGTTCACAAATAGCTAAATTTCTTTACTTTAAGAAATTTAATTATTTAATATTAATGAAAAAAAAAGTGTTTAAAATTTTATTTTCAATTCTAAAAATCTAACATTGCAGAATTTATTTTAAAACAATTTCATGGTCCATACAATGTTATCTGGCAGTTTCTTTATTATGAAGTTTTCTCTGCGTGGTGGTATTTTTCATATCAATTTTTAAAAATATGAATTAATTGCTCAGACATATCCTGTGTAAAACTGCCCTTGGGAAAAGCAGCTCCCTATTAATGACATAGACTATAAAATAGCTTCTAATCCATGAATTAAAGTTTTTTATTAATTAAATTAATTTTTTGGACCATCTATATAAAAATGTATTTTCATGAACTTAAATTGAATATTGTTTTTAAGATGGCATCTGCTTTATGTAAATAATGTTTGCATCGATATTCCAGTCCATATAATAATGTTTTCTTTTTATTAATTAAATCAAATTACAAATAGTACAATACTTTTTTTACTCTTCAAATTATCTTTATGGTCTGTAATTTGCAATTAGGAACAACTCGTAAAAGTCAAAGCTTGTTACTTCTCGAGTCTTTTTGCCTTTAAACATTTTTATATTTATTTCAGAGCGTACGTCTATAGTTGATGGATAAAGATGTAAAAATAAAAGATATTTGAATGCAAGTATTAGAGAGGGTTTGAACATGGACTTTCAAGCTCCCTTCAGCTATCCGCTCCATCTTATATGACCGATACAAATGACCACATAAATGTTAAACGACTTTTTCACATGTATGTGGTCATTTGTATTGGTTATATAAGATGGAATGGATAGCTGAAGAGAACTTGAAAGTCTTGTATTTAAATCCCCTCTAATTAGATATTTAAGTAGAAAAAAATACTATTTACAATAAGGATGGTGTGGGAAATCATGATCTGTAAGATAAAAAGATTATTCATGAAAGATGTTTTTTTGTGTGAAAGTTTATATAGATAAAGATTATTATAATGTGATTCTAAATGTAAAGATGCTAGTAGAAATTGTGTTCAGCATTCGTGGTACTTCATTCTGGAATTTGAAATTGCTCAATTTCTGGCTATCTCAATTTGGCCTCCAAATAAGGCACTTTATTCATATTAACATCAGTGTTATTTTTAGTGCTTTTTTTGTTTTTTAGCTGTTGATTTTAATCTTACTTTTACGTATAAGTTAGTTTAATGAATAATATTTCTATAGTATAATTTTTACTAAGCCACTCTCACGCAAGGTAGGGACTGGTTTCTGTCTGCCTTTAACATCTTGTGGAGGGGTGTAATTTCCACTACTCCACTCTCACACAAGATAGGGACTGGTTTCTGTTTGCTTTTGGCACCTTGTGGAGAAGTGTAATGTCCACTACATTACTGCCACGCAAGGTAATCACTGGCTTCCATGTGCTTTTAACACCTTGTGAAGGGGTGCAATTTCCACTACATCACTCTCATGCAAGGTATGGACTGGTTTCTATCTGCTTTTAACATCTTGTGGATGGGATTTAATTTTGAATACACCACTCACACAAGATAGGGACTGGTTTCTGTCTACTTTTGGTAGCTTGTGGTGAGGTATAATGTCCACTACATACTTTCACGCAAGGTAAGCACTAGCTTCTTTCTGCTTTTAATACCTTGCGAAGGGGTGTAATTTCCACTCCACCACTGTCAAGCAAGGTATGGACTGATATCTATCTGCTTTTAACGTCTTATGGAGGGAGGTAATTTCCACTATATCTAACACTCACGCAAGGTAGGGGGGACTGGTTTTTATCTGCTTTTAACACTTTGTGGAAGGTATAATTATAAACATAGCACCAAAGATTTGAAAAAGGTGCATGAAACCAATCCCTATCTCGCATGAGAGTGGTGTAGTGGAAAATACACTACAGAAATATTCATTATGTGAATAATCTTTACTCTAATGATTGTGCAATAAAAATTATTACTATACTTCCATTAAGTGGTTGGTGTCAACGTTGTGAAGGCAGTAAGTTTATTACATCAATTAAACTGTAGTAATTGGCTATCTATATATATATTGAATAATGATGAAGATATGATCTGGGCCAACTGATGAGTGCTGATTCAGCATGAAATGTACCTCTTAGGAATTGTTCATCTTTTTCACACGTTTGGCCATATGCTTATGATTACACCACTCCCCAAGGTATTTAATGCAGATAGAAACCAGTCCTCATCTTGCTTGAGAGTGATGTAGTGGAAATTACAGTACTGAAATATTCATTAAGTGGCTAAGTTTTAGTCTGATGGATGACTAATAAAAGTTATTAAGGATAGCTTAAAGTCATTTTGAAGATTTATATTTAAAGGGTATCTAAAATAAAATATTGTCACCATGAATTTATTTTATGATAAAATTATAATCTATTTTTTATTTATTCATGTTATCTTCTGTTATCAGTTTTTCCCCTCATAAATTTTCATTTAATTAATCTTAATTTCAAAATATTTTTTAAACGTCATAAATTAAAAGATTAATTTGTGGGATTAAAATAACATTGAATCTTGTATGATTTCATATCTAATATTCACTACATTATAATAACACTTATTCAAAGATATTGACGTGAACACTTTATTTATTTAAAATTATTTGGTATGCAGTTTATAAAATTTTATATATTTAAAAAAATAAAAAATTGTATTTGTGTTATGTTTATACATAAACGCTTGAAGCATTGAGTATTTTCATTTGTAATAAATATACTCTCATTTTCAGATAATTTAGTGCTTAATGTTTTTGTTCTAAATACTTGTGCATAAATATTGTTTCATTGCTATTTAAATTATTATTTATGAAAATATTTGAGATGTTACTGTACAGTTATCAAAAATGATGATTGATTATTAGGAACATACAGTATTACTTAATATATTTTTTTTATATTTAATATTGAGGTTGTTTGTATTATCAGAAAATGTAACTTCAAAAGAATCAGATCTCATCATAGAACACAAATATTTAATTCACGTTTTATAGATATGAGTAGATTGCTTGATAAATGATTTATATAATTAAATAAGTTATTGATGTTTTGATTAAATAATTAAAATAAAAGAAAATATGTATACAGTACTATATATATATATGCATACAAAATAGTTAATTCTTTCAGAGTGAATTTTAGCGGCACATTTAAATTGTATTTGTTAATATGACCACCAGGTGGTGTTATGTGCAGATCACTTAATTAAGCTTAATAATTAGTAGCTTTTACTTTTCTTTTTTTTTTTTTTAATAAGATGGGGCTGTTGATAGACAATATATTGAATCATTATGAAGCGTAAGAATATATAAATTCATAAAAAGAAACATTTATATAAAAAAAGTTTTGATTCTAAATAAAAGATTAATTTATACTGATTAAATTGAAATTAAAAATTATGATTAACAAGGATTACATAAATGGTGTATAATTAAGATGAGTAATTTAAAAATGCATTGTGAACCATTGGAAGGAAAAAGGGATACAATTATCAAAAAATGTTTTGAAATAATCCTGGTTAAAGAAATGTATTAGACTTACATGAGAAACTGTGTTGTTAATAAGTATGCTAAGAAAAGAAAGAAGACATATAAAAAAATATGAAGAAACTATTGAGGCAAATTAGATATTGTGAAAAATCAGAAATATTATGTGGAGAGAAAGCCAATTGCTAAGAGAGCAATAGCTAAAGATAGGTTGATAATAAATAATAGTAAGTTAATAGGAGATATGAAAAGATTTGACAGTGAGAAGAGATATTTTAGAGAAAAAAAGAAATAGCAAACATAATGAGGCTATAAATTATATTTGATCATAGGAAATTAGATCAATGTTGAAATTAGGACTTAGCATGGTGAATGGTCTAAAACTAGAAAGACCAGAGAGTTATAAGAATAAGATTGGATTTTTCAAGTAATGGGGTTATTAAAAGTAATATAGAAAACTATAGATGAGTAGCACTAAAATTAATCATTTATAAGTTTTTTTTTTTTTTTATAAAGGAAACATATTAATGCATGGTTGTATTAAAGGAAATCATTTTAGAATAAGTAGAATAGTTTTTGAAAACATGGACACTTATCACATAAAGATTAGTGCATTCTGTTCCAAATCTTTTGATCTTGGGTTAAAATAGGGATAGAACACAAAAATTTTAGCAGTTGATTTTATTTAAATTCAGAATTATTTTTGATATATTCTGATCATAGCCAGTTTAACATTAATCATTCAATTGTTGGTCAGTAAATTGAATGTCTTAGTATTTTTAATTGGCAGTTAAAGATTTTAGCGTAAACCGGGCTTGTAGATGGGCGGTCTGTAAAACAAAGGTAAGCTTTCTTTATCTCTGGTGAGGGAAATAATTTTTTTTCTGATTACTGAATCCATGGATTATGTTTAGAAATTTGAGGATTACTTCTTTTTTCAAACTATAGGAAGGAATTACAAGTTAAAAAATGGGATCAAATGATGTTTTGTGGTTAAATAAGATATACATGACTTTTTAGATTATTTTAGAAGAATTAAGATAAAGCTGGAAGTTGTTCATAGACTGGTTGTATTTGGAATGGATAAGGCTTTACGATTATCTCGTTATTTGTAGAGCATGTTTATTTTTTTTCTGATTGGGCAGGTTGCATATTATAATAGTTACATGTGTACTTGGAATGTGCATGAATGTCCACTATTCGAAATATTGATATTTTGAATTATATTTCAAATGGATAAATAAGAGTTAATTATAAAAAAATGCTTTATTCTTAATAGTTAGATAGATTAGATTTTACAATGGTTGTACAGTATAAGAAATTGAATTGTGGTCATAGTATCCATTGTTGTCGCTACTGTAGATATATTTTTAAAGAGAATAGATTTAATTATTATAACTTTTGGTTATAAAATACTCATATTTGGATCAAACGAATCTTACATTCTATAAGCTTTGATTTTTGCAGATGTTATGGTTTTATTGGCTAAAAAATGAGATTTGTGTTAACATTGTTAGAAATATGATCTGGGGAAGAAAAGAAAACTATCTACTGAGAAATGAGCTGATAATAGGTTATCCAAAGCATATGACGGGGAGGTGGCAAATTTTTAGTTAGAGAATCTGGTGTATATTTCAGAATATCAGAAATGGGAGGGCTATCACGAGTGATTATATTAAGGATTGGAAAACAACATAGATATAGCCTGGAGGAGAAGAAATATGTAAATAAGTGGAAAGTTGTTTTGGTGACAGCTGTGACATGAAAATGGTGCTGTGTGTTTAAAGCATACTATGGAAGTGGAAAGGGACATCTGGTAGCTTACCCTTTTTTTTTTCCAATCATAATGTTTTGAATAAGTTGAAAATATTTGGGAAGATTTTATTTTGCGAGTGTTGATTGAACTGTTAAAATAGTTTTTAACTCAATAATATTTCTTCTTTCCTTAATTTAAATATAACTAAATAAATAGTGATGGTAGACTATTCTGGAAAGATTAATTTATTTAAAATTACAGCGAAACTCTGCTTTTGACCAGGTTTTTAATTACATTGTTAAAATAGTTCTTAACTGGTAGGATTAGAAAACATGAGAAGTTCAGAATTATAAATAAATAAAATGTAATTGACTACGATATTTATTAGCATAGTTTCAAACTAATGTTAAACAGAAGGTAATCAATTCTTATGCTGCGCAGTACTGTTATATTAAGTCAGCATTTTGTTGAATGTGCGGAAACTTGATCCAAGTCACACGATAAGATGGCTTGCTCTTTTCAATGTTTCCGTTTCCTCACATTCAGCAAAATAACATTGATTTAATATAACAGTACAGCCCGTGTGTAAGGGGTGAGATTACTTGCTTCTTTAATATTAAATAAAATATATAGCAGTTATGCTTACAACTGAGATCATAAAAATTGATAGTAGTTGACATAATATCAAATCTATATAGCTCTCTAGGCAAGTAGTCTTACATTTAATGTAAAGAGCAAAAGGTTTCCTACTATTAGATGAGTTCAATATCTATCATGAGACAGGACTGTTAACCAGTTATGGAAGTTATTTGTATTGCTCTGTAATATCTATTTATACTCTGTGCTATATTGAATTGAAAAGATTAATCATTGCTATCTAAACGGATCTTTTTTATATATATAGTTAATTCCAAGGAAATGTTACTGTCGGAATCCAATAAGAAAACTACAAATAAATAAGAAAAAT
Organism: Epiperipatus broadwayi; assembly: GCA_028023455.1. Lineage (NCBI taxonomy): Eukaryota > Metazoa > Onychophora > Udeonychophora > Euonychophora > Peripatidae > Epiperipatus > Epiperipatus broadwayi. The sequence goes on along the minus strand of JAQFVV010000119.1, from coordinate 3,945,471 downwards.
GCCGCAAAGAACCAAATACAGAATCTTGTAAATATATGATGATATTTTATTAAAATAATAATAACCGAATGGTTTACTGCTCGGAAGTTCGTAAAACATTTGAGTACCAGAAATGGCGAAACATAGTTGTGATTAATGGATTTTGATTTCTAGAGTCCACTGCAGCAGTAAACCATGCAAGGCGATGTTTTTATCAAAAGGATATAAAATGAACTAATTTGAGACAAAATGTCAGAAGTTCTGTCATCTGCTTTAATGTAAGTAGATTATTTAATGTATATTAGTAGATGCAATAATTTAATGGGCACTTCACAATCGTATTTTGATCTCTTAAAATAAGCGGCCTCATCTAAATAATATTATAATGCTTTTTGCTATTTCCTTACGAAAAGGTGGAGTATATATAGCCTATCAGGAAAACAAACCTACTGTTTGAATTTTGCCTCTAAATTGATTGTTTCTTTTTACGATCGAGTTTATTATATTGCTAATTTGTGGGGTTTTATTATTGTTATGTATAATTCATATTGATACTAATTATTTGTGGGTTTATACCATTATACAGAATTATGTATTTTTATTTCACTAAGGTCTGTTGCCTGTAGGATTTTCCACATATTGATTTGTAAACTTGTGAAAGGAAGTTATTCTTCATACATGCGTTATTAAATTGATATTAAATCAACATGCAATCACCTGTCAATAAGTGTTTTAAAAGCATAAGTGACCACTTATGCTTAGAAACTATTCTTAAATTAATCAATCCTTTTTGATCGTGCTTAAACCAGGTACTTGATCTGTATCAATTTAATAGTGGATATGTGAAAAGTAATTTCCACAAGATTACATATATCAGGGGTCCCCAACTCTATGCCCGCAGGCACATGGCGCCCGCAGACCATTTTACGTGTGCCCGCCGCTATCCGAACACGATAAAAAATTATTTATCTGATACAAATAAATTTAATTTTTAAAATTTCTTATAAATTATTGTATTATATTGTAATCAAATTGTAGGGCATACTATACTTTTACAGCGTAAAAATATAAACATTAATTATATGTTAAAATTTTATTTTTGAAATAAATATTTTTTTGTACATTATGTGTATTATTAACAATATCCGACTATAAATTTACATTGAAAAAATAAATAGTGCTCGCCATCAGTTGAAAAAAATAAATGGTGCCCGCCACCTGACCGGTATTATAGAATGTGCTCTTAAGTGCAAAAAGGTTGGGGACCCCTGCATATATAAATTGCTGTATTATTATTTATTGATTTGTAAATAAAACATTTTTAAACAAAGATGGAACAGATGTTAGTAATATATATATTTCAAGATTGGAAAAATAAATAATTGCATCTTAAAGAATGGTCTTATTTAAGAGTTAGAAAAAATGATATATATTATGTGTAGAAAATCAATCACGTTTCTGGCAAAATCATAGAAAATTTTAAAAAATCGCTGGATCATTCCAATAAACATTGGTTATAAAATCGTATTAAACGGAAAATAAAAAAAGCTTGATATATTTTACACTATAATAATTAATATGCTGAAATTTTATAATTAGATGTTAAATAATATTTATATTTTAATAATATTCTCCATATATAATGTTTGTAATTTTATAATTAGTAATGGGGTGAATATGTATGTAATATTTTAGATTAGCGGAAAAAAAGAAATTAGAAGGCAACATTCTCTACCAACAGAAAAACTATCGTGAGGCATTACAACTTTACTCCCAAGCCATAGAACTTTGTCCTACTTGCGCAGCTTATTATGGAAATCGTTCAGCGTGTCTCATGATGTTAGCCCGATACAAAGAGGCACTTGAAGATTCTCGTCAAGCGATTATGCTTGATGCTAATTTTGTAAAAGTAAGTGATACTATTTCCAATTATTTTTTTCTTTTCTATTTGCGCAAAATATTAACATTTTGAAAATCATTTCTCTTTTTATTAGGGATACATACGGGCTTCAAAATGTTATGTCACTTTAGGAGATCCTGCTGCAGCTATTCATAGTATAGATAAAGCACGTGAAATAGACCAGTTGGCACCTGTACAAGCAGAGGTATTTATTATTTTATTTAGCATATAGATTACTTTGTTACTAATAACAGCTAACTATTCATTATCATTATGTAAGAAATTGTACAGATGCCAATTAGGCGATTAATTCTCTTGTTTTTATAAGGCCTTCAATTTTAGTAGTCTTCTAGATTAAACATTCATTGCCAAGTAATTCATGAAACACATTAATCAAAGGCCTCTACTTAAATTCCATTTCTGAAAATTGCTCCTTCTAGAAACATTCAGGAAGATATGCTCAACTGTTTGATCTGGAAAAAGATATTAGTTTGGATGCCTCGAAAAAATCTCTATTTTTTTTGCCATAATTTTTCAATTATTTGAAAGTTTTCTTGTCTGAACATTCAGAAAGGAAATCTTGATTCGAACTGTATCATAGATGGTAAAACCGATATCTCTTACATACTAAGCCACCATCTTGAATTAAAAAAAAAAATTATCTCTTACATACTAAGCCGCCATCTTGAATTTTAAAAAAAAATTACAACAAATATAATTTATAACATATCTTCTGTTGTAATACAGTCAATATAAATATATATACATAGTTAGAAAGAGCAAATATGAAAGAAAGTAATAAAGCTGGTAAAATACTCATTATCTCTAAAAGAATTAAAAAAAGAGAGATTTTTAACACTTTTAAACATGTTTATTTTTACATTGGTTTCCAAATTCTATATTTTGAAAGTTAAATGTTGAAATGACAATTTCATAGACAGCTTCATCACATTTGTCATAAAATGCTGAAATAAATGATATATAATATGACTTACCTGAGATAATTTTTCATTTTTAAAATTACAAAAACAATGCGATTGATGACTTATTTTTACTAGCTGACCCAAATCTTATCCTTCCATATCAGGCTATCTGCTAGAAATGTTTGGTTATCCTTCCATGCAGGGTATCTGTTAGAAGTATGTTTGGTTTTTAGTGGGAAAAAAAATAACATTTTATGAGATATTATGCAAAAATAACTTTAGTAAATGTAATATATTTAAAAATAAAGCACTCAAAAAATAAATTTCTTTAAGATAAAATGGATAAAAACTAAGTAAATCAATAAACATCAAAGAAATTTTTTTTATTATGAGCACTGATTATGTGTATGGAAGGTGCTCATATGAACCAACTGATATACGAGAATGGGAAGCTGAGGATGCTTGAAAATCTGTGTTCAAGAGATTATTACAAAAAAAAAAAATTATATTCAAAAAAATAAATATCAAATATTTTTCTAAGATAAAATGAATAAAAACTAACTAATATCAGTAAACATCAAAATAAACAAATTTATTATGAGCTCTGATTATATATGTGTGTGTGTGAGATGATGTATGAGAGTGGATGGCTGAGGGTATATGTTCGAGTCTGGATGTGTATGTTCTTATATCATTGAAATGTAATTTGCCTATAATTCTATAGCATATTTATTTTTTTCTACACATCTGTAATTATATATATAAAAAAAAAAGTAATAAAACTAATTGAATGCTCACCGATTCCTGGTTCCCTGCAACAAATAGACGTTATTATCAGATTTCAAACTTTCTGTCATGAAGAAAGCCTTAGATGTGGATACCATGATTGTCCTTCAAATAAAATGACTCCAATCCTTTTTTTTTTGACATTACTGTCATTAAAATGAACTTCTAGAAAAAAAAGACTCACAAACGCATGCATCAGCATTTTCATATCCATATCACAACTAAAACAAGCGGTAAGAGAAGCAAATTCAGCAGAAAAAAAAAATGTTTAAAAATTATATTTTGGAAAAAAAAAATTCAAATTTCATTGTAGAAAAAAATACATTTTAAACATAACAAAATGGCAGAACGAATAGTCTGAGACCTGTAAGTGTACAGTTTACCGATTCTGTGCAAAGTCAGTTGAAATCTAAACTTCTGAAAATGGGCTCTACATTGGCGCATCAGCATTAATGCTCATCTGTTGGATCTGGAAAAAGATATTAGTTTGGGGACCTCTTTTTGCCATAATTTTTTGATTAATTGAAAGTTTTCTTATCTAAACATTCAGAAAGGAAATCTTGATTCAAATTGTATCATAGATGGTAAAACTGATATTGTTAATAACACCTTATAAATTTTCTGGTCGGCAACTTCTGATATCTAGAAGAGGAATATATAAAAAATGGGAAGGCACTGCAAGAGAACAGACTTGAGTATACCAATAATATTTCTCATGATATACATATTTAATTATAAACTAACTATATCGATTCACAATTCAATCACTGACCAAAATTAAATGACAAAATCTATTGCAAACTGCTCCCCATCAGGGTAGACCTCTCAAATCCAGAGTAACACAACACAAAAACCAAATTTATACTATCCTACCTTCCTATATTTTCAATTCACTTTCCAATTATCTTTATTATTATAAGAACTTAATTTTTATCTTCATTTTTTTTCAAAGAAAATAGCCATAGCTTGATCAAACATATTCTTAGGGTTTGCATTTCTTTCGTGAATATATAATGCAGAACTAAAGGATATATTTTTTAAATTTATGAACTGACAATTCTTTTTTCCCTACATATAATAATTTCTTATAAAAACAAGGAACAATATAAACATTCTAGGAATGGTATTCCAATATATTTATTTCTGTTAAATTGTTCTTTTGTATTCAATAAATTATTTTGGGTAACACTTTGCTTTCATGCTGTTTTCTTATTACCGAACACATGACTTGTTTTAAAAACCTTACAAGAACACAATTTAAAAGGTATAGAAATAAAATTACATATTAAAAATTATTACCACTATTATAATTTTTATTAAAATATTCATAGGAGTTGAGAAACTAGCTTACAAGCCAAATTGGCTCGTTGATCCCAGTCGCGTAGCTGTTATTATCATGATAAACATAAATACATTTTTTATTTCCTCTTGTAATTTGTAAATAAATATTTTGGTAACTCTAGAAGAGGAAAAATCCGCATTACACTGTTGTTCCTTGAATTCTGCCTTATTATAGTATAGTAATTGTTGTACATAATAAATATTTAAATATTAGAAATTTTTAAATAAATCAAACTGTCAAAGTAACCTTTTGTTTTTATTGATTTATTTTTAAGACTTTTTAGACTGATGTTCAAATATATCCACAGCCATTCAGAAATTCATATTCTTATTTGCATTTTGCAGCTCTTTCTTTGTGGCTCTGTATTTGGTTGGGGGGTAGAGGAAGATACCATTTTCCTAGTGGCTCTTTAAGGTGTGGAGGGATTTAAACAAAATGGCTGTGTTAAAAAGTTCGCACATCCCTGGTCCATATTAATGTAATTATTATAAAATTATTTGCTTTTTTTTTTTCAAAGCTCTATTTTTAGAACTAATTTCTCATTTCTATAACAAAATTTCCTTAATGTAGCTATTTTATTAATGACATACAGGTAACTATGGTATCTAATAATGACTTAAATCCTTAAATTTAGCATAATGACTTCATGCCAAACAATTAGTTTAATTTTAGCACAATGACTTCATTTATATATAATCCTTCTAAACACTTTCCTGCTTCTTCTTTTCCTTTATTTCTGCTATCTTCATATACATTATTGCAATTCAAATAATTCTTCTTACACTATTTTCAGCAAAAACTTTTTATTATTACATTTTCGACTGTACCGTGTAGTCTTCATCAGATCTACAAAATTCAAATACATATAACAATACAACCATTATATAATACATTTCATATTTTATACAAATTTATCAATTCTCAAAATTATTAATTTTCTATTAACTTCTTTAAAATCCTTAATACATATTATATCTCTTATATACAATCACTTTTCTAATTTTTAATTATTAATTATTCTTTCCTATCTTTCTATTATTCTAATATCCATAATATTTTATTTTATACGTATTATCTTTTATACATATAATATTTTATACATCATACACTAACCCAGTGGTCTTGGCCCGGCATCGGGCCGCAGAAGTTTTCTGCCAGGCCGCGCTAGACTGGCAAGAAAGTTAGTAATAACAAAATAATAAGATTTTTAAACTTTTAATTAATATAAACAGTTTTTATTTATTTTTTTCAGTGCATTTTTACCCTGTTAAAAAATAAGAAACAGAACAAAAACGAAATCTAATCAATCATACATAAATTAATTTGTTTTTCTATTTATTACAGATGTTTATGGAGAGATAGAATTAAATTTATTATTTTTCTAAAAAAATTCAAAATTAAAAAAAAAAAGATTTTTTTATTATACAAACTCCAGTTGTCTTTTGATAGCCAATCACGGTCGCTTATTAGCATTGTTTATGTGTTAAAACAAGATCAAAACTTTTGACTTTTTCAAGTTTCGTTTTTTTTTTTGTTTAAAAATACGCCCACTTTTTTTTGGGCCTATAAGGCGATATTTTTTGGTTTTATTTGTATACTGCTAATATACTAAAACTTTTATTTTTAAAACCAATTCCTGTTAACCTTTTTTTAAAAATAAAAACAAACAAAAAATAACTTTGCGATTTTTTTTTTTTGGCTTTATTTCTATTACGCGATATCTATTTTACCATTTTTTAAAAAAAACTTTTCCTATTAATTACATTTTTTGATCCTTTCAACACACCAGCACCAAAAAAAAAATTACAATAACATCAAAACTTCAGACTTTTACATGTTTCGTTTTATTTTTTCAGATTTAAAATACGGCAAATTTTTTTTTGACTGTACAGTGATTAATTACGAGATTTCTATTTTGCCCTTACTACTATCAAAAGACAACCTCCATATATATATAACCATCTTGTATATTTAACATTAAATACAGATATTACATTTATCATAATCATTGCCATGTAATTACACTAGCTATGATATTTCCCAACATTCAGATGAATAACATTTTATTCTTGAATGTTTTAACAATGAAATAATAAACATAGAAATGCAAGCACATTAATGAGAACGATTGTTATTGTACTGTTTTCTGTGTTCAGCATGTGAAGGTAAGCAACTCCATTACAATACACAATAACTAGTGTGCTGTTTTGGTCAGTTATAACAATTATGCTTATCTAAGGCTAAGCAGGTTACATCTTTATGAAAATTTATCTGTAAACTTCTGCCGGTCCGCGAAATCTTATCCTTATTTTTGCCGGACCGCAGGTGTGAAAAGGTTGAAGACCACTGCACTAACCTTATCTTTTTTACTACCCCAAATTTATTACCCGTATGACTATTAATATTATCATTCTTTATTCTTTTTATCTTTTAATTTTATCTGTTCTTGCTTAACACATTTTTACCTTATTATTATCTCGATTATTACACATAAATTTTACCTTATTCTCTTCTTCTACTTCTCTCTATTCTCCATTTTCTACTAATAATTAACTTCCTTTTAACCTCCCTTGATTTGATGTGATGTGATGCATTGTGATTTCTCCTTATATGGAGTCAGGAATCTCTCAGCAACAATGCCCAAAGAAATCTGTTAGCCACTATACCTTCCCTTTCTATTCCCCAGCCTAAGTTTTCCCATAATCTGCTCCATCCCATTTCCACAACATAATTTTTGTCAACTCTATGGCCTTTATATCTAACTCCCCTTATCTTTTCCCAAACCTACCATAAAAATCAATAACCCACTTTCTGTATAATCACTTTCCTTATATTTATTCTTCCACAACTTTATTATTTGTATCCTTTCTGCTTTCAAGCATTTACATTCAATTAACAAATGCCTAATATTTTCTATGCACTCCTTACATAACTTGCAGACTAAATCACCCACGTTTTTCCATTTACGTATATAATCCCCTATTGCTAAAGATCCCGTTCAAGCCTTAAACAATAAACTACTTTCTTTGCTATTAACTCGCACCTAATATACTGTTTATTTCTATATATATTTAAACTCTTTTTACTCTCCATACTAGTTCTCCAACTCCTTATTCTTTATTAATGCATCTATTCTTCTATTCCATTTCTTACCACTATAACACCCAACAATTCTAACACAATCATCCCACCTTTTATACAAGTATACTGACAAATTCTTTATCCAAATCTTCTGCATATCGCATTACCTTCTGCCCTTTATTCATAACCCAATTAAATACAATTTTGACTATACTTTCATTATCCATAAACTGCAATCTACCGAACATTTTCATAATGCTTTTTGTACCCTTCATATAAAACTTCACCATCCCATTTCTCCTTGAATTGCCTCCTTTGCCGTTGACACATCTGCATCTAATGGATGTCTTCCTACTTCTCTTGTACTTTTTCCAAGTACTCTAATACCCCTTTACTAACACACAACACATCGCTACCATATGTTAACCCTTTCATATTCCCTATTTTATAGCTCCCCTATTATCTATTTTTACAAATACTTTAAATATGTTATCTTTAACCATTTTTACCCCTACTCCAAATTTCTTCCCCTTTTATTATATTATCACTGATCTTACCCCCTTTCTATCCCTATTAAGATTAGGCTTAATTTTCTTAATTAATATTGCCTCCTTTATTTTCCTATCTCTTTTTTATCTGTATAACTAATCATTCTTATATTCTTTTCCAATATTATGACCTGTTTCCATAATATGCATATATATTGGTGTCCTTTTATCATACTTATGCTGTTCCATCTAGTATATATAGAATTTTTTGTTTCACCCACATACTTTATTCTAATTTTTTAATCTTTACATATCTTACATACCAAATAATTAGTTTTTTAAATCTGTTACTACTGATTAATCTAAAAAATTGAATTGAACAAAATCCAATCCATCTTCTAAAGTATATTTTATAAAGGGATTAAAACTGTTAAATTTATTTAAACTCTCCAATTTATTCTTTTTCACTATAAACCAGGGGTAGTCAACCTTTTTAGACCTATTGCCTACTTTTGTATCTTTGTTAGTAGTAACATTTTCTAACCACCCACCGGTTCCACTATAACGGTGATTTATAAAGTAGGGAAATAACTTTATTTTATAAAATTTATAAAGCAGAGTTACAGCAAGCTAAAGCATATAAATCTCTCTGAAATTATTAAATAAAGAAAGTGCTTCAGTGTCGAACTAAACCCCTAATGCCCACCATGATGGCTGGAACGCCCACTAGTGGGCGCTGGGGACCAGGTTGACTACCACTGCAACAAACAACAGTCAACACATCTAATAAACAACTTCAAATATATAGATCCATAATTAATAATTTTCTCTTCCAAATATTTAATATAAACTGACATCATAAGTAAAGTACATAGAATTCTCAACAAAATCCATTATCAACTAGTAAAGAAATAAAAACTTCAATACTGCTTAATCTATTAACAGATTGATAGTTACTCTCTATATCACAATACTCTATATTCACTTAGCTTACATCACATGATCACCATTTTTTCCAGAGGCAAAACTCTCCATACAGTAGTGCCACTCAATGCAAGCCAGAGTAATCGATGGATACGGGAAGGTTTGTGCATAAAATCCAAGGCTCCTCACTGATGAAAGCACAAGCTAGAAACTAGTCTGGGGAATTGGATGAGTAGACACTAGATAGGCATTTGTGTGCAAATCTACCTGCATCCATTGATTACTCTGGCTTGCGCTGAGTGGCGCAACTGTATGGATAGTTTTGCCTGTGTGAGCTTCCATCTTAAAAGTTTTAATCTTATCAAAAGATGATGAAACAGTGTAATTTTCAAAATTGACAAATTTTTAAAAAAATTATTCAGGAACCTACACATCTCAACAGTATTATCAATAAAATAAAAAGAATCTTTATGAGTTTTAATATTCATAAACATCTTAATTCAATGAAATCATTTGAATAACTTTTCACATATTTCAACCTATTAGAAATTTTTAATAATTTTTTTTTTATAATCAAGCTATCAAAATAGTTTTCTAAACAAATACATTTGTCATTATTCGCTTCTTTATCTACTGTATTTCTAAAAAACATCTCTATTTATAATAACCCAATAGCAAGCTTTATCTTAAAGAGAAATGATTACATCATCACCAATTAATTTATTAAGGGGTTTAATCTTAGAGGGACAAATTAGCAATTTTCTTTTTAAACTTTTATTTAAAACTAATAAAATGCTTTTTTTTTGTTTTTGTTTATATTATTTCATTAGCAGTTCTACAGACGAAATTGTATCAAAAATTGTATCTTTATCACAGAGAGGGACACAATTATGACCTTTACCAAAAATTTCCAACTCTCTTACAGTTAAATCAATCTTAGTATTTTACTACTAATATTTAATTGTATCCAGAAGTCTAGGGTGAACACTTTTTTCCCAAACAGGAATGCAGTATTCAGCAAGGATATATTTACTTTTAAGGAAGCTGTTCTCGGAGTAATTGTATTAGAGTAATTGTATTATTTTCCTATAATTAGTGCCAGTCAGTTTTCCAAGGAATTTGTTTTTAGAAATTATTTTAGATCAAAATCTTTGAAAATTGAGTAAAAATAAGTTTGGTTAATTGAATAAGATAAATTAGGTTGCATTCTAAAGTTGTTCTTGGTGGCATGGGATATGGTTGTATTTTATTCTGCTTTTGCAGAAGCTTACGTTTGGTTTTGAAAGTGTTTTCAATGTTGTTTAAATAGAAAGTTAAACACAGTGTCTGGGGTTAGAGATTATTTTCATGAAAAAGGTTTTCCTCACTTTTCATGTCTTTATTCAGCCTTTTCCATTTTGAAAAGGATTTCAAAGCAATGTAGTTAGCAAAGATGGATTTTTTGCATTCCTGTGAAAATCCATTCTACAAAATTATGTTAGTTATTGTTATAATTATCACTTAAAGTCCCTTGAACTTTTTTATCTGAGACCATTTTGACCAATAAATTACTGGGTTTTAGTTGAAAAATTTTAAAGATTCTATTTTTATTAGAGTCATAAGCTAGAGTTATACCTGTGTTTAGCTTATTTTGAAAGCTCTTGGTAATATGGCTAGTTATAAGTAAAACTTGTTCAAACCCTCATTTCCATTCCATTCTGACTCCAGCCTGTTCATATTGGAATTACTTTATAGAGAATATGTAATAATAATTTGATTTTAAGATCGCTATTATAATTTTATTTTCATCCCAGATTTTTGGAATTGCTTTTATATAGATAATATTGTTACCATTAGAAACCAGTCACCACTTAAACATACCAATATAGATAGTAATCAATATTTCTCCCTTTTGTCAAGGTAACCTCTTGCTATTAAAAGGAGAGAGATTGCCTTGACAGTAGTGAGAAATATTGATTACTATCTATATTGGTATGTTTAGGTGGTGACTGGTTTCTAATGGTTACATATTTCCCATTTAGCTTTAAGCATTATTTCACTTATTATTTAAATAATATTGTTGAATAGTTGTATCAACTATACCCTAGCTTTGGATACCAGGCTTTTTTTAGATAGAAAGTGGTGATGTCTGATCTTGAGACTTTCTATTTTAAAACAGTCATGGGAAGCTTGGTTATTTCTATAAGATCCCCAGAATTTTGTTTTGGTTTCATAATTTTTGGTCTTTTTTTTATTAATCAAGAATCCATCTGAGGATGAAGTCTGATTTTCTAATGGGGATATTAGTTTCACTTGGAATGATATTTCTATTTGTAGGGTGGTCCACTGGAAATCTGTCAACTATCCATTCTAAATTTTTATTTTTGATTTTTTTTTGCCTATTTTCTATTCAGTTTTTTTTTTTAAATTTAAAAAGTTCTAACTTCAGTTGTAAAATCTTATTAAATGAAATTATATTCATTAAATTGTGAAATGTACCTTATCTGGGCAAGATTTAGTCTGCGGTTTATCGGACTCTTCGTTATAACTTTAAATTTGTCATTTATTATTATGCTGTACTTCTTTTTTTTTTTAAATATAGTTATGTTTCATTAAGCTATTAACTTAATAAAAACATTTTTAAAAAAATATTGAAAAGGAAAGAAGGATCGAAGGAAAAATCAAGATGACTAGGCATTCTCTTATTTGGATGCAAATAAATAGATATTTAGAATAGAGAAATTTTATTTGACTTCAAAAATATTTCATTGTAAAATTCTACATTCAAAAATACAATTTGCTTTCTAAATACTAGCGCAAATACACTGAGAAAGAAAAATATCAAAATTATACAAAAATTTGGTGTGCTGTACATGGAAATAACAATTCGATAAAATCAGAGTTCTATATATTTAAAAAATATCTCTTAGGTTATGCCAGTCAATTTAATCTATGTAATGTTAAAAGGTGATGTATCTGAACATTGAAAAATTATTTGTATTAATTTTTACAAACACGGGAATGTGTGTTGTTAGCGTTATAGTTTTGTAGATGTTGATGACATCCACATTTCAGTCTTTGTTAATGCAGAGGCTAATAATGTCACTAGTAAAAGCCAACCTCTCAATCGACCACTCTAAATACTTTATTGGACGGATTTAGTTACATTTGAGCTAATTAATTCAGTGACGTTTTGAATCTTTCTTTTAACAAATAATCTTTAGCTATAGTATATGATTTCAAGTTTATCAGAAATTAAATGGGGGGGGGGGGTAATATAGATTTTGAAAGACGATCAAATGCACACAGACTCTGTTTGCAAAACTTCCGAAACTTGATGTCCTTTTTTGCATTAGGATCTGACCACTGATGATTTTTTGATATTATTTATGAGCTTGGACCTCATACCAGAAAATCCTAAAGATGATAATTCTACAGAGTTTAATAATAGTTGTTATTCTGATGATAGAGAAAACTCCCTGCAGCCAACATTTATTAAATCGCACATTTATGTTTACCACCAATCTAATTTTGAAGCTCTACTAAATAGTAAAAGGAAGCTTAAAATTGGACTAGAGGCATCTAAAAAATCAAGTCTATGTGATAATACAAGATAATGACATATATATTTCTATGTTGTAAAGTTTCTTATGTAGGTATGAGCAATCGTCACATCAATAACAGAAAGGATGAACATGCGAATGCATTCATCACCACCCTCAATTCATGCTATGGATTTAGTTCATAATATTGATTTCTCCAATACCAGGATCCTATCCAGATGGGACACTCTCTACCAATGTAAAATCAGAGAATCCATTGAGATACTAAAAAGACCAAATTGTATCCATAATAATGATGACACATCAAACTTGCTCTATAATTTTTTAAAAAACGTATTATTCTGAAGATTTTCTGACTTATTTTATCCTGCAATGGATTGATAATGATTGAAAATGGTGATGATGATGATGCTAATATAACCTAATCTTAATTACATATCTAAAATTATATATCGAAACAGTTGTATAAAATGTTCAGGTGTTAGGATTTTTAATAGTATCGGTTGCGCAGAATAATTGAATCAGAACTTAAATCTATAAAGTTTCCTCCGTTTATTTTTGGTAAATAATTTGATACTACAACACAATTTTATCTACAATAATCATAGAATGTGGAAATAAAAACAAACGATAAATAAATATACTACATTTTAGTAAAAGAATATAAAAGTATATAATTTTGTTTTTAATATGGGCCTTTGTATCCATTATAAAATTTCATTTTAAAAAAATTTATTTAATATGGCATACTTATGATATTAAGTTTAGAAAAGCGTACAACTTCATTGGTATATTAGAAGGAAGCTCGACAATTGCTTCAATATTTTCCAATATCAGAAGTATTTACATAGTTTATTGTTATAAATGTTGTAGACTAATAACTTTTATGTCAGTCTCTTCAAAGATAGATTGGAATATAGGAATGTACAAAAGTTTATAAATCTATGATTATCTTCCTTGGTATTTTATTATTTTATACATATATATGCACAAAGAAAGAAATTATTTAGCAAAAACATTATGACAGATTATTTCCTATCTGTGACCCATTAAGAAAGATGACTGATAAATTTCTTCTCTTGTAATGATAAATTAAAGAAATCTTAAAAGGTTCCAAAGAAAGAAAGATCTCACCCGCATTAATGAGAAATGGTACAGAAATATCTTATTGATCAAGCAGTTTAGTAATATATTTGTGTGTGTAACAGTACTTCCTACTAAGAGCTGTAATCATAGGATTGGGCAAATACTTGAAACACTAATTGATTGGGGATCAAATTTATCAATGGGTATATGAAATCCATTTACTATGAATGACTGCTTGATGATAGGGGGAGAGAAGATTAATGTTTGGTTTAATTTTCCTAGGACATTTAAAAAAATATTATAACTTTTGTCCGAATAATCAGAAAATTAGGCTAAATTAAATTTATGTACAAATATTTTTTTAAGAATTGAATATTGATTTTTCTACGAAAACAGTTGTTACATAAAGTCGTCCCACATCAAAATGATGCTGTATTTTTAGCAATTTTGAACTGATCATTTTGTGTTTTTTTCTTTAAAAAAATTTGTCTTACTGTCTACTTCCAAAGATTAAAAAATCATAGTTTTAATTGATTTGGTTTTGAAGTTACTGCTGTTAAATATCTGCAGAAGATCACAATTTTGTGCTTGTATGTAATTGCACAAAAAATGATTAGTCAAGGTTAAAATTAAATTTATGAACTGTAGCTACTTTTTCTAAACTTGCATATGACATATAGCATCCTTAATCTTTTTTTAAAACATTTCAAGCTCATTTATTTAAAATTTTGAATTTTGTGTAAATCGTGTTTTTATGAAAAAAAATCATATACAGTATATCAAAAATAACTTTTTGAAAATTTGTTATTCAAAAAAGGAATTACTAAATGGAGCATGGTGGGATGGGTAAGCTAACTTAGAATGGTGGGTCAGATGAAATAACCTTGAATAATAAAATTTCACAAGTTGGAGCATTAAGAACGATACAAGGTCGATGTGGCAATTGATAACAGAAATGTTGTATCTGAATCACCATCAAGTTACATGGCAAATTTATATATGCTATTGTTGAAATCAACATCCATTTTTCAGTTTAGTATTTTCTGAAATGGATATGTACTCACTGCAGTGGGGGGGTTTTTTTTTTTTGCTTAAATCATTTTAAATGTGTACAATATAGAATGTATATAAAAATAATATAAGATTTTAGATTAATTAGTTTTCTTTTGAGAATATATATGCGACACGTTTCTGATTCTTCTAAGCTTTAATTACATTATAGCGACCTTCATTCTAATTTTCCAAGTTTTAATTATATTATGATAAACCTTGATTAAATTGAATAATTATATCCTGTCTAGTTTTTAGTTGTTTTTTTAACAGAGAGTTAAATTTTTTTTTCTGTTAAAAATTTTTTTTCTTTAAAAAACAAACTATTTTACAAAAATTATATATATATTCATAATTTAAATATTATATCAAAACCTTATTAGTTGACTGTCCTATCTTATAACATTAATATATAACATATATTTAGGCCCCCTTTCCCCACTTCGCTGCTAACTACCTCAAATAAATGGGGATATTTCCATTTCATTATATGCATATATTTTTTATTATGTGACATCACATCAGTTTGTCTTTCCATTATGTCAGAATTCTGGACAAAAATTATATATATATTATTTCTTCTACCAGCTTACTTTTGAATTGCATTTGGAGCTTGTAGTTACGACCCAATAAAGTTACATTTTTTTATTATATATCAATTTATAATATTTACAAGTTGCTTTGTAGTACTGCAATTGAAGATTAACCGTTTTAAAATAAGACAAAAAGTAAAGACATGTATTAAGGTTCTATTGAAAATTGATTATTCTTTCAATGATTTCAAAAAAGGTTATACAGAACATTTAAGCACTGGAGATAGTAATTTTCAATAATCTTACTTTAGATTGTAGTTTCATAGTTTTTATATTGCCATTTTCTTTAACAGTTGCAACTTCCCCTAGTTTCTCCAGTTAGACGAGCCCCATTTCATATTTGATCAGTTTATAAATTTTAGCAACCTCAGGGAAAATGGTAATCTACAAACTAATCTTTTCACTCGAATAGTTAACGGCATTGATTAGAAATGTTTCATGAGTTATCTCATTCTTTGTATCATTTCATTAACGAGCTATAGTTGAACTAATTATGCAAGGTTAATTTATATAGAACTATTTTAAAGTATAATTCAACAGCTCTTCGCATTAATGTGGTTATTTTTATTTAATCCTTTTATATCTTCTTTATGGTTTATGCTGAGGCTATTATTTTAATTTTTTTTTAAAATTGGAATTAGGTTATTTAACTTATCTAATCTAAAAAATAAAAAACTGGATTACTATACCATATCGCATATGGACAACAAAATAGTACAGATTTGCTTAGATAAATTTAATGAGTGATTTAGAATGCCCAATAATTTAAACAAACTTTTTTAACAGCACAAAGAACAAAATATAAACATTGGACCGGACCAACATGGTTTATGCTGTAGGGTGCATCCGAAAGGACTGTCCGTAAATATATATAACCATTAGAAACCAGTCAACACTTAGACAATCCCAATATAGATAACAATCAAGAATTTCAAACCGTTGTGAAGGCAACTTCCTTAAATCAAGAATAACACAGCATTGGGCAAAACATGCCAACAATATATCGGTCCTTTAAAATCATGAAAGAGAACAAGGCTGTAGTTTCGATCCAAGTTGTGATAAAATAATATGCGAAGGAACGAAATGATAAAAAACAAAAAATCAAAGAAGCGCAGTTCATTATAAAAAATGAATATGTAATGGACCAGAGAACAAAATAATATTCAAATAAGCAGAAAATTAGTTTTTTTTTTTCAGCGGAATAACCATGAATATGATGCGAAAAGCGTCGAAAGTTTACTTGATGCTAATAGTTTAATAAACATATTTAAACTCTGACTTATATTTCTTTTTATATTAAGTTATATTATGTAGTTAAATTTTTAATGTTTTGCATACCCGTTTATACAAGCATTCAATGTATGTGCAACCCATAACCTTTAATTATTTATTATTATTATTAAGTGTCAGTACTAAAATATTTAAATACAAGCATAATTAATATATTTGGAGTTTACATATAATATAGGGGATTTGAACACAGACTTTCAAGCTTGCTCCAACCATCCACTCCTATCTCGTACAACTAATACACATTACCACACACTTGTGAAAAAATTAAATAACTTAATGAATGTTAATATGGGCATGACAACAATATTGGCATTATTAAGGGATTTGGATATTCCATCATCAGGTTTTCAATAGCATGAATGACTGAAGAGTTGGAGAGTGAAGTAGATTGAGGTCTGTTCATTAAAGTTTAAAGATTTAATACCTTAATGTTAACTGATCACTGATTATGTATGTGTTAGATGATGATCTGTACCAACCGATGAGTGCTGGTTCAGTATGAAAATACATATATTGATTTTTTTCACATGTGTATGGTTGTGTGTATTAGTTGTATGAGTTAGAGGGATGGCTGGAGGGATCTTGAAAATCTGTCCGAATCCTCTATATTACACCTAAAATATAATATTTATATATTTCTCCCTATAAATGATTTTGCTCTTTTAATAAGTGTCTATACGTATTAAGGTTATATAACTCCTATATGGCAGATTGGTTATCCTAATGCGACTTGAACTTCTGAGACCATCTACTTTAATGAAATTTCTGTTTTATTACATTGTTGTATATGTGATTGTGAATGTCTAAATTTTGATCAAAGATTACGAAGCACATATCTGAAAGTATTTTGATTTTGTATTGATATTTAATGAAAGATGTGAATATATAAATTTATCAAAAAATATCTCCTTTATTAGAATTTTCCTTAATTTATGATTTTAGCTCCAGGCTGCGCAGGCTGTTCAATTTTTTGAAAGTGAAGCCCAAATAGGATATTCTAAAGGTGATTTTAGAAAGGTAAGAACATTAAATTTTTTTATTTACCCCCCCCCATAAAGATTTTTTATTTGTTGTTTTTATTAATCGTCTTTGTATTTTTTAAGGTCATATATTGTATGGACCGAGCTTTAGAACACGCAGTAGCTTGCCGTCGTTATAAAGTTTTAAAAGCCGAATGTTTAGTTCTTTTAGGACGTTATCAAGAATCACAGGAAATAGCAAATGAAGTTCTTCAAATGGAATCTATAAATGCTGATGCAATGTATGTTAAAGGGCTGTGCCTTTATTACCAAGATAATATTGAAAAAGCTTTCACTTATTTTCAACAAGTTCTCCGGCTTAGTCCTGATCATTGTAAGGCTAAAGAAGCGTACAGGGTAAGTATTCCCTTATACGAGAAATATTTAAGTGAACAAATGTCTTATGTTTGTGATTGTAAAGTTTATATCTAAATACAATGCTTAGATAATCTTATGTTATAAGTCTGTCACTATTATTATTGTGAAATTGAAGAATTAATTAGTAACTTTGATGAGACATTTGTATACCGTTTCAGCCATTGTTCTGGAGAAAAAAATTGCTAATTTGATAGGACATGAATATTTATTTTTAAAAGAGTTTTAGCAACTAAAGAAATATAAATTTAATGTCCAAATCTTATAATTTAAACTTCCCATATGCTTGAAAGGTAAAATAATGGTTCTAAAATTTTTATATATCATTATGGATGCTAGTTGTATATTTACTACCATTGACGGAGCCACTGTAGGAAAGGGTAAGGATCATAGAAAGTTAAATAATTATAGACCAGTGGTCTTCAACCTTTTCACACCTGCGGCCTGGCAAAAATAAAGATAAGATTTCGCGGACCGGCAGAAGTTTACAGATAAATTTTCGTAAAGATATAACCTGCTTAGCCTTAGATAAACATAATTGTTATAACTGACCAAAACAGCACACTAGTTATTGTGTATTGTAATGGTGTTGCTTACCTTCACATGCTGAACACAGAAAACAGTACAATAACAATCGTTCTCATTAATGTGCTTGCATTTCTATATTTATTATTTCATTGTTAAAACATTCAAGAATAAAATGTTATTCACCTGAATGTTGGGAAATATCATAACTAGTGTAATTACGTGGCAATGATTATGATAAATGTAATATCTGTATTTAATGTTAAATATACAAGATGGTTATATATATATGGAGGTTGTCTTTTGATAGTAGTAAGGGCAAAATAGAAATCTCGTAATTAATCACTATACAGTCAAAAAAAAATTTGCCGCATTTTAAATCTGAAAAATGAAATGAAACGTGTAAAAGTCTGAAGTTTTGATGTTATTGTAGTTTTTTTTTTTTTGTGCTGGTGTGTTGAAAGGATCAAAAAATGTAATTAATAGGAAAAGTTTTTTTTTAAAAATGGTAAAATAGATATCGCGTAATAGAAATAAAGCCAAAAAAAAAAAAAAATCGCAAAGTTATTTTTTGTTTGTTTTTATTTTTAAAAAAAGGTTAACAGAAATTGGTTTTAAAAATAAAAGTTTTAGTATATTAGCAGTATACAAATAAAACCAAAAAATATCGCCTTATAGGCCAAAAAAAAAGTGGGCGTATTTTTAAACAAAAAAAAAAAAGAAAACGAAACTTGAAAAAGGCAAAAGTTTTGATTTGTTTTAACACATAAACAATGCCGACAAGCGACCGTGATTGGCTATCAAAAGACAACTGGAGTTTGCTTAATAAAAAACCTTTTTTTTTTAAAATTTTGAATTTTTTTAGAAAAATAATAAATTTAATTCTATCTCTCCATAAACATCTGTAATAAATAGAAAAACAAATTAATTTATGTATGATTGATTAGATTTCGTTTTTGTTCTGTATATTATTTTTTAACAGGGTAAAAATGTGATGAAAAAATAAATAAAAACTGTTTATATTGATTAAAATTTTAAAATCTTATTATTTTGTTATTACTAACTTTCTTGCCAGTCTAGCGCGACCCAGCAGAAAACTTCCGCGGCCCGGTGATTGAAGACCACTGTTATAGACCGATAGCGGTAACATCAATTTTATATAAAGTTTTCTCAGATATGGTAGCTGGAAGATTTGTAAAATGGATGGAAGAGAATAATGTAGTGGGGAAATGCAAGGAGGTTTTAGGTCAGATAGGCGTATAGGAGATAGTTTGTTTGTAGTTACACAACTTATGGAGATGAGTAGGAATTCAGGTAGATCGTTATATATTAGTTTTATAGATATAGAGAAAGCATATGATAAAGTAAATAGAAATAAATTATGGGTAAGATTAGCAAATTTGGGAATGGCTAGTAAATATTATTAAGAAATTATATGAAAATAATTATTATACTTACCAATTAGGGGATATAGAATCAGTTAAAGTTAAAAGTGGGGTGGGATTAAGGCAAGGATGCCCTATATCACCTATTTTATTTTTGTTGTATTTGAGTGAAATGGATAAAGCACTAGAAAGACTAGGAAGAGGGATAGAGATACCGTTAATAGGTGGCAAGGGAGTATATACTTTGTCGGGACTTTTTTTTTGCGTATGATATCTTTTTGTGTGCAGAAAGAAGAGAAAATATGGAATTTATGTTGAGGACATGTGCAAGGGTGGGTAAAGAGATAGGGATTAAATTTAGTGAAGAAAAATCAAATATAATGATGGTTAATACTGGGGAAAGAGAAGATGTAGAATTCTTATTGGTGGATATGAAGTTAAGTATGGTGCATAGATATAGGTATTTGGGAATCATCTTATGTAATCAGGAAAATTGCTTGGATGAATGGGAGGAAAAATTGGTAAATGAAGCAAAGAAAAGAAAGGGTTTAGTAAAGAAACTAACAATATTTTCATATAATAAATATGATGTAGCTAGAATTGTATGGGAGATGCAGTAACAGGGTTAACATATGGTAATGATGCATTATGTGTTAGTAAAAGTAAAAGTATTTTAGATTACTTAGAGAAAGTACAAAGGGAAGTATGAAGACATGCATTAGATGCAGAGATGTGGACAGCTAAGAAGGCAATTCAAGGAGAAATGGGATGGTCAAGTTTTTATATGCGAGATTGACAAAAAGTAAAATGAAAATGTTTGGTAGGTTGCAGTTTATGGATAGTAAAAGGATAGCGAAAATAGTGTTTAATTGGGTTATGAGTAAAGGGCAGGTAACAAGATGGATGAGAAAGGTAATGCGGTATGCAACAGATTTGGATAAAGAATTTATATTTATATAAAAGGTGGGATGATTGTGTTAGGTGGATTGTTGAGTGTTTTAGTGGTAAGGAATGGGATAAAAGAATAGAAGCATTAATAAAAAATAGGGAGTTGGAGAGATGGAGAATTAGTATGGAGGGTAAGAAGAGTTTAAATATATATAGAAGTAAATGAAACATTGGATGTGAGTTAATTTATGATAATAGTAAGGAAAGTAGTTTATTGTTTAAGGCTCGAACGGGATCTTTAGCAACAAGAGGATATACATGTTGTAACGATCCGGAGAAAGGTAGACTTGAGCGTCATCTGCACTACGGGGCGCCATCTAGGCATTTGAACCTAGAAAAATTTATAAAGTAGGCAGATATGCGCTGTTAAGATTCCACTTTCTTTAAATATTCCGACCGTTAGCCCAAGTCACTAGCTCAGCGGAGACGCAGAGATAAAAATCTATAAATTTTATATCTTAAATATAAAAGAATAAAAGCCACTGCCAGAAATTAACACATAAAAATATTTATTTACGCACATATAAAATAATATTTAAATTTTGAGGAATAAATTTAACGTTTATAATTTTATATTGATCTTTAATGCTAAATTTAAGTAGATTGCAAATAATGAGTTTACTATTTATTTAGAGGATCGAGTATGAATGGACTACATAGGTCTGCATTTGAAAGGAAAATATTCTTCCCTGATTTAACCTTAGGCAACAAATTTCGCAATTAACTGGCACCAATCCATCTGATACATTCATGTATTCAATGTAGCATGATACGACAACACAAAATACTATATTGTCAGGAATGTACATCTGAACAATAAGTAGAAATAGAGAAGAGATTGACTCTCCACCAACAGGAATGTGACATCTGTTGGCAAGTAGATCAATAAACAAAAAACTCCATAGGAATGGACTGCGGTCTTCTGCCGACTTACAAACCCATCCATAGGCAAACAGAGGGTGTGTGGCATATATCTATAATCCTGCCCGTAGCGGACCTCATACTACATCTACTAATTACACAAATATATCCAATCCATTGAACCAATTCAACTACGAAATGAATAACCTAAGATTACCCTCCCTTTAATATAACTTTACAAACTATATAGCTATTCACGCCCGACTTAATTTTAATATTTAAATACGTTCGCACAGATTTGTTTAAAAATGTTGGGTATAGATCGATTACATAGATTCCACGGTCAAAAACATTTCAAAATAAACATAAACGATCAAAATACAAAATTATTGATACCGACAATCGCAGAGGGAAACTTATAAGTAACCCAATAGTATTCACCATAAGATACTTGCGTTGTCACCAATAACTTAAAAGACATCCGAATAAATACATTTTAGATACTCACCGTAAGGTATCATTATTTATCGAATGTCTATATATTTTGATCAAATATGAAAACCAAAATATAATTAACCGCAAACGAATCCATGCAAGCGTCTATAAACAACTTAAATTTCATACATTTAAATAATCTTTACAATAAGGGGAAAAAAAAAAAATTGAAATGATGTTTATCAATCGGAAAACATATAAAATTAAACATTATTAATTTGATTTAAAGACTTACAAAAGTCAGATAAGAGTCCGTTTTAACATTTCAGTTGGCTTGTTTATCAATTTGTAAAACTTGACGAAAGTTCTTGATTGATTTTAACAATTGTTCATTTCATATAGCTTATGGTATAAGAGTCCAGGCCTCTGCTTTCAATTCCCGCGACGCCTCCGTTGGAAGGTAATGTTCTGGAGATGGCAATAGCTGGTTCAAGGTATCACAGTCTTTTCATTTTTTTTTTTTTATAGAGAGTGTGGTATGTGCGTCATACCACATCTCTCAAACACATAACGCTGGAATTGTCCGAAAAAAACTGTATTTCCCTTTTTATATTATCCACAAGGATTCAATGAACAAAACGTCACTAGTCTATCACTTTCGTTAGGGTCCGAGCCAAGGCCTAGTGCTTCCATTGGTCAAGCTAAAATTTCTTTCTTCTCTTATCTAACTTTTCATCTGACTTTTTAATTACACAGCTTTTAGATAATTAATAAACAATCATTTCCATTTACAGATTACAGGAATTAATTAATACCTGTTTTTACTTTAACTTACGTTATTTTTTTATTAAAATATTTTTATATTTCAATCTGGCATTTTTTTATTAAAAAAAAATACGTTCAGATACTTTTTTTTTTTGTTTATGAAAAAAATATTTTTAAAGTTTAGCATCTGTGCGAATATATACGTTTAACAATATTTTAATTTTAGCGTTTAGTTTTTTACTTTTATTTGCGAACTTTTATTAAGTTTTTATTTTAAATTAATGTAACGACATATTTATATATCGTTACAATGTAAATAGAAAACTATGGGTGATTTA
This sequence comes from Epiperipatus broadwayi, assembly GCA_028023455.1. Taxonomy (NCBI): domain Eukaryota; kingdom Metazoa; phylum Onychophora; class Udeonychophora; order Euonychophora; family Peripatidae; genus Epiperipatus; species Epiperipatus broadwayi. The sequence goes on along the minus strand of JAQFVV010000119.1, from coordinate 3,921,833 downwards.
GTGTGAAAATTGTGTAAGGAAGGTATAGAAAATATTAGGCATCTGTTGATTGAATGTAAATGCTTGAAAGCAGGAAGGGTACAGATAATGAAGTTATAGGAGAATAGATATGAACAAAGTGATTATACAGAAAGTGAGTTATTGGTTTTTATGGTGGGTTTGCGGAAAGATAAGGGGGATTTAGATATAAAGGCCATAGAGTTGACCAAGATTATGTTGTGGAAATGGGATAGGGCAGATTATGGGAAGACTTAGAGTGGGGAATGGAAAATAAAGTGGCTAACAGGTTTATCTGGGCATAATTGCTGAGATATTCTTGACTTCGTTTAAGGAGAAGCCAAAATACATCACATCACATAGACAAGAATAAACTAATCAAAAAAAACATGCAAATAATGTAATATACTTGAAAAGACAAAAATAGTATAAGTTTTTTTAAAACATATCTGAAAATAATATATTTAGCAAATGACTATAATTGAAAAACAAATATGTTCAATAAATGTCATCAGTGCAAATATTAGCAGCATATTTTTCACCATCTCTATGCTATTTATTAAATCTCTGTCCCGTCTCAGGATTAGTTTTACGCTTACAACTTTTATCAGTGAGAAGATTTGGATCTTGGAACAGTGCACCTGGCCCTTTAGGATCCAATGCAGTTTCCATTCAGCAGCTATTGTTTACCTCTGATATACTATCAAACGGAAAAACATAAATGTTTTCAATCTAAGCCAACTCGCTTATATAATCGTGCAGATCTGAAATCAGTTTTAGTTTGTACAACTCTGCTGCGATATTCAATGCAAATATTTCAGAAAAAATTACACTCATGTTTACTGTCATCCCTAATCTAATTTCTTAAATAATTATTTCATTCGTCATAGTTATTGAAAATATTTGTTTTCCGGTTATTGTTTATTTGCTAAATGTATTATTTTCAGATAAAATCCTCAAAACATCACACGATCACCATTTTATATGCTTGCACATGCTGCTAATGAGAATACCACATTCTCCATACATTAATGCCACCAAGTGTAAGTCTTTGTAATCAATGGGTGCAGAAAGGTTTGCGCATAAAATCTATCTAGTGCCTACTCATCCAACATCCCCTGACTAGTTTTTAGCTTGGGGTTTTCAGCAGTGAAGAACCTTGGATTGAGAGCACTGCACCTAGATCTTAGATTCTAATCAACCCTCCAGCAGCGTATTTGGTTAACTGTAAAGTTAGGAGCCCAAGATGAAAACACTACAATGTTTTACAATTCCTGCTCATTAGCTTGTCAGATAGATCTAAACTCAGTTCAGCATCTATACATTTTGGTGTCTTTAGTTTTTTAAAAACCAGTCACCATTCTTCCATGGGCAGGATAGGTATAAAACCTTCAAAACATCGCATAATTTCTTATGCTTACACATGCTGTTAATAAGAGTTCCAAACTCTCCATGCAGAATTGCCACTAAGTGCATGAGGGTTTTATACCTATCTTGCCCCTAGGATAATGCTGACTGTGGTTTTTGTGAAAAACCAAAGGTACCAAATTGTATAGATGCTGAACTAAGTTCAGATCTCTGAGTATACAAGCGAATGAGCTTGGGTTGGAAACAGTGTTTTCATCTTGGGCTCCTAGCTTTATAGTTAACCAAATAGGTAAAAGGTGGCTCTGGAGGGTTGCATTAGATCCTAAGATCTAGGTGCAGTGCTCTCAATCCAAGTCTCCACTGATGAATTCCACAAGCTAGAAACTAGTCTGAGGAGGCAGTTAATAGGAATTTTATACACAAATCTTCCTGCATTCGTTGATTACAAAGGCTTGCACTTGGTGGCACTACTGTATCGAGAGTAGTTTGGTACTATTATTATTTTTACGTTTTCAAACATTTACCATCATTGCTAACAAAATTTCTTGGGTGATTTTTTTTTTATTGAAATTTATCTAATTAGTTTATTCTTTTCTAATTTAATATTTGAATGATGATACCATGAACAAGTAGCCCATAGGTGCAACTTGCGCTATAGTGTTGATGGAGAATGTGCTAACTTTTTACACAAATCTTAAATTGTATTATAGACCAAGTAATCCTTTCAAAATATTTTTTCATTTATTCGTGGCAGCAATTCAGTTGAAATCTTAATATTATCAATGGTTTTTCTTTCATTAGTCATTTCTGATATTGCTGCAATTCAAGGAATCAGGATAGATATAGTATTTATTAAGTTATTTCTATCTTTAATTAAAGATGGCCACTGAGGGAAATATCAGAATTGGAATTTTGCAAATCAAAATTCCAAAGAAATGTTGAAAAGTAATTTGGTACAAAGGAGAAAGGTGAGAATAGAATTGGTAGGATATAAAAGAAAGGAGAGTGTTGGAGATTGGCTTGTTTGTTTTTTTAATATTCATTCTGATCTTGATCTAATTTATTATTCAACACTTACATTATTTATGGATGACAACTCCCTCCTCTTTTATTATGCTATGATTATGATATTATATGGTTTCGAAAGTACTTGGGCCCAAACCTATTTAGTCGTTAAATGTTTTAACATTTGCTTATTCATTATATTACCGTTATTTTAAAAAAAGAAATTGTGAAAAAATTAATTACAATATTTACTGTTTATTTATTTATTAATTTTTGGATTAACTTATTAGCAGAAAAATGAAAAAAAAATATAAAATATATTTATACTTTTTTTATGTTGTCAGTATGCAATCATATAGTGACCATTAACACAGCATCATATTCTGTGACAGGCAGGTCCCAAATTTTTATCATTATGACAATTTACCAAAGGAACTTTCTGACAAAAGCAAACACACTGAATTGGACCAAAGTACGACAATCTTAAGAGTGTGTTGTTGCATACCACATTATAGGTAAAAAAAAATTGAAATAAAGCTTCTTAATGAAATTTATCAGAATTTTTTCTTTTTTTGGAAAATTTAGCAATAGATTTTATTAATTTTGTTTTAATTTAACAACTAACACATCTTCAGTAAATTATAAGCCCTCTAAACTGTACATTTATCAAAAATACGGGCGCCATCTTGATTTACTTAAAAACTCACATGTTTTAATTTTCTATGACGGAATTGTCAGAACTGTTTATAGTTTTTAATTACTATCTTAACTTTTTTTTTACACAATGTACAAATTAATATACTTTATATATGGTAATTTAAAACATTATTACCATTTATAAAATATTTTAATTTTGCGAATTATGGGGCAGTGGTAAGAGTGTCCCGATTGCAGAACATAAGACCCTTCGATCAATTTCAATACTGGCACTTCCGGAACTCAAATTTGATATAAACTCTTGAAAAATAATGCCATTTGATTACTTCTTTATACATTATAAGAAATATCTTGTATAAATAGTAATTAAAATACAATGATCAAAACCATAGGAAATGCCTTCTGGAATAGCTTCTGTACATTCTACTTTAGAGGCATGTAAATTCATTGACACATTCATGTAAATTTATTGCCATCAGGTAAAGATAATTTTATTTATTTAAATGATCCTGTTATTAAGATAACATATTTATAGTGTCTTCGCAAAAAGATGATTGATAGTCTTTCCAAGGAGCCTGCAGAGCTATCTGAATCAAGGCATATATGTTGAATAGCAACGTTGCTTAGCTATTTGCTAGTGTCTAAATCATGGGTTATGACATGGAGTGTGACACAATGTTTCATACCTTAACCTGTGATGTTTGCATTGTATTGAATGTATCAAGTCTATTGGTATTGTTACCTTGCATTAGTAATATATCTAAAGTTACTTTTCTAGTATTTTTGTTAATCCAAAATAAAATGTTTTATTCTTCCCTCTCGCCTTGTGTGACTTGTTATAAATTGTTGGAATATACGCACATTTTTGTTAAATGCTTCATTATACACATTTTGTTTTCTACTTGATTGTTTTAAGACATGGTTATTAGTCTCTATTCATTATTTTAAAAAAAAAGTTAAGCATTTTTTTATAGTTCAAGTTTCTACTTCAAAAATAAATTTATTTTTTTTGTGATCAAGTGGAATAATTAAAACTAATTTTAGGTTAAATGATAATGGGGGGGGGGGTAAAATTGTATTCAAAAAGTTATAAGGAAATATGTAAATGAATTTAAATCCATAGATTATATTTAATTCGTTCTTGTTTTGTTTACAGAAAGCACGTTCATTAAAGAATAAAAAAGAAGAAGGGAATACGGCCTTTAGGATTGGTGATTTCTCCAAAGCTTTTACTTTATATTCAGAAGCCTTAGCCATAGATCCTTTCAATCGTTTGACAAATGCCAAATTATATTTCAACCGTGCTACTGTTTGCTCCAAGGTTATTCTCTTTTTTTTAAAAAAAATTATGTTTATTTTATATATATATGTCTTTTTGTGTATAAATATATGAATTTATGTGTAGATTAACAAATTGGATCAAGCTATTGAAGATTGTTCTCGAGCCTTAGAACATGATGAAAACTATGTAAAAGCTTATATGCGACGTGCAAAATGGTATGCTTTTTTTTTTTAATTAGCAAGTTTGTGTACACTTTTCTATTATTGAATTTGATCAATACACACTTATAATGACTACAATTAGTATGTTATACTGGTTAAAATTTTCAGATACCTTAATTTCAAGTAATTTTTTAAATTGAATAAATGTCCATCAGTATTTTCCCAACTATATCTCTGTTTGCAAAAATCAAATTAGTTTGAATTTAGTACAATTTTTATACTTCCTCTTTTGGATTTAGCAGTATGTCATACCACTTGTAATCTAAATGGAAGTAAATTTTCTTCATCTTTTGCAAATTATTGCTAACTTTTTTCTTATTTGTTTAGATAAATATTATGATGATTATTGTAACTAATTCTTTCAATAATAAAATGTAAATCTATTTTAATATTATAATTGGTGAGAAAGCAATCAACTGAATCCAATTAGAAGTTATTTTATACAAAAGTAATTTTATTTCTCTATTTTTGCAATCGTATGTCTATATTTTTTATTTTTTGTACAATTATTTTAATATTTATTAAAATAAGGGTTATAAAAAAATCAAATTTAAAATGATAATTATATAAAGCAAATACTTGTCTTTGGAGGATTATAAGATATCCCTTGTTGCATTTACATTACAAAGCAATGTACCATTGCGTGTTAAAAATAGATATACAATAACCTTCTTTACTTGCAGTCACTTGGTTCAGCAGCTTGAAATTCACACAAATAATACCAAACTTTTATATTATAGTTTTTATCTATATGCAGAATTATATTGCAATCTTATTTTAAAATTTTACACACAAAATATTTAGGAAATAAATAAAAAATACATAAGATTCAAAATTCATCGTTGTTGTAAATCATAAACTATGGACAGGGATTCAACAATATGAGAGGGTAACCAAAAATAACTGGAATTGTTCTCTGGTTTGTGCGCCTGTTATTTTATATTCTGCTGTTATGTACGTTTTTCAGGAACCCATCTGTATCAATCTGCCAAATGACATCGTGATGTCACATAGTACATTTTTTTTTTGTAACGTGTGTTTCGCATATTTGGCGATTTTTATAATGGCTGAAAAGTTCAAACAATGTGAAATTCTGTTATTGTTTACAGAAAATGATAGATAAAACTGTCATAGTGCTTGAAACAAGTTACAAGTAAGCTGATCTCATAAAAGTTCACGAGTCATTTAATTGAACTCTTAAATTCACCACAATCCTAAAAAGTGTGGGAAAAATCAAAACAAGCCTGATTTTTTTTTTTTTTTTAATGCAGCAGCATTTTTCTCTAGCATTTAGTCATAATGGCCGGGCATTTTATCTGCAATTTTGAAACATTTATGTGATGGGGTAAAATATAATCATCCCATTTTTTGGCAGATATCTCTCTACTGTTGGCTTGAGTAATCGATACACACCAGATGATCTAGTGCTATAAAATCACCACCTCAGATTGGGATTGAAACTGCTGAAAAGTCTGAGGATGACTAATAATTTGTCATAAATCTATATTCAATGTATATTTTTTATCTGCTTAAATATGGATTTGTTACAGGTAGATATGCTACAATAGACACAACTGGTGATTTATGAAATCAGGCACTTTGAGCAGTTAAATAAGTATTGTGCTTGTAACAACAATAATTTATTTTTAAAAAGAGTAAACTGAATAGAAAAGGCAATTATTTATTAATCCACTTACGCACCCACATAATGCAGGCTTGTACCTTCAAATTAGCAATTCTCAGCTTCAACTTACAATGATGTGAAAGTCATACACACCTACGCATGCATACTTTACATCATTCGATTCGGCGTCCATTTTCCTTTCAGCCAATGTAATTTTCATTTCTCTACGATGAAAAAATAAAGATTTTATGATGATATTTCCCAAATAGTATTTTTTTTTTCATTTTTGTTAGTCTTACGGTTTAATGTTTACCAAAATATTTGGTTATTCAACAGATTCCAGCATTGATCGTGATTTCTCCTCGTGGGGTTGACAAACTAAGCTTCTCTCATAATTTTTACTAATGATTTCTTATAAGTAATAGTAATTATAATGTCTAAAAAAAAGAATTAACAAGCCAGCCACCTTTGCTCATAAACATAGAGGTTACTTTTACCGCATGATCTTTTTTCGTGATGAATTAGACTTTTTACAATTGAACATTATTTCTAGATTTTCAGTCACTCATAAGCATTTTTTTAGTCATTATTTTATAGAAAAATAGATGGAAAACATCATTTATGCTATTCTTTTATGTTTTCTTATCTAAATTTTAACAAAAAAAAAAGCCAAATATTAAAAGTAAAAATTGCAATAAAATTATCCTACTTAGATATATATGTGTGACCACAGTTATATATGTAACATGGCAATTGTGATGTAAACATTAGAGCTGTGTATCAGATACATAGAGAAGTATAGTTGATAGAACTATTAAGAAATTTACTAATTACAGTAACATTTAATAATGTCATTCAAAACCAGTAAAGTGATTTCAAATGGTGGTTCTGCGGCAGATAGCTATTGGGAACTGGGTTCAAATTATGGATCTGTGTAGATAGCCATAATGTCCATGTGTACTGTATAGTTATTCATAGATAAAAATACAACTTCTGATATCTAGTTATTTAAGTTGTGCTCTTAGCAGTTTCATAATATTCAAAAAGAAAGGAATTTGTTGCCTGCTTAGAAAAAAGGCATGAACGTTTTATTGACTATAGAGTGCTGTTTAGACACAAACCAAGTGTTCCGAGAAACTGTTTTATTGTTTGTCAACTCAAATTAAAATAAGTAATGTGTTATCTGACATGCCAATTTCAGCAAACATCTTCCTACATTGTTGCTTTGACTTTGTGATCAGATGAGGAGGCATGAATAGTTCTAATAGATAAGTTACGTCAACATTTTTATTCTTTTGTTGTATAGTTGCAATAACATATAATTAATTGTAAACAAACATTTTATAGTAATCACTTGATTTTGTACTTTAGATGGATCCTACCTAACAGTAAAATCTTTTTCATTAGATGAAAAATAAGACAAAACTATAAAAATAGCATTATTATTATTAATTAATATTCTATATTGCATTAAATTTGTTTATCTTCACATGTATTGTGTCTGAACCATTTATAACCTAAAGACTATTTAAGACTTGTTCTTCTCTATTATTTTATCGTTATTGATTGTACAGATACCCAACAAGGAAGAAATAGGTATAGGATTTCTAGAAGAATGAAAAATATCAGTGTCTTTTTTTTTTTATATTTTGGAATGATGGACTATCTGTAAGTCATGTGACAATTTTATTGGAAATTTTGTAAGGAATTTAATGAGCCTATTATTAAAAATATAATTTCAAATCAGGATGGCCTTTGAGCATTCTGTCTTCAGATTTTCAATTGGATGGATGGTTGGAGAGTGGAGTGGATTGAAGCCTGTCCATTAAAGTATGAGGATTGGCTATCTTAATATATATCTGAGCACTTATAGCATATATGTGTAGAGATGGTAATCTGGACCAACTGATGATTGCTGGTTTAGCATGAAATACGTATATTGATGATCATTTATCTTTTTGACATATATGTGTTCAAGTGTATCAGTGTTATGAGATAGAGTGGTGAGTCTATGGTTCATGTGATAGTCTGCTCATATACCTTATATATTACTTATTAAATTTTGGTAATTATGAAGAAATATAAAAAATTTTAAAAGTATAAAAATTTTTTTTTTTTACTATTTTGAAAATATGTCTATATTTTTTCAGTTTTATTACATTCCTTGGTATATTACTTTTCTAATAACATATACCACTTGACTTTTGCATAATACAAAGTGAAGTTATCATAAAAAGTATGTATTAAAAGTTTCCCAAAATCCAATATGGCTGCCAAAATGTGAAATGGTTCAAATAGTGTTTTGCTCACTAATGAGATGGACAGTTTGACTGGAGCTATTGTAATGTACAAGTACACTGACTACATTATAAATATTGACTTCCTGACTTTGTAGTGGCATTAATTATAAATTAGTTTACTTTTAAATGTAAACACCTTCCAGTTTTATGATATATGGTCTAAATTTTATTGATTTTTAGTATTTAATAAATTCTAAAATAAAACAATAGTAACTTTAAATAATGAAAAATTAGCATAGAGTGATGTGAAAAAGATGTAATAAACTGAAATTTTTATCATTTTGAATCAGATTTTAAGATTTGAACAGTTGTGAAAAAAAATTTGCGATACCGTTTTGGAAAGTTAACATTTTCTCTTCATTCTGCTATAGCTGTAAATAGAATTATTGGAGAGAACAAAAATTTAAGTTTTTAAATAAGGGATCACTTCTCATAGTGATTATTTAAATTTTCCAACACCAATTAGAAAAAAAAATTATAACCCCTCTGACAAATCGCAATCTGTGAACTTAATGAATTTGAATTTCATTTAAAAAAAAGATAACGCATAAAGAGTAACTAATTTTTTAAGGGAGTGATCAAAAAGTAATGCATTTATTTATATGTTTGTATAAGTAGAAGGTATATACTTACATTGTGATGGAATTAATTATGTGGTACATAAACAGTATGTCCCAGCGAAAAGATGTCCTGTGACTGGTTTTTTCCCTAAACTGCCTGTAGCGCCATCTCTGAATCAGTGTATGGGTTATACAGTGTAGGTATTTTAGCACAAAAATTTTATTGCGCTAATATATGAAATATGGCAATAGCTTTTCACATGTTAACCCACAATGGTTTAAAGCACTAACGTTAAATTTTGTTTTTAATCAGCCAAAACTGTTACTGAATCATTTGAAATGATTCCAACTATGTAAGACCGTGAAGCCATGAGTCATAAGAATGTCTTCTAGTGGTTTGAACATTTTGTTTTGGCAAGGAGAGCATTGAAGAAGATTCACAAAGGTATGAATCATACGATCACATTTCAATTTTCTAACTCGTGATCCAGACGTGGTGAAGAAGAGCTAAACTATGTCGCTATGAAACACGTTTTGATTCACAGACACTGCTGCAGATACCTTGGAAAGAGACATGGCCACCTTTTCATAGGGGGTCACTGTTTATATATATATTGTAACGGACGGACGACCAGCCACCTACTATTTACCTTTACCCACACTATTACATACACTGCAACAAGAAACCGGCCGTCCGTGAAGGATTGGAAAGATCCAGCAACAATACAGTCAAAGAAGATCTTAATTACTACTCAATCCCTTTCGTTTGGCAACATTCACAGGATCCACTCACTCTCCACTTCAATCCGTTAAATTCCCAGAATTCAAACCCAATCGTAATCTGAGTAGCTACTCTCTTCAGGTATGAGTTATGATAAAGAGATATCCAGCCAATGTGAGTACTGATTTGGCATTTCGGTTCATATGGTACATTTATTAGGTTCGTGTTGCATGTATAGTTAGTGATGTGTTATCAATAAATCATATACAACCCTTGATGTAAAATAAAATTAAATTAACAAATTTATTATAACTCAATATAAAATAGTATAATGGTCAAAATATGAACTTAAAAAAACATAATAACTATGAGTTATAACACTTTTACTTAATTAATCAAAATATCCACCAGATGTCACTATTGGTATTCATCAGCATCTGCATTTCATGCCATCTTATTAAAATATTGATTTACGATCAGTAATACCATCTAACAAATGACATTGGTCTTTATATTTGAAATGAATATGATATAACCATTATACCATGTAAATTGTTATCTTGTATTATATTTAAAAGAATGGATCCATTTGTAACTCGACTACTATGTATAATAACTAGAATTTGCATCAATCTTATTAGGATTAATCACATGCACTTATAGGTAACGGTTAGTGAGCAACTTATTAACAAATGGTTAATAAAATTTTATTGACAATTAACTCTGTTTATAAGAATGTTGGGTCTATGTCAAAAAAAAAAGTCTTATCTCCCTGTATATTCAGTTTTATCATAATTCAATCCCTCTTTCAAAAAAACCATTTATACCTTTTATTTCAACAATACATATTAATTGTAATCTAATTCCTTTAAATAAAAAATGTACAATGTTAAGTTTCTTTGCATGTCCATCTCAAAATTCAAATATGGAAGTAAAAGAATAGAGGAGAGAATACCTTCCAAAATTTACTCGATTAACATGATAACAACAACAAACAAACAATAACATATCAACATGAATTTATGGATGATTCTGTAGACATTTTGGGTAACAGGAGTATCTTTCAGATGGTAAAGTTCATTTTAGATTGGGAATTTTCAGCATCTCTTATACTTGCCTCATTTTTCAAGGTAGTGCCTTTAACAATTTATTTATCCATCTCTCACAAACTAAATAGGTAGTTTGGATAGCATCTGGTTTGGCAACTTTCACAGTTGATCTGGAAAACTTCCACATAACATCTGGTAGCCATCTATATATATACGTGATGGTGGAAATTCACACATATGTAGTATACATCATCATCTTCAAACACATCTGAGGTGTCTTGACCATTCACAACGATTGTTTAGCACGCCTACATAATTCTTTACACTATAATATATATATCTAAAGATATTTTCTTTCACCAACGGTTGGCACATTATAGCTAGATAATAAAAAACACTTATTAAAATCCATCTTTGGTAGTAACCGTTATTAAATCTAAAGTCTCAATATTTTTATAATTACCAAACACTTGATTACTTGAATAGATATCTTTTTACATATCCTATAACGAATAGCTCAGTAGAATTATAAAAAAATAAAAAGTCTTAGTGCCTATTAGGTTTCAATCAAATTACTGATTTTTGTTTTTTAATGTACATCATTCATATAAAAGTTCAATTTCAATGGAGCCATAAAGATAATCTTGTGTTTTAATTTTTATATATGTAAAATTAAATAACTTGCAGTTCTAGATTTCCTTGTGTGTTAATTTTTTTTTTTTCTTTAAAATGCTGTAAAATGTTTTATCAGAACATTGTATATAATTTTCAAATTATTTGTCTTGCTTATATTTTTTTTTCTGTACTTGTTCTTAATTTTTCAGCCACCAACAAAAAAAAAAATTTTGCTGTCATGGTTATGTTCTACTAGGTTTTCTTTCCCCCTTCCTTTCACAATACTAGATTATACAATTGTTTTGTTTTGTTTTTTACAAAACTTTCTCAATTGTTTGAACAACATCGTTTTGTCAAGGGTTATTTTAAAAAAAAAACGAAAATTAGTAACAAATTTCTATTAATTACTTTTATCATTATTATTTTGTTTCATGCATTTCCAGTTTGTAAAATACAATATAATTTTATTCATACCTTTATATCTAATAAACTTCAACTGTTCGATGGATGTATTAATTTTATAAATTAACACATACATGTGTATATGTACACACATGCTTTATTACATTCACAAATGTTTAATTTTTTTTTATGTTTAAAGTTCTATGTTCAATGCGTTTTATTGTAAGGATAAGAATGAGACCTGTGGCGATCCTTACAATATACATCTGACAGATTCCCATCTGTTTTGTTTAGATATTTATTTCAAAACTATTTAGAATCAAGTTTTTAACTAATTTAAATTTCATTGAACTTTTTATGACTTTGAATAAATTCATCACTGGATGAAATCATATTATCATAATGCACGCACTGTTTATAATTATTTTGAATTTACTCGGCTAAATTGTCAATAAACATTTTTATGGATAAAATGTATATTTCTTAAAAAGATTCTTTAGCAAAAGAAAAAAGATTCGGTAATTAATTTGTTTAAAAAAATATGTCCGTTTTCACATTCTGCCAAAGATACTTTTAATAACTAAGACAGTAGCATGCATACTCTGGTCAAGCCCTTGATCTTAGTTGGCCGTAGGGTATTATTGCTTCCGAAAGACTCATCAAATAGTTCAACAAGAAAAACATGGTGTTTATTGTTTATTTTTAATATATTTAAAACTGTCACTATGTCACATCTTGAAACATATGAACACGGACATATCAATTCAGATGCTTTTGTTAATGTGTTTCAAAGATGTGTGGTTAAATGAAAGTTTAAAGTATATCTATAAAAAATGTAGTATGGAAAAAGAGTTGAAGTCGAATTGTTCCATGCGTTTGTATTTAATTAAAAACAGATATTTGAAGTCTAAAATTTATCTCTAGTTTGAAAAATTATGTATATATCTGAAGCAATTGATGTCAGAGCTGTGAGTGCAGATATTTTGACACTTGGAAATTAAAATGTAACAATGTACATATGTAATGCAGCGCAGTGAGTTTTTGATCAAGTTTAACGATTATTTTAGCTAAATATTTAAAAAAATGATGTAATAATTATAATAAATTTCAGTTAAAAAAAAATACTGTAAAAAGAAATGAATTTCCATATTTATAGATATCTTTTTTATTTTTTTGTAAACTTTTAGCTAACTGATTTGAAGTCATTATAGTGAATTTTTATGGAATTATTTTAACGTAGTTATTTGCATAATGCAAAAGTAAAATATATGCTGCTGGAAGTTAAAATACTAAGAAAATAAAATGAATTCTTTTTAAAAATAATTGTTTTTATGTTTGTTTGTAAGTTTTAAATTTTAATCGATAAGTATTTGAATTGAATTTTTAGCTGCAGTTTTATTGTATTCCTCTTAAAATTATGATTGAAAATATATATAATTTGATTTACCAATGATATTTCATTACTATAAAATACTCGGCTATAATTTATTAGTTCTGATGAAAGACCATCAGAAAGTAATAGTAACTTACATTTTATTGCTAATATTGCTTTAATTATATTCATGTCAAGCATTGGTTGTCGGGTGGTGCCTTACAAGCAGATGTCCCGGATTAGCTTCCTGGCCGATGCTATGACACTTGAAATGGAAAAAAAATTATTATATTCATTATCCATATTTTTGACTAGAAAATTCATTTTTCAAGTTCTGTCACTTAAATGTAATTTTAAGAAATCAATATATGCCAGATATTAATGCATAATAATCCCTATTCACTGCTATTCCCAGATTAGTTTCTAACTTATGGCTTTGGTTGGTGAGGAATTTTGAACATGGATCTAACTGGTGTATTTGGGGTTTTTTTTGGATTTAGTACTTCTTTTCTCCAGCAGTCATTTTTTTTTTTTTACTATCAAACTATCAGCCTGAAATCCAAACATCTTAATGCTTTGAATCTGTGTAAGCTAACTTGGTTGCATAGTTCCAAGTCTAAAGCCTCTCTCTGATAGAAGCCATAAGCTAGAAACAAGTACAGGGGGTTTAAATAGAATAGTGCTGGATAGTGACATTAATGATTACTGACTGACATCTATTGATTTCTCAAGCTTTCACAAGGTGGCAGAATTGGAGTATGAGAAATAGACTACTGTAAACTATGGTAAAAGCTAGGATCATGTGATATTCCACTGATTCATAACCAATATTAAGATATTATAAAATATTAATTTCAGAATTGATATAAACTACAAGGAATTTAATTGAAATATTTATTTGGGAAAGTTAACAGGGTTTTTTTTTTTGTAATAATTAAAATATTCTTTATCTCATGATTTTAAATTTGAAGATAAGCAATAGTCTTTTGTATTATTTATTTTAAATAAAACAATAAGTTATAAACTTCATCTCACACCTTTAATTACTTTGAATGGTTTTACCTACCCAATCTTTTTCAGAGATGTAAAATATTTTTAATCTATTTAATGTGAATGTCTAAACACATATTTATCGCATGCATCTTTATATTAATTTATAAACTGATTTAAAAATCTCAATGTAAAATGAATTTTTAAACATTTTTTTTTTTTAATTATTAGTTACATTTGTTTAATAAATTGTTGTATACATTTTAAAAATTATTATTAAAAAAAATTCTTTTGTTCAGGTTGTTGATTAGTTTAAATTTGGATCTTATATTATGACTTAATGTAAAATTGATTTTTCCCTTCATTTGTAATTTAAATTTGCATAATGAAATTTTTTTTTTTCTTTATAATCTAAAGCTGGGTGCACTTTTGGTTAAGTTCACCATAATCAGAGAACTATAATTATGGTTAACTTCACCGAAAGTGTTCTCTGGTTTAGGTTATACAGAAGGAAGAAAACATTTCGTTATGCAGACAAACAAATATATTATAACTTAACATACATATAAGAATTAAAATGAAATTGTAAATAAATATATATAAAGAAATTTGAAATAAATAGATGCTTGCATTTCCATATTAAATATTAAAAACAAATAAATAAAATTGTAGAAAGATAAAATATATATGTATATGTAGATCTCAAAATATCATAAGATCATTAGATTTTGTGTATGTAAACAAAAAATAAAGTATACAATTGTATTAACGATTTTGATAAAATTACTATATTGTCAAAATTTTTATCTTATAAAAACTTAGTTTGCTAACTAAGTATCATATTTAATAATTTTATATATAACTTTTTTTTTCAGACATTTTTGTAAATGTCCCAAATAAAATATTTTATTGTAATTCTTATGTATAAGGAATAATTCTGTTTTAAGTTACATGGATAAAGAACAATACGAAGAAGCTGTCAAAGACTATGAAAAAATTTATAGTATGGAAAAAAATAGAGGTAAGACTTGAATTTTTTTTTTTGATATTTTGTTCTTTTAAGAGAATTTTATACATATGTAATAAAAGAATATCTTTACAATTTGTTTATTATTATAACAATATTATATGTCGATGAAAGTGTATGTGTTTATAATAACTATAATATAGTTTTATTACATTTAAAAAAAAAATTTTTTTAAAACTTTTTGGTCTGTATCGGTCTGTTCTATATAAGTTATTTAAAGTAGCAGGTTGTTTAAAACATTTTTTTTTTTTGACTAATTCCCTATAATACAGCAAACTCATACCAGTACTATGGACCAAATAAATCTATCTGTGAGGACACAGAATATTTTGGGAAAAATGTATTAATCTCATGAAGTGTTTTCTGCTTTGACAGAATTTCCAAGGATCACCCAATTCTGGTTCAAAGATCAGTTCTGAACATGGCAAACAGATGTTTTAACTACTATATAGTAAAACCTATTGTACACAATTTTTGTTTTCTAATAACGACTTTCAGAAAACTACCGGATTTATAAATTATTCTTGCAGATGTATTATCAAGATTTATGTAACGGGGATTTTATACTGTGAGAAAATGTGTTTTTCTATCCACATTTTCTTAAGTAACATGAATAATTTTAATGGAATTTAAAGAATACATTTAATGTTAAATTTTTTAAAGAAAGAATACATAAATAAATACTAATAATGAAAGATTTATTGTTTACCTACCATAAATATTGAATAAAAAATATGCATATCTGTATCTACGTATTTATAAAAAGAGTGAAGTAACTTAATAGTTCTGTGTATGATAATGGCTTCTTCAGGCCCCACTACAGTTAGATGGGGCAGAAATTCTATTTACTAGGCTTGTCAAGTACGCTAGTGATGAAGGGTTTGTGATTTTCTGCTTAGGAAATACCCATTTACCATGACGAGCAGGATTGATTACGGGATAACTTCAGCTGTTTGGAAAAATTTCTAGTTACACCTGGATTCAAAACCCAGATCATGAACCTTGCAGGTGGCTACAGTAACCACTATACCATAAGTCTCTTTATCCGTGTATGTAAATATGTATTAGATTGCTTGTTTAAAATAATTTAACATTAATTGCTTTGAATGTTAAGCATAAATATCTGATTGTATATTTGTATAGAATTGTAATGGATATGTGTTCTATGATGATTCAAAGGGACAAGGAATAGGAAGTGACTTTATTATTTTAATGCTGTTGTTATTGTTAAGTATGAAAAAGTTAACTATTGTGAAAATAAACCTGATTGAAAAATAATTAATTATTTGGGCTATTACTCAATGCTTTCAATTAAGGTTTTGGTTATTTTTAATGATGCCAGAAACAATCATTCGGCAGTAATATTTGTAATATTTCAAGTCAGAAATAGAATAATGACTTTGTGATCGGGAGTTCTAGTTTTAGTATTTGGTCAAAGTTTAATTAAAGAAATATATTTCCATCACGTATTAGTGAAGTTTCATTTTTAAGAACTACAATTCCATTTTTAGGTTTATTTCAAATATAGAGTTCAAATTCCTAAACCAGGTTGATGTTTTGCAGACACATGGAAAAATAAATCTGGAGTTGGAATATTTAAATATTAAAAAATGCTTCCCAGTATTCTACGTTTTTGAATATTTGCTCATGGTAAAATTTTGAAAAGAAAGTATTTCAAGCAACGGATGTTAATGTATATTTATAAATTAAAACTAAATTTTCTACATTCCAGTAAATAACTTCATATCATTTGCTGCGGAAATGCACACAAGTATTGAGATTTATGATGTCGTTTCTAGCCCCCCCACCTTCCGTCACCATTTAGGTCACCTGATTTTAGCTTTATAGTAGTTGATGAAAAGTAAAAGAGGGGGGAGCAATTAGTATATGATTTACATTGCAATCTGAGATTTAATCTTTTGCTTTTACATTATGATTGATTTTGTTTTTTATCAAATTATTTGGTTCATAGCTTCAATGTTAGAAATATCCTGTGCGATTTGCTGCAGTTAGTGGAGCGTCCAATTTGGGATTAGAAGGTCCCGGGATCAATTCTGTGCTTGAACTTCCTATGAATTCCCGAGCAATAAAGTCGTTTGCATTTTTATTTTATTTTTAAAATTTTTTATTTTTTAAGGTGTGAATTTGCACAACTCATTTATTTTAATTAAAGAAAACAATAGAAAAAAGTTGTTAGAATTTAAAGTATTATAAATTTATTGTTTTTTTTTTTTTTGGTATTTCTAGTTTTTTTTTTTTTTTTTAGTGATTTAGCATAATTAAAACTACCATTAATCCAACATGGCTCCTGAATCTTTCCGCTTTAAGGATTTTTCTGAATTTAAAAATAATTAATATAATTCGTAAACTCTCGTCGCTATGACTCTACCGTATCATTAAAGCTACCAAATGCTGTTAGAAATTTAATCAAATATTAATAAAGCAGTATATTACTTTTAATATGTATTATATATACTCTATATTCTGTATATTCAATTTACACAGAATACTCAAAAATAAAAATTTATTTATTTCATACTTATTTTTTGTTAATTAATCACAATCCGTTATTAAAAAAAAATTGCAAACTTCATCTTGCAAGTTGACATATAGTTTTTAATTCCCAGCCACTGCCTTTGTATTTAACCTGAAACCATATTCGGCTTTCCTTTTTTAACTAGAAAAAAATAAAACTGACTAAGAGTAGAATCATGTTGCTCATACATTTATTTATATGCATTTAATGCATGTTTATTCAAGATAAAATTTTAAAATGTCATTTGAATAAATCGTAAGTCTTGTTAAAATAATAAAATATTTCAGTCATGAAAATTCCAAGCCTACTCGCTATTCTTTTGCAATTTTGTTCAATGATAAAAATTGATAAACTATAGAGAACTGGATTAATATCGTATTACTTCAAATTTAAACTGCACTTTTTATTTAAATTTTGAAAATGTAAAATTATGGTGCGGCTTAAGTTCAAAACAAATATTTTAATATCTTATTTCTGCCATTCTCCAAAGATCACGTCTATGCTTTATGCTCTACGCACATGCATAATTTTACGATCGATAATAGCAGTTTGTTCAAAGATTCCCTTTTTGCTCTTTTCTTTTAATTCCTATTTAAGTAAATAAAAATGTTTATTATGTTTCAATACCTATTATAAAATCATTTTTGTATTTTTTTCTAATTTTAAAATCCGGCAGCTTAAATTTGAGAGTGTCTTAAATTCGAAGTAATACAGTAGTATTCTTTAGTTGATATTAGTTTAAAGAAAAACAGTTGTCAAGAATATATTGTTGTTGTTGTTTTTTACTAATAGGAATTTGATTTTTTCCTCATAGAAGATTTAATTTGAACTTTTCAATGTTTTACATTATCTTTATTCTTAATTTTTAGAAAACAAAAGGCTACTACAAGAAGCCAAATTAGAATTAAAAAAAAGTAAAAGGAAAGATTATTATAAAATTCTTGGCATTAGTCGTACTGCAACAGATGATGACATTAAAAAAGCATACAGAAAAAGAGCATTAGTCCATCATCCAGGTAAATGATTTCAGTTAATTACCTTTTTTCTATATAATTAATTAACCTGTAATAGCTGCAAGTGGTATATTATACCACTATCAATTTTCAAATATTTTAATTTTATATTTTTTTTAAGTTAAATGGTGTCTTTTCAGCATTTTCCTAAGTAATATCCATTTTGCAAAAATCTAAGTAGTTTGAATTTACCTACCATAGTTTTTCAATTTTATGCACCCTCCCCTTTTTCAGGCAGTGCGGTATCTCATTGTTTGGAAAGTCTAAACGACTGTACATTTTTTTCATGTTTTTCAAATGAGTACTTTTTTTGTGTGCTACTGTTTAAAACAAATATAAAACTTTGTAACTAATGGCAACAATAATGAAAAGCAAATTTATTTCATTATAATAACAGATTATAAGAAATTAATCGGTTGAATTCAATTAAACAAAAGTAATTTTATTTTTTAATTTTTTGATTTTATGACTTTTTTTATTTTATATTTTAGTATTTATTATAAATAATACTTATAATAATTAAAAAAAAAAATCAATTTTAAAATATTTACATAAAACAAATACTCTTCTAGCAGCAGAATGAGATACCCCTTGTAGCATTTATGTGTCAAAACTGCATTGTAGCCATTGTGGGTTAAATGTCATTATTTAATCCCACAGTAGAATAATGGAAAGGCAACAGTTAGTCATTTCTCTCAGTTTTATTTATTTTTTATTCTTTCATATTTAAAAATTAAAAAATTTTGATTTGTGTTTTATTTTATATTTAATCAAAAAAAAATAAAAAAGAAAAAAATTCATTATTTAAAATTTAAAAAATAAAAATAAAGATTTTTATTTGTATAATATAGAAGAGAGAATTGACTTTTAATTTTTGAAATGGTAATATGATTTATTTTAATAATGAAATTATTATAATTTCATACTTCATTACATATGATTTATTTTTTTGGTTTAAAGAGAAAAAAAGATGATTGTTGTTGTTTTTGAATTAAGTTTGTAGAAAAGGAAAAAACTTTTGAAAGGCAACAGTTAGTCATGTTATTGTTCAAGTTGATCATTCTCAGCCCTAGAGTCCAGAAACATCATCCTTTATGAAAAAACATTAATATGAATGAAAATAAGGTAATTGTTAAAGAGCCACTGTACATTGCTTGGTGACGTGTGCTGTTTCTGTGCAAAAATGCAGAAATATGCTGTTTACGCGGCTGAACTTAAGGCATAGAGTTTTGTTCATATTAGCTGTTAGCCGGCCTAGATGACATTGCACATAAATATTATGACCCGCTGATGTGCTTCGTGATATTATGCAAATAGTGCACACTTCACAGATCACTGCTGTATGATGTGAGGGTGTATGTAATTTAACTGGCCATAACTCTTTTAATGTGCATTCAAAGTAATGATCTTAGACCCTAGCTGGTGTACTATTAGATACTAATAATTGTAAGCCCTTCCCCATGCTTCCCTACACACCTTGGAAGATGAAAAGATTTGCCAAAGGATAGAGCCAAATATCATTTCCAGAACTCCCATGAATACGCACATTTTTGCAAGAACTACGAGACAAATCATAAGCTTGGTTTTAGCAGAGTAATGCATTTTTTAGACGATCCTTCAGATCGGCAAAACCATCAATTTAATTTAATGGAATTTAATTTAATTCGGGCTGATTATTTTGTTTGTTTTTTTTAATTTTGTTTAAATGTTTAATTTATTATTAGAAGAATAGTGTATATTTTTAAATCAAAAGAAAAGTGTTTTATTTTGTTTTTGATGTTTAATGTAGAATGGCCAAGAATAACGTCAACTTGTTTGAGGTTGCATGTTGTTTTGGAAATCATAAGCTTGATTTGATCAGAGTAATGCATCTTTTGGACGATCCTTCGGATCGGCAAAACCATCGCCCTCCCCCCCTGCATCTTCCAGCGCTACATGCTGCAATTTAATTGAATGAAATTTTACTTAATTCGGGCTGATTAGTTTGTTAATCAAGTGTTGTTGTTTTTTTAATTTTTGTTTAAACATTTCATTTACTATTAGAAGAATAACATACATTTTTTAAATAAAAAGAAAAGTGTTTTGTTTTTTCCTGGCTCGGAAACCTTATGTTAAAACATTTTTGCACAGAAACAGCACCATCTAGTGATGTACAGTGGCTATTTAATAAGTACCGAAAATAATTTCTATATACCTTTAAAATTGCACAAATTACTAATGTAAAGCAGAAGCTCAGAAAATAGGTTTCTCATTTCATGTAGACAAAAGTAATTTGTTTGTACCCTAGTGGAGAACTGGATTGTTTAGACCAGGGGTGGGCAAATAACGGCCCACCAAGACAATAAGAAAAATCCGCCTTGAACTGAGATTTCCTTCCCGTGCGCGATCGAAGATTCGACTCGTATTTTCCATTAGGACGGTCACGTCAATACACATGCACAGTCTAGATACAATGTGCAGTGCTTTTTCAGTTGATCAGGTTAATTTCAATTTTGTCTTTGCATTAGCAAATATATACATTTCCAACTTTAGTGAAACCATGAACCCTCCGAAAAATGTAAAATCCGTGATGTATGTCGTGTGTTTAATGAAGAATGGACGAACAAATATTTCTTTGGTAATACAGGGAATAAAGCAGTGTGTTTATTGTGTCATGAAAAAAGATGCAGCCTCTGCTAACCTTCGCTTCCACAAAGTGGCCCCCAATCCGGCCCCCGAGCCAAAACAATTCCTGGTTTAGACGATAAAAGCAATGTAACTTAACTAAAACATTAAATTACAAATATAGGGAATAGAGTTACCCAAGGTGGAGGGGACAAATTTGTTAATCTGATCAAACTCCATCTCCCAGAAAATATTAAACTTGATTTTGACTACAGTCCACAGTTTGTTGCTGAAAATTGGAAGAATTCATGCTTAGAGACAAGCCAACTACAAAAACAAACCTCAACAGAGGATGTGATAGTCAGAGTTATGCAGATATAACGCCTCCATCAACTAAACTGAACAAAGACAACAACATAAAAGCATTTAAAACATTTTTACAATCGAATAATATCAAATGCTTAAAGGGGGATAAGGTGAATAGATTCGTTCTGTTATCAAACAAAGCTCATGAAACTAAAATTAACAAACAAATTTTCAAAGTTAAAATTTAAATGCCTGGAAGCATGTAATTTAAAAAGAGCAAAAGACAAATTTGTTGTGTTAATATTAAGACAATACCAAAACAAAGCAACTAGTAAATATGAGTGTAGAAGAATTTGTCCAGCAGCCGCTATCCCTCCAAGAATCTTTGCAATGTGAAAATGCACAAAGCAAATCACCCCTCAAACTTTTAATAGACTTTGGGGTATTTACTTTTATAAAACAGCCAAATTAAAAGCAGAGTGGCTGATAGATCACGTAGTTTTCGGTGGATTTGCTATCAAATCTTCATTTGATTGCGTGCAATTCTTAAATCCACAAATATGTAATCCGCTAACATAGGTTTGCCTCATTAGATATAGTGAATCTTTATGGCTCAGTGTCACTCCCGCAATTCATTGGCATAGTTCATGACTGTTCAACGGAAGATTTTACATGATGGAACATTGCTGGACTATGGGGTTACCACTAAATGGCGTGGTTTGTAACATAATAATGAACAAATGTGAAGTGGCAGTATTCCAAAGATATTTTACCACAACTACCTCACATCTAATATATTATTTATTGATTGTGTTATTTTTTGGTGAAAAGAAATCTCTTTCTTTGTTGTTTTGGAGTGGTTCAGTTATTCTTTTGTGTTGGACCATAGAGCACAAAGACGCATGAAATGGAATAAAACTCTATGCAATGTACATCCAACACTGAAATGCACAAACTATAAAATGATCATCAAACTCATCAGCGATCATGGTGCTATTCACCCTAGTACATACATTTCTACCTTACCCAAATTAGCGCTGGCTTTTTTTCTGTACAGAAACTAAGCTATGCAAGTTTAAAGCAGACAGGATAGATAACATCCAAAACTATATAAAAGATCTAGTGAAATCCGGATGTAGGACTCTTAGTAATGCATGGATCAGCCCTTCTTTTATACCGGGTGCATCACAAAAGTTGAAGACAATCTGCTGGAATGAATTCAAAATTAGTTTCACCCCCCGACTTACAATCAACCATTGAATAACACCAAAGATAAGGTATCTCCTGACTAGGTTCTTCAAATAATCTATAAAATTAACTCTGCAATGAACCGACTTGCAAAGCAATTTACTATGGAGAGTCTCTTGCAACAGCGATACTAGATTAGCGCCGCACAAATATATATACAAACATGTCAAAACAGACCCCCAAGATAAAGTTGGTATTTTTAGAGCATGAGATCAACTTGGGCCACAATTTCGAAAGTTGTTTGCACTGTGCGCAATGATAGACGTTAAATAAAAAAGACTTTCGCATTGCATTATCGTGCAAATGGTATATGTAAATTCGCAAATTTCCATACTAATTAACCTATAAGTTTTCTTCATATCTATCTTAAGTGCTATAAATCTGATAGGTCTGATAGTACTAATTTGTAAAGGAGTTATAAATTTATAATCTTTTTTGCATAGTATACCTTCTCCATCTATTGAATTACAAACGAATAAGGAAAGAAATAAAGGATAGATTGAGTTATAATATAAATGAAAGAAAAACTTGATTAATGCAGTTTTAAAAATACAAACTTAGATGTAGACAACTGTATATTTTTAATCAGACTAAATAAGAATCATTGGATGAGATTTATGTGCTAGCATATTGTGTGTTTTGTATATAATCTAAAATTCTTAATCTACGCTCTTCTGGGATATAGAGTGAAAAGAGGTTTGCCGTCAACCTTTTTGAATCATCAGTTTATTTCTCTTGTCTTAAGTTACAATAATATGAATATAATAGTTTAAGATATTTAAACCAATTTTGTTTTATCTGTAATGAACTCAAATTAGTTTTATTAAACTATGGTTTTTTAATGTATATAAAATGGATTAAATTAAAAAAGGAAAACATTTTTTCTAAAAACAGGATGGAAAATAACTAGGATATGTAATACTACAGCCAAGCAATAACATTTGATCGTTGGTGGTAGCTTGACGACCTGGCTAACAGTTTGTTTTTTAATGTTTATACTGAATTTTAGTGAGACAGTATACATTATCTAACATTTCATAGTATTTTCCTTCTGAATTCTTATTTAGTAAGCAGAATTTTTTGCATATCTACTCTTAATCGTTTTTGATATTATTAGTGTACAATTTACATTTTTGCTGTCTGTAATAGATTAATTTTTCTAAAGTTTATTTTGTATTTGTCTATATTTTCAATTGATTAATCCATTACTACTTTCTCTACAAATTTATATTTTACCACCTAAAATTTTTTTAGAGTTAAGCATTCTACTTACATAATTATATATTTTTTAAAAAATTAATCTTAAAATGTTAAAGTAAATTACACGCTATTTTTGTTTAATCAGATAAATGATATACTTGATTATAGCTTTTGGCAACATCAAAAGCTACAAGTTATCTCTGGAAGTTTATGGATTGAAAAATTAAATGACTTGAAATCTTATTTTTTATTATAAAAGTAGATCTAGGTGAGTAAAGCTAGGATCCTTCTATTCCATATATGCTATCCTATATTGAAGATATGGACATAAGCTACTTCAAGATACGTAAGGAATATTGCATATATGTACTATATTACAATTAGTAGAGACGGGGGAAGAGATGAATATCTTATGTTAACTAGTACACAATTAATTATTACATTTCTTGGAAAAGTTTTGGATAAATGTTGAAAATGATGATGAAAGATAAAGATCATGCAAGAAAAAAAATAAATTCAAAAAGAGTTGTATAATAATAATAGATGATTAAGGAACAGGGAAGAGAAGATAAAATGATTGGAAAGGTGGGAAAAGTTAAATATTTTATGCAGACAAGGATATAGAAACCAAGTAGCGCATTATGAATAATTTTAAAATATCATACATTGAAAAGCTTCAGATGATTGAAAGGATTCAATTTGGCTTATGAATGCGGAAATGGTCTTTCATAAGGAACAGGGAAGAGAAGATAAAATGATTGGAAAGGTGGGAAAAGTTAAATATTTTATGCAGTCAAGGATATAGAAACCAAGTAGCGCATTATGAATAATTTTAAAATATCACACATTGAAAAGCTTCAGATGATTGAAAGGATTCAATTTGGCTTATGAATGCGGAAATGGTCTTTCGAATGAATACGACCATTGTAACCCAATTTAAAATTGAACCTAACTTGAAAAATTATTATAAGAAGTTGAGGACCAAAAAAAGAAACTAGTTGATAGAAGAAAAAAATAGTAATATGACTATATAAGCTAATGAGCTTGGATTGAAAATATAATGTTTTCAATTTAAGACTCATAGTTTTATAGTTAAGTAGAGATAAAAGATGGCTGCTGGAAGGTTGCATTAAATCCTAAGATCTAGGTGCAGTGCTTTCAGGCTCCTCACTGACGAAGGCTACAAGCCAGAAACTAGTCTGGGGATATTGGAGGAGTAGGCACTAGATGGGGATTTTATGCACAAGCGTTCAGGCATCCATTGATTACTCTGGCTTCCACTGAGTGGCAATACGTATAGAGCGTTTTGCTTGTCTTAAACTTGAATAGCTGGTGCATTTGTAAGAGATTACATATATGCGATTTCTTAAATTAAAAGCCACAATAGAAATTACGAATAAAATCTTAGATGCTAAGACGCAGAGCAGTCTATCTTATAAGATCCAGATTAATTGGTCTTCTAGTGGTGGTTCAGTTTTTTAGTTCATTAGTCAAAATCAGTTGCTTGAAAATCCAAAGACCGTGAGATTTTGAACTTAGACCATTGACTAGATGACTACTTCAAAGCCAACTTGATATTTTTACAAAACAATGTTAAAATCAGCTATTTGCTCATTTTCTTTATCTGATATTAATCTCCATTAAAGATATTTCTTTTTAAGTATTGAAGCTGCCATATAAGTGCTATTGCAAGAGGTACTGTATTAGCATTATTCTTAATTGAAAATTCAAATGATATGAAGTTTTAGCTCCATTACGTTAGTTTACTATATATTTGAATAGCTTAATAGCAAAAGGATAATTAAGAGATATGTTTTAAGTATATTTATCCTCAAACAATATTGTGAACTCTTATTAGGTATTTCTTCATTTCTTTCAATTTAAAATACTCCATTGCATTGCAAATCTAATAAGCCATCTTAGCAAAATAAAAGGGCAAAGGAGTTCCGATGAAAGAAAAGGATTGGTCACGATGCTCGAAGTTGTAAGGGCAGCGAAGTCTGCTTGCTTTTGATCCATTTTCCTAAGTACAGACAAAGCTTGCTAATTGGATATAGTAAAATAATGATCGCAGTATAACGGCTTTAACTGGAGAGATAAGATTTATCATGTCAGCAAACTGTGTCCAAATATCTAGTCTTAACACACATTGAATTAAAAGGTCACTGACTATTATCAATCTTATGGCCACAATGAAACTGTTGAATATTTTTTGTATTAATTATATAGTTTTTCATTAGTCTGATAATGTATTTCAAAATAGACGAAGGAGCATTTTTTTTGACTTACTGAGTGCGGTACTTTATAATTTAAATATCATTATTTTAAATAGTTGCAATCTATATTAGTCATCATAATTAGATATTACTTCGGTTATAACAACTGCTAAATCAATTTATGGTTACCAAACTCTAGGTTATGAACTTATCACTTGTAGGAATCTTTGATAGATTATTTAGCATTTTTAATTACAGATAATGTTAATGTCTTGTTTCAAAATCCCCAATGCAATCTTTGGTTCCAGAGCGTCCTTGAATTTGTGAATTTTACCGATCTCGACAATAAACTCCTACCCCTTATTAAAAAAACCAAACTCTGCTAAAAATTTAAATAAACATTAATTTTATTATCCATATTTTATATATTGGAAATAAATTTTTTGTGCTGTACAAATTTATTGTATTAATAACATTATGAACATTCTAAATACTGACAATGCGTATATTTATATCTGCACAAAATTGCTTATATTGAAAAAATTAAAACAATAAAACATTTGTTTTACAATTTTGCCCAGATAATAGAAATTTTTAAATCACTGATGTTTGTTTTAATGGAAGTTACAGTGCTTATGAATCCTTGAACTGAAAGCATTTGAATTTCAAGAGCTTGTTTGTTTGCCAGTCATTTATAGTTGTTATCTGCATTTACACGTAGTTTGTTGTTTGGATTGACTCCAGTCAATGAAATTCATTTCCTGTTCTCATTCGCACATGGATTTTTCTGATTAAATATTTTCAGATGATCTGCTGTTAATCAGAATCTTATTCAAAAAATATGTTAAACTATAAATAGTTACCTTTTTTTTTTTAATTACACATTAGAATTCAACTATCCTTATAATCTTTTTGGTATTAGTGGAAGCAGCTATCTGCCATGTCACTGATATAAGAAAGTATCTGAAACACATGCACATTCAAATTCCTTTGCAGTGTACACTCAACATGCTAAATGTATATATGGAACCTATTTAGAAAAAATGATTGGCTTTTTAGGACTTCATAATTCCTAATTGGTGGTTCAGGAGTATTAATAGAAGATTGGAAACGTCCTATCGGTAATGTAATTATTTATTGATTCTCAATTTTCTGTTTTTTTTCTTCTAAATATGATACAAGCTTTAATTCCACAATTTTTTTATGCTGCAAAGTCCTTTTGTCTGAAAAATCAGCATAAATTCTTTTCGGAAATGTTGCTAAGCAACTTTCATCTCGTAGAATTGGTGGACTTGTATATGATATGCATTTACTACTTCAGATATCGGTTCACGGTAGCCTTTAATAGCAAGAGATAGTCAGCTAGTGGGGTGTCTGGCCACTTTGGATTAACCAAAAATTAGAGGTGGCTATGATAGGAAAACCTGAAAATAGCAAAGTATATAATTGACATAACATCAAACTATATGGCTCTAATCTTTCAAGATGGCCGCTTTGAATTAATAAACTAAGAGTAACTACGTCAAAGCAAGAGCAATCACTACTCCAACGCTACCTGTAGCAAGTTTGAGCAATCATTGATTACCAGATGTTAGTGCATATAAATTCCAATTTGGCTTTATCAATGAGACCTGGAATCCAAAGCTGGAAACAATGCAGTTGTATATCTAGCAACGATTTTTAACTTCCTTTCACTAACTTGAAAATTCAAAACAGTCTAGGGTTTGAACTCTGGCCAATCTGCTTGAACAATTATATTGAATAACCCCATTTTTTTTTTTATTAATTATAGATATCTTTTTCCCATGCTAGGAATGATAATAATGAGAATTCATTGACCTCTTTCTCCCTTGATCATACAATATATGGTAAGCCATGAGCATATCCCCCTATTGTAATGCCCATCTTTGAATACCAAGCCTCATTGGTAAGTAAGAAATCTATCTGAAGTTGAGGATTTAAATGGGACTATCATTTGTAATCATTACTTACTCAAGTTTACTATAGATGGACTAGAATAGAAAGGTCTATTCTTTTAACAAATATACATTGTTTAATCTAAAAAATTGTCTTGTCATTACTATTATAAGACAGTCAAAACACAATATATGTATTGCCACACACAGCAAACTAGAGTAATCAATGGATGCCAGGAGGCTTGTGCTTAAAATCCCTATCTAGTGCCTACTCATCCAATATGTGGCCTTCGTCAGTGAGGAGCCTTGGATCTGAGAGCACTGCATCAAGATCTTAGGATCTAATGCAACCCTCCAGCGATCTTTTATCTCCCTTAACACTAGGGGTCTTAAATTGAAAACACCTTAATGTTTTCCATCCAAGCTCATCAGCTTATATAGTCATATGTGTCTGAACTCAGTTCTGCACCCATACATTTTGGTGTCTTTGGTTCTTTAATAACCATAGCCACCATTATCCTATTAGGCAGGATTGGTTTTAAGTCAATAAACATCACATGACACCACTTCTTATACTTGGGTATAACTGTTATAAAACAGGCAAAACTCACTATATGTATTGCCACACACGGCAAGCTAGAGTAATCAATTTATGCCAGAAGGCTTGTACATAAAATCCCTATCGAGTGCCTAATAGGATAGTGGTGGCTATGGTTATTAAAGAACCAAAGACACCAAAATGTATGGGTGCTGAACTGAGTTAAGACCCATATGACTATATAAGCTGATGGGCTTGGATTGAAAACATTAAGGTATTTTCAATTTAAGACTCAATAGTTTTGTAGTTAAGTGGAGATAAAAAGTGGCTGCTGGAGGGTTGCATTAGATCCTAAGATCTAGATGCAGTTCTCTCAGATCCAAGGCTCCTCACTGATGAAGGCCACAAGCCAGAAACTAGTCTGGTAATATTGGATGAATAGGCACTAGATAGGGATTTTATGTACAAGCCTTCTGGCTTCCATTGATTACTCTAGCTTGCTGGGTGTGGCAATACATATAGTGAGTTTTGCCTGTTTTATAACAGTTATACACAAGCATAAGAAGTTGTGGTTATGTGATGTTTATTTACTATTATAAGAGTAATTGATCGCTACTAAATGGTGAATAATGCTAATGTGTTGTTTTTTCCTGTCTGAAAAAGATCACATAGACAGGTCTGTCACTTAATGTCCATTAATTTTGCTTGTTATTAATATCTGGCTTTTAAAGTTGGAAAAAAAAAAATCTAATGTTCTTAATACAAGGTAAAGAGATTAGATCTGAAAAGCATTGTGAACTCACAGCCAATGTAATAAGGGTTGCTATTGAGAAATTATATAAATAAGGATTAATACTTTAATTTTAGTCATCTTGAAATTTAATAGAGTTCTTTTGCTAAGACCTTTTGAGGGGAAAAAACAAATGAGAAATTACTCTTAAAGATTTTACACACACACAACAACAGATTTGTAAGTTTAAATAATATCGCACAAGAGATAGATAAAAGAAGGGAATCTAATGTGTCCATTCATTGATTTAGATAATTGAGGTTAAATAAGGGATAAAATGGCTCACGCTAATGACATGGCGATGCTGTCATATTGTGAAAAGATATAAAAAGGATTGATGAATCATGCAAAAAACTTAGAGGTGAAATAAATTTAGTCTTTATGAATGAAAGTTGTGATCAAGATAGGCACACCCATTAATGATTTAAGTTATTTGGAGATGACTGTCTGATGATGGGAATAATGACAGTTATTAAGGAAGAGGCTTATTAAATAGACTAGAGACTTGGATATGTAGGATTATTTCTAAAATGAAAGGAAACGACTGCAGAAGTTGAACTTGAATAAATAAATAATACAAAATCTTTGGTGTAAATTGTCTTCATACTGTTTGTTTGTTTTTTTTCGTTGATGCCATTGTCATTTTATGTTACTGTTTCACAGCATATTCTTCATATTAACATCCGTTTCCTACTCATACGCATGCTAATCCATGAATTATATTAAATAACAGAATATACTGGAAAAGTCTCATAGTAACGAGTAAATAATTTTTTTTTTTTATCCAAAAACAAAATTTTAATTATATCTTGAAGTATGTAGCCTCAATCCAATTTCAGTAAAAGAGGGTGACAATATAAAGCATAGGGAATCGGCTCGTCAAGAATAAATTTGTTGTGAGATTTACTACCAGTGAGAAGATTCTATATATAATGTGTGATGATTTCGACAACTTGCAATTTTTATCAGAGAAAAAAGACCATTACGAACGTAATCTGAGGAACTTTTATTTTAATAAAAGCAACTTATATTTTTTATTTTCACTGACGTTAGGTCTTTATTCATAAATTATGGAAAGTAAAAAGATAGACAACTTTTTGAACTTCAACTGGGGGGTGAGG
This sequence comes from Epiperipatus broadwayi, assembly GCA_028023455.1. Lineage (NCBI taxonomy): Eukaryota > Metazoa > Onychophora > Udeonychophora > Euonychophora > Peripatidae > Epiperipatus > Epiperipatus broadwayi. Next base: position 3,891,155 of record JAQFVV010000119.1, on the reverse strand, counting down.
TTCATAGCTTTTATTGTTTGTTGAAATTCTTTTCTGGCTTTTTAGAGTAAGGTTGTCAGGCAAAAAGTGTATGAATGAGTCCCACTTGGTATATGTATGTGTGAATAATAAAGAAATTCTACAAATGTGCACATATTTATTAAAATGTTAATTTTTTCAACCAAATGTAAACTTGTTTTTATTGAATTTCTGTAGACCGTCATACCGGAGAAACATCAGATAAACAAAAAGAAGAAGAAAGAAAATTTAAGGAAGTTGGTGAAGCTTATGGAATATTATCGGATCCTAAGAAAAGAGCTCGTTATGATAACGGTCAGGACCTTGATGATGGATTATGCACTGGTAAGAACAGTAATACAATGCCATTTAGTTATATTTATTTTGACTTACTTTAACCATAATAATTTGAATTTTTTAATGACAGTAAAAGAATTTTAAAAAAATTATTGGGATGAAACTAATGTATCTTATTTATTCTAAATATGTGTCTGAGGGTATTATAATTACAGAATACTAAAATCATTACTTCTACACCAATTTTTGAAAGAAAAATATTAATTTATTTAGAGTCCAAGATAGTTTTTATACAAAATATATGCTGCAATTAGTCTGGGAAGGAGATTATAGATCATGCTTATGAAATAAAAGGCTAATAAATTTTATAGGCAAAATAATATAATAATAACAAGGATGTAATTTAAAAATTTGTCGGAAAAGGATTCAAACGTGAACATCAAGTGATGAGAACAGATTGTATATATATAGTCATAATATTAGTTAAGTTTAACATTAAGAATGCATATTGTGGAAATTTAGATCAAAATTTACTAAAGGCCGAATTGGGGAGATATTAAATCTTTTCACAGAAGATCCAACAATTAAGACAAAGCTTAAAATGTTAATTGTATATATATATGACCATTCAGATTATATTTTATTTGTAAGAAAATTCACATTATTTTATATAATAATAATTTAAAAGTTTAATAAATTTATTGTCTGTGCTTCCAATTCTCGTCCGTCCGTCCACCACCCCCACCTCCCAATTAAAACCCCTCAATATGGATTGTTTTAATACATTAGATCATGTAAAAATTAAATATAGAATATGAAAATAAGCCATCATATTACATTAAAACTTAACTTTCTTCTTGCTTAACATGAATAATTTCCTTTGCAACTCTAATTAGACCTGACATCTATGTACAAAAACTAAAATATAAATAAATTTTTTTTAAAAGTAAACTGATAATTGATTGAAAACCAGATTGAACAAGAGATATATTACTAAAGCAAGATCAATCCTTATTAACATTGCCGGAGAGAACAAAAGGAATAGGTATCGCCACAGCTATTAGTAACTAGAGTCAATAATGAAAAGTTTATAAAAAATATTAATGAATTATTAATAAAACTAAGGAAAATCTTTAGTGTGAGTAATAAAGGGTCAAATGAAAAATGTGTAATATTTAATGAAAATTTATAGGCAGTTGAAGCATAGACAAAAGGTAGGTCATGGGAAAAAATAAAGTCTTGGTAGACAGGAAAAAAGCGAAAAAATATAAATACTGAATTAGATAGAAATAATTATAGAAAGATGACCATTAAAATGAAAAACTAGACGAGTGTAGAGCAATAGCGCCTCAAGGGAGAAAAAAAATTGAATCAAAGAATGAAGTATTATTAACGGTAAGGGTAGAAGTGTTGAAAATATGGAATTTGTCTGATAGAAATTAGAAACGTCAAAAATGAAATTGTCGACAGCAAATAGGATAAAATGGATTACTTTGTTGGCTATTTTGAAAAAAAAAAAAAAAGATAGATTAAAAGGAGAAATGATTATTAGACAGTTTGTGTATGAATGACAAATGATCTCATGCATTGACTTATCTGCCTACCATGCCAGGTCTTGGAAAATAGGACCCAAAGAGCATTAAGAACTTTTATCTAATATTTGGTAAACCTTCAGATAAAGTTATCTCTTTCACTGTTGCCCTTTAGATGGTTGTTTAGAAAGGTCTTGCCTGTGCAGTGGGGTATTGAAAGATCATTTGAGTTTTGAATCAAAGGGGTTTTCTCGGATTAAATTGTATTTTTACAGAAAAGAAGGCAGAATATAAGATAGAGTTAATGGCCATCTTGTTTTCACTTGCTATTTATTAAATCAAAGTTTTGGCCGTAAGCGTCACATGAAGATACTGAAAAATTTGCCCAACAAAACGTAAGGAGGATTAATAAAATTTATGCATGAAAATACAGCGTCTAAAACTAAAACATTGATTATGAATAGAAGTATTAAAGAAATGGGGTTTCAGTTATTTAAATAGTTGTTATTCGATGATTTAAAAAAAAAAATGGTTTGTTGCCCGGGAGTTTTTACAAAATTTTATATGTAAGTTTCAGCATCGGGAGTGACAAAATTTAAATACGTTCCACAAATCTTCAGGTTTAGATGCTCTTCGCTGATGAAAATAGTGAAACATCAGAGTGAGTAAATTAATTGTCTTAAAAAGGATGGGAGAATATTTTGTGATACTTTAAAATTAGATCTTGGAAAGAGACCTGTTAATTTTTCAAACATAGCTCTGTATAGATCCGAGAGTTGGTCAGTGAGAATAAGAAGACTGTGTTGAATAGATTGAAACATGAAATGGAAGAGACCGCGTGCTTCGAATAAAAGTGTGTGAATTGATTAATTTATTAGAAATACACAACCTAACAAATATCTGATATGCTTGATTAATTAACTGTCAGAATCATAGAAAGGAAGGAAGTTATGTAAATAACAAATGTCTGATTGCTAATTATTGTTGAAGGAAGTTATTGTAATTGAGAAAGTCATGCTGTCAGATCAAACAACTAATTAAATATAAAGGATTTTGCATCGTGTTTTTTTCTCTTGGGCGGTATGTAAATAGAGTTTAGGTAAGATATCAAAACTTACATTTGTTAGACTATTCTTTAAAAGTTATATATATATATATTTCTTATAACAATTCCTTCATATACACATCAATGCAAACAAATTTTCTCCACCTTCTTTATTTTCCTTACAGTTTCGACTGTCCAGCAGTCTTCATCAGAGCTCCACTTCTCTGCTTTTAAGATTTTTATTTAAAAGCAGAGAAGAAGTGGAGTCTGATGAAGATTGCTGGACAGTCGAAACTGTAAGGAAAATAAAGAAGGTGGAGAAAATTTGTTTGCATTGAGGTGTATATGAAGGAATTGTTATAAGAAATATACATAAGATTATATGAAGATATGCAAAGAAAGTGAAAGAGAAGAATAAGAGAATATACTTCTTTAAAAGTTAATGCAACACCAGAAACAAATCATTGAAATAGTCACTGTGGATATGCAGAAATTGATAATAAAAATAGTAATAGTGAAAATTGAAAATGAAGATTGTATAGGAAGGTTTAAACTATATAAATAATCATCAAGGTATGGTGTCCAACTTCGATATTGTTCTTTATGAGTCACATGGGCTTTATCAAATAAAGTAAAAACTCACAAATGGTCGTAGCATAGTTGTAAATTAAAAATGTATAAAACATAAGTTATATATACAATGTTGACTTTTTTTATTTATTGAAAGCAGTTCACATAAGGATGAACCTATTATCCAAAAAATAATCAGTAGTAAAAAAGGTCGTTCAAACTATGGGATGATAATAACAATGAAACTATTCTTTACCACTTTGATCATTATTACCAGTAGTAGATTTAATAAAAATCGTCTTAGTAATATAAAGCACTAATTGGATTTCACCGTTTCTTAATTGAAAGTGCAGTGAAGCTTTAATTGCTAGTTCAACAAGTCGTAATCATAATTTTTAGACTTTTCTCTACTGTCCCCATTTCAAGATAAAATTTTGATTGTTTTATATCCTTTTACCCAACCACTTGATTTCAAAGCATCACCTCCTGAAGCGCTGTTGTAATTATACCATCACAATAAAATCTCTTATTTGTACTAGAATGGTGATCTCTTGTGAAATCTGAGCTTCGTATGCAGCAGTTGAAAGTTGAATTAAGTTATAGCTTTCCTCTTAAACATAACATGGGTGCAGAATAGTTCATCTGCTACAATAATTTGTTTTGTCAGATTTATTGTGATTGTTTGATATTTGAAGTATCTCATACCCAGTTTGGTTTATTGTTTGTTTTTTTTTATATTGAATAATGAAGCTATTTTAAACAAAAAAACTAACAGAAAGATTACTTCTTGAATTCTTTGTTTGATTATAAATTGAGTAATACGTAAATGCATGTCCATAAATGACTCTAATGATATGTGACTATTACTCTAGGTAATAGAATTCTAGGTGGGTTATTTTAAAAATAGGTTTACATAAATTTTTTGTAATAAATGTTGAAAATTTTCTATAAATAATTTTTTTTTTTTCTAGATGTGGATCCCAACAATATCTTCCAAGCCTTCTTTGGCAGTTCGGGATTTACTTTCGGGCAAGACATGAACGGTTTCCCTGGGGATTTTACTTTTCATTATGGATGATATCATTAAGTAACAAAGGAAAATTATTTTCTGCCTCCGTTGGTTTGGATTTATCTAAACTATACTCTGCGTACATTGCGTTCATCTTTTTATTGATGGGTGCTAGAAGTATGCAATTTTACACTAAAAAAATTTTTTTTTCTTCTTCATTTTTTTATTAAAATGGAGTAATAAAAAAAAAAAAAATAGAAACTTTTTTTAAAAAAATAGTAACTTTTCAGGATCTGGCATAGAAAAAAAAATTATTTAAAACAACAAAAAAATATATACACACATCAAATGCCTTAACATATTGAAAGCCAGATGTGTGTAATTTTAATTTTATTAAATTTTTACAAAGAAATTGAAGAAAAATTGTGATGTTTAAATGATATGATTTAAGCAAAATATTATTTGATTATGGTCTGTAGCACGAAGTGGTTTTCTTTTAGTTCTAGCAATATATTTCCAAATTTACGTGAGTTATTTAGTTTAATTATTTTAACCTAAAAGAGATAATTCGTGTCTAACCTCTTTTTTTTTTCTGTACCGATCCAATTTGCATCCATTTGTATTACTCAGGAAAATCGATGCTTTTTTCATTATTTCAGTAATTCACCGCTCCTTAAAATCTAGCCTGAAAATAAAGTTTTTTTTTAAAGACTTTTAATACCACCTCTTCATCGAACGATGTTAACGATGACATCATTCGAAAATGTAAATAAATAGAAATTTGGCTATGGTTTTTTTTGTCAAGTTTTGAGAGATTCCTCTGAAAACAGATTTTCAAAGAAAAAATAATAATAATAATAAAAAGAGCATTGGATTTATTTTAAAAAAACTGTTTAGAAATAATTCTTACTGTAACATTAAAAGTTCCATTTTTATAAAGTATAGGAATTACGATATTCAATGAGTCTGTTACTTTTACAATACATTGGGGAAAAGAAAATTGTATCATATCGTTAAAGTGGCCTTTAGTGCCATTTAGACATCTATGTAAATCTCCCGTTCATTATATAACTTAGCCTTTCTGAATCATGCTCCATTATATATATATGCATCCGATCTGTGCATATGTATTTAAAATATATGTGCATATATATATATACCCACATGTAATATTTAGTGTATATAAACACATGCGTATAAGTGGATGTTTGTATATGCAAAATAATATACACGTGTGTATATATGTATACGCAATGTGCGGATGTACATATACACTTATAGATATATATACACATAGATGCGCGCTGTGATTTCAGCTTTTGGTATTTTATTTCCGATTGGCTAGTGTCAAAATGTTTATTAGTTTTAAGCTACTGTGATTGTCTCTATCAGTAACACCATTTTACTGTAAATAAAGTGATCCTTTTTTTTTCCTCTCAGTCATTTGGTGTATTTATTTATTTATTGACATTTTTATTATTCAAAAGTAAATTTATTTCCAGTCTCCATGTATAATATGCTGATGAATGCCCGTTGGTATACATTGGCTTTTATTATATAAAAAGAATGGAGAAAAAAGTTGCTAAAGCCTATTGACACTAGAAAAATCTTATGTATTGTAGAATCCTTATATTTCATTAGTTTGTACATAATAATTATTAATAAAATTGCATTGAATGATTTTCATATCTAAAAAAATACTTCTTATGTATTTGTTTTACTTGCATTTATTTTGTTGTTTGTGAAATTTGTCTTTAAAGTCAACTTTTGTTGAAGCAGAAAAATCACCCTTTTTTTTTTTTTTTTTAACCTTTAAAAAAAGGGGGGGGGGGATAAAAAAAACAAAAAAAAGACCACAACAAGAATTAAACATAATTTATATCTCTTTTTTTTATGAAGACCTTCTTTCCCCTCAAAAGAAGAAATGTCCCCCCCTTTTCACCTTTTTTTTATTTTTTTAGGGGGGTTTTTCTAAAAATACAATTTTCTATCTCTCCCCCCTCCTCCCCCCCCCCCCCCCCCCCTTTTTTTTTTTTTTCTTCCCCCCCCCCTTGGGGTGTCTTTCCAGGTCTTTTACAATGACTAATCCAACTTTTGTTGAAGCAGAAAAATCACTAAAAGAGTATGGATGCATTCATGGTCAAGATAGTGACACTTAATAAATTATAGTTAGGAATCTAAATACAAGAGGAAGCACTTATAAGTACAGATTCCTGGTTAGTTTGCTCAAAGTAAAAATGGTAGTCGCATTAAAAAAAATTTATTTCAATTACATTCACAAGAAAAGTGACGTTTGTTCTTTGAAGGCATCTAAATGCTAAATTTCAACAATTATTAAACACTAAAATTGCTAATTTGGACCTTGAGGATTGTCATTCTATTGGAGCATGAAATTCTCTAAAGAGGTGTGCATTATGGACGGATATAAGAAAATTTGTTCTTGAGTTCACCAAAAAGAATTGGTGGTACTTCTGACAATTATATTATTAGTGATTTGATTTAGTAGAATAATAAATATGGAGTTTCATAGTAAATATAAGAGATTTAAAGGCAGAAGTTCGATTGACAAGAAAACGTAAAAAATGATAGGTGGATTAAAACTGCAAAGTAGATACAGACATTTTCTGAACATGGCTACTTTAGATTCACTGAAATCAACATATGGACCTAGAAATGGTATCCAGCAATGGCATTCTCATATAATGGTAATAATCCAACGGTGGAAGGAATATTTTGATCATCTTTTGAATAATGGTAAAGTTGCAGCGCCTGGTGGAAGTTTTACAATATGATAGTGATATATCTGTTTAAAAAAATATTGGCATTTTTTAGGAATATATAGACTCATTAAAGAAATTTCTATTGTTTCAATCTTTAAAAATAAAGGAAGTTGACAAAATTGCTGTATTTATCATAGAATATCATTATTAACCACAGTAATGATGCCTTCAAGGATTTTGTGAATTATATTGTTTCCAGTCATAACTGAATTCTTAATAGAAATTCAGTTTCATTTTAAAAAATCAAGAAGCTTTAATTAAAGATATGAAACCATTAAAATATTATATCATTACTATTTCCTATGCTTATTTACAAGCTACTAAGACAGTAGCGAACTCCATACAGTAGTACCACCTAGTGTGATCCTTAAAAATCAATGGATGCTAAGGTTTGTGCATAAAATCTCTCTAGTGCTTACTCATCCAATACTCTAGACTAGGTTTTAGCTTGCGGCTTTCATCAGTAAGGAGCCTAAGATCTGAGAGTAGTTCATCTTGCATCCATTGATTACTAAGGCTTGCACTAGATGGCACTACTGCTTAAACAGTTTATGTACACGTAAGGAATGGTGATCATAAGATGTTTTAGTGATGCCCATAGAATAATGATGTTTAAATGTATAGATAATGAACTGTATTCAGATCTATATAAGAGAATGACAAATTGAAAACCATGTTTTCATCTTAAGCTCTTGGGTTCATAGTTAACTAAATAGGTAAAGATTGCCTGTTAGAGGATGAAAGCCACAAATCTGGGGATATTAAATGAGTAAGCACCAGATAAGGATTTATGCACAAACCTTGCATTCATTAATTACTAAGGCCTGCGCTGGGTGGCACTACTATATGGAGAGTTTGCTACTAAAGATGTGATTTGTATTGCTTGGCAAATGCAAGAAAAGTGTTAGGGATAAAATAATGGTTTATATTTTTGATGTATTCAATGCATTTGACTCAGTTGAATGGGCCTAAGGAACATTAGTTGTACTTTGAAGTTAATACTATGCAGTTTTTATACAGTGAACTGAAAAAAAAGTGTTTATTACAGCAAGCAAAAAATGAAGCATTCAAAACGAAAACTCGGGTGTTTTAAAGTTTATGACTACTCTGTTTATATGCTGCTTAATGAACCAGGGATCAAGATGTGATGCAGGTTAAAAGCGAAACAAAGTCATTTTGGATTTACAATATGCTAATGATTGTACTATTTTTACCAGTTCAAAAAACTATCTATAGAATACCCTTAATGTTTTAAATGTAATATAAAGACTGGTTTAACTTTTTGCTTGGTGAAGTGGTCATATTGAATATTTAAAAAATTATGTTAAGCCACAAATTTTATCATTATTTAAGTTTGTATTATTCAAAAATGGACATAATATATATTGTTTTAAAGATTAAACACCAAAGAATGTAATTAAGCTGAAAAAAATTTAGTCATTGATATTCAAAGTAATAAAAAAAAAAGAATAAAAGTTAATATTTCTAATAATTATTTTCATATTATTTCATAAATTCAAAATTATCATGCACACAACTTAAAGCTATTGTTTTGTTAGCAGATTAATTGGATTCATCATAAAATTTCTAAAAAATTAATATATAATAACACTTAAGCTAATCCATCACTTGAAAACATCGTAAATAAAGACATTAGTACCGTTTATTTTTCTGTGTAGCCCTTCAAAATGTATTTCCATACAGGGGTTTGCAATGTATAACATCCCTAATAACAAGTAGTTAATGTTGATCAATATTTAGTATAATTTGAATATTATAATAAAGAACTTCAGTACAGTTTGTAATTTATTAAAAAGTACTACTAACATAGTCACTACATACAAAATAAAATGTGAATGAAATAATAAATTTATTATAGAATTAAGCTTGAGATACATAAGTTAGTAGTTTAGAATCAGTGTGATGTATTGTTTATCCTATCTAGGTTTTGAGGGCTCGTATTGCATGCTACTATGACCGTAAATTTAATAATAGCTTCATCAACTGCATTTGATATGCAGCTTTGAAATTTATAGTGCAGTACTCTAATCGGCCTAAGTTTATATATACTGCCAAAATCTTTACTTTTAGCAATTGCGTATTTTATTATTATTAAAATGCAGATGACATTATAGAAAACCGGTCTTAATATTTGCAAAATATCTTTATCTCATATCACCTAATTCAAATACTGGATCTAACGTTTCTCCACATCATATCAAAAAATGCAGATAGTTCGTGATATAAATTTACACAGTCACAAATTATTTTTTATCAATTATAAATTCAAATAATTAAAAAAAATAAAAGAATAAGTAAAAAATATATAAAAATAATTACCATTGAGCCCTCATTACATTGTCTTCTAAATATATCGGTCAAAAATTCCTATTTTTTCCGATGTAAAACAGCGAATATTCTTCCATTAACTAGCAAAAAATGAAAGACAAAAAAAATCAATTTACTTGATCACAAAAATTGTCAATTTTTATGATAGAACTTACATTTTCTGAAATGTAAGAAAAAGACATCCGAAGATGTAAAATGCGCATGTGTAGACTGCATAGTTTTCCCACAAGTCTAAACTGAAACTGGATATTGCAAGTTCGAAAATTCTATAGCACTGTTAACAAACTAGTTAATAATTAATGCTACATCAGATAATGATTGATGGAAAATCCTCAAAACTTTTAGCTTGGATAGTTATCAGCTTGTGATGGTAAACCAATTTTAAATATTTTGGTAAATTTTATAAGGTGGACTTGGAACTTGAGGTGCAGCACAGACTCCAATATTCTACTGCTGCTTTTAAAAGTTGAAAAATGGGGTATCTGACCACAGAAAAATGACTCCAGCAACTTGATTAGGCATATATAGAACTATTATTTTTGCTAATTGTATGGAAGTGAGATTTGGACATCTTATCGACACAACATAAAGGCATTAGAAAAGTTTCATTTGAGGATGGTCCGTAAAGTTTTAAAAACTCGAAAGACCGTAAAACGAATTGTTTTTCCGACCTGCTGGATGTGATATGTAATAGTCTTCATTATAAAGTCATACCTTCGTTGAATTGGACATGTAAAATGAAAACAATATAAGTTCCTAAAAAGGTGTTTTATGGTGAACATGAGCGCAGTACATGGGAGTAAAGCCAGTCTTTATTACAAGGATTATCACAAAGATATTCTAAAGAGCGCAATGTTATTTTCATGGTGAAGATATGGGGGATTAAGTTTTAAAGTGTATATCTGGGTTAGGATTGATGGGATAATCTCTAGCCTAACAAAACAATTAGTAATCATTAATGCATTTAATCTGAAGTAGGTAGGATTGGAGAAGTGTAGGAAGTTTAACACTTATAAATCATATTGTAAATTCATTGTAATAAATTGGCCGAAACATTTTGAGCGTTAGCTAAAGAAAAAGTTTATTTTTATTGAATGTAACAACTGATTTTGGCTTGGACAACCAGATCCATAGTATTCGTGGGTTGACTGTTTCTATTAATTTATTACAATTGAAATTATCATTTGATACTGATAAACGATATGTAAGAGATTGCGATCTGAATCAATTGAAGATTTCTGGTTCAGTATGAAATGAATCTTGATGGGCATTTACCTTTTTCAAATCTATACGTTTCAAGAAAGTGTTTTGAAGTGGGTGTTTAAAGTATATGTAAAAAAGACATTGCATAAACGAAATTAAGAGATGAAGATGGAATATTCTGTGTTTATATTTAACTAAAAAGCACAATCATTCTTCTCTTAAGTGTATTTAAAGTTTATATCCTGGTCTAGGAATGATACAATTTTTAACTTAAATAATTAGTAATAGTCTTTAACATATTTATCTGAAGTGGATGATGTCAAAGATGTGAACTCGGAAAGTTTGACACTTGTAAATCGTTAAAACATAGAATACTGAACTTAGTAAATTCCATATGAAGCTTCTTATAAATCTTCAGATCATATTGGCAGATCTTCCTAAAACAAAGTGCTATATACAAGATTATTTGGATTCAAAGTAGTTAACTACAAAGGAATTTTATGTTCTCTCAAACTTCGGAAAAGTATTAGAAATAATCTGGTGGTTTATGAGAAAGTACCCGATGTAATTTCAATGCGGTTCATTTTATATCCTAATTTCAATCCACATTTTTTTTTTATGCATTTAGATGTGTTTTAATTGGAAATAAAATCGTTTATTAATAAATTATTTTTCTTACCATAATGTGCAAGATTTAGTGATCAATAAATGCCAGATGGTAATACCTAATAAATTACTATTTAATATTCCTAATTTCCAGTTTTGAAGAGCTTTGGATCTGGGAGTCATGCACTGAATCATTTGAATGTAATGTGCTTTTCGTGTAGCAGCCATCTTTTAATTTGGTTTGTAATCAAATTGTCAGTTCAAATCAAAAAACATTAAATCTAATTCCAGGTTTACGGCTACCAAATCCAAAATTTCTCAATAATGAATGCCATACGTTAGAAACTAGTGTGGGGATGGTGAATAGGACTACTGGATATATTGCACTCCTGTTTATTATCCAATTGTTCTGTACAATATTAAACAGGTGGATTGTCAAAACATTCTATAATTTAAATTAAAATCAAAGAGACTTGAATCACATGTTATATAAATTTCATAATTTATTACATATATATATGACTAACTTCTTGAATTATATAGTAATAAAGAACAAGTGCCTATTATATCTTCCGAATTGCTCAGAATTTTATAGAGGAAGTGAGACATGCAATTAAATTTATGAAGAAAGGGAAGGCCCCAGGTAATGATGGAATTATAATTGATATATTAAAAGAAGCAGTTGAAGAAACATAAATTTTTTTAGTAAAAGTTATATACCAAATGTCTAAATAATAAAGATGTAACAGATGATTGGAAGAATGCAGTATTGATATTAATATTTAAAAAAGGTGATAAAGATGATATTAGAAATTACAGACCTATCAGCCTTTTATCAGTTTTATATAAAATTTTTACCAAGATAATTACAACTCGTCTACAGAGAACACTGGATTTCCACCAACCAAGAGAACAAGCTGGATTTAAAAGTGGTTTTAGTACAGCAGATCATATCCAGGTATTGAGAGAAGTTATAGAAAGGACAAATGAATATGAGTTGCCATAATGTTTTGGATTTGTAGATTATGAAAAGGCATTTGATTCTATAAACATTTCTTCAGTGATTAAAGCATTGGATCATCAAGGCGTAGATCCAGGATATTGACATATTTTAAAGAATATTTATAAAAATGCAACAGCAACAATTAAATTACGTAATGATAGTAGGAAAATCAACATTGAAAAGGGTGTAAGACAGGGTGATTCCATATCTCCAAAGCTTTTTACAGCAGTACTTCAATAAGTATTTTGTGGATTAAAATGGGAAGCTAAAGGAGTGAAAGTAAATGGAGATAATTTAAGTCATTTAGATTTTGCAGATGATGTAGTTGTTTTTGCAAATAATGCTTTAGAGCTATAGGAATGGTTGCAGGAGTTATCAGATGAAAGTAGGACAAAAGATAAATGTTAAAAAGACTAATGTTTAATAGATTTTCTCAAAATATGAAAATAAAGATTATGATGAGTTAGAAGTTAACAGTTACAAATACCTTGGTCAGATTATTAATACAGATGGAAACATAATGGATGAAATTAATCCTAGAATTAAACTTGGTTCAGTGTTTTTGGTAGAAATAACTTGATACTAAAAGGAAATATGCCTATGTGTTTGAAAGGAAAGTTTTTTAATGAATGACTTTTGCCAGTTCTTACTTATGGATTTGAGCCTTGGACACTTAATAGAAAAGCAATACAGAGACTTCAGACCACTCAAAGAAGTTGGAGAGATGCATGTTGGGAGTAACGAGAAGAGATCGAAAACGCAATGTATGGGTAAGAGAACAAACAGGTGTTACTGACCTCATTGAAAAAATTAAAAGATGTGGAGTTGGGCTGGAGATATTGCTGGAAGTGATGATAAGAGATGGACAATTGAAATTTGGAACTGGATTCCAAGAGATTGTAAAAGACCCAGAAAGAGATCACATGTGAGACGGATGGATGAAATAAAGTATGCAGGGGTGATGTGGAGAAGAGAAGCTAAAGATTGATTGAACTTGGTGAGAGCATCCTGCAGTTAATTGATGATGATGATGACTAACTTAATACATATATATCAATATCACAAAAATGTTACGTAATAAGCTGCCAATTGATATTTTTTTAAATATATTCTTTTAAACTTTGCCTACTCTCAGTGATAGATGTCACATAACTTACTTTCATCTATATAAATTCTTAATGATTTTATACATCGAATTAAAGAGGATTTGAGCACAGACATTCAAGCTCTTTTTAGCTATCCACTCAATCTTATATAATCGATACATATGATCACAGGTGCACATCAATTAACCAGGCTGAATAAGATTAGTTAAAAAAAAGTTTTAAATAAATATTCGCGGGAGATTGCTAATTATAAGAAAACATTTGGAATCGTGCAAAATCATTGGTATAATAGTTTGGAACATTAGGTTTTATATACTGTATATATAAATAATTGATTTGGGGTGGGGGTGGGTGTACATAACAAATGTTATAAAGAATTATATTTGCATCCCCAAAGTTGGAATCCTCAGAAAATGATTATATAGCATCTTTAATAAAATATAAAATTATATAGATGAAAATAAAATAAAAGGAAGTTTTATTAAACATAATTTAGGGGATTTGAACACAGACTTTCAAGTTCGCTTTAGCCTTCCACTCTCACGTAAACCGATATACATAACCACACGTGAAAAAGATAAATTATCTCTAATATGCGTATTCGTGCTAAACCAGCACTCATCAGTTGGTCCAGATCATCTTCCATACGTGTGTAATCAGTGCTCGGTTTATATCAAGATAGCAAATCTTCACGAAATAAATATACTAGAGATTTATCTTCTTCACGTGTGTAGTCATTTATATCTGTTGTAGGAGATAGAGTGAATGGCCGTAAGGAGCTTGAAAGTCTGTGTTCAAATCCCCCATATTATATCAGACTCCAGGTATATAAAAAAAATATTACAAATTCAGCCCGCATCCTTTATCTATATATTTAAATGGACAAGGTCCTGTACATGAGAGGTCAGAGTGACTTAAAGTCAACATGGGCATGCCAATAATATTGCCATTAACAAGGGGTTTGGTCGTTCCATCAAGATTTTCAATGGTATGGATGGCTGAAGAGGGAGAGTGGAGTAATTGCGCATATGTAGAGATAAATTCGAGGAATAAAAACTAATAAATAAAACGTAATAATAAATCTAAATCATATTTTTTTTTAAAAAAAAAAAAGTCTTGTATAAATTAAAATCTAATCGTTCAACTTGCCTAAGTAATAGTTAAAGGTAGGAGAAAAGAAACTTGGGAGGGGGCAGAAATTTAGCTGGTAGTAGGGAATCATCAGTCAACTTTTTTTTTTATCATTATATTTGTAATTACTGTTTTGTCTTTTAAAAAAAAAGTTTTGTCCTTTTGAAATTTCATATATAACAAATTTGTGTAACGTAATTACTAACACTAAGTAAATTCTTTTTTTTTTTTTTAATGTTTTTGTTTTTTGAGGAAGTTTACTGATATGTAACGATATATAAATATGTCGTTACATTAATTTAAAATAAAAACTTAAAAGTTCGCAAATAAAAGTAAAAAACAAAACGCTAAAATTAAAATGTTTGTTAAACGTATATACATTCGCACAGATGCCAAACTTTAAAAATATTTTTTTTTTAAAAAACAAATAAATAAGTATTTGAACGTACTTTTTTATATAAAAAAAGTACAAGATTTAAAAATAAAAACAGGTATTAATTAATTCTTGTAAGCCAGTCCTCTAATAACTTTATATTTAAAATAGTAATAAGTGTATAATTGTGCCGCACGTATATACATGTATAGGAATTTATCTATATAAAAAAAAAGGGTAATCAAGTATTTACCTTGCAATGACGTATATCTCCTATCTGTATAGCAAATCACACAAAGGAAAATTTATTTCTACTGGGTAAAAGGGGCTCAGACCACTTCCATTCTTTATGAAGTATCTTATTGTAAATAGCTTTAGGGGTTTATCTATTTTCGTAATCATTTAAATTGTATTTATATATCTAAAAGCATCAAATATATATATATATATGGGTTTGTAATCATTAATTATTTAGTATTCTTTTTATTATATCATCATTAGTATGAAACGGTGGTGGGTATTTGGGATTAAATAAATAGTTAATCATAGTATTAAACTTGTTTCGGTTTCGTATTATTATTTATATTGATAAAAATGTATTCTTTCCTTATCAACCACGTACCTGTAATAATCATTTAACTTACCCATTTGAAGACCCTAGATGTAGAGTGACTGAGCTAGCCACAAAGGGATATCGCTCTACCGGGGTGTTGAATCTTATTCTCATGTTTCGCTGGACATATGGTATTGCACATCCTTCTGGGAGGGGGAAAAATTCTTTTTTTTTTATTCTTTTCTAGAAGTGGCGCGCAAAGGTCTATTTTGTAAATAGATTTTTTAAAGGTGTGTACTTGCCATTGTTCTAAATATTCGGGCATTTAAATAAGATATCAACTAAAGGGGGTTTTTAACTGGAAGAGTCCTGGCAATCCACTCTTTCTATCAGTTTAGCTGGAAGTACCAATATACATGAGTATAGATAATCGGCTAAATTGGTATCCATTTCTTTTCCTGTTAAATCTTGTTCACTTCATGCTCAGTGCAAGATTAGGATTAGGAAATCCGCAGGGGAGTTTTGGTCCGGTACAGTATAATTGGCGCTGAAGATTTGCTATCTTAATATAAACCGATTACCGATAAAATATGCTGCGAAGAAGATGAATTGGACCAAATGATGGGTGCTAGTTCAGAATGAAATACATATATTGGAGATCATTTATCTTTTTCACGTCTGTGGTCATGTGTATCGGTTGTATGAATAGAGTGAAAGTCTGTGTTTAGATCTGTATTACATCTAGACTCCAGGTATATAAAAAATATATACTTAATTTTAAACAATCATTATTTAAATGTATAAATTAAAGTATATAGTTTTTTAAAAATTATCAGCTATATTGATAAAGTTTATGACATTGTAATTTTAGTTGTGAGAACGCATTTGATAACGCTAGCAGAGATTTTTTGCTCCTAAAAAAAGAAAAATCGGGGTGGGGGCGAAATTTTAATTCCAGCTTTCCAATAATTAAAAGGCAGTTTTAATTAAATAATCTTTCAAAAATGATTTGAAATTTTTTTTAAAAATTATAATAATTTTTCTCATAACGAATAAGTTAATAGAAGCAAATGCATTAAACAATTGTATCTCCACATCAACTACGGATTAAGAATGGACACTGAAATTGGCGGCGGGGGCTGCCCTATGTTACTTTTAGCGGTTTTTAAGAACGATAATAGCGCCATCTGTAAAAGAAAAAAACATTCTAGTCATAGATGGGCAGTTGCAATCTTAAACTGGATTCCAAGAAATTGTAAAAGATTTAGAACAAGACCGCATACATGTAAGATGGATGGATGAAATGTGTTGGAATGATATGGAGGAGGGAGGCTGGAGACGAATTGAACTTGGAGTGACCATTCTGCAGTGGATCGATAATGATTGGAAATGATGAATTTGTTTATATGCGCTTGTGGCTATGACACCGTATTTGGATCGAAAAGTAGCTTTGAAGTTTTTTTTTTTCTTTTAATCATTCATAAGCGTTTGAACTGCTGATAAATAAAACCAATTATTTATATGTTATGTATATAAATAAAATAATTTTTAAGTGTTGTATATTCTGAATAGAAGAAATTAACTGTAAGTAAGAGTGCCTAATTTTAACTTTTTATCATTATTTATTTCTGTGATGGATATGGCATTTACCATAATTTCAAACTATTAATTCACTGCAGGATGAAGATCTCCAAGTTAATTCAATTTTCCCAATCCCTGACCTCTATTTTCCATATCTCACCAGCAAATGTCATTTCATCTCACATGTGGCCTCTTTCTAGGTCTTTTACAATCTCTTAGGATTCTATCTAAAACTTTAATTGTCCATCTATTTATTTTCTCTTTTAGAAATATGTCCAGTTCATTTGTTCCTTAATTCATCCAATGACGTCATTAATAGCTGTTTGTTCTCTAGTCCATATATTTCATTTCCAATCTCTTATTAAACAGGCAAAATTCTC
The DNA here is from genome assembly GCA_028023455.1 of Epiperipatus broadwayi. Taxonomy (NCBI): domain Eukaryota; kingdom Metazoa; phylum Onychophora; class Udeonychophora; order Euonychophora; family Peripatidae; genus Epiperipatus; species Epiperipatus broadwayi. The sequence continues at coordinate 3,873,640 of JAQFVV010000119.1, read as the reverse complement.
CATACAGTAGTGCCATCCTGTGCCAACCAGAGTAATCAATGGATGCCAGAAAGCTCGTGCATAAAATCCCCATCTAGTGCCTGCTCATCCAATATCCCCAGACTTTCTGGCTTGTGGCCTTTGTCAGTAAGGAGCCTTGGATCTGAGAGCACTACACCTAGATCTAATGCAACCCTCCAGCAGCCCCCTTTTATCTCTACTTAACTAAAAAACCATGAGAATGAAATTGAAAACACAATATTTTCAATCTAAGCTCAATGCTTATAGAGTCATAATTACTATTATGCTTAGGATGCATGCATTATGAAAACACATTTGATTCTATGATTAATGCTTTGGATTATAAACCTCACTGACAAAGGGCACAAGCAGAAACTAGTCTGAAGATATTGGATGAATAAGCACTAGATGGGGATTTTATGCACAAGCCTTCTGGCATTCATTGATTACTCTGGTTGGCATAGGGTGACGCTACTGTATGGAGAGTTTTGCCTGTTTAATAACAGTTATGTGCTAGCATAAGAGATGGTAATCATGTGATGTTTAGTGTTTTTTCCAATCTCTTCTTGTTCCTTTTAACATAGATCATACTTTACTGAGCGGTCCAAAATCCCTGTGTTGCTCTTCTGTGTTAAAAATCATTTTAAACACAGGTATATTTTCTTTTATTACCAAAAGCACTCCAAGTGTAATTTATAATGATTTTCTAATTTATGATTATCAATTATTATTTCCAAGAAAATCCATTGCACATTGAGATCTTTTTAATGTTTATCTTTAATCTTATTTTTCATTTAATAACTCTTGCAACATTTCCTAAAACTCTAAAGTATTATTTGTAAAAACATCCATATCAGCTACAAAATCTAGTCACTTTCCATTTTAATTCACAAAATATTTCTTCTAAAACTTATGTAAAATGTTTTCAAGATATGGAATCATTGCTGTTGTAATCTGATTAATTTTCTTCGGAATATGACAATATCCTGAGTTTATATCTATAATCCAAAACGTTAATCATAGAATCAAATGCTTTCCTAAGTATAATGGTAATTCACATTTACTAGTTCTTTCTGTAACTTCTCTCAATAATTGGATATGATACCCTGTGTTTGAACCATTTTAAAATCTAACTTGATTTTTTTGGTGGAGTAGAATCCAAAGTTCACCGTAGACGAGTTGCAATTATCTTTGTAAAAATTTGTATTGACCTGATAAAAGAAGGATATATCTTTAATTTCTAATAACTTTTTTAATCACCTTTCTTAAATATCGATATTAGTCCTGCAGTTTTCCAATCGTCTGGCTTATCTTTAACATTTGTATATTTGGACTACAACTTTGTCAATATTTTTTTTTATTTCTTTATCATCAACTTTTAAAATAATAATTCTATAATTTCCTGAAGCTTTCTTCTTCGTAGATTTAATTGTATGTGGTGATAATCAATTCAGAAGATTAAGGAATATTTAATTTTCTTGTTCCTTATTATTATATATCCTTTTTTATAATAGCTCCATGTTTTTTGTTTTTTTCTGAAATAACTTTCATTCCATACAAATATGGTTTACACTTTTAACATTTTTAATCTCTTCTCCAGCTTTCTTTGCCAATTCACAATTATATTTTCTTATATCATTATTACCTTTTTTTCATACCATTTTACAAAATATTCTGTTCTTAATGAACTGTTTTTACATTTTTTCACATTCCTTCATATATTTTCATTTCAATATAAAATTTATTTTACTACCACCTATCTTTCTTACAGTTCTTAATTTATCTTGTTAATTTCAGTCAAGCCTAACCCATTTTAAATGTCTGTTAATATTTGAGAATGATTTGCAAGTTTCATTTTAAATTCTGAATATTAGGATATCTTTTAACAAGTTCATTATTCAATGATCCCTTCTTGTGTTGATTGTATTAAGACATTATAATCCTGAAAAGGACATTTTCTATTAGTCAAAATATCCAATTCTATTGTATCTTTGTTTGGATGCTTCTTTGTCCATTTCATTTTTTTCAAAGAATGAATTGATAATATACTGATTTTTTTTTCTGTGAATTCTACAAGTCTGTGTTCTCACATTTCTATCACCATAACCAAATTTACTCATCCCATTTTCATCTTTCAATTGTTAGTGAATTCTTCCACGACAGTTTTAAAATATTGGTTAGTCTGATCAAAAACATTTTGTACATCTATTTCTTCATAAAAATACTTATTGGGGCATAAACCTGAATTACCTGTATTTTAATGAATATATAAGTTGAATTTAGCTATTGTGCCTGTTAATCTCAGTAATGTTGTTCTTCAACTTTTTATTTATAAAAAAAAATCCATTTTACTTGTGCTTCCAATATAATCTTTGTAATAAAGTACATGCCACTTTTCAAATCATTTCCACCTTTTCTTCTATCCTCACAATACCCAATAATATCTCATTTAATATTAATTTCATATAATTCATTCAATCTTCTTACTTGAAAGTGATTGTAGCTACCTCAATAAAAAGTATCATCAAATGACACCTGGCTTTGTAAGCAGGTGATATTTAGTGACTTCAGACCTCAATCACTGACTTGACTGGTGACTCTAGTCTCCTGGAAATAAAGGTCAGAATTTACCTTTGAATGTCATGATTGCATATGCATATTTTTAAAAAATGCTCACTCGTTCACTCACGTTCGTTCTACCTTCAAAAAAACTTAATTGATATTTCGGTTAAGAACTATCGGGCAACTGAGAAAAACATTTTTTTAATCTTCAAATGCAGAAATCAGCCAATAAACTCATCCAACTAGTTGATGTATGTTGGTTAGCAGCATATATCATACATAATAAACCACTAAACATCACATTATCACAATTCTTTATGCTTACACAAGCTGTTTACACAGAAGCTAAACTCTACATGCAGTAGTGTCACTCGGTGTAAGCCAGAGTAATCAATGGATGCAATATTGGATGTGTTGGCACTGGATGGGGATGTTATGCACAAACTTTGCATCCATTGGTTACTCTGGCTTGCACTGAGTGGCGCTACTGTATAGAGAGTTTAGCCTCTGCATAGACTAACAACAGTTGTAATGGCAAGAATATATGAGCTGGACATTTCTGCAGTCCATATATTTATGATCTTAACAGTGACACATCACTTTTTCTAATAATTTGTTTTTATAATACAATTTATACATATTTGTTTTGTTTTGCTAAATTTGTGGTTTATATGTCTTATGTGTGTACAAGAAAAATAAAGCACTTCTCAAAAATCTAATCCTGAGTATATTATAAGAATGTGATGCTTGTTTTCTAGTAGTAGTAATTCATTTTACTCCAGAGACATCTGTTGGAAGCTGAAATAAGTAATGGCTACATCGTGGCAGTATTATTTTTACATCTAGACTATTTCCTGGCTAATAGCATACTTTTACAACCATAGCCATCTTTAATTCCTTTATAATATCCAGCTTAAATAGACAGTAAAAATCTCAAGATTGTGACTTGCTAATATAATTTTATATATATTTCCAAACTTGTTTGCATACATATATATACTCCTCAATAGGAAATTTATATGAATATACAAATCAATTATAAAGCTTCTTACTGACAACGTTACTATGTGATGTGATGTATTATGGCTTCTCCTTAAACAAAGTCAAGAATATCTCAGCAATTATGCCCAGATAAACCTGTTAGCCACTTCATTTTACATTCCCCACTCTAAATTTACCCATAATTTGCTCCATCCCATTTCCACAACATAATCTTTGTTAACTCTATAACCTTTATATCTAAATCCCCCTTATCTTTTCCCAAACCCAACATTAAAACCGATAATTCACTTTCTGTATAATCACTTTTTTTCATATTTAGTCTTCCATAACTTCATTATATGTGCCCTTTCTGTTTTCAAATATTTACATTCAGTTAACAAATGCCTAATATTTTCTATTCCTTCTTTACATAATTTACAAAATAAATCACCCATTTTTTTCCATTTGTATGTATATTCTCTTGTAGCTAAAGATCCCATTCGAGCCTTAAATAATAAACTACTTTCCTTACTATTATCATATATTAACTCGCACCTAATATTCTGTTTATTTCTAAATAACTCTTTTTTACTCTCCTTACTATTTCTCCATCTCTCTAACTCCCTATCCTTTATTAATAAATCTATTCTTTTATCCCATTCCTTACTACTATAACACTCAACAATCCTCTTAACCCAATTATCCCATCTTTTGTACAAATATACTGATATAAATTCTTTATCCAAATCTTTTGTATACCACATTACCTTTCCCACCCATCTTGTGATGTAATTTGATTTCTCCTTAAATGGAGTCAGGAATCTCTCAGCAGCTATGCCCAGAGAAACCTGTTCGCCACTTTACCTTCTTTTTTCATTGTCCACCCTAAGTTTTCCCATAATCTGCTCCATTCCATTTCCGCAACATAATCTTTGTCAACTCCATGACCTTCATATCTAAATCCCCCTTATTTTTTCCCAAACCTAGCATAAAAACCAATAATCCACTTTCTGTTTAATCACTTTTTTCATATTTATTCTTCCATAACTTCATTGATGTGATGCACTGTGACTTCTCCTTATACAGAGTCAGGAATCTCTCAGCAAACATGCCCAGAGAAACCTGTTAGCCACTTTACCTTCCCTTTCCATTCTCCACCCTGTTTTCCCATAATCTACTCCATCCCATTTCCACAACATAATCTTTGTCAACTCCATGGCCTTTATATCTAAACTCTCTTTTCCCAAACCTAGCATAAAAACCAATAACTCACTTTCTGTATAATCATTTTGTTCATATTTAATCTTCCATAACTTTATTATTTGTATCCTTTCTGCTTCCAAGCATTTACATTGAAGTAACAGATGCCTAATATTTTTTATGACTTCCTTACACAACTTGCAGACTAAATCACCCATATTTTTCCATTTACGTATATATTCCCTTGTTGCTAAAGATCCCGTTCGAGCCTTAAACAATAAACTACTTTCCTTACTATTATCATAAATTAATTCACACCCAATGTTCCATTTATTTCTATATATATTTAAACTCGTTTTACTCTCCATACTAGTTCTCCATCTCTCCAACTCCCTATTCTTTATTAGTGCATCTATTCTTCTATCCCACTCCTTCCCACTATAACACTCAACAATCCTCCTAACACAATCATCCCATCTTTTGTACAAGTATACTGACATAACTTCTTTATCCAAATCTTCTGCATACTGCATTACCTTTCTCACTCATCTTGTTGCCTGCTCTTTACTTGTAACACAATTAAATACTGTTTTGGCTATTCTTTTATTATCCATAAACTGCAATCTATCGAACATTTTCAATTTGCTTTTTGCATCCCTCATATAAAAACTTGACCATCCCATTTCTCCTTGAATTGTCTCTTTTGCAGTCCACACCTCAGCATCTAATGCATGTCTTCCTACTTCCCTTTGTACTTTTTCTAAGCAATCTAATACCCCTTTACTAACACATAATGCATCATTGCCGTATGTTAACCCTGCTACTGCCACTCCCTTCCATACAATTCTAGCTATATCATATTTATTATATGAAAACACTGTTAATTTCTTTATCAATCCCTTTCTTTTCTTTGCTTCATTTATCAATTTTTTCTCCCATTCATCCAAGCAATTTTTCTTATTACTCAAGATGATTCCCAAATAACTATATCTGTTCACCACACTTAACTTTATATCCTCCAATAAGAAATCTTTGTCTTCTCTTTCTCCAGTATTCACCATCATTATATTTGATTTTTCTTCAGTAAATTTAATCTTCATATCTTTATCCACCCTTGCGTGATGTGATGTGACATAGTGCTGCCATCTAGCATCTTATTGATTTCTGTTTCTGATTTGAATTGCCTCTAGAAACAAGTAGCATGCCCCACTGAAAAGTTGATTGTTTGATGTGATGTACTATAGCTTCTCCTTAAATGAAGTCAAGAATCTCTCAGCAATTATGCCCAGAAAAACCAGTTAGCTACTTTATTTTACAATCCCCAGTCTATGTCTCCATCCCATTTCCCCAGCATAATCTTTGTCAACTCTACGGCCTTTATATCTAAACCCCCTTATCTTTTCCTAAACCCATCATAAAACCAATAATCCACTTTCTGTATAATCACTTTTTTCATATTCATTCTTCCATAACTTCATTATATGTGCCCTTTCTGTTTTCAAGCATTTACATTTAATTAACAGATGCTCTATTCCTTCCTTACCTAATTAACAGACTAAATCACCCATATTTTTCCATTTACATGTATATTCTCTTGTTGCTAAAGATCCTGTTTGAGCTTTAAACTATAAACTACTTTCCTTACTATTATCATATATTAACTCGCACCTAATATTCTGTTTATTTCTATATATATTTAAACTCTTTTTACTCTCCATACTAGTTCTCCATCTCTCTAACTCCCTATTCTTTATTAATAAATCTATTCTTTTATCCCATTCCTTATTACTATAACACTCAACAATCCACTTAACACAATCATTCCATCTTTTGTATAAATACACTGGTATAAATTCTTTATCCAAATCTTTTGCATACCACATTATCTTTCTCACCCATCTTGTTGCCTTCCCTTTACTCATAACCCAATTAAATACTATTTTGGCTATTCTTTTATTATTAATAAACTGCAATTTACCAAACATTTTCATTTTACTTTTTGCATCTCTCATATGAAAACTTGACCATCCCATTTCTCCTTGAATTGCCTCCCTTACTATCCATACAACTGCATCCAATGCATATCTTCCTACTTCCCCTTGAACTTTTTCTAAGTAATTTAATACCCCTTTAATAACACACAATGCATCATTACATATGTTAACCCTGCTACTGCAACTCCCATATAATTGTAGCTACATCATATTTATTATATGAAAACACTGTTAATTTCTTTATCAATCCATTTCTTTCCTTTGCTTCATTTATCAATTTTTTCTCCCATTCATTCAAATAATTTTTCTGATTACTTAAAATAATTTCCAAATAACTATATCTATTCACCACACTTAACTTAATATCTCCCAATAAAAATTCTACATCTTCTCTTTCCTCAGTATTAACCATCATTATATTTGATGTTTCTTCACTAAATTTAATCCCCATCTCTTTACCCACCCTTGCACATGTCCTCAACATAACTTCCATATCTTCTCTTTTTTCTGCACACAAAAATATATCATCCGCAAAAAAAAGATCTGATAAAATATATACTCCCATACTACCTATTAACGATATCTTTAACCCTCTACCTAATCTTTCTATTGCTCTTTCCATACTTTTGTTATCCATCATCAAATATTTAAATTCTAGCATGGATAATGAGTTATTACATGAAATGTGTGTTGGCAGGGAGAGGAGGTGGTCTACAAATATCCAAACATAATCACATTTTATGAATAGCTAAACTGTTGCTACATAATATCTGTATTTATTTAGAGATGGCGCTGCGGGTAGCTTGGGGAGAGACCTAATTCTGGGACACAATGTACGTTTCAATGTAAGAGAAGATGTAACGTTTTCTTGTTATATTGATTTATTTATTCCTTTTTTTAAAAATGACCTGTGAAAATTGGGATTTTAATTTATGCTGCTGCAAAGAATTTAAATAAAACATATAAGCTAAAGGTCACGGTGATTTTAAAATGACAATTTGGTCTAATTGGGGGGGGGGGGATAAACAATTTCCAAACAAATTAAATTTATTGTAAAAATTGTTTTGATATTGCTTTAAAACATATTCATACACAAAAATGTATAATATGGGGGGAGGGGGGTAAGGGGGTATTTTATTATTTATGAACGAACCAAATTGCTGGTAAAGCCTAATAAAAACTGTTACAAAAACACCGCTCCTTAAAAAAAGCCTTTTATTTCAAAACCGAGATTTGTTTTGCGAGGCTATAAAAAAGTAACAAACATATGGTGTCAGCAAAGTATAAACTCAAAAGTTAATGACTCGTAAGAGAGAACTATGTCTGCATAATTGCGAATGTTAAATCAATTCCATATCTAAAATGCAGGAATAGATTTTGCCGGTTCAGTGTGTGTGTCGCATATATTTCACCGGTGCTTACATTTCTACGATCAGATCAACCGTCTGACTAAACTGTGATATCCTGTAGCTAAAAATTCTTAATACCCATTTATTCAAATTATTAAACAAATGAACAAATTTATTTATTTATTTTCATGTGTCATAGCATCGGCCGGAAAGCGAACCTGCTAACCCGGGAGAATTGCTTGTAAGGCAGCTGTGCTGGTGGTCAAGAGGTCAGCACAGCCGCCTTACAAGCAGTTGTCTCTGGTTAGCAGGTTCGCTTCCCGGCCGATGCTATGACACATGAAAATAAATAAATTAATCAAATGGTTTCAACGCTCAGAATTTCATAAGGCATTAGAGTACTGGAAGTGTCTAAATTTGAATTAAGGACCTTATGCTCAAAAATCTGTCCATCACTGTACCAAACCACTTAAATGTCCAATATTGAGTAGTTCAGGTGACAATTCCTTAGCTAAATGGGAAAGTTTTTAGTGCTATTCCATATATCCAATTGTACATAAATTCACCACATGAAAATAAAGCTAATTATAGCCTAAATACCGTAAGATGGCGTGTCATATTTGCAAGATAATTAACCTGCACCATGAAGCTTTTAACAATGGAAAAAATGCATATACTATGTGTAAATATATCAAAGAACCTCCACTAATATTTAAAGTTTATATCTGAGATAGAGATAATCTCTAGTTGAATAAAATGAATAGTGATAATCATTATTGTATTTATCTGGAATGGATGGTGTCAAAGTTGTGGGCGGAGTAAGTTTGCCACTTGTAATTCAAAATGTAACAATGTGTAAATACTTTAAATTCAGCATACAACAGATTAGATTGTTGTGAGAAAATACTTTTACGTCCCTAGTGATTAGGTATCCATTTTTTAAAATAGACCAGACAGATGGCTAGGTGTTTGTTGCTTCAGATTACCTATGAGAAAACAAATCGATTCCAGTTCATATTTGAACCTGTTGATGGATATGAGAATAGATGCGTAGTGTTATAAATAACTTCCTGCAGAGAAATGACTCTCCATGGACAAGTGTTGAATGGATGAGCAGAGACTAGGGTAATCAGTTGGTAACTTTATATTTTTTTCTTCCTTACTTTACTGTCTAATTATAAATAACCAGATATCAATTCGAATCGACTATAGCCCATGTACTTAAAAAAAAAAAGGCACTATACTTCAGAATTCTTGTTATCTGAAAAATTTCATTTGACTTCCAGACATTTAAAGGCATGGTCACCATAGATAAGTAAATTAAGTCTTTTATATCATCATTATATATATATACTTACAAAAATGAATTAGTAATTATAAATTTTATTAAACGCTCACTATTATTTCAGTAATAGTTTTAACAAGGCTGTAAACCTTAGCAATGAGCGTCTGAAAAAATCGTCACTACGGACCTCTGTAAGCATGTGTTTTAAAGACCTACAGAGGTCCCTAGTGACGATTTTTTCAGACGCTCATTGCTAAGGTTTACAGCCTTGTTAAAACTATTTACTAAAAATGAATTAGATACTGCCTGTCACTATACTAATAATTATAAATAAATTAGAAATTCATATAACATTACCATACTAACCAAAAACAAAATGTCACTAAAATTCTTCCACATCCATGATTTTATTTATTAATAATTAGACCTTGTCAAGGGAAATTCAATTAAGGATGCCACCTATATATATATATCAAACAATATAGCCTTCCCATCATTCACTTCAAAACCCAATTCCATTAACATCAACGGATATCTTCACGAGAAAGATCGCCTTAGATTCCAAAAAATGTATTATCAGATTTTAATTCACTTCTTTCATAAAAGATAACCTCTGCGTTGTCAAATAATGTTTTATGATTTTTATTCTGTTCATGAATATACGAAGCTGAATTATGGCGTCTATTTTTAACCCTACTCTTATGAACTTTGAAGTTGGTTTTTGAAATGAATGATGGGAAGGTTATTTTGTTTTGTATATATATGTTGTATATTTAGTTGAATTTCACTTGAAAAAGTCTATTTGTTAATCGATGAAACCATGGTATGAAAGTTTTAATAAAATGTTGTTTTTTGGCTAGTATTGTAATGTTATATGAATTTCTATTTCATTTTATGTACTTATAATGGCATTCACCTGTAAAATATGTTTTCTAACATTTTAACATTTTATACAAGTTCAAAAAGTATATGCAACTGTACTCTACCTTAAGGTAGGTTAGAATACCCTATTATCGATTATAAGCCTTGCCATTATTAGATACACTTGAAATTATCTCGTAGAGTTATATACAGTAGTATTTACTTGGGTGAGAGAACAAACAAGTATTGATATCATTTCAATGAAAGACCAAAATGGAACTGATACAGACATATTGCTAAAGTGATGATAATAGATGGACATTTAAAGAAATATTAAAGTGGATTTCAAGATTTTGTAAAATATCTAGAAGACCATTTGTGAGAAGAATAGTTGACATGATGCTTGTTGATATGATATTGAGAGGTTATGGATCAAAGAAAGATCATTGAGCAGTGGCTGGATAATGGTTCAAAATTGATGATGATGACCCAAGTTAATGCATAATTATAAAATTAACCACATGAGAGATCTCGCACATCATCCCACATCCCTTCAGGAAGACCTATCTTTTGTTACTTTCTTCAAACACTGGAAACCAACTCCTTTGTTAAGATTTTATATCAACCTCTTTTCTTTTACCAAACATATTCACAGTATATATTTTTACTAACATTAAGTACTTCTCATATTAAATTTCATGCCAGCTTTCAAATTGTCTCAATAATTTGAACATCCCTGAATCTCTTGAACCCTTCAAAATACAATTCAAATCAGCATATTTAACTAGAATAAATCTACTCCTATAAAAAGCCTGTTGGAAATTTTTCAAATTTCCAATTTCTATTCTTTATTGCAATCATTGGTTTTCTGATTTTTCAACTACGTTTTTAACTTCATGTCCAATAATCTTTTTCTTCATAGCTTCAGTTTTACATTTATTTTTATGCTAAAACATCAGCCATTAAAACTTTTATTTTTCAACATATGGATAGTATTTGTAGTTGTATAGACATTAGAGGTAATATAGAATGGATAAAAAGTCAGACATTATGATTTCTCCCACAACAAAGAAGTATGTAGAATAAATTGAAAAAGGATCATGGTACCTATTTCAACTTTTAGAAATGAGGTGTTTTGTACTGATCAGAGAACACAAGCATTTTTAGATAGAATATATATTTTTTTAAAAAAGGCATGTGGCTCTATTATTTGGGAATTCCTAAAACGTTCGAGCACTAGAATCGATCTTGGGATCCCCTAATCCCAAGTTGTATGCCCAACCAATTACTCCAAACCATGCAGGGAAGAGAATGCTAGAAATATAGAGTTAGGCATTGGTTTTTAAGCGGGAATGGGGTAGGCTTTTCTAATAACAGAATTTAAAAATAAATAATAAAAAAATAGTAAAATATTTAATTGTGTGGAGAAAAACAGATGGGATAAATATGTAGAATAAGTATTTTTGATTATTATAGAACCTTCAGGATGGTCTCTGCAAGTTTAATTCACTCTAATCCATACCCTCTTTTCTTCATATCACACCAGCAAACTTTCTTATTTGATCTATCCATCTCACACATGATCTCTTTCTGGGTCTTTTACAATCTTTTGGGAGCTGATTGAAAATGCAAGCTGCCTGGCTATTATCTTATTATCCGGTAATATATTCTGCCCAACTCCTTTTAATTCTTTCAATAATATCATTAACACCCGTTGTTCTCTTACCCATGTATTCTGTTTAAATCTCTTTTTGTTACTTCAACACATCTCTCCATACTTTATTCAATGGTCTGAAGTCTCTATATTGCTCTTCAGTTAAGTGTACAAGTCTCAGATTAATAAGAAAGAATTAGTAAAACACATTTTCAAAACTGTTCACTAACATGTAAGTATATTTTCTTTTAATATTATTTCTACCAAAGCCCTCCATTCAAGTTTATTTTTACGAGTAATTTCATCCATTACGTTCCCATTTATATTAATAACTTTGTAATCGTATAATTGTAATTAATTAATTAATACTCCACTAGGAACTGTGACAAAGATATCTATTATAAAAAAAACAGCAATTTCAACTCAGACAAGACATAAAAAAAAAAAAGAATATAAAAATATTTAAATTATGAATTTGCAAGGAAATCTATAGCAAAGAAGTCTCAGAAGTATAAAACGTCTTAGTATAGAAAGTAAAATTCAGCGATAATAAGAAAAGATGGAATTGTTAATAAAAAGAGGGATAATATCATTGAATGTAAGGAAGAGTTCTATAAAAAGTTATAATACAGACCAATAAAATAAAGATCAGTAAACCAAAGCAATCTCTATAATTACATCAATTGAATCATCAAACATTTTAAATGAATAAAACGTGATTCAATTAGAGATTATCCATTTAATGAATAATAATTAAATCATCGTCATCAACCATTATCAATCCATTGAAAGATGATCTCTTCGAAGTTCAATCCATCTTCTCTGATCTCTAGCATCTCTAATTCACATCACCTTTGCACACTTTCTTATTTCATCCATCCATCTCGTATGTTGTCTATTTTTGGGTCTTTTACAATCTCTTGGAATCCCATTTAAGATATCAATTGTCCATTTATTATCATCTCTTCTTGAAATATGTTCAGCCCAACTCCATATCAGTCTTCTAATTTTTTCAATGTAACACCTGTTAGTTCTCTAACTCGTGTATTGTGTTTTTGATCTCTTATTGTTACTTCTAGCACCGTCCATACTGCTTTGAGTGATTTGAAGTCTTTGTATTGCTCTTCTATTAAGTGTCCAAGTCTTGGATCCATAAGTAAGAAATGATAAAACACATTGATTAAAAGTCTTCATTTTCAAATACATAGGCATATTTCCTTTTGATATTAAATTATTTCTACCAAAAGCACTCCAACCAAGTTTAATTCTATGATTAGTAATAATCTGAACAAGGTATTTGTAGTTGTTAACTTCGTCTAACTCATCATAATCTTTATTTTCATTTTTTGAGAAAATTCCATTGAATATTACTTTACTCTTTTTAACATTTACTTTTAGTCCTACTTTCTTACTTTCATCCGATAATTCTTTCAACATTTTCTGAAGATCTGAAGCATTATTTGCAAAAAACAATTACATTATCTGCAAAAGCTAAATGACTTAAATAATCCCCATTTACTTTTACTTCTTTGGCTTCCCATTTTAATCCACAAAATACTTCTTGCAGCACTGCTGTAAAAGGTTTTGGTGATATGGAGTCACACTGTCTTACACCCTTCTCAATGCTAACCTTCCTAGTATTATTGTGTAATCTAATTGTTGCTGTTGCATTTTTATAATTTTTCATCATTATCAATACACTGCTATCCAAGTTCAATCTATCTTCTCCAATCTTTAGCTTCTCTTCTCCACATCAGATCTCTTTCTGGGTCTTGTCCATCTACTATCATCTCTTCTTGCAATATGTCCAGCACAACTCCACTTGTCTTTTAATTTTTTCAATGAGATTAGTAACACCTCTTTTTTCTTTTATCCATATATTGTGTATTCAATCTCTTCTTGTTATTCCCAACATGCATATCTCCATACTTCTTTGAGTGGTTTGAAATCTTTGTATTGCTCTTCTATTAAGTGTCCAAGTCTCAGATCCATAAGTAAGAACTGGTAAAACACATTTATTAAAAACCTTCCTTTTCAAACACGTAGACATATTTCCTTTTAGTATCAAGTAATTTCTACCAAAAGCACTCCAACCAAGTTTAATTCTAGGATTAATTTCATCCATTATGTTTCCATCTGTATTAATAATCTGACCAAGGTATTTGTAACTGTTAACTTCTAACTCATCATAATCTTTATTTTCATATTTTGATAAAATCTATTAAACATTAGTCTTTTTAACATTTATCTTTAGTCCTACTTTCATCTGATAACTCCTGCAACCATTCCTATAGCTCTAAAGCATTATTTGCAAAAACAACTACATCATCTGCAAAATCTAAATGACTTAAATAATCTCCATTTTCTTTCATTCCTTTAGCTTCCCATTTTAATCCACAAAATAATTATTGAAGCACTGCTGTAAAAAGCTTTGGAGATATGGAATCACCCTATCTTACACCCTTTTCAATGTTGATTTTCCTATTATCATTATGTAATTTAATTGTTGCTGTTACATTTTTATAAATATTCTTTAAAATATGTCAATATCCTGTACACCTTGATGATCCAATGCTTTAATCACTGAAGAATTGTTTATAGAATCAAATGCCTTTTCATAATCTACAAATCCAAAGCATAATGGCAACTCATATTTATTTGTCCTTTCTATAACTTTTCTCAATATCTGGATAAGATCTACTGTACTAAAACCACTTTTAAATCCAGCTTGCTATCTTGGTTGTTGGAAATCCAATGTTTCTGTAGATGAGTTGAATTATCTTGGTAAAAAATTTGTATAAAAATGATAAAAGGCTGATAGGTCTGTAATTTCTAATATCTTTATCACCTTTTTAAAATATTAATATTAATACTGCATTTTTCCAATCATCTGATACATCTTTATCATTTAGACATTTGGTATATAACTTTACTAAAAAAAATTCTATTTTTTCACCTGCTTCTTTTAATACATCAATTATAATTTCACCATTACCTGGAGTCTTTCCTTTCTCATACATTTAATTGCATGTTTCACTTCTTCATTAAAAATTCTGGGCTATTCGGAAGATGTAATAGATATAGGAGGTACTTGTTCTTTATTACTATATAATTCTTGATAAAAGTCTTCTACCCATTTCATGATGTCATCTCTTTTTTTAGTAATAATTCCATCTTTTTTTCTTATTGCAGATATAAATTTTTTACCAATACCAAAATGTTGTTTTACACTCTTGAGACTTTTATTCTCTTCTTCAACTTTCCTTGCTAGTTCACAGTTATACT
This sequence comes from Epiperipatus broadwayi, assembly GCA_028023455.1. Lineage (NCBI taxonomy): Eukaryota > Metazoa > Onychophora > Udeonychophora > Euonychophora > Peripatidae > Epiperipatus > Epiperipatus broadwayi. Next base: position 3,858,469 of record JAQFVV010000119.1, on the reverse strand, counting down.
TTCTTATATCATTTTCAACTCTTCTCCGCACCATTTTACAAAATTAGAGATATTAAATTCTTTTTAATGCATCATTTTTGTATATCTTCATATTCCTTCTTTTTTTCATAAATTCTCTAATCTCAGTAGAAATTTTATTGGTCAATTGCTGCTTTTTTCTTACAGCTATCTTTGTTGCAGTTTTTAAAAATGTATCAGTTATTTTCACATTAATTTCATTCAAATCTGAATCATGTTCAAAATCAACTAATACTTGAAACCGATTTGTAAGTTCTAATTTAAATTCATTGAATGTTTCTGAAGATTAGGAATATCAACTCTAAATATTGTTTTTCTGAATAATTTTTGTCTCTCTAGTTTTGCATTAACACGTATCTTACATCTTACTAATCGATGATCACTTCCTGTGTTAAATTTATTAAGAACATTACAATCTTGAAATATGTATTTTCTGTTAGTCAAAATATAATCCAATATTGCTGTACCTTCATTTGAATGCTTCCATGTCCATTTCCTTTTAACATTTTTCTCAAAAAAAGAATTCATAATATAAAGTTTTTCTTTTTCTGCAAACTCCACAAGACTGTGTCCTCTCTCATTTCTATTATGGTTACCATAACCAAAATTACCTACAGCATTTTCATCTTTCATTTGTTTACCAATTCTAGCATTAAAGTCTCCCATAACAAATTTAAAATGTTATTTACTCTGATCAAAAGCTTTTTGTACATCCATATAAAAATCTTCTACTACTTCATCACTATGAGAACTTGTTGGGGTATAAATCTCAATTATCTGCATTTTGTATCTGCTATTAAGTTGAATAACTAATCTTACCACTCTGTGATACACCATCAATCTCCACAATGTTGCTATTCCACTTTTTTTTTTATAATGAATCCTATTCGACTTGTATTTCCAATATTTGTGCCTTTGTAATAAAGTACATATCCACTTTTTAAATCAATTGTCTCTTCACCTTTTCTTCTAACTTCACAAAGTCCAAAAATGTCCCATTCAATATGAGACAGTTCTTCTAATTCTTGCAATCTTCCTTCACTCGAAAGTGACCCACAGCTGTAAATACCTAAATAAAAAATCATCATCAAATGGCAGCCTGCATCTGCAATGATTGGAATCTTAGTTACTCTCAGCCTTCAGCCACTTAACTGCTGCCTTGGCTGGTGACTTTACAGTGTCCTGAGAATAAGGACCACAATTTATTTTTACCTGTCATAATTCATTCACACACACATTCATTCTGCCTTTTCAGGCAAGTGAGAAGAAAGACCATTGTTTTTCTTGATCTTAAATTCTGAGGTAAAAAGCCAATAAACTCACCACACTGACTGTGTGTTGGTGAGTAGCTTATCCACGTTTGTGTACTATATGAATAATTACCCAGTAATAACATACAAGAATGTATGGAGTGGACATTAGGAATTTTCCCTGCTCAGTTTCTTTAAGATCTCAAAGAGGAATATTTTCATTAAATGGATACTGTCTAATGAATGGTTAATAAAAAATACTGATGTATCAACTGGTTTGTATCAGAGTTGTGGAGATGAAATGTTTGAAACTTATCAGTTAAACTATAGTAATTGGCTGTCTATATAAACTTAACAATGATAAACATAATGTGTAAGAGAATGTGATTTGGGCCAACTGATGAGTGCTGCTTCAGAGTGAAATGTGTATATTAGAGATCATACATCTTTTTCACAAGTTTGGTCATATATTTATGATTACACCCCTACACAAGGTTTTAAAAGTGGATAGAAACCAGTACCTATCTTGCATAAGAGTGGTGTAGTGAAAATGGGATTAAATTTATGAAGAGCAAAAACTCCAGGAAATGATAAAATAATTATTGAAATTTTTGAAGCAGATGAATAAATAAATATCATAACTATATACTAAATATCTAAAGGATAATAATGTACCTGATGACAGTAAGAAGGCAGTAATAATATTGATATTTTAAAAAAAATATTAGAAAATAAAGACCTATCAGTACTACGATATAATTAGAGCAAACATTATCCCAAACCAACCCCCAAAAACAAGATGGATTTAAAAATGGTTTAACACAGTGGATCAAATCCAAGTATTGACAGAATTCATGGAAAAACTATTGAACATTAATTGACATTATGCTCTAGTATTACAGATCATGAGAAGCCATTAAATTTTTTTACATCATTCTATAGTGATTAAATCTTTGGACCATCAAGATGCAAACCCAGGTATTGTGATAAACTGAAGAATATTACTAAAAATGCAACAGCTTTGATTATATTACATGGTGTTAGCAAGAAGGATAACATTTATAAGGATGACAAGAAAATTCCATATCTCCAGAGCTTTTTATAACAATTTCACAAAATGTATTATGTGGATTAAAGTATGAAGTTAATAAAATACAAATATGAGACTATTTCGGCATCTAGATTTTGCAGATGAGATGCTTTTTGCAAATAATGCTGCATGAGTTATCAAATAAAAAGAAAATAAGATTAAAAACAATGATTTTCTCAGAAGTAATACAAAGATTGATAGATAAATTAGAAGTTAATAACTACAAATATTTTGGTCAAATTGTTAATACAAATGGAAGTATATTGTAGAATTAAACTTGGATGGAGTGCTTCTGAAAAATTAACTTAGTATTAAGACAAAGTACACTTATATGTTTTTTAAAAAAGAATATTCTTTGGTGTTTTACCACGTCTTACCTTTGGACCTGAAACTTGGTCTCGACAAAAGAGCAATTAGAAAAATGAAACACTAGGGTGAAAGAACAAACGGCAAATGGAGATGGACTGGATACACTGCCATAAGATATAATAGAAGGATAATAGAAGTCTTAAAATGAATTTCAAGAGATTATTAAAACAAAATCTAGAAAGAGATCTCATCTGAAATTAATGAAATAAATAAGTTTACTAGTGTATTATGGAAAAGATAGACTATGGATCAAAAACTTGGACTAAATTTAAGGAAATCATTCTGAAATGATTTAATAGAGGTTGAAAATGATGATGATGAATTATGAGTGACGAAAAGTGAGGTTATATAAGTTGGTTAGTGAAAAAGTAGTAGAGTTATGCAAAAATAAAAATAAAACAATTTGAAGTTATCTAAGAATAAATATAAAAATATACGACAATATTAAAAGTTTTTTGTTATCTGATGCAACAAGTTCTGGATACCAGAGAAATAAAATAAAAGTGAAATAAGGATGTCGATCGTAAATGTAATTGATGTGGAAATGGGAAAGAAACTTGAGCATTTGTTTGTGGATTGTAAGATATTGAAATGGGGTCGGGATAAATGATATGGAAAGTGAAGTCTTTATAACAAATATGAGAGAATGTAATGAAATGACGTAGAAAATAAAAGTGAATCAGGACTGGAAATAATTTCTGGGTATATGGGCTGTTCATAGTCTCTGTCTGTGCGTGTATAATATATATACATAGATGTAAATAAATATTATTTTTTACTATGTAAAGAGACAGTTTATGAATAAATTATCTCTTATTGTTTTAAACTACTCTAGAAAATTTGCATATATCAGCTATACATTTAAAAGTAAATTATGCAAATGAGAAACAATTATAATTGGACTCTTGTATGAAATAACCCTGCAAGGATTTATGAACAAGTTAATAAAGAGCTATTATGTATCACGAAGCTAGCAAACGTATGCTTATGAAGAAGTCGATATGGATAAAGAAAGAGTTAATAATGAACTTTAATAAACGTAATAAGTGCGAGAGAGATTCCAATATTACAGTGGCGGCTGATGGTGGTGTTACAAAAATTTGTTTGTTTATTTTTTAGAATTTTCCCAATATTTTTATTTTAATATCCAAAATACCAAATTTATTACTAACTTGGAATAGAAATTTGTTCATACTGAGCTTCCGGAGCTGCCTACAAACTGTCTCGAACGGCGTGAAATGGTTTTTCCAAGTTTCTAATCAATCTTTCAATTGCTGTCCACTGCGGTTTATCAAAAGTCCAGCGCATATTTGAACTAATTCCTTTTCTAAATATCTAATCTAGTTTAGCCCTAACCAATTTGGTCTGCACAAGTCAATGACAAATGCTTTAACTTCGTCTGATTTCGGCACCAATTTTTCTTGAATGGAATTTGTTTTTTTGTTTTTGGCCATTTGCGTGAATGTTAAAAGACGCATATTCTTCATATTTAGCTGATGATATAAACCTAAAGAATTAACAAAATTAGTGTTGTTTTCATAAAAATGAATGCAAGATGTTAATTTTCCAGACCCGAAAATTGTTAATAAATAATGAATAAGCTCTCCTTCAAGAAATTTAACAGAGTTTAAAATCGAAAGACTATCTAGTAGAAAAAGAGTAGGATCTTCTACGGATGCAACTGTACGTCTGCGCGCATCGTCTCTGGCTTGAGATGCATTATCTTCGGTTTAAGTACTTAATAATTCAACCATAACAGTAGCAGGTGCTTCAGTATGATGACATTCCAAAAGAGTTTCATGTAGCAGCTGTAACAAACTATGAACTTTTTCTATTGAAAAATTCCAATGCTGAAACCGAAACTTTAATTTATCTAAGCCCTTTATAACCACTTGCATGTTATTTAACCACTAAACATCACATGATCACCCTTCTTTATGCTTAGACAAGCTGTTTAAACAGAGGCAAAACTCTCCGTACAGTAGCGCCACTCAGTGCAAGCCACAAGCTAGAAACTATTCTGGGGATATTGGATAAGAAGACACTAGAAGAGATTTTATGCCAAACTTTCCTGAATTTATTAATTACTCTGGCTTGCATTTTTGCCTTTGTGCATGTTGTTTATTAGTGATGTCAGTTTTATCAAAAAAAATAAAGACCAAGAAACAAATTGCCAATTACCTACAGTGGACCAGATACTGTCTTATCTCCTGATGCAACTGTTGACAATTTTTCAAACAATATATATATCAACTTTTCAGTTCTACCCAATGGAATAATGAATGCCAATGAGATATATCACCAAAAATGGCTTCTGCATCAGATGCCGAACATTCCTTACATAGAATATTTGTTTTGAATAAGATCAACATCCACTTCTCCACCACTTAGTTACTCAAAAATATCTGCACCAAGATCTTTAATAGAAAATTTCAGAATTCTTTTATCTGTACTTCTTTAGAAATATCAGTAAATAATGCTGACACTCTCATTTTGGATGAACAGTTATTCCGGTATTTCCAAAGGGAAGTGAAAAGAACTTCCTTCCATTAATATGCACTGCAATATAATTATATTTATTTACTGAGCATGTGTAGAAAGTGACACACACACAAAGTTTATTTATAGAATGTAAAGATTTCTATTGAAATGTCTTATTGTTCTGCTAGTTATTCTTTTATTTGTTATTTACATTAAATAAATGTATTTGGTTAAAATAAACTTGTAATTGAATTTATTTAAAAAATTCATCTATGCTGCTTGACTGGGTATTGAAGTATTCTCAGGTCATAGCAACTAGAAACCTAATATTGCATACATGGGGAGAAAAGTTCTTTTTTTAAAAATAATAATAATTTTTAAATCTAATTCAATTTACATGTAGACAGTAAAATTCTACCCCCCCCCCCCAAACTATCTACCAATTGGCAGTTAATAACTTCCAATATTTTTCAGTGTGGTAAAGAAGGATTATATTGACATTAAAATATTTAAATACTTATAAACTAGTAAGCTCAAACAATATCTGGTTGTATTTTTAAATACGAAAATAAACATTTTAAGGATACTATTAATAAAAACCCATTTGACATGCAGTGAATTAAATAGCCTGATGTGGACAATTTGTTTTTTAATTAAAAAGTAAAATTTCTTCATTAAAGATTTATATTTTTTTACTATTCGTTAAAATTATAATCTTAAAAAACAAATGTAATCTTAAAAACAACATCCCAACTTTGCTAATAAGGAAAAAAAGTAATAAACTGATAATCAGAATAATTGATTTTATTTTAACTTTCAAGTTAAAAAAAGTTTTCCAACAACTAATAAACAATTCTACAATTTTTTTTTTTTATTGATAAGCATATTTTGGTAAAAAAAAAAAATTCAAGTAATGAATATATTCTTTGAAATTTAAACATTATACTTATCAAAAAATAATAAAAAATATCATTTATGATCTTGATAATAATGTTGCCAGGAAGATTTGCATTTTCCTTTTTTCTCTAAAAAATAAATGTTAGAATCTAAACAGAAACATTTATCAAAAAATGTGTTTTTACACAATTAAAAAAGTGAATAAATGAATAGTAAACACATGATTTTCAATCTCAAAGTTTCAGCAATAATTGACTATTTTAAATAAATTTCCCTTTTATTTTGCTTTTCCCCTCAGAACAGAAGTGACATCTAGTGAGTTTAGTTGGAATTAAATTGATCAATAAAACATTTCAGATAAAGTTCTTATTGGCAAATGAGTACATATGGCATTTGAAATCTGTATGCCAGTAAATGAATGGTAAATAATTTAGTTTCTATTATTAATATTAGATATCAGGAGTTATCCACAAAAAAAAATAAAGCATTTTATTTCAAAAGTCAAATTGCACAAAATGACAGTATTTCTTCCCATTTTATTTATAAAGAAAATCATTTTAAAGTTAATTTTATTGCTTCAAAGTTGTTTTCATTCATATGAAAGATATTTTTATTTAACAAATATAAAATATTTTTTTATATTACATGTTTTCTGAGTGATTTTAACTTGTCTGTGGAGTGAAAAATAAAATATGGTAAAAAAATTTTTTTATTAAATAATTGCAAAAATATTATCATTTCATAAAAGCATTTAAGACTCAAATAAATCATAAAAATGGAAACGGCATCAATGAAATGACAGTATTCTTCATATTTCCAAGAATGGCAAATCAAACAGAGGGGATTACATTATTTGATACTTTTTAGTCAACTATTTACATAAAAACATCATTTTAAAAAATCTTGTTTTACAACTTATCTTTTAATTATATTTACATATTATTTTAACACATGGTTAAACTATAAAAAAATCTAATAAAAATTATAATTTAATGTCAAGCGGTTAGCTGAGAGGTCAGCACAGTCGCCTTGCAAGCAGTTGGTTGTTGCGGGTTTGCCTCCCGGCCGATGCTATGACATATGGAAAAAAAATTATAATTTAATAATAAAATGTGAAAATACAAAAATATGCCTTCAAACAAATTCTAAATTTAAATATTATGTGATTGTCTGCTATATAAACATATGCATTGGCTTTTTAATGAACTATTAGTTAAATCAATATTAACAAAATTTTATTCTACAAATATGTTTCCAGCAGATATATTTTTTTATTTTAATTAATTTAAAAATAAAATGAATATTAACAAAATTTTATTCTACAACCATATTTTGTTGATTTAGTTGTTAAAAAGTTTTCTTGGGAAGTCGAAGGATGTGAGATGGGTCTAAATGGGATTTTTTTTTTTGCATTTTTAAAAATTCAAACATGTGGAGATCCTGACAGAAATACAGACAGGGTATGTTAATATAAAAGCATACATTAGTCTTTTACCTAATGTAAAAAAAAAGCTTTGTTTTTATATTTCCTTAAATAATTAGATTTACTTTTTTTCACATTATATTCAAATTTTATGAATTATTACAAAAAGTTTGTGCTCCAAACTTTCACCAATATGTGAACACAAATACAAAGAATTGAATTTTATATAATTAGCTTTGATTTAATTACATTATTTAATCATGGCAGTATTAAGATTAAGAGGAAAATGTCCGACGGCTTCAGTAATTCTTGATTTTCATTTTTTTTTTCTAGTATAGCAAGTGAGGAAAATAAAAACATTTTTTTTTTTTGCCTGAAGGTTTGTAATGTTGGTATATTATATGTGATAATATGTAGAACTACTTCTATTATGAAATGTTGAATATATAGAAAATTTTATTTAAACTTTTTAAATTCAACAATTTGTTATAATAATAAAGAAATAGACAGCACAGGTTAATAATGACACAATGGTTCTAAGTAGTATTATTCTCCATTCCTGTTCTGGTGTTGCTGGCCTGACCAATGACAATTTATTATAAGAATCAAAGTTATATCTTTAGATTCTCAAATATTGAATTTTAAGGCAACACCCTAACCAACTGAGTTATTATATCAAAGACAACAGATAGGAGAAATTTCATATATTTAAATATGAGAGTGGGTTCAAATCTTTCCAAGTCCTTCATTTTTATTTCAATGATTTTTTTCTGAGGAAGATTAACTACAGGTTTCCATATATTGTATATTGTCACAGTGGTTTGACTTATAGAATGACTTGTCATTATCATATTAACAGCTTTCTCAAATTTTCTTCTTTGCACTTTTTCCTCTCTATCCAATATTTTCCCAATTGAATATGATCATTAGTAGAATGCTTTTTTCTCTTTTAACAATTAGTTTGTGTTCTTTCAATCGCCGTTTAACAGGACAGGTCTCACCAATATATTTTCTTCCTCATTCACATGGCATTCCATAGGTGCTGTTTTTGTTTTTCAACATTTCCAGTTTAGGCTTTGTAGAAGTTAGAATTCCTCAAAGTGTAGAATGGCTTTGGAAAGCTGTTCTAATGTTATATTGATTGCAGATTTTCTTTAATTTTCCTGCCATGTATGGATACATTACAGGGTCAATAATTGTTCATTTAGGTTTTCTTGATGGACAGTTAATGGATAACCATCAAATTCATAAGAATTTGTTCTATGAATCTTTTCATTTTCCAAATACTGAACAAACTTCCTTTGCTCTATTCCATGGTGACAGTCTAATTCCATGTTTAGTGCTTCTGCTTCGATTGAATGCATATACCAAGTACTCACCAGGGTGCGTTTGTTTCCTATACTGTTGTTTTTACAATTGTTTTACAATAGCGTGTTGAAATCGCCGGAGGGCGTGGTTTGTTTGTAAACAAAGATAAATATAATGTTGACGGGGCCGCCACCGGGTTCATTTATTATCACATTTCAAAGTAATATCAAATAATTTTTTGAAAACACAACAACAACAAAAAAAATGCAGAAATCAAAAAATTGAATTTAAAAAAATACTTAATTTTTTTTGTTATTCTTTTCATTATTTATATTTTTTGGGGGACGGGTTTTTTTTTTATATGTATGTTTTGATTTTGTTGATCACATTTAAAACTACTATCTATCAAATAAAATTTTGAATGAAAAAAAAAAAAGTACATCAATCAAAATTAATTTTAAAAAGTAGTTACTTTTTATTCTTCTCATTACTTACATTTGGCGGTTGGGTATTCTATGAAATCAGCTTCTTTTTCATATTTTTTTGTTTTATAATAAATTACAAATAAATAGATTTCCATTTAATGATAAAACATTTACAACCAAAAGGTCAAACTTTGGGAAGGGGGTGTGTGGGTGGTTACAACTCCTAACCAAACGAAACGCTCGAATTCGAAGGTTGACCAACTTTTTACCGTAATTACCAAAAACATAAATATATTAACGGCAATTAAAACTAACTTTTAGGGCTGTTCAGGAACACCATGCATGTAGCTTCAAGCTCTTTTGTTTGATAACCCTTCCAGCATCAGTCAGAGAATCTTTGACATTCGGAGCAAGTTTCCTATTTCAGCCATTTGATGAAGCTCGCAGAAACGTGATTTACAGCGTGATTTCATCCAAATCGCACTTGCACCTACACTTGCCGAATTTTTTGAGCAGGAAATGTGGGCTAGGGAAGCATGAGACTCTGCTAATAATTGTTAGTAGACATTCCTAAAAGATGGGAGATAGAGGGGGAGGTCTTAATGAATAGTAAAATAGTTTTGACAATCAGAATTCCAGCCACCCTCACACAATACTGTAGCCAAAAGTAAAATGTGATCGCACATCAAAAATGCTTAGCCCAAATCTGAGCTGCTGACACGATAGCTTCTGCGGCAGATTAAATGTCATGTTTCTGTGCATTAGCATAGAAATAGACACAGCAGCCACCCCATACAATGGACTATTTCTAGGCTTACACATTAGAAATAGAACATTCACTAGCGGTGGTAGGCCGCCTAAATGACATATTTCTGTGCACTATCATAGAAATAATGCCCTCCGGCGATTTCAACATGTTATTGTAAAACAAACATTTTTACTTTGCTCTGAGGCAGACTTGTCAAAGAACATCTAAGAAAGCCATAAAGACAATATTCTATTAAGGCCTATTTGTTAGTGCTAGAAATTCACCATGTCAAAGTTTCTTCTGAAAGCTCTTAGTCCATCGACATACAAGATGTCCTTTGTCAGGAATTCTAAGAACTTTGTAAAATTAATCAGGGACATGAAAATGGAAAGAACTGACATATTGGTAAGATTTGATGTGGGAAGTTTATTTACAAATGTATCATGTGTTTGCGGTATTAGTTTGCATTGAGAAAAATGATTGTAAACGGAAAATCACAGAAGCATATTTTATTACTAGCTACAATAACTCCATCAAAATAAACTAACTCCATTGACAGACGTGACACTTGCTTTGATATTTCTAAGCATTAGACAAATTAAGCAATTTACATATAATTTGCATATTACCATCTACACACTACTCTGCATTATTTATTGTTGTAGCTATGAATATGAGACAACACACCTCGAAAGCGCTCAGCTTTTACTTGTTTATTTATTGATTTATAAGAGTACTTTATATAGCTTCTCCTGCCAGCGCATCAACATGCTTGCAATTTTGCTTATAATAATAATAATAATAAAAAAAAGGATTTGGAACAATAATTATATAGAACAAAGTTTTCTTAGGATAGGTACTGTTTACAGTATTTGTTATAAAACGGCACTGCTAGCTTTTATGCGTTTTTTTTTTTAAAAAAGTTAAACTTTAATTTCTAATTATAAGAAATAAATTTTAATATGCAGAACATTGTAAATATTTATTTGATACTATATTAATAATTGTTTATTTAATATGTTAATTTTTCCAGCAGTCCAGTTCTTTGTTTTACTAATCTAAGCATGAAATACTAAACAAATATAACATTACTTTTGTCTTTTAAAGTAGTGAGAAATGTTACCACTATGCATACACATAAATCACCGAATAAAAACTTCTATTTATTTAATGGTGCGATTAAGTCTCAATTTTTTTTTTTTATAAAAGTTTTTTTAAAGAAAAAGATATAGAAAATTCGTTTAGTGGCAGTTTATTAGTAATTTGTGGAACCAATTATCAATTTATATTAAAATGGCAGCATTATATAATTTTAATAATTACCTAATGGTTAGAATAAAACGGTTATGCAATTTAGCCAAGAGAGAAAACTATGGAGATAGAACGGTGTCACATATTCAATAAGAACATCAGAAATTATTAGTTTCATATAACTCGTTATTAACTATAGTTTTTGTAAAAATAAAATCTATAATTAGAGCTAAAGTTGTCTATTACAAAATCATTTGTAATATCCATAATTAGTTCACATATTATTAATGTCATTTGAAATTATCGAAATTAATTTACAATTGGTATTAAGTAATGAATCGTTTGTATTTTTTTTTAAATTTTAATAATTAAGTAAAGATTTGAAATACCAGGCACTCTTAAACCTGGAGCCTAATTATAAATATAAAAGATTTGAACTCAGATCTTCAAGCACTTCACTAGTGAAGTGGTTGAAAGTTTGAGTTCAAATCCCCTGCATTTGTAATTAAGTAAAGATACTTTTATATTTTAAGACATAAACTTAGTTGTTTAAAGATTTAAAAAATGCTTTCAATTAAATTTTTGTTTACATTAACTTATTAATATCATCATCATCATCAATAACCATTATCAATCCACTGCAGGATGAATATTTCTCCAAATTCAATCCATCTCCTCCGATCTTTAGCTTCTCTTTTCCACATCACCCCTGCACACTTTCTTATTTCATCCATCTCACATATGGTCTCTTTCTGGGTCTTTTACAATCTCTTGGAATCCAGTTTAAGATTTCAATTGTCCATCCATTATCATCTCTTCTAGCAATATGTCCAGCCCAACTCCACTTCAGTCTTTTAATTTTTTCAATGAGGTCAGTAACACCTGCTTGTTCTCTCATCCATATATTGCGTTTTCGATCTCTTCTTGTTACTCCCAACATGCATCTCTCCATACTTCTTTGAGTGGTCTGAAGTCTCTGTATTGCTCCTTATTAATATATATATTTCTACAATAGACTTTTTCATACCTGCAATCCAATATGTAATATATAGAGGTTTGAACTCTGACTTTCACATGACCATCTTTTTAACATGTATGTGATTGTGTCAACAGTATGAGATAGCGTTTATAGTAAAGAACCAGTTGATCAAAAAATGTCATTGCATTTGGTAAAAGTAATTTTTCATTCAGAAAACATAATGTATGTAGAATAGGTGTGCCTGTATATATTTGAGATGAAAAGCAACACTCATTGTTTTTCAATAATTCGTTAATTTCTCTTTGCAGTTATAAGTGATGTAATTAAAAGCGGAATTATTATTAACCATCAATATTTGAAGATACAGAAATAAACTTCCCAACTGCAAGGACAACTTAAGACTCTTAAGTTTACAAGAATAAGCAAATCCAATATTAAGCTATCATTGTTTCAATTATAGCTAGACGATTGTTCAACCCTAGTTTGAATAAGATGGTTTGTTAATTGCCAACTTAAATTGAGTTGTTGCTGTCTGAAAAGGTTATCATTAGAAAAATATTGAGTGTAATACCATGAAAATATTTTTATAACTTACCTACTGTTGCCCTATAAGATAAAGCGTCCATGAATCAATAATTGTTTACTAATCAAAGAGTTGTGGGGAAATGATCAACAGATTACAATAAATGACGTGAAAAACAAAAATGTTTAAACACATCATCCAAGCTAGTGATATAGGATAACTGTGGATAATCCAAGATTTGGAATACGTTTTTAACTAGAAAGATTAATCTGCTAAGAAGTTATTTTTATAGGAAACTGGCAAAAGCTTGATTTTCACAAATTAAATCAATAGTAAAGCAAAACGAAACAACTGCACTGAAATAAAACAAAACAAAGGTGAAAATATAAAAATACTGATATAATTCTTCAAAAATTTGGTAAGACCTTAATTTCCATTATATTCTAATTTATAATCGATTTGTAAATTTTTCATAACTTTTTTCTTCTCCCTTTTATAGATTTTATAAAATTTGCATTTTCTTTATATATATATATATTAAAAAATGTAAAATTCTATTCCATAGTCTATGTATATTAACACCTGATCATTAAAGACATTAAAGGGGAGATATATTATATATTTAACCCAGCTGGAGAGACACATAAATAGGCACATTGTTGGAATAATGTATTTATATATACCCACAATATAAATGTAACAATACATTTTTATGTAATGAAATGGAATTTGTACATGTGGTAAATTTGTTAATTATTTTGGATCGAAATATTTGTATCCATTTTTAGTCTGATGCATAACAAATTGTGGATCTCCTAATGGGCAGAAAAGAATTCTAAGTGCTTCCAAGTTGAGTTAGGCCATGGATAATTTATTGTGACAGAAGTTGAAGGAGTAATAGAGATAACAAAGCAGACAAAATTCAGGCGGTGTCACAAAGTATACAAGTATTCTTATTTTCAAAATTAAGCTGATTTGTTAGAGATTATTACTAGGGAAATATAATCTCAATATTAAATTTACTGAAGATATACTTTTAGAAATGACACTATGTTCCAATGATGATGGATGATTTAGATATCAACCAATATCATGCTAGAGAAATAACATTTAATTGTGATCATTTTCAGCACCAATTCTTTAGTTTAGCAATTAGTCATCCACGATTGCTTCACATTATCAACGTTAGTATCAGCATTGCTATGATACTCCCACCCAATAAAATGTATATCTAAAAAATTATAGCCAGAAGATCAATTATTAAATAGCTCATTTATAATTGCTTATCATCTATAAAAACTATTATGCATGAATATTTAAAAAAACCACCCATAAATTGCTTAAATGCAGTTACTAATCTATATTTGTATTTCCATATTTATAATTTTTTAATAAACATTAGAGAAAAAATTACACTATCTAATATTTTAATACCCCCCCCCCCCAATTAAATGTTCCTATAAATATATCCTACATTAAAAAATGTTAACATTTTTTTGAAAAGCAGTGGCATAAAACATGATAAACCTTTCATTGAAAACATAATCAAAATTCACTATCACAAATGAATTTAGAATTAAGTTTCAAAAATATTTAAGTTCCATTTTTAAACTTTTATTTAACTTAGAAATTCTGTTTGTTTACTAAACTAAAATCTTGTAACTAATTTTAACATATTTCTATCGAGCAGATTTTTTTCAAATTTTGTACATTAGGTATTGATTTCAGAGTTGTCCAGTCTAACAATAGATGGCAGTATATTTAAAACTTTCATTGAATTTTGTGACTCACTAAAGTGTTTACAGTTAATTAAAATTTTTAAAATAGGATAAAACAATTTCTCTTGATTGGTGAATTAAAACTTGCTTTTTTAAAAAAATTGCTTTCATAAACGCAAAATCTTATAAATAATTTTTAATATGCTGGATTTTATTTCAAATCCTGTACTATGGTGATGTTATTTTATCAGTTTTTAAATTTGAATATAAAAGATCCATTGCAAAATATCCAAATACTAAAAAATAATAATTATAAAATAATAAAAGCCAAAAAAGTTATTTTTCTTCAACCAAAGTTTGGGTCATTACGTTTGAAATAAAAGCATGATGCATTCAAAAATTAATTTGATCACCATTTTTTGAAAATTAGCGATTGAATTAATTTAGATACGCCACTTTTATTTCAATATAACAACCTAAATTATGGTTGAAAAACATTTTATTGTTTTTAACTAATTAAATAAAAGCATTTTCTATAAAATATTTTATATATAGATTATTTTGTATTTTATGAAAATGTTTCTCGACTTGTTTTTTGTAGTACGTTAATTTTATATATTTTATCTTTGGCATTGTATAAAGTTACGGAAATTACATTTTCAACCAAATGCATAATTCCATGGTTCCACTTGAAGTATATAATAATAACAGCAAAAGTTTACTAAATAAATCTTGTATTGCAATAATTTTTGCTGTATATATACTGATATTAATTTTTAAATGTGATACTATTGGTTTTAAAATCACATCACTAATCCAGTAAACAAATTATTAATTATTTGTTAACTTTTGCCAATTGTTTTTCTCTAATAAATACAAATATAATTTTCTGTTTTTTGACATTTCTATTTAGTTTTATTAAAATTTATTTTAAAATTATCATTAGTTTACTTACATTCATAAACTTGTGAAGATAATAGTAAAAAAATTTTCAACAAATCAAAAATTAATCTTTAATAATCCTTTCTCTTAGGAATTTGGCTTTTTCCATTTTTAAAATGTTGTACTTAAGCAGAAGAAATTTATAACTAACAAATAAGATGTTTAGGAATCAATTATGCATGTTCTAATAATTTTAATAACTCTGTAAATAAATTACTTATTAAAATTGAAATTCATGAAGCAACTATGTTGCTACGGTAATTCGCAAGTCAGATTCCTAAGGAAACTTTTTAAAACTTGTAAACAATAATCACTTTTATATATCAATGTCAATCTGCTAATTACACTGATAAGAAAGTGGAAACTGTTTGCAAAATAAAGATTCCTTAGGAATTTGATTTCTGAATTAGCGTAATGATTAGATTTAATTGCTATAATCTACATAAGTCAAAAATATTTCGATATATTGATCTTTTAACAAAAAAAATTTGCACTTGAAATTCCGATAAAGACGAAAATAAACTGACAAGAGAATAAACTGAATGAGGTAATATTAACTTTATTACACTGTGACAGATTTAGTGTTTGCCCTGGTGAGAGATTTGTAAGCTTTCAATATCAGAACATAATAAATTCTAATAAATCATATTCCAATTTTGCAAATATTGAGAAAAACAAAAAAATTGTTTGGTTACTGGATAGTTGCGAGATTGTTTTCTAAAACCAACAAAAATTTTTTTTTTTTGATATTTGTTTTTAAAATCTAAAAGAATAAATAAGTCATTAATTAAGCATAAGTAATTTAAGTTCTAGATCCAATATTTACAGATATAATTTTTTGATGTATAACAGTTTTATTTTTAATAAAACATATTTTGAAATGACTATACCTGATAAATACATCAAATTATTCTTTAAAATATCACAATTTTTAAATTTCTACTATTGCAATATGGTCAGTAATGATGTTTTAGCAACAAGTTGACATGTCTAATGGAATCCACGATTTTCTGACATTATGATAGTACTTATAACTCAATTTTTAAAAATAAAACATATACATATAAAAGATTTGTGAATACTTTTGATTTTTAATAATAATTACATGCTTATTGCACAAAAATAATTGTGAATCTTAATTAAACTTCACAAAAACATCAATGTTTTGATCTTTCAAAAATTTTCTTAAAATAATCTCAAAGCATACGAAAATCTGATGAGATTATCAAAGTGGGATTTATTTTATTTCAAGTTACTGCATTTTCAATTATTCTGACATCTCTATATTTTTTTAAAATTAAAATATCAGAATATATGTGAATTTCTCAATTTAAAAAAACAACAACAAAATATCTCAATAGATGGCTAACAAGTCAACTTCACTGTACTGGGTTGATTATCTGCATGCGGGTCTACATTTGGATAGGAAGACTGGTTTAAATATCATAATTACATAATTGTCCATTGAATCACCTAGATAAAATATAAGAATTTTGTAATTCTAAATATTTTACTTTTCTTTACTTATTGGAATGTTTATAAACTCGTTATAAGCGAGCATTAAGAAAAGGTAAAATAATTTTAATTTAAAATTTATATTGCACTAAGATTTCGGCAGAACACTGACAAACATTCTTAGTGCAATATAACTGTTTTACCTTTTCTTAACATTTGTTTATAGAGTTTATAAACCTTACAACAAGCAAATTTAAATGTGCATAGTTTCAATTCAATTACAAATAATTGTTTTTTAAGAAATGAACAGCTAATATTAAATGCCAACAAATACTTTTGGATGAGTTCGAACCTAATGTAGCATGTGTCCATTTGTTTTCCCAATATTTTTTTCACATCTAAATTTATTATCATCCAGCAAAATTTATTATTTCTGATATATCAAAATAATTTATAATTCATATTTACATGCATACATATTTAATTATTTCTTTATATTAGTACCATATATATATAAATGTTCATTTATTTGCATCTATGGCATTGAAATTTATGTAAATATTTTATAATTGCTATTAATTATAGCTGCATATAATACTGGCAGTCCCGTACTTACATTAACACTTTCTTCATATATAAATTCAAAAAAACTGAAAAATATATAAGTCAAAACAGTCCACAATTGTTTTTCTTTTTCATTTTGTAATCTTTTTTTAAAAGTCATATTCTGATATTATATTTAATAATTAACATGCCCTCGAGTGGAATTAACCTCGAAAAAATTCAACTTATTCTGCAGGATCACTGAATGCTTTACATAATAAGACTATATTTAATGTTTCACATTTGATATTTTTTGGTTTATTATTTAAAGTAACACTTCTCACCACTATATTATACTTTTCTGTTTTAGATTCGTCTATAATTACTTGAAACTTTAATAGTGGTGGTTTAATATTTTCACATATTTACTAATAACAAAAATATTTTAAAACAGTGCGCTTAAATGTTTTAAATTTTTTTTATAAACATATATATTATATGGGTAAGAGAACAAACAGGTGTTAGTGACATCGTTGAAAGAATTAAAAGACTGAAGTGGAGTTGGGATGGACCTAATGCTAAAAGAGACTATAACAGATGGATAGTTGAAATCATAAATGGGATTCCAAGAGATTGTAAAAGACCCAGAGACTCCATGTGAGATAAATAAATGAAATAGTGTGCAGCGATGATATGAAGAGGCTAAATGATCAGAGATGGATTGAACTTGGAGCTTCATTCTGCAGTGGATTATTAATGGTTGACAATGATATATATTCTAATAGTAAGAGTTTATGGTTATACTTCATTTTAATTGGTGAGTTGTGCACTAGTATGCAGCTAGAGAGAAGTTCGAGTTTCAAAGTTGATGTATTCATATATGCTAAGCAGTTTCATATTCATGGCAGCACACAACTCACCTATACTTTATGTTTAGTGAAGGTGACTTATTCTCTAAACTGTCTGCTGCGCCATTCTGAATCAATGCGTATTACATAACATAGTTAACTATTTTACACAAACATTTTAAGGTCACTAATGTTTACAGATCAGAAATGTGACAGCGCATGTATTTTTTGGATTATTTTCAATGAAACATGTTTCATACCTTTGAGGATCATAATGCTCTACCTGCCATAATAAAATCTTGCAACCCATTTGAAAATGTTCGTACAGCTCACAATTTCATTGCCATATAATTTGAATCATTTCAACTATTTCAGTAGCAGTTTTTTCCAATTTAAAACAAAATTTATGGTTAACACGTTCTGTAGTAAATTAAAATACAAAACATCATCATATTTCATGTTGTAACTCGCCATTCGGACATACTAGTGCTTTAACATTTTAGTGAATAGGTAAACTATATCGCTATGTAACACATGCGCACTACAGGCAGTTTGGAGAATAAATCAATCGAAGTAAATCTAAAAAATTTCTATGATATGGACTAAAATGAATCTCAAATATATTTCAATTTGTCCCGATTAGTCAGATATTATATAAATTTTTATTAACTTATTTCAACAAATTAAATGTTATACTTTAAAAATTAACTGCAAACTGCTAGGCACATTAAGACAGCATACTTGATGCACAGTAAATTTTCCAAATATGAGGCAGACCTATCTGAATTTTAAAAAAACCCTGCATATACACGCATTAGCAAGAATTTGCTTTCAAGTCATTTTTTCTTTCTGTAATTAATCAGCAAACCAAATTAAATGAAGTGTACTTATTTACGAAAAACTACAATTTTTATTTATTCAGGAAGGATAAAATATCTTTTAAAATCCAAATATCTATTTATTTTACTAACAAGTTTAATTTTGAGCATCAGAAATGACAACCTTGGGCCATGAACTATGATCTTCAAGTTCAAGAGGGCTTGAAAACAGAAAGGGCACATATGTAAAATTAAGTAGTTTACAGGTTTCTCTGGGCATAATTGCCGATTCTTGACTTCGTTTAAGAAGCTACAGTACATCACATCAGTTTAAGGAGAAGCCACGGTACATCACATCAGTCAAGAATTTAAATATAGAAGTAAACAGAAAACTGGATGTATTAATTTATGATAATAGCAAGTAAAAAAGTTTACTGTTTAAAGCTTGAACAGGATCGCTAGTAACAAGGGAATATACACATAAACGGAGAAATATAGGTGGTTTAGTCTGCAAGTTGTGTAAGAAAGCCATATTAGGCATCTGTTAATTGAACGTAAATACTTACAAGCAGAAAGGGTACAAACAATGATGTTGTGGAAGAATAAATATAAACAAAGTGATTATACAGAAAGTGGGTTTTTAGTTTTTATGTTGGGTTTGGAAAAAGAGGGATCTAGATATAAAAACCATAGAGTGAACAAAGATGATAGTGTGGAAATGGAATGGAGGATAGAGAATATGAAAAAAAATTTAGGGTGGGGAATGGAAAGATATAGTGGCTAACAGATTTCTCTGGGCATAGTGGTTGAGATTCCTGACTCTGATAAAGAAGCCATAGCAAATCGAATCATATAGAGCATTTTATCAATTTATGTATAGTAACTACACATTCTATTTTAGAGAATTTTCTGTAATTTGACCTTCACTCTTCTTGACTTTCAATAACAAGTTTTGAATTTCATCTTTTAAGAAAAGTGGAATACAGAGTCTGTTTAAGAAAATGTCAACAGTGATATGTAAATAACCATGTATTACATATATGAGAAAAAATATTAACATTATATTTAAAAAAAAATTCTGATATACTATTTTCTATAATAATTATTCTTTGTGATATTTGAAATTTTGTATTTTAAAAAAAATTTAATTATCAGCCATGAAGTATATACTTACTGAAACATATAAATGTTCAGATAACTTTCAAAATGGACTACGATCCAAAAAAAAAGCATTTATTCTGAGTTGATTAGAGAAAAATAAAATCAATTTAATACACTTTATTATTTTCTTAAATGTAGGAAAAAACGGTTTGTTCTAGACATGCCATATAATTAATAGAAAATTTGCTTCTTGTTGACATGGTAAAAACGACACGATTATAAATCGTAGTTTTTTAATATGAAAATTTTGTAAAGGCTATTTTTAATGTTTGAAAAACAAACTATTAACAATTCACATACATTGAACTTGGAAGCAATTGATGGATATTTTCAAGCTAAGTAAATATTTTTTAATTTTTAGATTTACCATCATAGATTAATTTCTTAGTAAATTATTTCTTCTTTAAAAAGAAGTTACTTGTTTTTATATGTTAAAAAATAAATTAAAAGTTTCTTAGCAGTTTACCAACTGCCAGTAAATATATGTTCATGCTAGTATATGTGTCAGTATGAATTATTAATTTATGCACACATTAAAATATATTTGCATTTCCTTTTTAGAATTTAAACCATTTTATTATTAAATAAATTAGAAAATTATTAAACAATCTATTGTTTATTTTATTGCAAAAGAATTCCCTCTAGTCAAGCGTTGTTAGCCGATAGGTCAGCGAAGCCGCCTTGCAAGCAAGCAGTTGGTTGCAGACGGTTGTTGCGGGTTCGCCTCCCGGTCGATGCTATGACATATGGAAAAAAATAGAATTCCCTCTACTCCTAATTTTCAATATATGAGTCTAGGATTAAAGCTAAAATTGGAGATACTTTCGCAATAGTAGTAGAGAATGATAACTGTGTACTACAAACTTAAAAGTAAAAATAAACACAAAGAAAAAAAAATTTGTAGACATTTTACTGGAATAGCAATTAAAGATTAAATAATTTTGAATTTAAAAATAATTATTATAAACATTTTTAAAAGGTCTAATATTTTATTAAGGATTTTGAAATTACAAGAATATTTTGTTTCGATAGAAATACTGGTAATATAAAACTTCACTATGTATTTAGATTAGATTAATTTTTTTTTCCAATTAAAACTTGTATAACATTATCACAATTCAAATATGTTCATGTTTTTATACAGGCACATCTGAGAGCTGTCTGTTTTATGTAATCCTATATTGAGGTATTTGTAAATTACAATGAATTTTTTTGATATTAATCACAAGGCTTAATTTGTTATTAAATAAGTTGATCTTTCATTATTAAAGTTATTCCAGTGAATTTAATCCGAGAATATAATTATTATACATTGTATTATATCTCTTGATCACAGTAAGTTATAAAGCTTTGTTCTCAGAGTTGGATTCATGACAAATTATGTTATATAAAAGGGGTATATGTTTAGTGTTATGGACATCCAATTAATGACTTCATTACTTCTCTAATGCTGGAAAGCACAAAGGGGATATCCTTTAAAGTCCATGCACTACATTTCAATTATTTAGAAATTAAGTTTAAAGTTGGCCAGTACATTAATGGTACTAAGTGGCCAGAGCATTGATGATGATCAGCATGTTTTAATATCCTAGCATTGTTTTGTTATATATTCTCATTGATTAGCACTTAAGTTTGTGCATTAAATTAATATTTAAATAATCTGCCCCAAGCTGACAAGGGCATATAGCAAACCCATTTCAAATCCAGTCACAAGATTGACTGATTTATTTTTATTGTTGATCATTCATGATGAATGATGATTACTTTTCGGTAATGCTGGTGAACTTAGTTACTTATATTTAGTTTGGTGTGACTTCATGCTCCTCATAATCATGACATTCAATTGTATTTTATTTAATATTTAAATTTTTTTGACTCAGGGTTGATGAAGTGTCCATCACCCCAGGTTTAACCCAAAGAGTTTGTATCATTACAATGTATATATCGTTTTAATCAAGATTTTATATAAACTACTAGTAAAACTTCTATTTTAAAACTTTCATATTAAAATTCTAAATTCATAATTTTAAAATATTTAAATTTTGTTATTTAATGATAATTTCATTTTCTTAGCTTTATTGTTTTTATGATATGCTCCCTTTTAATATTATGTAAACTCAAGTTATTCTGAAAATTGCATCTTCAACCAAATTTTAAAAAAAAAGTTCGATAACGACTTCTATTGTAATCAGTAAATTATTTGGAACAGGTGACAGATTTTCACTCCAGGCTTCGTCTCTGAATCAGCAAGCGAGTTACATAGCAGCTTAATTTGGTTATATTCACCACAAAACTTTTAAAGTGATAGCATGTTTGGATCATGAATTATAAATGGAATGGGGGTTTGATACCATTAAGATGGAGCATCCCAATTAACGTTAATTTTTAATTGGGTAAAACTGCTATTGAAACATTTGAAATGATTCAAATTGTTTGAAGCTCTGAGTTGCACGAATGTATGCAAGTGTTTAAAAGATTTCATGATAAGCATTGACGATAATTTACGAAGTACTACTACGTGAAAATTTATGATGAGAAGCTAAACCATGTCACTACATAACACATGCATTAATTTAGAACTGGCACTACTAGAAGCTTGGAAAGAGAAGTGGTACTTTTTCACTAGCACATTCTATGCATATAAAGTATTTCATGGAGATTTTTTTTTTACTTTTCCTCAAATTTATTCTCTATGGACTTTGATTTATTTTGAAAGACAATATTACAAACTCATTGTATAAGTGTATTTAAAAATATACTGGTAATTAACAAAAGTAATAAAATATAATGGAAAATAATTAAAGAATCAAATTCTATAAACCAAACTTCAATTTCAATGAGTTTTATTTTTGTATAAAGTTGTGATGCAAGTTTTACGTTAATTAACCTGTTTCCTAAGCTTAGCTATGACATTGCATAGATCTTTGATGCTTTAGCATTACAATGGTACTGCAATCGCTATCTTTTCTACTCGGAGTTTTAAGCCTATCTATAAACTTGTACTACAGTTTACGATAGTTTGCTTTTCCACTGCTACAATTTTAAATTATTGATTTTAAAAAAGCCTGAAGATGTCAGCATTATTTGGACCGTTTTGCATGATTGACAATACCCTATTATGATAAAGCTATGAAGGTAGCTAATTTCTGATTGGCTGAGTGTTTAAGACTGTTTTAGCCCAAGACCAAATTATTGAATCTTATAAACTTGTAAAAAAAAAAAAAACGTAATTAGTTAACAAATTAATGATTATGATTCAATCTTTTTGTAAAAGATTTACTTTTAAATCAAAAACTATGTCACTAATAGGAGATTGTCTTTGAAATCACTTTTTTAAAAACACCACTCTTAGAAAGTTCGTCGTTATAGCAACCGCAAGTTTTTATTCAGTAAAAAGAAATAGCGTTTGTCAAAACAGTAAATAGAATACTCTTTAAATGTTTGATAACAATAAATAATTTATTAACTTTAAAAAAAAATTTTTTTCTTTCTTGATAAACACCTGTAGAGGTCCCTACTATCGCATTTTACACGCATATTCTCAAGGTTACAGCCTCAGTAAATATTTCTTTAATAAGATAACTAATCCTAAATACATCCCTTTTTAATAAGAAAATTCAAATATCTAATATTCCGTTCCAACTTTTTGAATAGGTAAATTATATTCAATAGCGGCATACTCCATTGTTATCTGTAAGAACATTGTTCAGACATTTATTTACGTATTTTTAAAACATGAAATGTTTATTTTTAAAATTGCTATCACTTGAAAGCATACATTTGAAATTTATAATATTAAAATTCATGATATAATATATAGAAAAATGATATCAAACACAAAGGAGTATTTAATGAAATATTCGCTAAGTTCTATTCAAAAATTAACAGAGTTTTTTACTCCAGACATTAAAGAAGTGGCTATTATTCCAATAATGTTGATTTATTATCACTTCATCTTTCAAGCAAATGTAAACATAAATTACATCAGTACGTTATGACAAAACAAAAAGCATAATCGATCATATTAACATACTTCTTAATATCTGATAGCAGCCACATTTCAATGGGATCCTAAACACTGTTAAAGTGACAATTTCAGAATCTTTTGTTGTGAATTTTCAGGTAAATATGAATGTCGAGAACGTAAATCCTGGAATCAATCAAAGGACCTTCTGTTCCAGAATCAGTTGCACGAATGAAGTCAATACATGTGGTTAAAAGGCTAATTTTAATGTAAGATCACATTTTTCAAAATCTTTAAAGTGAAATATATTCATCAAGCCATAACTCTAAGTTACGGCCATATTATTAAAAATCATGACTTTTAAAGATTCTGTTAATGCAGAATCTTTGCCAGTTCGGATAAATATTCGGCTAATATTACGGATTGAAAATTTTTTTGAAGAAAGTCAACTTTCTAAATATTTGAATACTTTTTAACATGTTCTGTACAATGATTTAGCTTCCTTTTATCATCATTTAGTTGGTTGGTATGACATTAAAGACCATATTTTACTCCCTTGTCGATTTGAAGCACAATAAGCAATTGGTTGACAACGTAAAACAATTCTCAAATACAATTTCCAAAATCAATAATTTTAATTTAATGACATCATTAAAAAACAGAGATAACACAAAGATTCTGGTTATGTAACCCACGTGAAACAAATTTTGATGTTTTTCCCTTAATAAATTTGTTAGAAGCAGAAATCCAGAATGTTAAAGATATTAATAATTTCATTTCCACATTTTCCTTACGAGAGTGATAACCTGTTGCACATGCGCTTTGCAGATTTTAACTATAAATGACTGAATAATAACACTTCAAACACATGATAAAGTCTTTGGGAAAAGATAGAATGACCATCTATCTTTTCGAAGCCAAACGCTTTTGTATGGGCAATGCAAAAGCGTTTGGGTTCAAAAAGATAGATGGTCATTCTATCTTTTCCCAAAGACTTTAGTTAAAATCTGCAAAGCGCATGTGCAACAGCTTAATGCTATTTAACTATTACAGTTTATAAATATCGCGTTATATAAAATAATTGATTTATTTACTTACGAGAGTGACTAAAGATAATAATTCTTTACAACAATAAAAATATGCTATTATAATATCAATTAAAAATAAACTTTGTTCTTAGTGATATTTGCCGATTTATTTGGGACAATTATCTTTTGTCTTTTGGAACAATTTGTGCTGCTAAGTAATAGAAACAAAAATATTTATGTTGTTGTTCGATTATAGTTCTTTATGAATATGAAATTATTTGTATTTATTAGCTTGATCTGAACTCGCATCTTTAAATTCTTGAATATTGATTTTACGGCAACTGCTCTAAACAACTGAGCTATTCTTTGCCTTAAATTCAATTTCAATGCGAATACTGTCACTGTGCATATCAGGCCAGCAACACTCGAAGAAGAGTGGAGAATACTACTACTCAAAATGTTGTGTAATTACTAACCTATGTTGTCTATTTGTGTGTTATTACTAACAAGTTGTTTGTATTAGAAAAGTTTAAAGAGTTTAAAATTTTCTATACATTCAACATTTGCACTATTTTATGTCTCTAATATTATATGCCTTTCTCCCAAGAACATATTCAACTTCTTACTTTCATGATCTGTGTTCCATTATGATACTGTTAATGACTGTTGCATTGCTTCAACGATGAAAACATTTTATGATGACAGATTTTCAATTTTTCGTCTTAACTGCTCTTTTCTTTGTATTTGGTATAAAAATTAGTGAAAACAAATTGATCATTAACTTATATTACCCAATGAATACAGAGGCAACACAGTGTAACAATGTATGTAAAACTATCTAATATTTCTAAATAAAGTTAACGATATATTGAAGACTCATAAAAGTATAACACTATAACAGTGGACCAATCATAGGTGCTAGATTAATAAAAAGTTAATACATTTATTTTTTAAGGTAGGTGAATTTTGGAGATTTCTACTTCATAAACATTATAATTAATGAAATATATGAAAAGTGTGTGATAAACATTTCTTATACAGAATCCTCTTACCAAAAAAAAGATAGATGAGGTTTGAATTACAATTTATGTCCTAAAATTACTAAAGTAAAACCTCATATATGTATTTTAAAAAATTCTGTATTTGTAAGAAACAACCACCAATTTAATTATGAAAAATAAAATGTATAAATTTATTTCCTTAAGTCAGGGATGGGCAATTGTTTTGGCTCGGGAGCCACAGAGATTGTCGGAGGGCTGCATCGGGGGCCACTTTGTGGAAGCGAAGGTTAGCGGAGAGCCGCATCTTTTTTTCATGACACAATAAACACACTGCTTTATTCCCTGTATTATCAAAGAAATATTTGTTCGTCCATTCTTCATTAAACACATGACCTTCATCACCGATTTTACATTTTTTCTGAGGTTCATGGTTTCACTAAAGTTGGAAATATATATATTTGCTAATGCAAAGACAAAACTGAAATTAACCAGATCAACTGGAAAAGTACTGCACATCGTATTTACACTACGCATGTGTATTGAAGTGGCCATCCTAGTGGAAAATACGAGATGAATCTTCGGTCATGCACGGAAAGAAATCTCAGTTCAGGGTGGATTTTTCTGATTGTCTTGATGGGCCGCATGTGGCTCTCAGGCCACTATTTGCCCACCCCTGCCTTAAGTTATTAAAAGGTGCCTTTTTAAAAAAATTATTACTTCCCCATTACTAAAGCAGTTTTATTAGCACTAACGATTATTTATAGTATGCATATGTATACGTGCTTGGCACTAAAAAATTAAATTTTATATAAATCTCTTATAACAGAAATATATACATTAATCTCTAAAGTTGAAAAGGTATTTAAAACATCAATACATATTAGCTTTAAAACTGGAACGCATATCTAAATAAATAAACACACACACACAAATTAAGATCTTTTGTGTCCCAAAAATTTATTTCTTATTAAAATATGAAGTAATCTTTACACGCACTTTATCTGATGGCCAGGGAAATTTTCAACTGCTTTACTTCCAGAAAATAATAAGATCTTACAAACTACTGCTGTATATCATACAAGAAACAAAAGTAATATTAACAGCAAATAATAAACTGCTAGGAACTGATATAATCAATGACTTAATTCGCGATTTTTTTTCCACTCCCCCCTTCCCCCCTAGATTGCCCCAAAATAATTGATTATATCACAGATCCTACATTAAAAACTATGGATTAAAAAAACAATACATACTTTTATATTTCTTTAAAAATGAAAAAAAGTTGCCATTCCCCTTCGACATTTTTTTCATTCTTTTAGTAGTTATAAATTCTATATGGATTAATTAAATATCGTGGCAATCCCAGAGTTCACTGCTTCAAGATGGTGCAAGAAGTCTATAGCATGAGTTAGTGTAAACTGTTACTAGAGAGTGCCTATTGCTCCCTCTGGTGGCAGTTACTGAAGATTGAACACAGTACGAGCAGGTCAAAATGGAAGGAGGTAGGTAGCGAGAAAATAACTACTGGTATGTCATGTATTTTTTTTTAAAAAAATTGAGATAGGAAGGTGGGCACAACTAGGATGACGTAGATGGATATCCAAATAAGCAAGGGAAATGTACAACAAGATTTTCACAAAAAAATAATAATAGTTATAATAATATTGTAAATAAAAAAAAATTAAATCTGGTGTGACCATGTCCTGCGTCATTGACAGGACTTCCAGACTTTCAAGCTTTTACTTTTTTTTTTTTAATTTTTTTAAAATTTTTACGTCAATTACCGTTTGAATTTCTGGTAAGCATATTATAAAACATAATAATCAACCAAACTGAAAAAAAAGGGGGGAGGGAGAATTTTAAGAACGATGGATCTTTAATGGACAAATAAATACAAGTATGCCCAGATCGCATCAAAATTGGCCAAAGGGGTAGCGGAACAAGAACAAACATGTGACTATCCACCTTGCAATGCTACTCCTCTATAAAAACCAAACTGATTTTGGTCCATCTGTATTTATTTTTCCCCTTTTTAAAAAATTTATTTTTTATTGATTTACTAAAATGGAAAACAAAAAAAATAAAGAATAGAACACCGTGCCAATATCATTTTTTAAAAAAGCATAATGAATTTGGAAACTGCCTATGTAGCATAACGTTTGGTCCATTGCCTAGCGATACGATCATGCTCATCCCGATGTTGAAGATACTGCGTTGCTATACTGCCCACTAAGGGATCCGCTAAAAAAGAAAAAATATATACATATAAATGATAAAATTAACAAACAAATGAATAATACCATTGCTTATTTATAAAGAACTTCTATACTTAAGTTATATAGTGTAATTTTAACACGTAAAATTCAAAATAACATGGTAAATATACTGCATGCAAATTACACCTTTCATATGCAATATCAACAGAAATAATAAATGAATACATTTAAACCAATAGTATCTAACAGCATAAGAAACTTTCAGCGTCCAAAGCTTTAAAAAAAAAGTATTTTGATGGGGATAGAAAACATGATATATATATATATTTCAATTCCATATATAAATGCAAGGAGAGTACGGTGGAATTGTGATATTTGTTCCAAGCTCCTCTCCCATATATCATACATAGCATATAATAGAGCACGTTTTGTAGATAAACTTTGATTAGAATAGAATTCAAGCATATAGTACTTTTCAACACACACATATATAACAGGCACTTTTTATATGTATAGTATGCATATATAAATAAAAATTATAGTACAAACAATTTTTAAAAAAATAATAATAGTTATTAATAATAAATTAAGGAAACATATTTACAGATATTTTTCATTCACTGAAAAAATAAGAATAAAAAAAATCTTGCTGGATCATATTTTTTAAATAAAGTAAATGGCGAAATATCTGACTTTCATCTTAAGTTAAATACGCTCTGGGGCAATATTCTCCCCTCCCCCCATATCTTTTATAGAAACATAACAGAC
Source organism: Epiperipatus broadwayi (assembly GCA_028023455.1). Lineage (NCBI taxonomy): Eukaryota > Metazoa > Onychophora > Udeonychophora > Euonychophora > Peripatidae > Epiperipatus > Epiperipatus broadwayi. Next base: position 3,829,245 of record JAQFVV010000119.1, on the reverse strand, counting down.
TAGCCTCGTTATCAAAAAACTGTAATCTCTGCAATTGTTTTGATGTTTTTAAGTAGGTTTTAACTTTAAGTATGTTCTAAAATTTTGCAAAACTTTTAGCATTATGCTTAGGAAATATTTTATTATGCAAAACACAGCACAATCAAATTAGGGGAGAATAATAAATTTAGAAAGAATACAATTTAAGTGCTTTCAATGTAAACTGAAGAAATTTTAGTAATGAACATGATTGTTTACAGTACTCTGAGATGGAAAAATGGCTGCTGGTGAAATTTCAATTTTTTTTTAAAAATATGATCACATATGGTACTCAGAAATGGAAAATGGCTGCCTAATTATAAAAATTTTAATATTGTTTGTTTATATATATTTTTTAAAAACCAGTCAACACTTAGACAATCCCAATATCAATAACAATCAACAATTTCAAACTGTTGTCAAGGCAACCTCCTTTTAATAATAAAAGTGGAATCCCGCCTTCATTAATGGACTAATACATTTATAAAAATACTAAAAGATTGCAACTTGACCCCAGAGATTGAAATTATTGATACAAAGAAGTTTAAATAAACCTCTTTAAACAGGTAAATATAGCCTATTCCGAATGCAGACTAATAAATAGTCAATTATAATATTACAAACTACAATTATGCATTTCAAATTGCATCCAAAGTATTACTTAAATAATAAATGTAATAATCCTCAAGACTAAATTGTTTTTTTTTTTTTAAAGATACTGTAAATTAAAAGTCAGTTACTTTAATACAGAGTAGTTTTCATATCTTCACTGTATTATTAAACCACTTCCTTATAGTTTGTAAACTTCAAACACCTGATCAAAATTGTGAGGGAGACGTATTTTCATGACTGCTAAATTTCTTTATTTTAGCAAAAGTTATAATTGATTTAACTTTTTAAAAATTTAACTTTGAATACAAGGATATGTAAAAATAATAATAAACATTATGCAATAAATAAATTAATAAACCTAACTGATGTAAGCATCATGTTTGTATTTTGTCTTTTGAACAGAATTATTATTTCCTGGAAATGGAAGTTTTCATTTATTATGGTAGGTAAAGGAAAGTGAGAAATTGGGCGAAAAAAAAAATTTTCTCCAAGTTAGCTGATATGACTTTTGCAGCAAGCTGTTAAAAATAAATTTCAGTGAAGAAAATAAAAACTCATTAGTAAATTCTTTTATTATTAATTATAAATAAATATTCAGAATGTATGTTTATACTACATACATTAAACAAAATAAGTTATTCAGGATATTGTTGAACTATTCTTAATGTCACAATATTGGCTCTGGAATGACTAGGGGTGAAAATGTGGAATCAATAGTATTAATCTTTCAGATAGTTGCAAAAATTCTTACAAATAAAAGACAATCAAATAAAGAATTTTACACAAAAATTTATAAACAGTTCAAGAGAAATATCAGTATCAAAAATAATAACTTTTATGACAGGGTGGGGTGAACAGATAAATTCAGTGAGGATTTGCAAGTTAATAACTATAGAAGCTTAGAAATTACTTGTACCATTTTTCTTAACCAATCAGTATAATAGAATATAATTATTATTATTAACTATTAAGTCATAACCCTGTACTGTTTTGTGCAGTGATAGAATGGTTGACTCTGGAACTCAAGGTCCATGGATCATGATTTAGCTCTGCCACTTTCGGCACTCCAACCTCTTATAAACTTCCATACAATAAAACTGAAACTGTAATATTAACCTTGAATTTTCTTATATATAAGAGTAGAAAATATTTTTGAAGTTTACTCTCTTAAATCCATTATTTTGAAATAGTTATTATTTAAAACAACCATGCAACCTGTATACATTAAACATAAAATAATTAAAGAGGATTTGAACCCAGACTTTCAAGCTCCCTACAGTCATCCACTCTATGCAATACACATGACCACATACATGTAAAAAAGACAAATGATCTCCAATATACGTATTTCATTCTGAACCAGCACTTATCAGTTGGAAGTGGAGATGATTGAAGCTTGTCCATTAAAGTATGTAAGATTTGCTATCTTAATATAAACCGAGCACTGATTATATATATGTGTGGAAGATGATGATCCGGAATAACTGACGAGTGCTGGTTCAGCATGAAATATTTATATTGGAGATCATTTACTTTTTTCACATGTGTGTAGTTATGTCTACCGGTTATACTGAATAAAGTGACTGACTGTAGGAGCTTGAAAGTTTGGGTTCAAATCCTCTTTAATTAAATAAAAATCATGCTTTTCAGTTGGTAGAAAAGTACTCTTACTTTCAAGAATCATCACCATCACTTTCAATCATTATCAATTCATAGCAAGATGAAGATTTCTCCAAGTTTAATCCAGTTTCTTGGATCTCTAATCTCTCTCCTCCACACCACTCCAGTGAATTTTCCTTATTTCCTCCATTCATCTCACACATAGTCTCTTTCTGAGCCTTCTACAATCCCTTGGGATCTAGTTTAAGACTTCAACCATCCATCATTTATCGGCTCTTCTAGCAATATGACCAGACTAGCTTCACTTCAGTCTATTAATTCTTCAATGATGTCAGTAACCTTTGTTTGTTCTCTTACCCATGTATTTCACTTTCGATTCATAACTTGTTACTCCTAATATTCATATCTCCATACTTTGTTGAGTGGTCTGAAATCTCAGTATTACTCTTCTGTTGAATGTCCAAGTCACAGGTCCATAAGTAAGAACTGGTAAAACACATTTATTAAATAACCCCCTTTTTGAAGACATAGACTTTTTCCCCACTTACTGTTAAATTTTTTGCATCAAAAATCCTCAACCGAGTTTAATTCTATGACTGTATTAATAATCAGACCTAAGTTTTTATAGTTGCTGACTTCTTTTAATTCACTATCAATCATTATTTTCTTTTTTGGAGTAACTCCATATATGTTTATTTATTTTGTAACTATTAATCCTCTAAACATCACATGATCACCATTCTTTATGCTTATACAAGCTGTTCAAACAGAGGCAACTCTCCATACAGTAGCACCACTCAGTGCAAGCCAGAATAATCAATGGATGCAAGGTTATTGCATAAAATTCCTATCTAGTGCCTACTCATCCAATATCACCAGACTAGTTTCTCGCTTGACTAATGAGTTTGAATTGAAAATATTATTGTGTTTTCACTTTGGTAAAAGGTAGCTGCTGAGGAGTTGCATTAGATCCTAAAATCTAGGTGCAGTGCTTTCAAATCCAAGGCTCCTCACTGATGAAAGCCACAAGCTAGAAACTAGTCTGGAGATATTGGATGAGTAGGCACTAGATAGGAATTTTATCCACAAACCTTTCTGCATCCATTGATTACTCTGGCTTACACTCAGTGTCACTACTGTATGGAGAGTTTTGCCCCTGTTTAAACTATTAATCCTGTTGTACATAATGTATTATGTACTCATATATTACATTTAATTTTTAAAATTGCTAAAAGATGGCAGTCAATTTTTATCATTTTATTATTTCATAAAAAATATAAAAAAAACTGACAAGATCCGATAAGAAACACATTTAAAAGGAAATTAAATAGTTTAAACAGGAAGTAAAGGTAATTTAAATGACTATGATATGGATTTAAAATTGTTTAAATTAATTAATTTAATCCAGGAAAGACGGTTGTTCGACTTATTACTACTCATTGTTTAATAATAAATATTTATTACTTATAGTAAAAGAAGATGGCCATTTTCCTGATTATGACAGACAACCATTAAATATCTGTTATTCCAAACTGATAGTATCACATATTTGAATAAATAGCAATGGAATGTATAATAAGATCTTTTGTTTATATATGACAACATATGACTTTTAGAATTCTACTGTTCCCACTTTTTGAATCCATCACCTTTAGATAAGGCATTGGAGCACTTGGAAGGGACAGGTGGAGCAGCAATCTGGAAAACGTTAGCAAGGAGTCTGGCCCACTAAAACTGCACAAGTCATTAAAGTTAATAATAGCAATACAATATCTTAATAATACTTCCCAGTTCATTTTAAGCTTACTTATTCAAAAGAAAAACATTCTGTACGAATTTCCTTTCAATGAAACAAATGGACAGTAATATATTTCTTTGGCTGCATTTGTATGTGTGTGTGTGTAAAGCAAGTGATGATAGAATATGGTATTTATACCTACTACAATCCATGGCAGAAATTACAAAAGAAAAGGACAAATTCTGATAACAAAAACAGAAAAAAAAGAAAAAGAAGAAAACTCACTGAAAACATTTTAATATTAAATCAAAATATTTTCTAATAATTAAAAACAAATCTACATGAATTACTGATATTTATTTCATTTGTAGAGATTTATATTTGTTGCCACAGTATAGACTTAAGAACGGCTTAATGTAAGTTGATTAGAATCATCAGATACAAGACACAATTTTCGGTGAGGAAAAGTGTCTCATTTACATAGAGATAACAAAAGAGTAAAACAAAATCTTGTATTTGCAGTCTCTATTTCCAGTCACATCATGAATTTTAAATTTCATCGGTATGTGATGTACATACTGTAAAGGTATATTGAAAACTTATTAATTAAGCCCTATTTGTGCTGAATTCCCCTCAGTTTTCTGATTCAAGACCAAGAATAATTTTTATTAGAGGAAGCAATTCTCAAATCTCAGGATTATATTTACTGTCATTATTCAACTGCATGGAAACTTTAGAAGTTATCATCATAAAAGGTATAAAAAAAATCTAACGAGCTTTTATTTTTCAATGAACATTTTCTGAAATAAAAAGGGAAGAGCCAAAGTGAGGCTGGGAGAAATGACATTATCAATTTTACAGACAGTATAGCTTACGTAACTTTTGCTTAATTTAGTTTATACATAAAGTTCAAAAAAATTACAAACCATTATTGGTGCGATGCATTAAAGAGAAGCTTCTTTGAATGAATGTATTTATAAAGCAATATCATGGTGAAGACAATTTCGTAAAGTATATATTATTTGAAATATCATATTTATAATAGTATTAATAATAATTACTCGTAAATTCTCGAAAATTTCGCAGGCATCATTCATTCAGATATAGTAAAAAGTAATTTAAAGTGATTGGTTTATAATCACGCTTTCATTTCCAGTGCTTAAGATTTGCCCATACTTAAGCGTTTGGGTTGAAAGAATAGGTGGATTCATTCTATTCTTTCGCAAAGACTTTATCTTGTGTTGGAAGTGAGAGTATTCATTTATTATTAAGATTCATAAAGCGCATTAGCTTGAAAAGCTGATCTTTAGTTTATTATAATGAATGTTTTAAAAGCAGATAATTCCATAACAATTATCTTTTAAAAAAGCATTTGAATATATATTCTATTTGCCTGACAATTTGTGATGATGGTATTTTAGATGTGGTAATATATTGGATTATTTGACAAAATAGCTCAGTCCGTTAGAACACTGCTTTAAAAATTTGACTCCTATATTAACAATACCTGATGATGAGTGAAGAATAAATACCATTTGAAACATTGTGGTGTAATCTACTATCCTGTGTTGTTGTCTATTTTCATAGAAAAGTTTACATATTTGTTAGTTTTTTTAATGAATGTCTCCATTATAAAAAACAAAAATAAAATAATTATTGCTTTGACTATTAAATATAATTTATTATTAATAAATACTAATTTTATAATTAAAGTTTTAATAAATATTTATTTAAATATTTGTTATCAAACTGCATTAAGAAACGAAACCAGAGTCAATCAAACATATCCGAGAGAAAGAAGTTTTCTTGCTAAATGTGAAGCGTTTTGTGAAATAAATAAAAGTTCAAATGAGAATATTAACGAAAATAACTTCTTAAACAGTAGTAATTTGCAGGAAAGTGACAGTAAAGCCTGATGATGGATGAAAATTATTTTTCTTTTCTTACATTCCTTAATTCAAACTCAGAACAATATGACCAAAAAATTAAAGTTGCTACAAAGGGATAAAGAAAACGCATCCCACTGTTCTCATTTTCATAATGTTCAACTTTGAATGGTACGATAAAGAATATATTTTGTACTAATGAATGAAAGAAAAATATTCTCACCCTTTTTATTTGTCCTCTTAAACCGAATTATTATTCAAGTTAGAATGGTATGATAAATAAAAATTTGTAAAATAAATTTAAAAAAAAAAAGGTGAAGTTAATTTTCTGCCGAAGAATTAAAAAAAAAAGGAAATCTCCTCTACCTCATTTTTATACCCTAAGCCAAATTACTATTCAATTTTAAATGGTATAATAAAAAAATGAATTTTCTGCTAATGAATAATTCATATTGTTAAAGTGAATTATTATTACTTTGAATAGTTTGATGTATTTGAAATGTTTTGTACCACTGCAAGTTGAGATACTCATTATAATCATTTTTGCTTTGGGCTTTTTACAATGCTTTTATTCAATTCAATTAAATGACAGTTTCGACTATCTTGCAGCCTTCTTCAGAATCCTCTTACTTTCATGAATCATCACTATCATTTTCAATCATTATTGATTTACAGCAGGATGAAGATTTCTCCAAGTTTAATCCAATTTCTTCGATCTCTAGCCTCTTTCCTACATACCACTCCAGTAAATTTCCTTATGTGATCCATTCATCTCACTCATGTTCTCTTTCTGAGCCTTCTATAATCCCTTGGGATCCAGTTTACGATTTCAACTGTCCATCATTTATCAGCTCTTCTAGCAATATGACCTCCACTTTAGTCTAGTAATTCTTTCAATTACCTATATGCATAGTGGCACTATTCGCTTAGCCTTTAGATTCTTGAATATCAAATTTAAGGCAAACACTCTACTAACTGAGCTCAGCATTCCTCTTCTGTTGAACGTCAAAATCTCAAATCCATAAATAAGAACTGGTAAAACATTTATTAAAAAACTTCCTTTTTGAATATCTAGACTTTTTCCCCACTTATTATTAAGTTTTTTGCATCAAAAACACTCAACCCAGTTTAATTCTATGACTGTATTAGTAATCACAATTAAATATTTATAGTTGCTGACTTCTTTTAATTCACTACTATCAATCATTATTTCCTTTTTGGGAGAAAATCCATATATGTTTATTTATTTTGTAACTATTAATCCTCTAAACATCACATGATCACCATTCTTTATGCTTATACAAGCTGTTCAAACAGAGGCAACTCTCCATACAGTAGCACCACTCAGTGCAAGTCAGAATAATCAATGGACGCAGGAAGGTTTTTGCATAAAATTCCTATTTAGTGCCTACTGATCCAATATCCTCAGACTAGTTTCTAGCTTGCTAATGAGTTTGACTTGAAAACATTATTGTTTCCATTTTTGAGTCAAAGCTTTATAGTTAGCTAATAAGATAAATGTGGAGTACCGCATTAGATCCTAAGATCTAGGTGCAGTGCTCTCAAATCCAAGGCTCCTCACTGATGAAAGCCACAACCTAAAAACTAGTCTGGGGATATTGGATGAGTAGGCACTAGTTAGGGATTTTGTGCATCCATTGATTACTCTTGCTTGCGCTGAGTGACGCTAATGTATGGAGTTTTGCCTCTGTTTAAACTATTAATCATATTATAAGTAATGTATTATATAAAGAATTATGTACTCATATATCACATTTAATTTTTAAAATTGCTAAAAGATGGCAGTCAATTTTTATCATTTTATTATTTCATAAAAAAAAAAAAAACCTGACAAGATCTGATAAGAAACACATTTAAAAGGAAATTAAATAGTTTAAACAGGAAGTAAAGGTAATATAAATGACTATGATATGGATTTAGAATTGTTTAAATTAATTAATTTAATCCAGGAATGAAGGTTTGTTCGACTTATTACTACTCATTGTTTAATAATAAATATTTATTACTTATAGTAAAAGAAGATGGCCATTTTCCTGATTATGACAGACAACCATTAAATATCTGTTATTCCAAACTGATAGTATCACACGTCTTTAAATAAATAGCAATGGAATGTATATAAGATCTTTTGTTTTATATATGACAACATATGACTTTTAGAATTCTACTGTTCACACTTTTTGAACTCATCACCTTTAGATAAGGCATTCGAGCACTTGGAAGTGACAGACGGAGCAGCAATTTGGAAAATTTTAGCAAGGGGTCTGGTGTACTAAAACTGCACAGGTTATTAAAGTTAATAATAGCAATACCATATCTTAATAATACTTTCCAGTTCATTTTAAACTTACTTATCCAAAATAAAACTTTCTGCATGAATTTCCTTTCAATGCAACAAATGTCAGTAATATATTTCTTTGGTTGCATTTGTGTGTGTGTTTGAAGAACAAGTGATGGTAGAATATGCTATTTATACTTATTACAATCCATGGCAGAAATTACAAAAGAAAAGGAGAAATTCTGATAATAAAAAAAAACTTGCTGAAAACATTTTAAAATACTTTCTAATAGTTAAAAAAAAATCTACAGGAATTATAGATACTTATTTATTTGTAGAGATTTATAATTATTCCCACAGTTTAGACTTAAGGATGACCTAATGTAAGATGATTAGAATCTTTAGAAGGAAGATACAATTTTCTGTGAGGAAAAGTGTCTCATTTACATAGAGATAACAAAAGAACAAAACAAAATCTTGTATTTGTAGTATCTATTTCCAGTCACATCACCAATTTTAAATTTCATGCGATATACAAACTGTAAAGGCATGTTGAAAACATGTTAATTAATAAAAGTCCTATTTGTGCTGAATTCCTTTTAGTTTTCTTGTTCAAGTCCAAGAATAATTTCTACTAGAAGAAGCAGTTCTCAAATCTCAGGATTATATTTACCATCATTATTCAACTGCATGTAAACTTTAGAAGTTATCATCATTAAAAATAGAAAAAATCTAATGAGCTTTTATTTTTCAATGAACATTTTTTAAAAATAAATAATAAGTAAAGAGCCAAAGTGGGATTGGGAGAAATGACATTATTAATTTTACAGACATACACAACTTTGGGCATAATTTAGCTTACACATAAAGTTTAAAGAAATTACAAATCATTATTTTAGATTTCATTACTATTTATAGATTAGACCTTGCAACAGGATATAACATTATGAAGCATCAAAATTCAAATAAGCAAAACACTTTTTTTTCAAAAATAAATAAAGTGATTACGGTTCTCATAATTTGGTTATTATCATTTTGTAATGATACGAGTGTTGTGGTTAGTTTATCTCACTACCATGATGACAATTTGGGATTTAAATCTGAATAAATATTTTTGGATTTTTTTTTTCAGATAACTGGTTTATAGCCAATTCAGCTAATTAATCAATAAAGAAAAATATTGTCAGCCAACAGTTATCAAGTCTGGTTTTGTTTTCTTTACTTTTTCTGTGATGGAATATGGAAATGTCAACCTACATTTTAATAAAATGATGTAAAGAATGGTCAACTGCTTTTATTGCCCTTTGACATTTTAAAGTGACATTCCCCACCTTCTAGCAGATTTTATAAAGCATTCACAACAATTTAATCTGCAAATGATAAAACTTGGTTTACAAACATACATACTGTACCTAAAAACAGTGTTTTATATAATTATTGTTCCCAATTTGATTTTTTTTATTGTAAGCATTATTTACAAATAAATATTAAAATATTTGTATCAAAAATTTTAAAAAATATAGCCATAAAATCATGAAAATGGAAAATAAAATTATTTTTTATTTAGTTGATTGATTTCTTACAATTAGTTATTATAACAAAATAAATTTGCTTTGTATTAGTGCACATATTAGTTACAATAAGTAGAAGAAAAAAAAGTGGTCATTTAAAAAGTGTAAAAAATTTGTAGCTATTTACAATATAAGCTGTATGAGATACTACTAAATTAGAAAGGATATAAAATTTGTACAACAGGAACTAAATTCAAATTAATTTGATTTTTGCAAAATAGATAGAATTAGGCAGGTACCTGTTTAATTTAAAAAATAATATAAAACTCGGCCATTTAAAAACTGATAGCTACTTGATGTAACAACAGAGGTTTACAACAACTAAATAAAAATATCACTAACATTATTCAACAGACAGTATATATATAAAAGTAAAATTCTTACAAATCTTAACTATTAAAAAAAAAAAAAAACTTATAAATTTACTATATTCACCCTTCTCGGATGGAAATCTGAGGATACAGTAGTCGATCAAATAATCTTAATATCTAATCAAACCCTTTTTTAATTTGGCTGGAGGAGAATGCAAACCGTTAGTGATTTAAATAGAGCAGAATTAATTAAAAAACAGCATATACACAAAAATTATAGATTCTATTTCATAAGAGCAAATACACTTCGAAATAAATATGAAAATGGTTAAAACCAAAAAAATTCTCAAGAAGTAGCCAACTTCGACTTTTACGAGTTTATCACTGCTTCTAAACTTGAAAAATATAGATGAAGATCGCTTGATGGCACTGTGTCTGTGCAAAAACGTATTAATGTAACATTTTTGGATCTTTTTTTCTTCCCAAATTTACATTATTCTTATCATTCTAAATTAAATGTTTAATCGAAAGTCAAAAAAGCAAAAAAAAAAACAACAACACTTTTTTTTTAATTTCCAAATTTACATTATTAACCAGTACCAAAAAGTTTTTTTGATGGTTTAATTAATAATAATAAAAACAATCATTGTTTCATGGTTTAGAATAGCAGCTACTTTATAGATCAAGCGTTCTAGCAGAATCTTACTTTTCATATGTGCACTTTCACACAGGAAATTCTAGAGCTATAAATTCAAATCTTTTTTAAAAAGAAATGAAAATTACCACCATATAAGAAAAACTTAATGTTGAAAAAATTCTCGTAAATAATATTGTGTATCATGATCTTTTTTTTTTTCTTACGAATTTCACGCTGTTGAATTTTTACAATTTAAAATTAAATTTGAAACACTTTTTTCCCTCATAAATATTAAAAAATTAGTTTTTTTTTAAAAAGATGAATAAAAAAAAAAAAACTATTTATAAGCCTACACTAATTTAAAATGTTATACAGAAGCAAATTTTCAATTAAACATAATAATTATGCATATTCTTTTTACAGAGCACAGAAGGGCAGTAAAGTATGCAAAAGGAATGCAAAGGTAATAAAATAGATGAAAATTGTTTTTATTTCTTTAAAAAAGAAAAAACCCCAGGACAAATATCTCGAGAATATATTATAGATACATAATTATAACAATTTGAAAATGAGGATAAGTTAGTTAAAAAAAAAAGATAACGTTATGAAAATAAAAAAAATTAGGCTTAATAATGAAAAATATATCTACAAAATATGAAAGGATATATAACAACACTAAAGGGAGTTTATCGTAATTGGTGCAAGGACAACAAGAATTCTGGGTATCAAGTAAACAAAATGAAAATAGGATAAGAATTTGGTCTCCAATTATTGAACACTTAGTTCGGAATTCAAGATGATGAAAAAATGTACAAAGAATGGGAGAAGCAAAACTGGTAGAGTGATTTGGTGAGTGTAGATAGAAAAGAAAAATAGATAGCTTTTATAATATATACTAGTTCCGAATGGAGAAATGTTCTAATTTGACTAAGATATGACTTACATACAGAAATATCTGACTTTGTTTAAGACTACATCTTATATCGCAGCATATCAATACAACTTTGAAGAAAAACTTTTTTCTTTTTTTTGGTTTAGAATTTAATAATAATCATAGTGAAATTAAATTTAACAGAAAGTTTTATGAAAGTATCCAGAAGCTAATTATTTAATAGGAAACAAATAGTTTATAATATGTAAATTAATAATTGTTATTCAATGGTCAATTAACTATTAACAAAATATTAAATTCTCTGCCAACTAACAGTTACCACTGGCATTTCTAATTAAAAATTATCATAAAATAAAATTCCTTAAAAAAAAAACTGATTTTACAAAGATGATAATTATTGTTTATATAAATATTGGAATTAAATAGGATATTTTTAAGATAAAACTCTCCATATAGTAGTGCCATCTTGTGCTAACAAGAGCAATCAATGGATGCCAGAAAGCTTGTGCATAAAATCCCTATCTAGTGCCTACTCATCCAATATCCCCAGACTAGTTTCTGGCATGTGGCCTTCATCAGTGAGGAGCCTTGGTTAGTAGGCACTAGATAGGGATTTTATGCACAAGCCTTCTGGCATCCATTGATTGCTCTTGTTAGCACAAGATGGCACTACTATATGGAGAGTTTTGCTTTGTTTTGAATTGTTTAATAACAATTATATGCTAGTATGAGATAGTGATCATGTGATGTTTAGTGGTTTAATATTTTTAAGATACCTGTAGATTACCTCTAATCTTAAATATAATTCTGATAGAAAATTCAAAAATTCTTAACCATAAAATAATTGCACTTCAATAAAGAATACTATCAAAAAAAAGTAAAAAAAATTCTTCAAGTAAGTCCTTTCAAGAAATCCTGGTGCCTTAAGATTTTTGTCTTGATTAGCTAATGTTTATCTGTATTTAAAACATGGGTTGATCCAAAAGATGGCACTGCTGGCAACTTGGAGAAAAAAAAAACAGTCTTCTTTTTGCTGGCTTACACTATGCATTAACGACATATAAATGTATCCAAAAATCTATATTCTTATAAATTTACATAATTTCAACACCATTTTCAACCATTATGGATCCATTGCTATTATTTATATTATCTATATATGTTTCTAAAAGACTGAATTTTGTCTGATTGGTGAAAATTAGTTTCTTTTTTAGAGCAATGGAAGCTTTAAAAAAAAAAGATGCAAAGAATTAGAATGAAGATGGAGGTAAGCATGGCAAATTCAATAATGGTTAAGTGTTATAGCTTGGTCCTAGTACGTTACTCCTCAGTTATACCAATCTAGTTTTTGAGCAGAAAATTTAACATGCAACATAGGATTAACTTCTGCGATGAATGATCAAGTATTGAAAACACAAAATTAAATCCTAAAGTAAGACGGGGGGGGGGATTAATATTGACAACATAATCAAATAATACCTTCAGAAAGAGATATAACCGCTTATAAGTGTAGGAAAGTTGATTATTATTTTCAACATTCAAAAAAAAAAAAAATCACAAAAATGCAAAATTGATAAAGGAAAAAATACCAATTATCAATTATTAACAGCGATAGTTGAAACTTTAAAAACTTTAATCGTGATTACGCTATTTGCCAATAATAGATGCAAGAAGTAAAAATTTTATGGTGTAACGTTTATGTCCATATCCAGGCTGAGTAAAATTTGGACCCCCTCCCCCAGATTCCAATCAGGCTTAAGATTTTTCATTCAGGTATGCAGCCTACAGCCAATTAAACTAGTCATTTAATTACAGATTCGCTAATGGGTGACTAAGCTATTCTTACCATTTATTTATTTATTTTTTTAAAAAAAACCCCACAAAGTAGGCCTGATAAGTGAGCTCTCTTTGGTAGTTTTGTTGTTGTTATAGATGCCTCTACTCTACAGTAGGCTGTTTTACCTTGGCTTAAAGAAAAAACAGAACTCAAAAATATATGGGTATAGCCTTCAGACGTCCAATATATATTTCAATTACATTATTTTCATGATTAGTGCAACAACATTAATATAGATGATCAAGATTGGTTTGAAAATTATCAGTGAATAAAACCCTAATGATCATTCTGAGTGACATATTTGCATATTCATATGACCTCTTAAATTTTTACATAAATCCTTCCATCCATCCGTCTACCTACCTGTATATGTATATTATATAGATAAATTATATATATATAAAATCACGTATGTGCATATACAATCAATCCTCACAAAATAGAAGGTAAATTAATCAAAGGATTAGACGGGTGTACATTCATCACTCAGCAGGTTTCAAAGTTGGAAAAAAGTTCACTGTGGGGGGTGGGGGTGAAATTTTAGAAGCAGATTTGAAGAGTTGCACAAAAAATGATGGGAAAAATTTTTTTTACCAGCAAATATAGGCAACAAAATTTATTTGTTCTTTAATGAAATAATATTCAAATATTTAGCTGCTCAGGAGGTTGTGTGCCATTAGTGTACCAGAAGAGGCAAGTTGACCTTCGTTCAAGAATGTTTGGCACTTTGAGTCAATCACTGTACTACTGTGCTAATTTTTTTTTTTTTTAATTAATACTTAATATTAAATTACTATTTTATTAATTAATATAGTTCAGTATCTTGAGAGCATAACATTAACCATAAAGACAATTAGAAATCCTAATTTTATCATTTATTAACTGTGTAAATTATATATTATTAATTTACCAGGTGCTTACAAAAATAAACGGAATATTTTTCAAAAACAAATGTAAACGACAAATTTTAACTTCTTTACTTAATATTTAATGATAAATTACTGAACGATACAATTTGGCCTAAGAATGCTAAATCATAAATTTAATTCTTCAAGTAATAATTTTTTTAAGCAACATTCTCTAATAAATTACTGTTTCATTAATAGAGCATTGTATAGGAATACTTTAAAAAGTTTTTTTTTTTTTGCTATTTATTACTGAACAATTTTTTTAAATTTAAAAAAAAAACCCTACTAATCCAGAATGTAAAACTCAGGTGGGGGAGAAGCAATAACATATTCATTCTACTGGCAGAATTAAAATGTTTCAAACAATTTTATATTTCCCACATGTACATTCCATAGTTCTTTGTGTTTGAAAAGCAGAACAAAGATTGGGTCCCAAAGTTCATGCTTAGAAATTAGTAAGCAAATATTTTCAGGAAAACATGATAATAAACTTTAATTCATGTTAAATAAACTATGATGATAACGCTGGTAATCACTGATAATTCAAGCTTATTATAGATGGCATGAGTGCAGAGAGAATTTTGAACCATCATATCTTGGTTTTTGAGTGTGTAAGTAGAGATATATTTATTTAATATGAATTAAGTGAATTCAACTAATTTATTTTTTAATAGTTTGTTTACAATTGTAGTTATTTATTTAATTGTTTTTTATTAGTTTCAAAATTCTTGTAATTCTGAAAAAGACTAATCAACTAATAAACTATTTATGTATCAAATAACAGGATATCGAAATAAAACTAATTAGATTTTTTTTACCAAATTATAAAAGAAAAAAAAAATTATCACTGATTTTTTTTTTAAAAAAATACTTATTTAACTACTCTGTATTTCTGTTTATCTGTCCGTGCAATCTTGTTAAACATTTTCCACTCATTTCTCTACCTCCATTTGAAATTTTGCATACATATGTATTCTTGACGATAGTACTTTTTTTTAAGTTTGCAAACAATTTTAGCAAAAAATTAGCAGAAAATTTACATTTTTAAATTTATATGGGGATGATGATGAGACGCAATGTGACTATTCCTTTATCGGAGTCAGAAATCTTTCAGCTACCATATCCAGAGAAACCTGTTAGCCACTTTACCTTCCCTTTCCATTCCTCACCCAAAGTTTTTCCCATATTCTTCTCTTTTCCTACTCCATTCCATTTCCACAACATAATCTTTGACAACTCCATGGCCTTTATATCTAAATCCCCCTTATCTTTTTCCAAACCCAGCATAAAAACCAAGAACCCATCTTCTTTACAATCCCCTTTGTTTATATTTATTTTCCAACAACTTCATTACTTAAACCACTAAACATCACATGATCACTTTCTCATACTAGCACAATAATTGTTATTAAACAATCCAAAACAAAGCAAAACTCTCCATATAGTAGTGCCATCTTGTGCTAACAAGAGCAATCAATGGATGCCAGAAGGCTTGTGCATAAAATGAGTAGGCACTAGATAGGGATTTTATGCACAAGCCTTCTGGCATCCATTGATTGCTCTTGTTAGCACAAGATGGCACTACTATATGGAGAGTTTTGCTTTGTTTTGGATTGTTTAACTTCATTACTTGTGTCCTTTCTACTTGCAAACATTTACATTCAATTAACAGATGCCTAATATTTTCTATACCTTCCTTACATAACTTGCAGACTAAATCACCCACATTTCTCCATTTATGTGTATATTCCCTTGTTGCTAATGATCCTGTTCAAGTCTTAACAGTAAACTGCTTTCCTTGCTATTATCATAAATTAACTCGCATTCAATATTCTGTTTATTTCTACATATATTTAAACTCTTTTTACTCTCCATACTAGTTCTCCAACTTCCTATTCTTTATTAATGCATCTATTCTTCTATCCCATTCTTTGCCACTATAACAATCCACAATTCTCCGAACATAATCATCCCACCTTTTGTATAAGTATACTGACATAAATTCTTTATCCAAATCTGCATCTTTCTCACATTCAGTATTCTTTACAGCACTGACATCTAGTGGTATCATATATAAACTTTCTGCAACTATAAAAAATTAAAAAGTAGAAAATAAAAACACTTGTTCACATATATGCACTTGAAAGTAAAAAATAATTTTTTTTTCAGCTTTCACAAATAAAAACACGGAGCAATCATGTTTGAAAGTCAGTTCCTGAAAGAAGGAATAGTTTAAATAAACTAACTAACATTCACTTCTAATAGATTAGCCATGATACAAGAAAGTGAATTTGGAATCTTTGGGAATCTGACTTACGAATCTCTAAATATGATCACCTCGTGCTTTTAGATGTGAACGCTAAAGCAAATGTATTTTTTAATGCATTTATTCGAATACAAATACTTCTTTAATTTCTATATATATATTTTTCTATGTGACAAAAATACAAAATGGATTTGCAAGTAATGTGATAGACTCGGAAATTAAGATTGGGAAGATTAGAATTTGCCCTTGTACTTCCTGTTACCAGTAACAAATTTAAATACATAGATACAACAAACAACTGTAAAAGTCATCTTTAACATTATTTCTTTCTCACAATAACACATTAGTTTTCTAAAATAACTACGAACATTTCTAGTAGGTATTATTAACTTTAGCAAGTCCGATTGCGAAAGGTTTTCAAGTCTACAACACAAAAGGATTTTTGTCTTTTTGCAACTTACACACGGCTGAGTACACTTTTGTCGAATACCACAAGAATCATAGCTCTAGTAGATTAATAAAATCTGCTGTTCTGTTTGAACAGTAAGATTGAATAAAACACCGACATAATCATCTCACTGTTTAAATAGAGTAGCAAACATAATCAATCTACGAGAGCTAGTATTCTAGTGGATCTCACCGAACATGCTTTCAGCCATGTCTAAATGGCAAAAAGAAAATAAAAACCATTTCATGCCACAGATATGAAAACGTTTCACAATCAAATTACAAATGCAAAAAAAAAATGAAAATTTAATATTAAACATTTCAAATTAACTTTAAAAATAAAGCAATCAGGATTATTTTAAAACTAAGATTTGATATGACTGAAATGTTAATAACTTAGAGTAAAATGATTTTTACAAGCCTTTCTTGCTAATTTTTAAAATATTTCCAAAACAGTAACATTTATATTTTAAATTTATCATGTAATATATGAGATTAAAAAATAACTTCCGTAGTGTTATTTAAAAAAAAAACATCTCCCAAAAATATTCGGGGATATAATTTTACTACTTAAACTTATTGCCGTAATTTATTTCTTCATAAATGTTACCAAAATTACACTTTTCTTTATTTTCCTGCAATATCCCATAAATACAATTTATCCAAACCACTTCAACTTTTTAGAAAATTCTGTATTTATATACCTTATGTTTTGACTATCCTGCAGTCTTCTTCAGAGCCAGTTCATTTTAATTTCTTTAAAAAAAAAAGTGAACTGGCTTTGAAGAAGACTGCGGGACAGTTGAAATGTAAAGTGTACAAATAAAGAGTTTTGCTAAAAAGTATTCAAAGTGGTTTTGGATAAATTGAATTTATTTCTATTATATTAAAAAGAATTACCTGGATTACAATCGGTCAGCAGAGAACAGATTGATAGAAGAACTTTGGCAATGGTCAGAGCAGGACTCCAGTTGTCCTTGAGGATGTCCAGGCAAATTACACCCTGGCTATTGATGTTACAATGATAAATGCGAGTACGGAAGGTTACCTTGGGTGGCTTAAAAGGATAATCTGGAGTAAAATGAATATCTAAAAAGAAGACACCACCCTCATAAACCGAACCAGGAGGACCAAGGATTGTAGAAACCCATTCGTATAAATTATCACCTTTAGGACCAGCACTGCAAAAAGAAAAGGTAGACAAACCTTAGCAACAACATATACTTTAAAAAGATTACATTCAATAAGACAAAAAATTTTTAAAAGGTTCAGTATTCATAAACAAACAAAAACAGACATTCAACAAATAATTCTCTAGATAATTATGTAAATGTTAAAAGGAAAAAATGACAATATATCACAAAATAATTTTAAATGATGGCTTTTAGGCAATGTCCAGAGATTAAAATGAGCACAAGGGAGTAAACCTGTTAAATAAACTGTGCTATTTAATTTTAAAATATGCAATTTTTTTCTTCACTTGTTTTAAACTTAAATATATATATATACACCTGATTAATATGGTTACAATATTTAACCTCAAATATTTTTCTGCTTACAAGTGTTCAAGTTTATGTTACTTTTAATTTAATAGTAATTATTTTTTGCATGCTAACTTATGTTAATATTTCGTATGATAATAATTATTGCTATCTAGGTATATTTATTGATTTGAAATTATCCCAAGTCAGATCATTTAGGCTTTCTTTGTTCTCATTTATCAAAGCTTATAATGATACTAGGAAAGTCAAAATTGAGAAGGGTTAAAACAGGGTGACCCCATATCTCCAAAACTTTTTACAGCAGTGCTGCAAGAAGTACTTTGTGGATTAAAATGCGAAGCTAAAGGAGTGAAAGTAAATGGAGATTATTTAAGTCATTTAGATTTTGCAGATAATATAGTTATTTTTGCAAATAATGCTTTAGAGCTGCAGAAAATGTTGCAGGAGTTATCAAATGAAAGTAGGACTAAAGATAAATGTTAAAAATACTAAAGTAATGTTTAATGGATTTTATCAAAATATGAAAATAAAGATTGATTATGATGAGTTAGAAGAAGTTAACAGTTACAAATATCTTGGTCAGATTATTAATACAGATGGAAACATAATGGATGAAATTAATCATAGAATTAAACTTGGTTGGAGTGCTTTTGGTAGAAATAATTTGATACTAAAAAGAAATGTGCCTATGTGTTTGAAAAGAAAAGTTTTTAATAAATATGTTTTACCAGTTCTTACTTATGGATTCGAGACTTGGACACTTAATAGAAGAGCAATACAGAGACTTCAGACCACTCAAAGAAGTAAGGAGAGATGAGAGATGCATGGTAGGAGTAACAAGAAGAGATCGAAAATGCAATATATGAGTAAGAGGACAAACAGATGTTACTGACATCATTTGAAAAAAGCAAAAGACTGAAGTTGGAGTTGGGCTGGACATATTGCTAGAAGAGATGATAATAGAAGGACAATTGAAACTAGATTCCATGAGATTGTAAAAGACTCAGAAAGAGACCGCATGTGAGATGGATGGATGAAATAAGAAAGTGTGCAGGGGTGATGTGGAGAAGAGAAGCTAAAGATCGGAGAAAATGGATTGAACTTGGAGAGACTTTCATCTTGCAGTGGACTGAAAATGGTTGATGATAATTATGCTATAATATCTATATTTAGAGGAACTGTTCTAACATCACCAAGTCTTATCATTTTTATAGAATTATGCAATAATTATTATTAAAATAATAGTTGCATTAAGAATATTATTCTAGCTATTAAACACAAAAATTTATTAAAATTTAGATCTTTAGGCCTACGTTATGGATTCATTAAAAAGAGGAATCATGGCTGGTTTTCTGACAATGACATTATTATTATTAGTGATCTGATTAAGCCGACCATAGTATTTTCCGCTAGGCAAAATAATAGACTAAATACAGAACTTCTTAATAAAGATTTGAATGCAGAAGTTCGGTAACTGACAAGAGATGGCTTAAAAATGATTTGATGCAATAAAACTGCAAAAAAGATCGTAGACATTCCAGATCATTTTTGGTGCCTCGAATGAAAGCCACAGATGGAACAGATAAATGACATCGCAATCCTATTAAATCCAACAATGGCATTTTCTTGTATGATGTCATTGATATTTTCATCTTGTGGATAATGAATCAAGAATTGAGATGACAATTTTTAATGATATATATATATATTCATTTAGATTTAGAGTAAGCTATCCAACTTTGTGAAATCAAAACAGCTATTTGTAATCTTAAAAATGCAAAGGTCGCAGGTCCTGATGAAATACTTAGGGACATTTTAATATATGGATATGGTTTAGTAGCATCAAAAATATTGGAATTTTTTTTAGAAATATATGGACCCATGAAGTTGTGCCATCAATCTTAAGAATGCTTTTATTATTCCAATTTTTACAAACAAAGGGAAGAGACGAGTTGCAGAATTAATCATAGAATATCATTATTATACATTACAGCAAAGGTACTCTCAAGAATTTTGTTGAATAGGTTGCTTCCAGTCATAGTGAATGGTTGCAGAGACTCAATGTAATTATAAAGATATCAAAAAAAAAGTAGTTTTTGTTGCCAGTCAAATGCAAAAAAAAAAAAAGAGTCAGGAGAAAAAGAGTGGCTTATAAATTGCTTTTACTGATTTAGCCAAGGCATTTGATTCAGTTAATAGAACAGTCCTATAGTAATGTTCGAAATTAATTGGTTGTCCACCAAAATTTATTAATGTTTAATGTGAAGAAATATTATTATTATTACTGATGGAAAATCTGAAGCATCTGAAATGAAAACAGATGTTATGCAAGGATATGTAGTTGTTCTAACATTGCTTTCAATTTTTATGACAGTGCTCTTTGAAATTGTTCCGTGGGCGGCCTAAACAAGCAGAGATTAAAATAGGCTATAAATTTGATGGGGAAAAAATTAATTTGAATCGATTAAAAGTGAAATTAAGAACTTCTTGGATTCTGGATTTATAGTTTGCTGATGTCTGTGCTATTTTTCCTAGTTGAATAAGACAATTAACAGAATGTTCTTAATGTTTGAAGGCAACATATAAAGATTTTAGTTTATTAATTAATGTTCAAAAAAAACTCAAGTACTTTAGCAGCTACTGCCACAAGAAAAATCCTCAGTGAGATTTGATTTGGATGGTGATCAACTTGAAAATGTAAACCAATTTAAATAGCTTGGTATTTTTGTAAGTAGAAAGATGGACTTAGACACTGAGTTTCCAAAATGACTCCAATAGGCTGGTGCTGCTTTTAATGAATTAAAAGACAATCACAGGGAAATTTAATTACTGCAACTAAATTAGCAGTATTAGGAGCTGTTATTTTATCTAATTTATTGTAGGAAAGTGAAACTTATTCGACACTATAGGTGCAATATAAAAGATTAGTAAAATTTAATTTAAGCTTGATATGCATTGTGAAATTTTAAAATTACAATAGATATATCATAAAACCAATCAATATATACTTCAACTTGTCAGATGTGATACTTTAAAAGTCCACTATTGTAAAATCATATCTTCACTAGATTGAACTAGTCCCTAATCATATCTTCAATGGATTGGACCAGTCCCTACCTTGCACGAAAATAGTGTAATGAAAATTACATTACAGAAATATTATACATTATTGGATCTCTAGTCTAATAAATGATTAAAATTACTAATATATATTCCTAAAAGGATGTTTTATAAGAAGATTGAGGTTATTTTCATGACAGAGATAAACCCTGCCCACATTAGCAGCGTTACCTCAAAGATTTCTAAAAAATGCAATGTCAATTATTTTCATTGGGAAGATATGGCAGAGTGTAGAATACATTAAGAGAGGTACAATTAGACATGGTGTTGACTTATTTCAGAAAGAGAAGCTTTCTGCTGATGAAATTAAAAGACAACATTATCAATTATCTAGAAAACCGAAAAATAGACCAGGGGTTCTACATGTGAACATATTAGCATCTCAAAGACTGGTTTGTATAGTCATTGCAAAACTAACTTCTATAATAGTTTTGCTTCCTTTTTGGAGATGGAATAACCATACTTGTTTATGAGTAGCAGTTCATTATTATTAATTTTGGCAAATCACTTGTTACATTTGCTAGAGATATTTATGGGATTCATAGTATTCTAGATATTCTTTATTTATATTGGTATAGAGCAATTTTTAATATATATATATTGTACGATTTTTCCTACATCCTAGATTTTCTATTGAAACCATATGATAATCTACTAAACATCAAATAATTGTTTTCCTGAAGGATTGTGATGATGATATTTTAATTATATATTGAACAATTTCCATGATCTAATATAAATATGATGGAATTAATCCAATATATAAATACAACCAAATAATTATACTAAATTTTCCCAAGGTTGAGAGCAGTTTCATTATAGTAGTCCCAAATTATTTATTATTTTTATGCAAGAATGTTCTTTGAATTTAACTAAAACTAACATCAGTTATTTGACTTGTAAAAAGTTTACATCACTTCTTGTATTATATTAAATATTTTATATGGTTTTGTTTTTTTATTTTTAATATTGTTTTGTTTTGTTATATTTTAAATTCCTCACACAAGATTTTTCTTGTAAGAAGTTCATACTATTATATTATTTACTTGTTATTTACTGAATAAATAATTATCAAATACAATAGAAATTCACTCCACATAGTAGCCCCATCCAGAGTATTTAATGGATGCAAGAAAGTTTGTGCATAAAATCTCTATCTAGTGCTTACTTAGCCAACATCCCCAGACTAGTTTCTAGCGTTTAGCTTTCATCAGAGAGAAGCCTTGGATCTGAGAGCACTGCATGTAAATCTTAGGATCTAATGCAACTCTCTAGCAGCCATCTTTTACTTTTTAGTTAACTATAAATCTATGAGTTCAAAATGAAAACACAATTATGTTTTCAATCCAAGCTCATTCACCTGTATAGTCATATAGATCTGAACCCAGTTGAGTATCTATACATTTTGGTGTCTTTGGTTTTTTAATAACCATAGTCACCATCATCCTTTGGCCAGGATTGGTGCTAATCCACTAAAATATTGCATGATTACCATTTCTCATGTTTACACAAGCTGTTAAAACAATAGAAAATGGTGATTGAGTGAAGTTTTAGTGGTTTAACACCAATCCTGATCAAATGATGATGGTGGTTATTAAAAAGCCCAAAGACATTAAAATGTACAAGAAACTGTCTTGGATTGAAAACATTATTGTTTCAATTTGACTTGTAGCTTTATAGTTAATTAAAAATGTAAAATATGGCTGTTGGAGGGTTGCATTAGATCCAAAGATCTAGCTGTGCTCTCAAATGCAAGATTCTTTACTGATGAAAGCCACAAGCTAAAAAGGTCTGGGGATATTGGATGAGTAGATACTAGATAGGAATTTTGATGCACAAACCTTCTAGCATCCATTGATTACTACGGCTTGCACTGAGTGGCATTACAGTTTGGAGAGATTTGCTACTGTTTTAACAATGGTGATCGTGTGATCAAATATTCTTAACATAAAAGCTAAATATATGGATTTCTCCTGGAATTAGAAGAATTTTTTCCAATTCTGAAATAAAGTAATGAAAAAAATTGCTCTAACAATGGAGAAATAAAAAAAAACAATTTTACAGGATAATTATTTTATATCATGCGCAAATATAAAGATTTTACATTTATTACAATTTTTTTTAAAAAATATGCATTTGATCACAAGTTAACAAATAAATGTTGGAAAATTAATATATATACTGTAAAGGGACGTCGGTTTTCACCAGAAAGAGGGTGCGCATCTCATTAGAATCAGACTTAGGGTCTTCGGGTAGAATGCTGGAGATGAAGCAATGAAATTCTAATGAAATTGTAAGTCCATGATTACATCTACCTTCATTACGCTAGCTCAATAATTCTCGGATAAATTTAAATGTAATTTAGACTAGTTCATCCCCTCTCATTCCTCTTTCAATCACCATTATGCCACGATATTCAAACTCATGAGGAATTCGCAATTGGCTCTCTTCAGGGATGGATTTAAACAAGTCATTTACTACTATGCCTTTATATAAGCAATGACTAATAAAATGTATTTCTAAAATGTTTATAATATTAACACATATATAAAAATAAATGTTATGTAGCTATTACTAATTAGTCTGTTTATTTATAAATATGAATGTAATATAATAGTGATTAAGTAGAGATCAGATTAATAACTCAATAATATTTAATAAACAATAAAAATGTGATATAAAAACATAAATAAAATAATGAAAAATAAGGATGAATTTTTATCATTTTAAAAGATTAATAATTAATATCTCCATTCCATATCCCATGATAAAATTTCATACCTTGACAATCTTTTCTAAAGAAAAGATTATAATTCAAACTAATATATATACAATATATAACAGTGAGCAAATTCAAAAGATTGCTAATTTAAATGACCTATTAATACATTTATAGTCATTCTTCACTTGTTTCATTATTATTATGAATCTCTTATTTATAATTGTAAAAATCTCTTTTATAAGTATTTGTAATAAAAATAACTGTATCATTCTGTTTACTATACTAATTAGTAAGAACAATAACTTTGTTTAACTAATATCTGTTAAATAATAATCAAAATTTTACTTCATCTAATTTAGATGAATTCTGTCAAACTTTTAAATAGGTTTATAAAATTTAATTTTATTTAATATTATAAATATATATATATTTAGTTTAATAATTTTCCCTTATAAAATTAAATTTGGATGCTCCCATTTCTGTAAAGATAAGATACTAAATTTGAAAATGAAAATCAATAAAAATAAATATATTAAAATAATATAATGATATATATAAATAAAAACTTATTTTCCTGAGCTAAATAAGAATGTTTTTTTTATGTTAATATTTTATAATCCTGGTGGAGATCTCCTGGCGTAGTGTAATTATCCATTGGTTTAGTAATCATATATTTATCCCAAATTGAAAGATTATCAGCATTATCCAATGGTTTTATTGTAATAAGACAAAATACATCCTTTGAAGATCAATGTTCTTAATCTCCATTTTTCTAGTTAGATGTTCTACACAATTAATATTTTAAATTGGCATGAAAATTGGTTTCGAAACCTTTACGATATAACGTTCTACTCCCTGCACATTGTAATATACTTTTAAATATATGTAATTATTTTAAACATATTTTTATGCGTAGAAAAACAATGTAATAAAATAAAGAAGTTACCAGAAATTCAAATAGATATTCTTTTTTATATATTACTATCTTCTTTCAAATTTAAAAGAAAAAAAATATTTTTCCTATAATCTATTCTGATCCTTAGGTTTTAATTTCCATATAAATGAATCAATATTTCAATTTGAAAAAGTTAAACCTTTTCTGATTTAGTAGAAATTCGATTCTAGTATAGAACAGTAATATCCATTAAAAGAAAATAATTGCTGATAAAGTCTTCTTTTCTCTTCTTCTTTATTGTTAAGAATGAATTGTTAATATCACATGTTTTTGTTTACTTGCTCATTGTTATAAAAACATTAAGATAAAAAAAAATTATAAAATTGTTTTGTTTGTTTTTAATTTCAAATCTGGTGGATTATTTAAAAGTTTGCATTTAAATAAGTATCGTTTTAACTTTATTTTTATCAAAATAAATATTAATCATTTATTTATTTTTGTTAAGTATATATATGTATGCATTTTATAATAGTTAAATATATTTAATAAATAAACAGTTTAGTTAAAGATAGTTATAAATGAGTGTATAAGTGTTGGGTTAGCTGGAAGTTACCCTTACAATACATTGGATGATTTACACCTCTAGAGATCTGGGGTGCTATTCCAAATGAGTACTTCGTCTATAACAATAAGTTATATTTTTAACAATGAAAGCACTTTAATTCTAAAACTGTAAATATGACAATCCTGAAAGAAACTAAAATCTAATTCTTTCTGATCTTGTAATGTGTAGGACTAAAATAAGCAATTGAGTGGCATTATTTATTGCTCAGGAATTCATAAGAAATTTGAGACACATGTAAGGACCAAAGAAAGTCTCAAATTAGCCCTATATGGTTATATAATAGTTATATATTGAAACAGACACGTTTCATGAATATATTTCAAGTTATTTTCCCCTTCCACCTAAAGTGATTGACAGAAGTAAAATAGATGTATATAAAAGAAACCAACTTTTCAATAATCTTATAAAAAAAAAATGTTTAAATTTAAGAGAAGAAAAAGAAAATCATTATTTTATATAATGATTAAGAGTTAAAAGAAAAAAGATAAAAATCATCACTGATTGTTAGAATCATGAAATAAATACATCTTTAAGCATTTAAAACAGGCATTTATTAAAATATTATATTTTAATTTTCGAAATGATGTTGTTGTGTACAAAATGTAATAATCGCTTGAGGAAAATTTATTAAATTGGAAAGCAAGGCATTATCTGCTAATCCCTTATCTGTTCCCACTAAAACTAAACGGTCCAATCACCAGGAAGAGAAAAGCACTCGAGCTTACATGAAAGCTTTTTGACAAATCAAATACAGTGGAGTCATGCTAGATTAATCCAGACTTGATCAGGGTATAAATAGTGGAGCTTGAAGTTCAGAAAAAGTTTATCTATGTGTTGTTCGGCTGTTTAGTTGCCAAGTGGTTTTAGGCAGTCACTTTTGGAATATTATATTTATGGCCACAAAGCTTATCCCAACTGAGAAATCTAGTTTTACTAAGTGTGCACCCTAATGTTGGTGGATGTTGAAAAGAAAAGTATTAATATGGGAAGCATAAGGATGATAGGCTAGTCATTAATAGCTTTCTCTCTATCTGCAGCCATGAATCTCCAAGCTATGCCTGGATGAATGCCAACAGAAATTAAATAATGCCATTCAGCCTAAATAAATCAACCCCTTTTTGAAATGCAATAGTGACCTGTAGGGGATGAACACACCGGATGAAAATGAAGATAACGATTTAATAAAGAATAAATCATAAATGATTATATTTTCATATGCAAATACGTTTTTATTGGGATAAATAATAAATGCTTATACATTTTATATACTAAATAGGTCTGTATTAAAATAAAGAATAAATACTTTTATCTTATTTGCAAAATACGTCTGTAATGGAATAAATCATAAATGATTATGTTTGATATACAAAATACGTCTTTGTTGGAATAAATCATGAATACTCATATTTTAGACACACGCTATGTCTGTGTCGAAATAAATCCTAAATACTTATATGTTTATAACTAAAACGTCTTTAATGGAATAAATCACAAATGATTATATTTTAATAAACAAATGTCTGCACTAGCACAGATCATAAATACCACATATATCAATCTGGATGAAGTATAAATGCTATATAATTGAAATACATCTCTAACTGATGGAATAATAAATGTTATGTACAAAACATGGTTATACCTGGAAGAATTAGAAAGGTTTAAGAAAATAATACACATTTTTAAAAGAAGGAATTACAAATGTTTATAAAAAAAATACAGCTGTAAGTGGATCAAGGATTAATATTTAAATCACAACTAAAAAATTAAAGGACACCATGGATAAATACATCACCAATGAGTAACTGATCAATGGAACCTAAGAAAATATGCGCATACCAGAAAATGGATCCTAAAGATGAACTATATAAAAAATGAACTAATGATAAACTTTATGGGCTTATTGTCCAAAATAACTATGGAGAACTAATGATCTTAACAAATGTTATGAAATAAATTTATTGTTATATAAAACCAATCCAGTTGTTCATCTTGCATCACTTATCATTCATTGCACTTGTTCACGAGAATCTCATGCCTCCTGAGCTATGTCCAGCATAACTAGACCTAGGTAAGTCAGGTTGTAGTGAGATGGAACTCTAGTGACGCCGTTTGGGGAAACCAAACACAAATTTCTAGGTGTTTCCAAGTCTCTATGGTGCTATATCCTCTGATGAGCAGAAAATATTGTTGTAGGTAGGGTGACATCTGTATTAGGGAAAGCCAATCAATGGTTTCTTCCTACAATATGTTCATCAGGAAATAAATACAGCCGATGTAAAGAGGTTGTACGGGTGTGTCCGGTTACAATATATAAGTAGATATTTTAATATTGCTCTTAAATCTGTTACTAAAAATATATTTTAATCTAATATTGATTTCTATTTTTGACTTAAAAATAATCAAATGGAGTGATTGCTCAGTAGCTCGTTAAAAAGTTTGAGCACCGGAAATGATATACTTGTGAGAGAACCATGGATCTTAACTACCAGAATCCGCCACCACACCACTGAACCAAATCATGAAGACAATTTATTTCCATTTTGAAAAGAACTCACAAAAAGAACAAACTTTGTAGGTAAAGAATGTGAGTACTATGAAATAGACGTTAATATTGGCGGTGGGATATATATATATATATGAGATTCCAGCACAGTGATTAAATCAAAATCTGATGCTCTCAAAAATATGAGACCTTTTTTTTAATACAACACTAAAACAGCCACAAAGATTAACAAGATGTTTGTAAACTGCTTTGTGGTTCCTACAGTAATCTTATTTTTTTAAAACATATTTCAGAATTCGGAAAATTTCTCAGTGCTCAAAACAAATCCCCCACAAGTGTAAAATAGTGAATTTATCCAGTTTATTATATCCTTTTAGTTCAGAAAATGTTTCCGCAATATGAATTCAGGACAGAAATGATTGTAAGAGCTTGTCCCCAACTCAGCTAAGTTTTGTAATTATCACAGATATTAAGTCTATTTTCCTGGAACAAGGTCACAGCTTTGAATTCACACCCGTCACTATTGTCTGCTCCAAAAGAAATGATGCTAAACACAAAGTTAAAGAGACCCGTCGCATTGCCAACAATATACATGCAATCAACAAAAAAAAATCGTGCATCCCCCTATCAAATAAGTGGCTCATTTAAATAAACTTATTTATATCTTATGATCAAACTTTATGTAAATCATCACTTTTGTGATTCTTCTACAAATCTCGCAATTTTCTACGTTGGTGGCCGAATGGTTAGCACAGCTGTCTTACAAGTACAGTTGTCCTGGGTTCGGCCGATGCTTTGAAACATGAGGGAAAAAAACCCAAGCTTTTCTTAGTATACAGCTTGTATGTGTTATTTATACTGAATTACACTTTTCTGAGAAAAATTTTAAAATATTGAAATTGCACATAAATTATTATAAAAAGAACTTATACAAAGAAACTTAATTTTATATGTTTTGAACAGTACGATAGCTAGGATAGAGTAACCACAATTGTAATAAATAAAATAATTTTATGCAACTTTATACTGCAACTAAATAATAAATAAAAAGTTCATTCTGGAGTCAAAAGTCAATCCTCAATTCTTATCAGTCCTTGGATTTAAGATGGCAATAATTAGTCAAAAGATTTATTAAAAAGTGCTTATCTTTCCATGAAAAAATTATTTCCCTCTTATTAAAGTTTATAATGCATCTCTAAAATTGAGATGCTGTAAAGTTTACATAGGGCTGGACACAATGCCAAATCATCGATCATTATGGGACTCTTGTTCTTGCCTAATTAATCTAGCATGCTTTCAAACAGAGAATTTAATCATATTCATATAAACATTTATAGCATAATAGCCAAAGCTTAATAGGCCAACAGAATCTCCACTATCTGTTGTCATGACAACTTCTATTGACAAATTATGATTTAATATAATGGATAAATATATCGATATGATCGCATCCAGTGATGGACTCATTTGAAGTTATGAAGAGTTCAGTAAAGTTTAAAGTAATTAAAAATTACATTAAGTAAAATTAAAAAATAAATAATTAAAATAATTAGGAAACTAAAAGTTACCCTACTGACAATGGTTATATACTTATACAATTACTAAGCATCTGAATCAAATATATTAATTTCAAATTGAATAAAAATTTTGTAAAGAAAAACACTTTTTAAATTAATAAATAAATATTTTAAGTAAAAGTATAAAATATTTAATATGAGACATTGCATTTAAGATCCTAGCGAATCCAGTGTGGTTTATCCTTTCAATTTCTTTACCTGGCAATATGTTATATTACATTTTTTTTATATTTTTTGCATAGAGTAGGAAAAAGTAAATTTACATTTTAAAAAATTAAATATAAAATGACTTTTTAAATGACAGTAGAAATCTCTGTATATAGGTCATATGGCAGTCAACTTAAACAGTCCCATATATCACCAAAAAAAAAATTTTTTTTTTTAAATTTTCATATTAACATTCTTTTCCTAACTACAATTACATTTAATATTTACACACATTTGTAGTAATACACAATGTTTGCGATATTAATTATAAAATCTATAGACTAATATCCTGATAACATATAGCTAATGGACATAGATATATTTACATAAACATATTAACTCAAAATCTGGATATTTCATATGTCATTTCATATTAAAAAAATGTTTGTGACAATTCTATTAACATTTTCTAAATCTGTTAAAATCAATTAAATATTCTTTAGACAAATTCAAAGAATCAAATCCTTTATTTAATTAGAGGGGATTTGAACCCAGACTTTCAAGCTCCCTTCAGTCATCCACTCCATCTTATTTAACCGGTACACATGATCACATACATGTGTACCGGTTGTATAAGATGGAGCGGATGACTGAATGAGCTTAAAAGTATGAGTTTAAATTCCCTCTAATTACACACAGTTTAAGTATATACATTGTACTTTATTTAAATATTACATATTCTTTAATTAGCAATTTTTCCTTTTGAGAGTTTAAATTTTTAGTTTCTTTGTTCCAAATAAGAATCTTTTAATTTGTTTCCTTTAAAACATACCTGTTGATTTATCCAAAAATTGTTTACTTTTGTTATAATGAGTCTTTTAAAACAAGTGGAAATTTAATAAGACCAGTGAAATTAAAAATATTTTCCAGTTTTGTGCCATAAAGAACTAGATTTTTCTGTTCCGACTTCAACACTGGAGTCAATATGATCAACATATATGTAGCATTTAAAGGCCTTTTTCAGCATTATAATTCTTTTTTTTTCTCAGCAATAGATTTCTTATAGTTTGTTTGTACACTAAAAACATATACTAATGACATTTTCAGTCAAGTTTGTTCTTCTATGTATACATTGGTGTTTTGGTATTAGAGCTGCAACATGGAGTAAGTATTAAATCTACTGCGCATGGTAACATTTGTATCAATCTACTGATAACTTTATAATCTTGGGATCTGACCAAAATAACATGTACACAGATCTTGTACACAACTTTTTTTTGGCAAAAAAAATGTACACGGATCTTGTACATGGTATTTTGGCAAGATTTACAAAGTCATTGAGAGGTTGATACGAACGTGAACAGGTGCAGTAGGTCTAATACATGCTCCGTGTTGCAGGACTAAAAATAAATAAAAGTAAAAACATAATATATTTATCATTTTCAATAAGAAATGTATAATTTTAAACAAGACATTTAAATATGTAAGACTTGGACACTAACAACATTTGAAAGCAAAAAAAATGTTAGTTTAAATACGCACCAACAAACAGTGAATTATTTTAGTTTTTAAATAATATTTATAAAAAAACATCAATTATACGTACAACTCTCACACTAACAACTTTTAAGAAAGACATTCTCAATCAAAAAAAAAAAGTGATTTGCGATCTTAATTAAATGATGCCATTCCACAAAAACATTGTTACTAAATAAACAGTAAATGATTTGGGTTTTTAAATAATATTTATAAAAACACATTAAGTATACTCATACGATATTTACCGTGTAATATATAACAGGAATTGTCACATTGAAACAAAAAATTTAAGATTACCACAGAAAATGGAGATCTGTACTAAAAATTTTCCATTCAAAAATGTAACACACGATTGCAGAGTATGCTGGGATTTTCAACAGAAATGCTAATAAACATATTTTTTTTGTAAACAACAACAACAACAACAAAAAATAGAACAAAAACCACGAAAAAAAAACATATTAAAATGAACAAAAATCACACACAAAAAAATACATACATATTAATTATGAGACTGAAAATGTTGAAATATTACAAAAAAAAAATCAGATCGTGTTGATAAAAAAAAACGTTTCCACATGGACAAGGATTTTCAACAGAAATGCTAATAAATGTATTTTTTTTTTGTTATCAACAAATTAAACAAAAAAAAAAGAAACAAAAATCACAAAAAAAAAAAATACATATTAATTATGAGATTGAAAATGTCAAAGTATTAGGGGGGGGGGGGAGAAGGGTTTACTCACAGGGTTTATTTCCTTTCAATTTGATGTCATTGTGACATTACCCATTTATTGTGGGTGTGAAAAGGCCTCCCTGTCTCTCCCCCTATGTTGTAGGTTTAATACCAAAGTACCTATATATATATAATTAGGTTCCCACCACTAATTTATATATATCAGTAGTCAAACCTCATACAAGTTGCTAATATATATTTTAATTAACATATAGGGAATGTAATGCTGGCAATCCTCAATTCAAAATCAACTTTAGTCATAGAAGTCAGTGTCTACTACATGCATATGGACCATGGAATAACCAGAGAACCCCATGCATACTTCTCTAGTAAATTCCTAACTTAATGAGTATGGAGACTAATAGAAACTGCTTCTTTTTTTTAAGCTGTGTGTATTTCCAGCTATTGATAAGAAATAGCAAGAAACATACCAATATGATAATCAGACGAGATTAAAGTAGTTTCATTTTTTATCAATAAAGAAAACAACTTAACTTTAAAAAATATAATTTCTCAATTAAAATTCTTTTGTAATCTCTTGAAATTATCACATGATCACCAAACATCACATTAGATTGGAATTCTTATAATTACATGTGAAAATTCATATCAATAGACACCTTTGTTTTAGACAAAAAGTTTTATTTCTTCATTACATTACAAATTTATATTTTTATCAAAATCAGAAATAAATCAAATTAAATATTTCAGGATTTTATTTTAAATAGTTATTACCATAAATTTTGTCTGTATTCATTTCCTCTTTTTGTTTAACCTTTAAATATATAAATATACCCCTAACAAAGTCACACATTTACTGTGCTATGTGCCAAACACGTGTCTCAATATAAAAAAGATTAAACTATGGATGGATAGATCTTTGTGACAAATGCAATCTCAACAAAAATGGACTTCTACAAACAGTGTACAATAAAATATGAAAATAGATCTTTAAAGACAGCAAGTATGTGCTTATTTAAAAAGTAACAATAATTTACACGAGCCATATAAACATATATACTCTTTATCAATGCGACATAACAGCATTAGAAACATTTTACTTAAAGTTGACAAGAATCTCATCTCAGGGCAGCTTTAGAGCGTTCCATCATCAGATTTTCAATTGGATGGATGGTTGAAGAGTTGGAGTGTGGAATGGATTGAAGCCTGTCCATTAAAGTATGAAGATTGGCTATCTTAATATATATCTGAGTACTTATTGCATATATGTGTAGAGATGGTAATCTGGACTAACTGATGATTTCTGGTTTAGCATAAAATACATATATTGGTGATTATTTATCTTTTCAACATATATGTGTTCAAGTGTCTCAGTGTTATGAGATAGAGAGGAGAGTGGTGGGTCATGTGAAAGTCTGTGCGCATATATCCTATATATTAAAGATGCTTTATAAAATTATAAAAATATAATGGCAAGATCAAAAGACAAATCAATATGTTCTTCAGCTTACTGAAAATGATGTGATTAGTTGGAATGAATGTGCGAGATGAACGAACAGTGAACAGACTTCCTAAAAAAGTATTTTACGGCAAATTTGAGCATGGATTTTATTATAGAGGCAACCTCATTTACCATTTGATTATCTTTTAAAGATACTAAAAAAAGTGCTATATGGCGTGTACAGAATAAAACAAAGAACTGTTGGAATCTTGAAGAAAAAAATTTGCTGCAGAAAAATCAAACATTTAAATGGACTGTCTTGTGGTTCATTTCATCATCACAATATTTACCTCCAGTGTTTTATTATTATTTATATCTTTCTGTCTTTTGAAGTGAAATGACAGACTCTTTTGTGAGTGTCTGCTATTAATGAATTGTAACTAGTGGGGCTTAATTCTCTGGAAAATGCAGCCATTTTCTCCTCTCGACTGTGACTGACTGCTTCCGACCGCTGCTTGTTAAGCATCTCAGACTTTTTTCATTAGCTACGCTAATTTACGTAATTTATTTTAAAAGTTCTTTTTATAATAGTTTTATTGTATAGTAAATATTCTGGGGCAAAAATAACAGTACTGTCAGTGCAATGTACATGATTTAACTAAAATTTAAAATATTTGCACTGTCAGTATAGCAACACTATCACATTTCATGACGTATCTTGTGATGCAGAGTGATATCTTAAAATGTTTGTCAATAACTAAACTACATCAATATGTAACATGTGTTAAAGATACCACAGTAATTTGGGGAAAGAACCAGTCACTTTTTCACCAGGATATTGAATTAGATATAAATTTGAAAAGATGGTAGTTCCCGTCATGGAGCAGAATCATTTCTTATTATAGCTGCCATTCTACATTTCTCATTTTTTTCACATATTATGGCAGTCATAATAAAAAATATAGTTTGCATTATGATTTATAGCTGATATCTCTTCACATTTATTTATATATATATATAGCAACTATTCTTCTAACAATGCATCACAGACCCATAGTTCATTCGCACACATACCCTGATAGCACAGATATATAGATACATCATTGTCAGCAACAATACCAAATTAAAAGGATACATAATAATGAGATTAGATAATACTAAAATAATAGACAAATTTGATTGTAGTTAATAAGAAAAAAGGTAATTACATATTACATAAATTACAACTCTCTTAATGAATATGTAAAGATTCTTAAATTTAATCAAATCTACTTGACTTAGAAAATATCTAACAATCCCTTAAACTAAATTCTCAAACAAAGGGTATGTATTTACTTCATTAGCAACAAAAAGTTTATTTCCTTGAAATTACTAAGATCATAAGAAATTTAAACAAACCACTAAAAAATATATATCCATGACATCAAAATTTAATCGTTTCTGATTAAATATACTAGCTTATTCATAAACAAAACAGCAATCAGGGTTAATCATTCCAATATATATATATCACAATGTAAAATTTAAAAATGATTGGATTTTCCTGATTTTTAATTATCATTCAACTCAATCTATATCAATATAGTTTTTTCTTCATTTAAAAAACTTTGACTTTCTAAATGACATCAAATTATTTATTTAAACAGCTGTTTTACTGTTTCATTTTGAAGTTCTAATTACAATAATCATATTATCTGACAAATAATTTTTTTTGAATATTTCTCCAATTATTTATTAGATTAGTGATAAATTATGGATGTCTTCTGAAAAAACTTTTCTTTATTAACACATGACATATATTTTACAGCAATCTTTTATTTATTATAGATCTAAGTTTGCTTTCAAATAGTTCTCATATTTTAAAACTTTTGTAGCTATTATCTTCGAAAGGCAGTGTACATTTTTGCCATGGAGATCAAAAGTTTTTGTTTTATTATGTTAAATATAGAGCTCATAAATAAGCTATTAATTAAGCTTTGCAGAATATCCCCAACTCCCAGACCCGTTTCTGCTACTGGTGTCCTCAGTGAGGTGCTAGGATATTCAAGCATTAGATTAAAAATACCAGGACAAGCACATCACTTTATCTAAAGGATAACTATTAAGTAGAAAATCTGAAATTTTCAGACATTCATGTTTTCCAATTCAGCTATCTAACTTAAATAGTCATATGGGAATAAACCAAGTTCAGATACCCCATATATTAATAACTTTAGCAATATAAAATCACGAAAGCCTTAATAGCAAAAAAATATAAAATTACATTAACATTTGTAATACAAGCTTGTTAAATTAAATCATGTGACATATGACTTGATTTCTTTGTAATTTTTGGTTTATTATTGTGATTTACTGTAACGGATAAATACCAAATAAAAAAAAAAAATCTGTTTGGAGACTGAAGCTCGATCAGCTGTTTGATAAAATCACATCTTGAGCACTTAACAATATGCTTATTTTTATTTTAATTAAATTTTACATAACTAGAAACCAAATGCATTATGGCATATGCCCAATTAAATGTAGATGGCTTTATTTCCTCTTTTGTTTTGAGCATGTTTACCTTTAAAAAAAAAGTCATGTACTGACAGTATCTATATTTAAGGTTCCTGATATTTTCTTCATGTAAGAAGCATTGATATAATTGCATAGAGATTATAAGTTGAAATTAGTAAAAGACTATTAATGGCTTAAACATATTTTAGTTTTTCATAATTAAGTACCCCTTTACTCTGTACAGTAAATTCAATTAGTCCCCCAAAATGCCTCACAAATCGTAAGTTTTACATAAAGAATAAGAAACCATAATGAGTTCTTATGGAGAAAAAATAATTCATTATCTTAACTTCAAAACATACAAAAACCTGATTAAAAAAATAAAGCTTCAAATTAAAAAAAGGGATAATTAATGAATAATCATTTTACTAAGCATATTATTTATAAAAAAATATTAATCTGCGAGTAAATATACTGAATTAAAACATATCAGTAGTCATATTTTTTTTTCCCCAATTTGTAATTTTTTGATTGGCAGACTGCCATTTTGTTTTTCTTAGATAGCCGGAGAACAATATTCCCTGAATCAGGATTCATTAAATTAAAATAAAATGTAGAAAAAAAATAATACTAATAACTTTACACAACGCAAATTTTAACATGTATGTTTGGTGTACTTTTACGTTTTATTATCGTTTTTATTTTTGTAACATTAATAAAACTTTGAATTTTTTTTTTTTTTGCAGCAGCATTGGTTAATTTTTTTATTTTTATTGAAAAGCCAACAGTTCGCGAATTTATTTTACATAAATGCACGGAAATTAAATGAAAATTAGATGAAATGCAAAGTATAGTTGATTGCTGTAATTTTAACAGTGTAAATGGCTAAATCTTTTGGGTGTTTTTAAACATTTTATTTTTTATGCTACTTATAATTAAGTTTCACTTAGAGTGACGTCTAGTAAATTCTAGACAATTTCACCGATGTCATTCATTACAACATCGTATATAGTAATTTAAAGTGAGAATTCTACTCTCACGCTTTACTCAACAGTACTTCAGATTTGCTCATATAAAAGAATTTGAGTTGTAGGAATAAGAGGATTCCTTTTATTCCTGCATAAATACTATATCTTGTATTGTGAGGTGAAGTATTCATTTATTATTTAACACTCGCAGAAGATGCATGCACAATTAGCTTGGAAGGCTGATCTTTGAATGTGTGCTCATTATAAAAAAATTGCCATTATTTTGAATATGCCAAAAACAAATTATGACATTGATTTAAAATATTTTTAACTTATATTTAGTCAAGCGTTAGTGGCCGAGTGGTTAGCACAGCTGCCTTACAAGCAGTTGTCCCGGGTTCGCTTCCCAGCCGATGCTTTGACACGTGAAAAAAAAAAACAAGAAATATTATCACAAAAATTGTATTGCAAATTACAATTGATAAGAATTTCAATATCAAAATTGATAAAGTAAATATATTTTAGCTAATGAACGCATTTAAAAATTTACTATAAACACACTTTGTTATTATACTCGATCAAAATATGTTTTTGATTAATTATTGTACTGAATGAAATTTGCATTTTTTCACTTTTGTAACCATTATTGATGAAAATCTTTTTTACTTTGAAGATGTCATAAACGAAATCACTGAAGGTATTGCAAATAATGGATGAAAATTAGGAAGTACATTCATCATATTTTAATTCTAAAATGAAAACATAATATTGTATGATGTACCTTTTTGGCATAAATGTCACTATTTTATCCTCAGATGATTACCTTTAATAAAATCATTATCCTATTATGTCATAAATCTAACAGAATGGTTATCACTTAAATAAAATGTTTTTAAAAAAAAACTTTCAATTTTTTTTAAGGATTGTAGTCATGAATAATTGATTGTAGATCAAAATAATGAATACAAATTGATGACAATCGCTATGGTGAATCTTCACACAAAGATCTGTCATATTCCAGAATGAGGATGTATCTCTAAATTTGAGAAATGAAAATAAAACATATTAAGGGTCCCGTGCTAGTACTGTCACTGGTCAGGCCAGCAACACCTGAAGAAGAGGGGAGAAAAATACCTCTCGAAACGTTGTGCATATACTTACCTGTTTGCTGTGATATTACTAACAGTTAGTGCATATACTAACCTGTTTGCTATGATATTACCAACATTTGTTTGCTGTGATATTACTAACAGTTGGTGCATATACTAACCTGTTTGCTGTGATATTACTAACAGTTGAATGCATTTGGAATATTTAACTAAAATTAAACTTTTCTAAAGACATTCAACACACATATTAGATGATGGAAATAGTCCAATGTAAAAATACAATTAAGAGGGTAGTTTATTAATTAATTCTCCTTTACGTCTATATTTCTTCTCCATCTGAAGACAGATATAAAAACTAGGTAGGAAAATATTGCAACCGAGTAATAACACTTGACCATCAGGTTATACTCTAAATTTAATACTCATTACTTAGTGATCATACTTGCCTTCAAATTGAGACATATTTGAGGACTGGTATCATTCTACCATTGCTTTCCATCCTCTTAATCCAAATTCTCCCCTCAATTTTAGAGTTAATGTTTTCAGCTTTAATAAACTGTAACATAATGGAGGTGAATAATAATGCATTCTTTAACCTGAATCAATTAGATATTTTTTAAAATATATTAACAATCTTTTAGATGATTTCAGTCCAAGTGACATTCCCAAATGATAGGGCCCTGATAAGTAGCTGCGATTCCTATTCCTTCCTGTCAATCCTGAATACATATTTACAAATTATTATTTTTTTTATTATAAAATTTTAAAATTCAAATACAGTATGTGGTTATGAAAAAAAAAAAAATACAAATTTGCTATCATGGAATAAACTCAAAATAAGCTTTTAATTTACACACAAATAGCACTAGCAGAATTGAACTTGGATGGAGTGATTTTGGCAACATAACTTAATATTAAAAGGAATTTAAATATATATATATAGGAATTATGCCCACGTGTTAGAAAAGAGGTTTTTAATAAATGTGTTTCGCCAATTCTTACTATGGCTCCTCCGAGACTTGAATACTTAGAAGAACAATACGGAGACTTCAGACCACTCAGTGAAAAATGGAGAGAGATGTGTATTAGGAGTAAAAAAAAAGGGATCAAAATGAAATACTTGAGTGAGAGAACAAATTAGGTATTAACAGATACCACGGAAACATCCTTCAATGGACCGACAATGGTTGGAAAATGATGATGATTAACACAAAGATACTGCAATGAAAAATGATGTTCATGGCTCGGTGCAGTGGATCGCGGCTCCGCAGTTACGATGTTCGAATTTATGAGCTCTGATCAATAAACAATTTGATTATTATCTGAGATGAGTAATTTTTTTACATTTATTTGCTAATAACAGTAAGTAAAATAATTTTAATACCTAAATCCAAAAGTGACGGAGGATTTTTTTCCCTTATATTTTTAGCCAGAAAACATAACCTTGTAAGATTTGACAAGTAGATTTTCGCATTTAGGTGAGGTTAGGTTCTACAATT
This sequence comes from Epiperipatus broadwayi, assembly GCA_028023455.1. NCBI lineage: Eukaryota > Metazoa > Onychophora > Udeonychophora > Euonychophora > Peripatidae > Epiperipatus > Epiperipatus broadwayi. The sequence goes on along the minus strand of JAQFVV010000119.1, from coordinate 3,789,360 downwards.
GCGGATACTGACCCCCCCCCCCCAATCAATTACTGTTTAAAATTTGGTTCTTGATATATAATTTCCTCTGGCATCTAATACATGCATAAAAATGTGTATACACAGGTTTAACGATTTTAAGCAACAAGCAAGCACACTCAAATAATATTGATTATCCTTTCTTCAAAAGTAAGATATATTTAGTCTCTTAAAGTGATTACATCCTGACATATAGGTCTGTATCCGAAATGATTATTAAATAAATAAATAAATAGATATATTATAGCCAATTTGTAGGCGAACAAATAACTCTATTAAAATGGAATTACAATAATTATGTGTTAATTATGTATAATCCTTTCTTTTTGTAATACTACACTACTACTCCAATTCTTCATGCGAATGCAAATTTTTAAATAACATGATGGGATTTTTAATAAGTGGGCAGAATCAAGTGTTAGAAAGATAAATAATCATAAAAAAATGGGTGGAGAAAATAAATTTCGTCTTTTTTTATCGACCAGATCATAAAAACTAAATTTATTATAGGACTAGATTAGAAAACAAATATTTTTAATCCGTTTTAATGTGTTTACGCAATAATTCATCGAGTTATAGAGACGGAAGATTATTTATTTATTCGTATGCACAAAACAAAGAGAAAATTGTAATTACCAACTTATAAAAGTTTAAAAGTTAAAAAAATAATAATTTCAAAATACCTCACTTATTAACATTTCATCCTAGCAATATTCCGCAGGTTGAGATTTCATCTCAGTAAGAAAAATAATTCCTTTACATAGATCCATAAAATATCCTCTTAAAATTGTTTAAATGGTATTTATTATTAATCTATTTAGAGTCGACTTAGAGGGAAAGGCGACAATTGACATTCCGTTGTTTTAAGTAATCGAGATGGAATAAATTGAAAATTACTTTTTTTATATATGTAGAAATAGAAAATAGGGTTTTTTTTTTGGGGGGAGGGGGGTATTTAAAATGATATAAAAAGCTATTTATTTTATACGCGCGCATTAATGGACTATATGCTTCCAAATGAAAGAAAAACTATTTCTCTAAAATGCCGGATTCGATATGCAATTATCAATTAAGACCGAGTCGTATTTACATTTAAAAAATAATCAATAAAATGTATCTTGGTTTTAGTCTACTTAAATGCAACATGTTAAGCTCTAATAGAATTGAAATATAATGCCTCTTTTTCTTGATATATATATACATTTTTTGTTTATAGTAAAATAAACTCGTTTTTAAAATAAAATACTGTATAGTTGGAATTAAAAACCAAGTAGAAAGCGTTCTGTTATTGTAGAGATATTGAATATAATATCTGTGTGAAAATTAACTCGATCAATTTTATTACACGTGTCTATTTACACATATCTTACCATCTTTATTTTCAAACTTATCAATCCGCTGCAGGATAAAGATCCTTCAGAATTTTTAACTACTGCGTAACTTTTCTACACATATTTTCAACAAATACTTTTGATCTCTCCCTGCTAATCCCAACATGTTTCCCGGTATCCAAGTCTAAGATCAAATAAATAAACATTGATGAAATACGTCTAGTAGTAAATATATAAATCTTAAACCGGATTCCAAACGATTGTAAAAGACCTAGAGAAAGACCACATGTGAGATGGATGAAGTAAGGAAGTGTGCGGGGGGGGGGGGTAATGTGGAGAAGAAAGGCTAGAGATCAGAGAAAATGGTTTGAAGTTGGAGAGACCATTCTGCAGTGAATCGATAATGTTTGAAAATGATATATATATTTTTAAATACTTTTTGTTTAATTTGAGGCAGATAAAGCAAATAAACAAAACAAAACATTGGAACAATTTTGTTTGTTTTATGTAACTTTAAATAAAAGTGAGGGGAAGGGATCCATAAATTACTTTGATCAATACAGTTTGTGATCAAACTAAATACTCTATTATATTATATTCTTGTTTTAATTAATATCCTCCATAAAATTGTGGTCCAACGAAAAAGCATTTTTTTTTAAAATATTTTTCATGTCAATTATTTTTTAGTATTCGGAGATATCTAATAAAATAATTTAAAATCGGTTACAAAATTTTTGTTTTTAAAAGGAAATTTTATGTAAACAAATCAAAGAGGAATGACGATTTCATTCTTCATTTCTTTTTCTATTTTAATCAATTGTAAGTGACCCTATTTTTTTACCCTCAAATTAAATGAAAGTGTATCCTTAAAAAATAGAGTGCCATCTATTCTGCAAGAATAAAACCTTACCAAACAATGCGATTTGAAATGTGGCTTACCAACACTCTTAACGGCTAACAACTCTGAAATATTGCATTTTCATTGAGATCAAATATATACAAAATTTAAAGAAAACTGGTTTGGCAGAAGGTTAAGAATCGCTTATAAAAATTAACTCAAATAAGTAGAATTCTTAAGTTGAATAAAAACATTTAAAAAAATCTTATTTTCAAACGCACAATCTTAAGTTTAATTCTATGAAAAATTATCAAACGTGTTGTTGTTGTTGTTTTTTTTTGAAAAATAAAAAGTATAAATAAGATTCGAATAAGAATCTGGATGAGGAATATAGAAGAGTTTGTTTAAATGCTACCCATACCCCCTCCATAAATAAACATATTAATGAAAATAATTAATGTTTGTGGATCTATTTTCAAATTATAATCATAAACATTTTTAAAAAAAACCTATTATTTTTTCACTCTAATTGAAAAATTATAATTTTCAAAATATGCCAGAATTCATAAAAATGTTAAATGGGATGTATAACATGCGACATATCCCTACACAGTAATTATATGAAATAAGGATTTTAATTTACTCATGTATATTAACCACAATTTTCTTATTACAAAATTTTACGGGGGGTGGGGTGATATTCCATTACTATCTTGATGTATAAACATATTTCACTAAGTTAAGACTTCCAAATGATGAAATGATGCAAGATAAACCTATTTATCATCATATCAAGTTTTCAAAGGGGACGGAAAAATGCTGATGATTTCAACGGACTTCTCATGACCAAAGTAGTTAATAAAATCAAATTAGAAACAGTCAGAACGTTACAAGATAAAATAATGGCCACTGACATAAATATTAATAAAATTTACAAATTTCAATGCTTTTATTTTTTGTTTGTTTATATATACTTTTTTTTTTTGAATAGCATACAATTAGAGTACACTGAAGCCATTGTTTTAATCCCACTTTGCATACGTCATACATAATAGCTCACCTTTAAAATAGAATACATATTTTTATTGAATTACAAATGTAATTTACGACACACACACACACATATATATAACACGAATGGTCATTTCTATGTGTGTAATATTTGGATATCACTTAAGATAGAAATATTTAATGTGTGGAGTCACCCATTAATAATTATTTAATCAGCAAACACTTTACCTAGAACAGCTAATGAAAGCCAACTGCACCAGATGACAGGTTAAAATAAAAACTGTCACACTGATTGCAATCAAAAGGAGGATACTCTTTTGAGTGTCATTCTAGATCTAATAGAGATCAAGCACTACGTTTTATTTTTATGTTTACACTACTGTTTTCATTTAAAGATGTAAGAAATAAAGAATAGCTAACATATCAATTTTCTTATTATAAGAAATCCATCTATTGGTACATTATGTATATATTATAATATATTTTTAAGAGGTATTTTAGATGAAAATATTTAATGCATGGAATTATCCATTTATAATTGCTTAATTAGAAACCCCTCAACCTAGAACATAGTTGGAAAGCCAACTACCCCAGGTCAAAAACTAACGTCACACTGTCATGCTGAATGCATTCAAAAAGAATATTCTCTTTTGAATGTCATTCTACTGCTAATATAGAGAACAAGGCAATGCAGTATATATTTATTTATAGGTGTAAAAAATCAAAATATAACGTTTCAATTTTCTTTCTTAAAATATAAACAAAATTTTAGAAAAAATAACACAAGGAATTAGACTTTCATCACAATTCCACATATCCCTTTTTTACTCAATAACCCCCCTCCCCCTGTGGAAATGTAATAGGCAGTCTTGTATTCAGCAAAATGCAGTCTTTTTAGTTGTTCCGATGCTTTAAGATCTTATCAACTTTAGAATCTATAGTCACCCATACTTGTTGAATAATATTTCTGTAGTGAAATTTTCACTATATTATTCTCATGCAAGGTACAGACTGGTATTTATTCACATTTAACACCTTGTGGAATGGTATAATCATAAACATGATCAAAGACATGTGAAAAAGATGTACAATTCCCGACATACATATTTTGTGCTAAACCAGCACTCATCAGGTGGCCCAGATCACAATCTCTTACACATATCTTAATCAGTGTTCAGTATACACAGATAGCCAATTAGTACAGTTTAATTGATATGTCAAATTTATCATACTTCCATAGTGGTTTGTGTCAAAGTTGTAAGGGCAGTAAGTTTGACAGATCAGTTAAACTGTAGTAATAGGCTATCTCTATATACTGAACAATAATAAAAATGTGTAAGAGATTGTGATCTGGGTCAACTGATGAGTGCTGGTTCAGCGTGAATTCATGTCTTTGGTCATATGTTTATGATTGCATCCTTCCACAAGGTACTAAAAACAGATAGAAAACAGTCCTTACCTTGCGTAAAAGTGGTGTAGTGACATCTACACTACAGAAATATTACGTATTAAGAGGATAATTTCTAGTCTAATGAATGACTAATAAAAATAATTAATCCCTATTTGTTGTTACCCATTTCTGATTTACTGTGACGCATTATAAGAATGTTTTACAATTCTTTGTTTTCTGAAATTATGAAATCAATACTTTATTTTAGCGTTTAAGAAAGACATTTACGAATTTTCTTAAATTTTGTAAAACTTTTAGCTTTATGTTTAGAAAATGTTTCATAATAAAACATTTTATATTAAAATTTGGGGAAAATAAAATCTATATGCTTTCAACATGATTGTGTATAGCACTTTGTGACAGGAAAAAATGGGTTGCCGCCATATAAATTTATGAATTTAAAAATTAAATTTTTTTATTTTTTGTCTATCTACATTTTTTGGATAGGATATAAATGAAATAGTACATTTTCACTTAATGGGTACCAATACAAGACATATCATAGCTTCACTGTACTATATTATTGACAAATTAGAAAAAAAAAGTTCCAGACGGAATTGTATATATATATGGAGGGGGACACATCATTAAAAATGTCTTGAAACTTGTTTTACATATTCTTAGACTTTAAAACCTAAATATATCTATATGCTGACCTATTTCCAGTTTTATTGTTTTTCTTTTTAAATAAGTTCTTTATAATTAGTTGACTGCCCACTATAAATAAACTCATGGTCGATAATCTTACAAGCTATCTCTTAAATCTTGATTCATTTTTAAAAGATAACCTTGATCTTATTAATAGACAGGAATAATAGGCAATGCTTATATGAACTGATACATTGAATCATTCATCTATATATCAAATAACTAAACATCATGGCAGGAAATAATAAAACATTCATTTATGCAATAAGAATAAGATTAAAAAGATGGGATTACAGAATGGTAGAGATGATTTATGAATCTTTATTAATAAAACAGAAAATCATTTACTGCATAATAAAACAACTTTTCACAACTTACTATTTGAATACACATCAGTGGATCCTTTATAAATATTTTCAATTGAGTAATAAATTATTTTGGTTGCAGATTAATTGATTTATTCAGATATTACTTGGTTACATATCTTAAATAAATAAATAAATAACTTATTTATAAAGTCACCTATCTTCCCCCAATCATAGCCATCTGTGAAATCTAAGGATAATAGTAAACCTTATTTATATATAACATGCTTTAAATGTAAATACAGATATTTTTTGATACAATTTCATTTTAAAACTATACATATTAAGACATCAATAAAAATAATTAATACTAAAATAGAAAATGTAATCATGAAATAGAAGAAAAAAACATTCATATATACATGTACTCAAATCAAATGAGCATATGCATGAATGGGTTTCCTCACTGTCAAAAACTTTTTTTTTTTTTTCAATTTTATCACATAAAAGGAAACACTTCACACATTTTCTGAAAGACTGTTAAAAATTTAGGATCATTTGTGTATTTATTATATGATATGAATTTTAAATAAAAACCAAGTGGTGGTAACAGCTTTTATAAATTAAGTTTATCCAATGTATAATAATACAATGTAATTTAAAAATAATAGACAGTAAAACATCAACAAAAATAATTAACGCAAAAACAGAATAATGTACTTACAAAAAAACAGTGGTAATATTGAGAGATACACATATGTGCATAGATGTTATTTTCTTTATCTATTACATCAATTATTTTACTTCATCACATAGAATCACCACCATCATTAATCAAATGATAGTATCTCCATATCCAGTGAATGGTACTGGTATAGTTTTTCCCACTGCATATATTAACAGCAAAAAAAAAAAAATGAATTTAAAAAAAAAACCTGCTATAAATTACTTTTGAAAATTCAAAACAAATTTTAATCCATAGATGGCAAAGTTTTTGAATGACAATTACAAAAGTTATCAGAAACTAAACAATAATCAAAAAGACAAGATATATGCCGCATTGTCCTTTGATCAGACAAAACCAAGTTAAATAATTTTCTTCATTTGCTTACTATTAGCATTATTTCACAAAATTGTTGAATATTTATTTCTCAATATAAATTAAATGTTTACATTATGTTTTATTTAAAATAGTTTCTAAAATAGAAATTATTCAAGTGACACACCTGACATCAACCAGATCTGCCTCCTGTCAAAACCTTGTTTGAAATCGTATCTTATGGCTATTGTTCACTATTTATTATTCTTTTTTTTTTTTAAAAAAATGATGTTTTAGATTTCAGATAACTTCCATTTTTTAAACATGCTTTTAAAAAAATATTTAAAAAATATAAAAAAATAATAAATTTCATTTATTTTTAGTGGCAAAAAAAAAATATTGATGACTTAATTCGATACTTGGGAGACATTTTACAATTTTTATTTAAAAATTTATAGATCGGATATGATGAATATAAATTACTGTAATAGTTTCACTGTAATTGCCATCACAAGACTGACTGCAGCCAATGGGTAAAATAAAGAATTGACATTGTTCATTACTGTTGGTTGTAAGCTAAAAATTTATGAAGTCGAATTTACAAATTTTATTCAAGTTTTTAATTCTTTATATATTTTCCACAAACCTCAAGTTATTGAAACTATAGGCATGTAAAAAAATAATTTACTTACATTGACGGGTTTAAAATAATTTCAAAATTGTACTTTTATGCCAAATTAATATCTTAGAATTAACCTTACTTTTCAATCAAATCTGTGCATATAAGATAAATTAAGCATTTTGATTGGACATGTCAACTGCTTGAATTTCTGTCCATTCAATAAATAGTGTTATTTTTAAGTTAATTTTCTTTTATCAGCTGTCTTCTTCAGATATATTTTTTACACGAAAATAATACTAGATAGGTTTTTATTTGAAATTAATGTGGTAAATTTATGCAATATCAAAAATATTTACAGCTATTACTTATCACTATGTGGTATTTAAATTTTCTAAAACTAATTATAAAATCGATAATAATAAAACTTTATATTTAGATATTAAAAACATTTTCTATCTTTTACTGTAACAGCAAAAAAAAAAAACACAATGGTTTAATGCTCATAAAGTCTACTCTTAAAATGACATAACTGGACCCCAACCCATGATGACCTCCAGGATCAGACATTCTTATCACTGCACTAAATCAAATAGGGTCACTAGAACAATGATTTTTAAATGCTATTTCAAAAAAATTATTATAAGTGTTTTGTAAAATTATCAAACAGTATTAACAAAATAAAATGATTGTTCCACAATGGTGTATTGAATGGAAATCAATGCTCAAACAAAGTACTATATAGTTTATCATGCATAATTTATAGCTCAGACAAGTTACAGCTTGCATTTGAATTAACGTCCCAAAATTATTAAGTACTGTTTTAGAATATGTATTAGACATCAATGGCCTGAAAAAATTAATCTCTCATTCAGAGAGAGAACCAATTAAACATGCACACAGTACAAACAACAAAAACATTTTGATTTTCTTAATTATTATAATTAAATTTGAAAATATTATAAATGAAATAGTATCTTATGAACTTTGCAAAAGGTTTAATGTATATATGTAGAATGAGACAAAGGGAATGTGATTAAATAGATTGCAGATAAAAGTAAAGTAGATGTAGCATACGTGGTCTAAAGACTGAATCTGTTACTTAGATTTCTCATGCTATGAATAACTGGCAGGTTTAACAAATTAAAACAGCAATCATAATTGGGCAGCATACGACCAACAGAATGCACATTTCTTTGTAAATAAAATAAGCCATAAAAGCCAACAAATTGTTTAGATGTACTAAAAGCTTCTTTATTACACATGTATTCTTCAAACAGACGAGTAAAGATATAAAAGTTTTAAGTATATCTAAAGATCCCAAGATCAACAATTCCTATGTATACATAAGTTGTTAAAACAACAGCCAACTCTCCATACAGTAGCACCACCTAGTGCAAGATAGTGTAATGATACAAATAAATCACGGTGAACATGGAATGATGGAAAATAAGTATCATTATCCCTAAGTCAATGACTAGTCTAACTTAAATATACACAGAACATAATGAACATGAATATTAAGACATTAGCAAGAAATAATTTAACTATAAGTAACTAGAAATTCACCGGCATTACAGATGAATAATGAACATTCATCATGGATGAAGAAAAAATAAAATCAGCAGTCAACCTTGTGGCTGGAGTGGTCCACTAGAGACCATGCTAATTATTTATCCACTGCTAAACTTGGATCAGCAATACAAACAATAATTTGGATTGATAATCCACCAGGAAATAATTAAAAAATAATGCTGGGGCATTTAAAACATGCTGATCATCATCAACGCCCTCTGGCCAATTAGTACCATTAATGTACTGGCCAACTATAAACTTAATTTCTAATTATAAATACAATGTAGTTCATGAACTTTAAAGTATATCCCTTCACACCATCCCGCCTTAGAGAAGTAAAAAAATCATCAAGTGGACATCCATAACACTAAGCGAACCACAATTCATATAACTGATCATTATGCACGAATTCAGCTAAGTGAACAATAGCTCTACTATTGCTACTGTGAACAAGGGATAATACCAACATGTTTTAAACCTAGTCTAGGAGTAAATACAACTGAAATAATTTAATAAAATATCAATTTATTAATGATAATAAAATTAAATTAAGGTTTGTTGAGTATGCTGTAAATTCAGCATTCTGATTTTGATTAAAATAATAAAAAAAAAATGCTATTTCATTATGATTTACATATATCTCAATGAGTTTATATAAACACACCTATATATAAGTACTCAGATGTGCTGTATAATAATTTAAAATTAACATATTAAAACTGTCATTAATTAATAACATAAAAATCAATTGATTTTAATGATTCATAAATAATGATTGATTTAACATATATATGGCTCTATTACTTGACAAACATTCACATGTATGTACACACTGGCATTTATATCCTAGGATATTTCATTTGTCAAAAAATAATAAACTTATTAAACCATATTATATTTTCACAAGACATAATTAATTCAACGTCCAAAAACATATATACTAAAACCAATGTACACATACATACATAATATTATAAGGAAAAGGTTTTTTTAATATATATATATTGACTCTTCTACAGTCCTTCATAAAAGTTTTTCTTTTTTTCCCAGGCTACTCTTATTTAATTGTAAACGTCTTTAAACATATTCTAGCAAGTTCTTTCATTCTCTAAGCCAGAAAGACTTTTGGAGTTTTCCTTTTTTATGGGATCAGGATGGGAGACATTGGTATAAACCAAATGTAAATAAAGAATAACCACAGATGTCTAAATGAGTTTCCTTAATCTTTTTTTCATGTGGCAAAGCATCGGCCGGGAAGCGGCGAACCCGGGACAAAGTTGAATAATTTAGGCATCTTATTTCAATAAATATTCTACTCACCAACTGTATGCATTATATATATATATATTGACTGGCAGAAATGAGCTGTTTATGCTTTTCTGCATACAGATTAATCAGCTTACATCATAGAATGATAATCTTACAGCAAGCCGATGGAATCTCTTCGTAAGCTGGTCCATTCTAAAGCAGTAGACTAGCATATTGACATCTTTTGGAAAGGTAAAAATCCGGTACCTGTTGACATTCAGTCACTATAATTTGGTAGACTTCAGGCATGCCATCTAATACACAAACATATAGGCTATGAAACATAAAAAAAGCTGGCCATTGCTTTGTAACATTAATAGCGGCTGTACTTCTTGCCTTTCGTTATAATTTCATAAGTGCTATAAACTGTAATGTAAAAATTGCCCCTCCCATCTTTTTTAAATCCACCTTTTATACTGGTGGAAATTTAAAAAAAAAATAACAAATAGTAAATTTTTTCTTTATCCTAGAAAAAAAAAAGTTAATGACCATTTTCAATTCACCTTAATTAAAACTAAATTTTTATCTACATGTTTTCTTAATTCTTTAAACAACATCAGATTGTTATATTATACCAATTTTTATCAAAATACATCATACAAGCTTTAATTAAAAAAAAAACCCTTAACCTAATTAAAAAAAGGTAGAGAAATTTTATAGTTACCAGTATATCTATACTGTAACCTAAAACAAGCTTATTTTACATTTCTTTTTTAATTATCAAAATTAGAAAACATTAAATAGGCCTTTTTAAATGTTTAATTTATAATTGTTTTTTAAAGACAAAATTATTATTTAAATTATTTAACTCTTAACTGTTATTCCAGAGTAATGTAGAAAATATCTATAAAAAATTTGTTTCTCCTTTTCCTTTCAACTTTATATATATATATATACATGTACACACACTGCTATGTTATTGTATGCCAAGAGACCCATAGCTATCTTAGTAGTAATCAATGGGTGCCAGAAGGTTTATGCATAAAATCATCTAGGATCTACTCATCCAATATCCCAGACCAGTTTTAGCATGTGGCTTTCATCAATGAGGAGCCTTGGAACTGAGAGCCCTGCACCAGGATAATGAGATCTAATATTTAAAGATATTGCACACTGGAAAAAAGTGGAGTTTGACTACAGCACCATGTGATTGTATTTAGTGAGTAAAATATATTAATCTATAAAGTTTTTACCTTAGCTCAAAATAGTATAATTCCTAGCTTAAATGATTGGTAATAATCATTAAGGTATGTATCTAAAGACAGTACTGTCAAAGGTTTACCATTTATGATGAGAAATGTTGTTTGCAATAGGACAAGTGTATCAAAACCAAGGAATAAATAGATAGGGGGTATTTAGCCCAATATTTTGTTTTACTTTTCATAACTATTTGTGACTGATGTTTTCTCATATACATTAATGGAAAAATTAGAACCATTAATAGCTAATATGCAAATTGACTATAGCTGAAAAGAATGTCTTCTACCCTGCCAGTTCAGCTTGGAGTTTCAAATAAGAAATAAGTTTAAAGTTCTTCTATGAAGTAATTATGAATGAGGTTTTATAAATGACATAGAATTTTCAGTTTATTATCAATGACTTTTTTTACAAAAAATACACAACTTAGTTACACACCGTTAATTAACCATGATATCGTATACTTAACCAAAATAAGCAAAAAATAAATAAAATTTAATCACAAAAATGAATAAACAAACAGGAAAATATGGTCTCGTCCCCCCCCCCCCCCCCGTTAAAAATCTGATCTTCAATATGACCAATAAAAAAGTCAATTATCCACTTAATTATTTTAGGTATTTTTACAAAAGAAAAAATAAAACTTTTTGTTACAAGATAGCATATACATTTATAGATTGGCATATTGCCCAAATTATGTATTAAAATATTATTATGTCGACAAGAATATAAATTTATAAGTAATAACTTGCTGATGAGAATATTCATATACGCATAATAATATACTTGTTATAACTAAAGATAAGCAAACTGGATATATCCAATGACTAATCGTAAGCTTGCAAAACTTATTTTAATCAAATACATGATATAGGTTTTTTATGCTATTTTAGAGAAAGATATTTTTTTTAAAAAAAGATCATTAATGTGAAAGATTTTTTAACAAATACAAAATTGTTATACCAAACTAATTTTAATTATTCATTTCTCTTATTGAAATAATCACTTCTATTAAGCACAATTTTAAATATTAGTTTATAAAAGAAATAATTAAACAATAATATGAAATATATATATAGCTATTTTCAATATATATATATATTTCTATGCACGTACACATGTATAAATGGATCAAACTCAAATACTACACTACTTTGGTTGCTTCATTATCAATGTTATTATTAATATATATATATTTATGTCAAGTGCGTTGACCGGGAAGCGAATCTGGGCCAGCAGCTTGGAAGGCAGCTATACTAAACACATATTTGAAAACAAATTACATCAAAAATATTTTGTTAGGAAAAATCTCTAAACCAGGGGTCGCAAACAGGTAGCCAACAAGACGAGACATGGCCTGCAGATTTGTATCCGGCCCATGACCTTGATTATTTCTTTTGTAAAAACCAATGTTTCTAATATCATGCAAGAAGTACAGCAGAAAAAATTCAAGCTTCTAAATGTTTTATGTTAGCTTTAAACAAAAGCATAATTTATTGCTTTAATTTTTTGTATTATTTTTCTACCATTTAATGTTGCCAACACTGAATGGAAGTGATTTTGTCACACAGCCATTTCAAACCATGATAAAATGTCAATATCGTTTATTTTTTGGTTTCTTACTCAATATTACCAAAATGTGATATACATTTAACTGGCCCTTGTTGCATTTAAGTTTGAAATCCTTGATGTAAGATAATAAGGTATCACCTGTTATTCATTGATTATGCAAATTTACAGCAGATGTAATGAAGAGAATTACTCTTGAAAGCATATAAATGTTATATCACTATATCATCTGGTAACCATTGATTAATCAGGATTATAATAGATGGTGCTAGACTAGGGTGAAGAAAACTGCTCTTAGAAGTGTATAAGTGATATTACAGCACTTTGCCATCTGATCTCCATTAATTGCTCAGGTGTACAATAGATGGCACTAGAGTAGAGTGAAGAAAACTGATCTTGGAAGCATGAGTGATATCATAGCACTATACAATACATGGCTCTTGAATAGGGTGAAGAAAACTGCTCTTGGACACATAGGAGTGATATAATGCCACCAATCTCATGTCCGTTGATGACTCAGGCTTACAATAGATGGCTCTAGAGTAGATGAAGAGAACTGCTTTAGGAAGCATGAGTGATATCATAGCACTATAAAATTCAGTGTCCATTGATTACTCAGGCTCACAGTAGGTGGCTGTAGAGTAGGATGAAGAGAACTGCTCTTGGAAGCATGAGTGATGCTATACCTTCTGATGTCCACTGATTACTCAGGTTTACAGTAGATGGCTCTAGAATATCATGAAGAGAACAGCTCTTGGAAGCAAATGAGTGATATTAAAGCACTATACCATCTGGTGACCATTGATTAATCAGGATTACAGTAGATGGCACTAGAGTAAGGTGAAGAGAATTGCTCCTAGAAGTTATATATATCAAGAGTGAAATACTAGCAGCCCACAGGCCAGATAATGCCTGCAAAGATTTTATGCCTGGCCCATGACATGAAGATTTTCCAAAAATTAATGTTTCTAATATATATTTTGTGAAGATATTGACTTAAACAAAAGCAAATATTATTTTAATTCTTTGTACCATTTTTCTATCATCAAATCACATTACTTGATATGCAGCCATTTTATCCATGTGATATATTGAATATGGCCCACATCTGATATACATCTAACTGACTGGGCCTTTGTTGTGTTTGAGACCCCTGCTCTAAACAAATATATCTATCTAAATTAAGAATTCTACTGACTGTTCGAAAGATTACGATTTTCATAAAAAAAAAAAAACAACTTATTAATAATGGCTGACTGGTATTTCTAATTCTAATTTTAAAATATGCCAAAATATATAAATTAATGAATAAATTTAAAATTACTAAGTTTTAAAATATTTCAATTGTTTATTTCATTTTATGATTATTATATTTTATTAGCATTATTGTTTTTTTAAAGTATGTTAGTTTTAAGGAGTATTTAATATTCTTTTTATTTATTTATGATATATTATTAAGTTAGGAAAATTGCATCTTCAACAATGTATAAAAAAATCAAGAAAGCATTACTAAGAATGATAAAGTTAAGATAAATGATTAATCAAAACAAGGTGTTTAATAATACAAAACAGATTTAGCAATAAACCATGTAAAAACGATAAAATAAAAGTAATCAACTTCTATCTTATTCCAAACAAGAGAGTTCACAATTACATGACAAGCCTTAAACGGGTTAAAATCTAATAAGAGAAGTGAAATACAAAAGTTTTTGTGATATCAATTTCCTTAGGATACCTTTTATATCCACTAAGCTTTTAAAAACAAAAATATAAAAAAAAATATTGCTTTATATTTTATAATCGTTATCTTTAATAAATATTATACTTGAAACAAAGATAAATAATTCAATTTGTTTTCTTTTTCCTTCCTACTATTGTATAAAAATAACAAAGTAAGTCATTAGACAAATTTTTTTACACAAATTTAATATTTAGATAAATAAATATAGACTTTAGTATTTTTAGGATTCATTAGAAAATTTTAATTATTACAAAACTTGTGAATTTTCTGCTATATACATTTATAAGTATGTATACGTATTTACGAATTTCCGTACAAATATTTATGTATAAAAGTTGTACACTGTAAGAAATATTTCAGATGAATAGAAGAATGGGGTTAGGACCTCTTGCCATTAGGAGAGGAAATAAGCCAAAAGTAAGAAATATTTCTTGTTAATAGTAGAAGAGAAATCAGACTTACTATTAGAAAAATTAAACTATTTTTCATCCACAAATACCCACATACACATCGATACTTATTTTGCACAGTAAGTCAAAAGTAGAAAATATTTCACACTGGTGGTAGATTAGAAATTATGCTATTACATGCACAAACAGACATATTTATTTATTATACATTGTCAGCCAAAAATTATATTACAGTAATATCATTCTAGTAACAGATTAATATTTCATTAATTATATTATCAATACAATAATTAAACTTTTACAAACACCCACTTGGCACATATATATAAAAGTGAATAACAGTAACGTGATTTTTTTTTCCCATGTGTCATGGCGTCGGCCGGAAGTGAACCAACCCGCTAAGCCGGGACAATTACTTGTAAGGTGGCTGTGCACACCTCTCATCCACCAACGCTTAACAGCAGCATGTGATTTGACAAATAGTATTTGCAAAAGCACTTTTTTTTGTTTTGTTTTTACTTTTTAGTGCATTTATATAAATAAAAAAAATATTTCTTTTATTATTATTTTTTTTAGATTTATATATAATTCTAAAAATTAAGAATGAAGAATTAATTCACTAAACATCACATGATCATCATTTCTTATGCTTGCTCATAACTTATTAAAAACAGGCAAAACTCTTCATACAGTAGTGCCACTCAATGCAAGCCAGAGTAATCAATGGATGCCAGAAGGTTTGTGCATAAAATCCCTATCTAGTGCCTACTCTTCCAATATCCCCAAACTAGTTTCTGGCTTATGGCCTTCGTCAGTGAGGAGCCTTGGATCTGAGAGCACTGCACCTAGACCAGTGCTCTCAGATCCAAGGCTCCTCACTGACGAAGGCCACAAGCCAGAAACTAAACTGGGGGTATTGGATGAGAAGGCATGAGATAGAAATTTTATGCACAAACCTTCTGGCATCCATTGATTACTCTGGCTTGCATTGAGTGGCACTACTGTATGTAGAGTTTTGCCTGTTTTAAAAATATTAATTAATGATTTCTTACATTGTTCTTTCATTAACTAAGAATACCCATTTAAGAATGGATAATCCAGAAATAGATACTAACAGTATTCTTGCCTGCCTTAACCAGGATCTAAAATTATTAATCAGACATCCACAAATATAGTTCAAGCACTGGAAGTGCCAGAACTGAAATCGATCCTAGAATCTTAGATTCCAGAAGCCCGACACTTTATAACTGCAGTAAATCATGCAGCATAATCTCTTAACTTCTCTTCTGGATAGAGAAGCAGGAAAACTACAGCAGATTAAACTCCAAAGAGTCATTTGGATATTTAAAAAATCAAAAAAGTAAACAATATATATATATCAATATGCCAACATACGCATATATGTAGTTAAGCCTTATGAGCTCCTATATATAGCACAAATTTTACAACCAAAATAAATAGACAAATTACGCATACTGAAATTTAAAAAAAAAACAAAAACATCTTAAAACAAAATTACAAGAAATAATATCAATTTTATAATAAATGTAATTTAAAGTGATTGCTTAACGTCTTCAGGCTCTCATTTCCATACGCTTAAGATTTGCCCATACATAAATGTTTGGGTCGAAAGGATGGGTGGATTCATTCCATCTTTTCTAAAAAACTATATCTTGTGCTAGAAAAGTGAGAGTATTCATTTATAATTTATCTTTAAAGCACATGTGCATCGGCTTAATCGCTAACATCACTATTACAATATTAATTTTAATAAAAGAAAGCAGAGCCCATATCAGTTTAGTACCAAAAGAGCAAAGCTAAATTAAAAAGAAAATACTATTAAAACTACTGATATTTATTTAAAACAAATAAATGCATTCCTCTAAGTACTTATTATAACATGTTTATCACTGATATTTAAGCAAAAAATATTTAAAACATATAAGATGATTTTAAAAATATAAGTTATCAACAATTTTTCAAATACTTAAAGCTTGAGAATATAGTAAATAAATTACTGTAAAAAAAAAATTAAGTGGAAGAACCTGACAGCATAACTTCACATTGGGTTATTATTTCTGATTATAAAAAAAAACAGATCTGATAGAAAAACAATTCTGCCCTCAAGATTTCTAGAGGTGGTGATTCGAAATCCAAATAAGAAGGAGCAGTCCAAAGACAATTCTTTTGCCTGCTTCCTGACAGATAAAGATTTCACTTTCTAAGTAAAAGAAATGCTATTTTCTTTGTTTTGTTTTTTTAAAAAAAAATAAAAATGTTTTTGAAAATTTTATGCCAAGAAATGGAACTAGTACTCATGATTTTTTCTTAATTATTGATGTTACATGGCTTTTTTTAAAATAAATAAATAAATGTAATTTTGAAGTACTAATTTAAGTAAGAATATAAATTAATTTTTATAAAATGCTTAAAAATAAAAAATTACAGACAATCAAATAACTCCATAACCCAGAAGCTCACCAGGGGAGTTTTTTAATTTTTTTTAATTATCACTTTTCAGGGGTGTTTAAGTATTTGTTTATATTTTTTTCTCAAAATTATTATACAGAACATGTATTACTTGTTAAGTTTAAAAAATATTAAGAAATCCATTATAAATTCCTGTTAAATTAAAAAATAAATAAATTAATAAATCTCTTATAAATTCCACCCACAAGTTTTAAATATTCTTTTTTTTTTCATGTGTCATAGCATAGGCCAAGAATTGAACCCGCTAACCCGGGACAACCACTTGTAAGGCAGCTGTGCTGACCTCTCGACTACCAACGTGTTAACACGTGAACATTGTCATGATTTTTTTACATTTAGCGTAAGATTATCGATGAGCATGTTTGTTGTTATTTTTTAATAACATTTTGTCAAAATGATTAAAATTTGGGATCTTCGATTGACAGAAGTATATGCACCAGGGAAGTGCGCAACAGCACATGGATTCCTATTTAGCAGAATTTGTGTCGGTGACTGCATGAAGATGCATTTGTGGCAATGTTGCAGTCTATTAGAGATTTCCGTCCATCAACATGAATAACCCACATCTGTTACTTTGTTTCCCATATTTTTTATTTTGTTTACCGCACCTTAAATTATATTAAATTTATTTTATTACAATCAAGTCTTGTACTTTGGTATAATTTCTTGTATTTTTAAAATATTTTTTTTTTAAAAAGGAAATATTAAATATAGTCAGCCATATTGGAGACTGCTTAAAAGTGATAATTAAAAAAAAAAAACCCTGGCAAGCTTCCGAGTTAGGGAATTATCCGTAAGTACCAAATAAAATTAGAACACAAGTAAATATACATCTCTGAGTAATTATAGCTTCCTGTTTAATCTGGTATATTTTGTAAATATTAAAGTAATACTACAATTAATAATTATTATTTACATATTACATATCCAAATATATTAAGCGGTAACTGCATGTAAAAATGTTTTCATTATTCAGGTGTTATTTTTAAAATTACACAAAATAAAAAATCAATTATATATATATATGAGACAATTTTTTCTTTTTTTTTCCTCATGTGTCATAGCATCGGCGGGAAGCGAACCCGCTACCCAGGACAACTGCTTTTAAGGCAGCTGTGCTGACCTCTTGACCATCTACTTTTCCAAAATACCAATATAGTGCAATACAATTAACCCAAAACTATGGTTCTCTAATCAACCTGGATTACTTATTTTGCCAGATTAAGAAAACATAGCAAGAGTTCAATGAAACAATAATTGAATGATCTTATTGCTCGGGATTCATAAGAAGTTTAAGTACCTGAACTACCAAAACTGAAATTAGTCCAAGGATCTTTTGCACAAAGTCTGAAATTCTACCAATTGTAAATACATCTCATACCCTCCCCCATCTTTTCATTATCTGATGAAATCATAAATATTAAATGTAAATATAATTATTAATTTAAGTACCGCCCAATGCTATACTAGTAATTATAAATAAAATAGAAATTCAAACAGTATTACAATACTAGCTAAAAAACAAAACAAACCTTGTCAAGCATAATTCAACTAAACATACATCATATATATACACAAAACAAGTCTTCCCATCATTCACTTCAAGATCCAACTTCCTTTAACCTTTTACTGCTGATTATATTATTGGCCGTGTGAGGTAAAAATCAAAACTTTTAATTGGCCAATTCACAAACTGAAGTGTCAATTAACAAAGTCAATTGTCAAAATATATTCACCTTTTAATATTATATTCACTTTAGTTTCGTTTGTAAAAAGTACATTAATAATTTGTCAGATTATGAAAGTGAACAAAAATTTTTTCAAAAATAAATTTTGTTTTATAATTTGAAAAATATTCGATAGCGGCTGAAATTAAAAGGAACGTCAATCGCCAATCAAAAAGATTTGTTGATGTCATGAATTCTTCCCACTTTGTAATAAATAAATAATTCTTGCTAAAATCTTAACTATTTTTGTAAAATAATATTTATTTTTAGCATATTTTATAAAAATAATTTATATTTTGTCAAAAAATACTGTTAAAATGCTCTAAAACATTCATTTATCATTTTTGAAATAAAACAAAAACCGATCATAACTCTTTACTTTTTGGCAGCCATTTTCTCTGTTGTCAAAATTTAAACAGCCAATAAGATTCAAGAAAAGGCGGTGCTTTTCTTTTGTTTGACATATATGATCATTTTTATTGATTTTTTACTTGTAAAATAATTCAAGAGAGGGCAGCATCTTACAGAACTTTTTTCTTCTAAAAAATGACCTCAAAATCGTAATCGTAGTACAAAAAGTAACCGATTTAGAGTGACGTTTTTAAACGAATCCATCAGGTGAAAGATTAACCTCTTCAGTGTCAAATAATATTTTATGATTTGTAATCAGTTCGTGAATATACAAAGCTGAATTATGAATATCTATTTTTAATTCTACTCTTATGAACTTTAACATTTTTGATCAGATTTAATTTACTCTGACCTGTATAAATTTTATGACAACTCAAAACTATAAACTACCCTAAAAATAATTAATCAATTACTGTTTAACTATTTAGTAATGAAAATGGAAGGAAAAGACCGATTTAATCATTACTAAATAGTTCAAAACATCAATGGTAACTTTTCTGGTGTTTATGTGATTTTAATTGTCATAAAATTTATATAGGTGAATTAAATCTTATTAAATTAAAGTCAATAAAAATAGATTAAAAATAATGCATAACGTTTATATTCAAATAATACATAATTTTGATAATGCGGTTATCTTTTATAAAATAGAAAAAATGAAAAAAAATAAAAAAAAAACTAAATTTTTGAACTAAAGTCATCAATCTTATGAAGATCCTTGTTAAGGATTGGAATGATTGAAGGTATTTTTTGTTATTGTAAGGAAGAGGATATAAAGGGGCATAGTGTGATGGAATATATAGCTGTTAACAATTAAATTTAATATATTAAAATGATATTAAGTAATGTTAGTACTAAAAATATATGTTTTATATATTAAGAATGAATGAAAACTACTTTAAAATATGATTAACTATACATCAATATCAATATAAAGTAAAAATCAGTACTAGTAATACACAAAGAAAATATACCATTCATCATCGTGAATGATTAGCAATCAAAAATAAATCAATACAATAAATCCAAGTCCATCTTGTGGCTGAATTTGAACAATACAAAATATAAATCAAAGTCAACTGGTGACTGGATGGAATTGTAGACGTACTGACGGATATTTAAACATTAATTTGGGGACAACTTTAATATACTAATATGATCGCGGAATAAAAGGGATTCAGCGGAACAATATAAGTATCTAATAATTAAACTAAATGTGGGTTAAAAACTGACAATCATATTATATCATGATATACATACACTAAATAAACTTATATATATCTTATTGAATTAGCTCAGAACACAAACTTATTTACTGTATCTGACCAAGAAAGATGGAAAGTATTTTAAAAATATTAGAGCCATGGAATAATTTTCATAATTGAACAAAGTTTATTAACAATACATTTAAAATGATATTAAGATCTAGAATAGGCTGTGCATATCAATTGCTTCTGTTATGATTACATACAATAATAACAATTATCATTGTGATTTACATATATATGATTTACAAAGTTCAAGTTATTACATTGACTTACATATATGTTCCAATAGGTTTATTTAAAACCAGACAGTGCACAGACATGTGACTTAGAATAAAATGAACATGTTTGAATTTATCAAAATAATAAAATTATGAAAAACATTTCATAATGAATTCCATTTGAAAACTACATAAAATTCACACATACATGTGTATCTATGAATATATAGATGATGAATTAATACTATTAATTAGTCTCTTTTTTTCGGTCAATAAAAGTATTTTATTTTTCCTTTTTTTTTTAAAAAAAAGTCAATTTTTTGACAGGTAACTCAAAAGTTTCTTTTTTAAGACAGGTTGCTGTCAATTAATTAATTACTTCTTTAAATTAATCTAAAAAAGATTTTTGATGTCCTCTTTTTCTCTTTTCAAAATAAATTGTCTATGATTCAATCATTACTTTTAGATTTTAATTCAATTCAAGCAAACTTATTATTTGTTCTTTTAAAATATATAGATTTTAAATGTCATTTTATCAAAGAAATTATTTAAAATTTCATTCTCATTATATATAATGCTACTCACCATTGTACATACATTTATCTGTGCTTCTCTTTGTGAGTTGGTCTTGGTGAGACAGGTATAATAGTCCAGAAATGTCATAATCAGAAAGGTATAATTCAGGTAAAATGTTGACATTCAATCAGTTCCCTTGTGTCTAGGATTTGATGAGTTTCAGCCAGCAAACTGTTTTGTCCACATTTAAGGCTTTAGAGACAGAGAAGTGAGTCTTCCTTCTAAGTTCCAAATTCCAGTATAATGTATCAGCAGCAGCTGCCTCCTTCCATCTTTTGAGTTCAGCTATATCTTCATGAGAGCTATCTGTATAATTGTGGAAACCATCTTTGCTAACCAACTTTCTGGCCAGCTATTTACTGCCAACTACTACAAACTATTCTTACTGCCCACTGCTTCTTAAAAATTTTAAAGCCAAACTTTGCAGCTGGCCAATTCTCAAAATATTAAGATAATAACTGTCTTCAAAAAAATTACTATCCCAACTTTGTAACTGACCAATTTGAACCAGCTACTTCTCAAAATATTAAAGCCAAACTGTTCTAAACTGAAAACCAGACTGAACTAATTTCTTTCCATCCGGTCTTTATAGTTTTGGAATTCTGAAGTGATAAAACACATTGCAGACTGTTTTCAAACAGTCTAATCCTTTGTACTCTTGACGTAATAAAAACACAGTAACTGAAAATTGAGTTTTTTCTGTCTTGATTAAAAACAAATTTTAATCTCTCCAAAAGCACTTTTAATCAAAAGATACATTTGGAAATCTTATCAAAGATTTCTAAAAATAGATAATTGAAATCTAAACAAGCATTAATAAAAAAGATTTTCAAAAATAAATCATTGTTTTTTTAAAAATTCAAAATCAGAATACTAATAACACGATATTAATATTTATTTAGACCTTTTTTAAATGTTAATTTATAATAAACTTCTGTTTTTAAATTTGTGGAGTACATTGAAGCCTGTCCATTAAAGTAGGAGGATTTTCTATCTTAATATATATCTGAGCACTTGTAGCATATATGTGTGGAGATGGTAATCTGGACCAACTGATGATTGCTGGTTTAGCATGAAATACGTATATTGGTGATTATTTATCTTTTCGACATATGTGTGTTCGGGTGTATCAGTGTTATGAGATAGTGTGGAGAGTGGTGGGTCATGTGAAAGTCTGTGCTCATACCTGTCTATTACATATATAGAGACACAGGTATATATAAGCCTGTGTATTTCATCTATTACATATTAGAGATGTCTGCCTATCCCTTGTACATGTATTTAATGGATTATGTCCTGTACGAGGGGTCAAATTGACCTTTAGGTCAACATGGGTGTGACAACAATCTCGGCCTAAGGGTGCCTTTGAGCGTTCCATCATCAGATTTTCAATTGGATGGACGGTTGAAGAGTTGGAGTGTGGAGTACATTGAAGCCTGTCCATTAAAGTAGGAGGATTTGCTATCTTAATATATATCTGAGCACTTGTAGCATATATGTGTGGAGATGGTAATCTGGACCAACTGATGATTGCTGGTTTAGCATGAAATACGTATATTGGTGATTATTTATCTTTTCGACATATGTGTGTTCGGGTGTATCAGTGTTATGAGATAGTGTGGAGAGTGGTGGGTCATGTGAAAGTCTGTGCTCATACCCTGTCTATTACATATATAGACACAGGTATATATAAACCTGTGTATTTCATCTATTAACTCTTTACAGTCATTATTATTCCAAGTTAAATGTAGAAAATATCTACAAAAATTTGTCTGTGTTTATTTCTACTTTTCCTTTACTTTATATATATATGCACACACAACTATGTTGCTGTGTGCCATGTAACGCAGATGGTTACAATATATAGGTGTATCTTTAGTTGAATTTCACTTGACAAGGTCTATTTGTTAATAGATGAAACCATGGTTGTGGAAGAATTTTAGTGAAATTTTGTTTTTGGCTAATGTAAATATATGTTGAAATAGATTTATATTTTCAGGACGTGTATTTTTACACCGCTATAAAAATAAAAATTATTGATAAGTTTCTCTGACTATTCTGCTATGATTTAGAGTCTCTTGAATTTTTCCCAAATAGCCATAAACTGAGGGAAGATCAACAATGATTGCACCGAATGTAAGTTTAATTTGGGATTTTTTAATGTGAATAGTTGAGTGCAAAATTTGTTCACTATTCAAACAATGCTTTGAGTACAGTTTATTCTAAAGATAAGATCTGATTTACTTTCAAATGATTTATCCTATAGGGATAACATCCTAAAGAGAAAAATAAATTAATTCCTTGCCTTGTGTAGTTTAGCATAGTAGTAAGAGTAAAATGCTCTTGAGTTACAGTCCTAAATTAACATTTAAGGGAGACATTTTATTTAATTAGCTGAAAGGAACTCTGTTTAAGCTCTCACGTTCACTTGAATGTTACTTGATCTAAATAACTACTACCCAACAACTTTTATTATTTACTTGATAGAAGAAAGTAGGGGAGCACATGGACAAATATTCAAATACACATTTTGGCTTTGGATTCTTGAAATTCTATTAGATGTGCTAAAGTTTCCAATAAAGGCAAATTGGAGTGTAAGATATTTAGCCGTAAAACCACTATAACATCACTATTTCCTATGCATACACAAGCTGTTAATATGGTCGCAAACTCTCTATACAGTAGTATACATACAGTGCAATACTGCCCATAGGATAATGGTAAATGTGGCTTTTTAAAAAAACAGATAGCAAAATGATAAATACTGGATTAGGTTCAGATATATATGAATATACAGGAGAATTAGCTTGGTTTGAAAACATTGTTTTTCCATCTTGGACTCCAGTTTTATAGTTAACCAAATGGTTAAAAGGTAAGCTGCTGCAGGGTTGCATTAGCGCCTAAGATCTAGTTGCAGTGCTCACAAATCCAAGGCTCCTCAGCGATGAAAACCACAAGCTTGAAACTAGTTTGGGAATATTGGATGAGTGAGCACTAGATAGGAATTTTATGCGAACCTTCTTGCATCCATTGATTATTAGGTGGCATCAATGTATGGAGAGTTTGCTATTATATATTGAAACATACTTCAAATAGATGAGTACATAAATGCCATTATCCACATTTCAAAACCCATGCCATCCACTAAATAATCAAATGGCTTTATTAAGGAGTTCGTAAGAAGTTTGGATGCTGGAAGCACCAGAACTGGAATCGATAGGAGGACCTTTTTGCTCCAAAGTCTGAACTTACTCCTACATTAAATCACGCACGTCTTCTTACTTATTCTTTCTTTACGACTTACCTAAAATTCATGCTATTTTTAGACTGCTGTTATTTCTATCTTTTGCCTATTCTTTCTCTATCTTCAAATAATGAATCACGACTTCAAGTAATATACCAAAACAATCCTCTTTTCCTTAGTTTTTTTTCTTTTCTTAAACCATAATCAATCATTTTAACCATCTTTATGTTCGTGGTAAAAAAATCTCTTCTCTAAAGTATTCATTTTACCACATTAGATATTACAGATTTTATTAACTCTTGTAATCTTCTAACACACAACAATACATTTTAAACCAATTAATATATTCCAAAAATCAATCTCACTCAATTTTTTTTCAAGTCATAATACTGCCGTCGCAAACACGGGCAGCAAAATTATTATGAAAACCTAAAGTGCTAGAATAATTCTCAAAAGTTAGAATGTGGCCGGACGATTACGTCATGGCAGTGCATCCCAAAGCACCTTAATTAATATCTATTGTTGCAATATTTTTTTAATGTCTATTGTTTATCTCTTTCATTTCCATTTCTTGCACTACAAAAGGTGGTCAGTTCATAGATCATATTTTTAGCCTAGAGATATAAATAAATGTGTGTGCATGCGTGCTTAATCACAGAAATTATTTATGAACACTTCACAAATTAAGGGAAGGTTTATCATCAAAGCATTAAAAAAAATATATATATATTTAAAGTAAAAAAAAAAATCATTTTCAATATTTAATTGGCAGAAAATCAACGAGAGATTTCGGGTTATTTTCCGTCAGTTAGCAAAACATTATTGTTTACAAATAAGTATAAAATTGTAGGTTGAATAACCATTTCCTGCAAAATCTAGCAATTAATATATATTTTCTAAATAAATTCATAAACTATAATTGTAAGCATGAAGCAAATACTGATCAAAACATGCGGCGAGTACAATTAATTCCCATTTTAATTTTTAAAAAATCATTATATTATTTCATTTGTTCTCTTTTTATTTTTATAAAAATCATTGTTATGAAAAAAATATGTTCATTTTAAGACGGGATTTGGTAAGGCAGCAGAGAATATAAACATGAGATAACATACAGCCATCGTAGGCTATTCTTCCAAAAAATTCATTTTAGTTACGTCCTGTAAACTTTAAATAATCCTTTTTTATATATATAGAAAATCCAGAAGAACATTTATATATATGGCTGCACAGATTTATATCAATAATTTTTTTTTTTGTGCACGCATTTTTTTTCCCTTTCTCCAGAAAAAAAAGGGGAATAACTTTAAAAATGAAAACACATAATTATTTATACGTTTTAACTACAGAAAAAAAAAAAACCCAATAATATATTTGTAATAAAATTAGAGGGAATTTGAATCCAGATTCTCAAGTTTCCTTCAGTCATTCATTCCATCTTGTACAACCGATACACATGCCCACCTACATCCGAAAGAGATAAATGAACTCCAATATACATATTTCGTGCAGAACTATCACTCATCAAAAGGTCTGGATCATCATCTCCCACACATATACATAATCAGTGCTCAGTTTATATTAAGATAGCAAATATTCAAACCTTAATGGACAGGTTTCAATCTTCTCCACTATCCAACTCTTAAACCATCTGGACCAATGAGTGCTGTTCAGCACGAAATACATACATTGGAGATCATTTATCTTTTTCGCATGCATGTGGTCATGTGTATCAGTTGTATAGAATGGGGTGAATGATTGAAAGGAGTTTGAAAGTCTGGGTTCAAATCCCCTTTAATTACATCTAGATTAAAGTATAAATACTATACATGTATTTAAGTATTATAATTCTAATAGGTTTTAAATTTTTAATTGATATTTTGTTAAGAAAAAAAATAATTCATTGTTCAATAATTTACCATTGTAAATGCACAATTATAAAATTAAAAAAAATCCCTTAAGATATTAATCAATTTTGATATATAGAGAAGAGAAACGTGATTTTAATCACGACACTGGATATAATCTTAGTTTTTCTTCGATTAAATCAGTTAATAAAAATGCAGACACCACCTTTTGTTACAAGTTTAAAGTGCGAAATGATTTTTGATAATAAAAAATATAATTGTTTAACAAAACTTGATAAAGTACTTTGATAATTATATCAGATACCCCCCCCCCCCAGAAAAAAATAACGGCAAAAATTTAATGAAGAACTGGTCTTTCTCCATGTGAATTATGGAAATATAAAAATCAAAAAAGGATTATTTAATTAAAGAAGAAACATATATACATAGTGTTGACTAGCTTTTAATGATTACTTACAAAGCCATTTAGCCTTGAGCATTAGTACACTTATTATTAAATTAATATATATATGTGTGCTCTGCGCACAGTTAATGAAGCTATTAATAAATTGTCAAAATTTTTACTGCCAAGCGCTTTCGGGACAGTCTACAGTCCCATATTCATGGCGAGTTATTCTGTTAATAACTGTAAAACTATGCAAATTTTATGCAAATTTATATGCAGATGTTACGTGGACCATTTACGAGATAGGGAATAGCAGGCCTCTCTTCTGTTGATTGCCGATGGGTCAGCCGCAATGAAGTAAGCTTCCCTAACTTTACGTTTGGTGTCGTTTGTTTCAGAGCAAACGACACTGGCTGTGGTAGGTAGAAAAGCATGTCCAGAGTTTCTTTCGTGTTCAACAAAAATCGAATTACCTTCATACTTTGTTTTGGTTTTATTGTAAAGGTATCGGTGTTGAGCTACTCTGGTGGCAATATTAGTTTTGGTCTCTCCATAATATGTTGCCATGCAATTTCTTTGGGGGCAGGTAATTTTGTACACAACTTGAGGGGTGAGTTCAGATTTGATCCTGTCTTTGGTATTATTTATCAGTCTATTAAAGTAATATTTTGGGTGCAATTTGAGAATTATAATTGATTATTTATTAGTCTACATTCGGAATTTTTATCTATTTAAAGAGATTTTATTTAAACTTCTTTGTATCAATAATTTCAACCTCTGTGGTGCAGTCTTTAGTGTCTATATAAATATATTAGACCATTAATAAAGGTAGGATTCCCCCCCCCCCCTTATTGTTAAAAAGTTGCCTTGAAAAGTGTTGATTGTTAATGATATTGGGATTGTCTAAGTGTTGACTGACTTTTAGTGATTACTTACAAACCCATTTAGCCTTAAGCATTATTACACTTATTATTTAAGTAATACTTTGGGAGCAATTTGAAAATTATAATTGCTGTTTATAATGTTTAGTGTCTATATAAATATATTAGATCATTAATAAAGGTGGAATTCCATCTTTATTGTTGACAAGAGGTTGTCTTGGTAACAGTTTGCAATTGTCGATGTCTGTCAACTGGTTTTTAATCGTTCCAAATTGCAGCACCAAGCCTCTTACATTTCAGCATTTCTGACATTTTTCTTTGTCTCACACATCAACGTAAAATATATGATAAAATGAAAATGATTATTTCTTTTCAGAAAATAATAAATTTGATTTCATTTGATAGATATTTTTGTCTACTACTAAAATAAATTTTAAATGTTCACATTTTATTTCTGTAAATAGTAAAAAAAATGAGGATGTAATAAAAACAAAGACATTAGACCCCATTGTTTCTAGAAAGATTATTTTCAGTTTATAAAATCAACGAAATATTCTTGTTTTTCATTATTTTTAAAAACGTGAACAAATATTTATTTATTTCTCTTATAGCTAACGAATTATGACTTAAAAGTTTAAATTTTTTGAATATTTATTGCTAAATTACGATATTTTCTTATTGTAAATATAACATAGATTGTTTACTGTCAAAACTAGAATTTTTTAATTTGCTTGAGGCCATATTTACATTAGCTGATAATATAGCATTATATTTTTAAAAATAAAGTATTTGAAGTCAAAATAAATTATTAATAATTTAGATTTTTGATATCTAATAAATATAGTGCAAATTATTTTTTTTTTTAAATTTAAAAGCGTAATAAATTTGCAAATAAACATGTCATAAAACACTGAATGTTTTACAGCCTTGGGTTGAACATGTCAGGGCAGGGTTTATGTCTATTGTAAGAGCGGGAATTTTGAATTTCCTGCCTTTTAGTGCGGAATTTTTGGAAAAAAATTATTATACTAAAATATACCATTTTACATGCATATTAACGTATAATGCTTACGAAAAAATTCACTAGGGGGCGAATTAGCCAAAAGATGAAATAATTCGATTCAACCAGTCGTAAAGTTAATGATATATAAATATGATTTGTAATTTCAAATTTATATATAAATTAAGTATTATAAAAATATATATAATTTTTGTTAATGAAGATTTTACTCAAAAAAAGTATGACATAACGATCTGAGAATGTCCTATCCAACCATTCCACTTGGCATCTACTAATGTTCTGCGAAGTATTGATGGAATTCACTGAGTTAATGGTGTGTAATAAACCTCACCAATAGTTTGAGCTAAAGAAGGCATATATCCTGATTAATAAATTCAGTTGAGATGGAGATGAGTTTGACTGTATAGATAAGTATTTTATTGCCCAGAGATGGGATTTATCCATAATATCTCAATCTACATAGAATAGCTTGCAAACATGGATATAAATCAGATTTCAGACACTTTATTGGTAATTTTTTTCAGGGAGGGGACGGGGCTGGCTATAATACTCTTCATCACTGAAGTACCATAGTACACTTCTTGTCACTTGTATATGACAAACCGAAATGACAAAAGCATGATAAGGCAAAAAACTTCAAGTTTTTTAAAATGTTTTAAGTTTACAAAAGATTTACTGTCATCCAAAAAATGAAATATATCCCATCCTCAATTAGAGTTAAAACATTTTGAAGGGTTCAGCACCACATACTAAATATCTGTGTTCAAGATAACTGGTTCTGTAAGTTTCATGCAACACGCTCTCTAAATCAATGCATGTGTTGCACAGCAACAAATTAGTTATTCACAAAAATGTTAAGCATTGATACATCTGGATCGTAAGTTATGATATGAAATGTGACAGTGTCATTGTACTTTAAGCCCATGATGGACCAATGCGCTACAATAACATGGAACTTTGTTTTAAATTGGGCAAAACTATTACAGAAACCTTTGAAATGATTCAAACTGTGTATGGCAATGACCCATGAATTTGCAAGAATCTTTTCAAGTATTTTGCAAGATTTTATGATAACAGTGTCAGCATTGAAGATGATCAAGGAGAGTAGAAACAATCACATTCCATGTCGGAACAACTAGACATGCTAGCACTTGAAGATTTTTGTGGGAATAACTAAACTGTCACTAGATAATATGTTTTGCTACAGAGATGGCATTGCAGAAAGCTTGAAGAGAGAACTAGTCACCTTTTCCAATGGGGTAAAGGGTTCTTGAGGTCCAAAGATATAATGAAATAATTTTAAGGATCATGAAAAAAATAAATTTGATAACGAAACATTTTGATATGTTGAAACTTTTGACATGTTCAAGCGAGACACTATCAAAAAAATGAATACTCATACAATCCTGAAAGGAGAGTATGCTTCAGTAAGCTTCAAACAAGTAATATCTTAATTTGGTAATTGTGCATGGAGTAACATGATGGAATGGAGACTGAATCACTGCCATAAAGGTAATAAATGGACAGCTGTCTATTTGTTTTGAAAATTATTATAATAGTCAAATTTATCCGGGGCAAACCAACAACTTAGTATTATAAAGTTTTCCATATTTGATCAATGATTTCATTCAGTGCAGGTTTATTTCAACCTGTTAATTTAGTACAAGCATGAGAATGGAAAGCTCAAAAGTTACAAGTTCTTAGATTGGTAATGAGTTGAAGAATGTAGAGAAGGATGATAGATTCAAAATCTGAAAGTTCTTAATGCCAATTCTTAATTGGTAAAGTAAAAAGAAAAAAGATGGAAACTCAGTTTGGTCAAAAAATGGAACTATTATGTTCAAATTGACTCTTGAGTGTTAAAATGTCATATGACTCAAGAAATTAACACTACATTTATTTATTTCCACCTGAATGCCCAATGCAAAAAACAAAATGAAAATGTTTGGCAGATTGCAGTTTATGGATAATATAAGAGTAGCCAAAATAGTATTTAATAGGGTTATGAATAAAGGGCAGGCAACAAGATAGGTGAGAAAGGTAAGGCGGTGTGCAGAAGTTTTGGATAAAGAATTTATGTCCGTATACTTATACAAAAGGTGTGATGACTGTATTAGAAGAATTGTTGAGTGTTATAGTGGTAAGGAGTGGGATAAAATAATAGATACATTAATAACTATTTTATTTCACCTTTATTTTGTAATTAATAACACGCTGATGCGTTGCGGTGAAACTTTTTTATATAATAAATTTCTGTAGGCTTTCAATATCATAATTTCAACAGACTAAGCACTTTCAGAGTTTTGTTACTCCATAATCATAGTCTCTTAGATTAATAAAGTCATTATATGCAAATGTATGCAAAACTATCTCCTATATTTTCCATTTTCTGGAAATGGCAAAACAAGTGTCTTTTCTATTTATTGCGTTGATATCGTTGGTGATAAAACAAGCTTCCTTTCTGTGCACAATATATTAGCTTTGGAGGGTTCAAATCTGTGCACATTAATAAAGAATGGGAGTTGGAGAGATGAAAAACTAGTATGGAGAGTAAAAAGAGTTTAAATATATATAGAAATAAATGGATTAGCAAGGAAAGTAGTTTCCTGTTTATGGCTCAAACAGGATCTTTAGCAACAAGGGAATATACATGTAAATGGAAAAATATGGGTGATTTAATCTGCAAGTTGTGTAAGGAAGACAGAAAATATTAGGCATTGGTTAATTGAATGTAAATGACTGAAAGAAGAAAGGGTACAAATAATGAAATTGTGGAAGAATAAATATAAACAAAGTGATTATACAGAAAGTGAGTTATTGGTTTATAAGCTGGGTTTGGGAAAAGATAAGGGGGATTTAGATATAAAGGCCACGGAGGTGACAAAGACTGAAGTGGAAATGAGATGGAGCAGGATATGGGAAAACTTAGAATGGAAAGGCAAGTTAAAGTGGCTAACAGGTTTCTCTGGACATAGTTGCTGAGAGATTCCTGACTCTGTATAAGGAGAAGTCGCAGTGCATCACATCACATCCTGAAAATTACTAAATAGCAGAAACTTCAACAGCTATATCTGAAAACTTGAGATTTCAAACTCTTGATCATAGAATCAAGGGTATGGACATCTTGGAAAAATAAGAACATCTATTCAAATCAGGACAGGGGCAGCAAAAAAGTATCTGGAAAGATTTCTTTTTTGCTGTTGTTCATATGAATTTGACTGACAGCTTCATGTATTTTGTAGAAAATTAAATTTATTCACAAGTGACAGTTTTTAAGCAGAGATAATACAGGAATAAGTTATTATAATGGCATTTCAAATGACACTGAGAGTGGTGGGTCATGTGAAAGTCTGAGTTCGAACCTGCATATATTACATATATAAATGCAGGTTTAAGCCTGTACAATGTATTAATTTAATAGAATGAATAATTTTGCAACTGGAGCGATCTATAATTGTTATCAATACGAAAAACTGTATTTATTTGAGAATCGTGCAATAAATTCCTATTCATCTTAATAGCAAGATTTGAGGTTGTAAAAATGCTTCTCTTCAGTAATATTTAACTGCACAGTTTAATGTTATGATAAATTGGCAAACTGCAAGCCAAGATCCATGGCCTGCACCCAGTTTTGTCCCTTCCGGTATTCGAACTTCTTCTTATGAACCCCTGGCATCAAAACTATCTGATTATTTTTTACTGTACTACTTTATTTATTTGCAGATGTTATTAAAAAACCAATATTTAATTAAAGGGGGGGGGGATCACATCAAGAATTTACACTTTAAAATCTTGTCCTTGCGCTGGTGTAATAAAGTTTTTACTACTTCAACAACAACAAAAAAAAAAAGATTGAAAAATTTACATTTTTAAAATCTTGTCTTTGCACACATATGGCGTAATAATAATTTTTTTTTTACTAAATCTTGTCTTTTCACTACCTTCGTAAAAATATATATATATTACAAAGACGCGAATTTCTATCTTCTCAAAAAAATAATTATCCTCTCCCCCTCCCTACCATTACCAAGCAATAAATTTTCTTTTATCAGAAACTTCAAAATATACATATCAAGACAAATAAAAATATTCATTTATAACTTTAATGGGAACTAATTTCCGAAAATGCTTAAGGCGTTTTATATATACGTTGCATGAATTAAAAAGAGAATAACAAATGGGAATTTCTGTGGAAAAGGTTTTGTGGTTTAGTGCAGTCGTAGAATGTCCGCCTCTGAAACGTACGGTCTTCGGGGTCGATTCCAGTTTTGACACTTTCGGCGCTCGAATTAATTATAAATTCCAGAGAAATAAAGCCATTGATAAATAATTTTATTTTTGCAGTTTAAATCACTGATACAGGATATTTTCCATAAAAATTATCTTTTTTTTTTTAAAATCTTCTTACAGATATATAACCAAAACTTCTATGCATTCCCTACACATTTAAATCGTTAGTTCGCCCTGAGGGGTTTAATAGCAAATTTGATTTTAAAGGCTACGGGTTATAATTTGACTGTTATTTATAATGGACGAACGTCATATACAACCTCAGGGCAACAAACAAATCATTCGATTGCTTTTCATTATTAACATGCAAATAGAAGTTTAAAAAATCAATTGTTTAATTTTTAAATTTAAGATTTTTTTTCTCTCAAGTGTCATAGCATCGGCCGGAACGCGACCCGGGACAACTGCTTGTAAGGCGACTGTGCTGACCTCTCGATCACCAACGCTTCACTATTACTAGTTAATTGCCAAAAAAAAAAAAAATAACCTCAATCCAAACTATTTTAATGAAGTAAATTTTTTTTTTTTTCCAGTTAGCATATTTCTTAAGGCCACTTGATTTTATTCTACCAATTTTCGCTTTCCCTCCTCAACTCTTTTAAATTCTCATGGTCTCATCAAAATATATCTATAAATAGTCAAATCTTTCCCATTTCCTTAATTGTCCAAACCTCTATTCCACAATCACAAAACACTTCTCTGGTTGATTTTAACTTCAGCAGTTTTCATTTATTTTGTCAGAAGCTAATTATCTCCTAAATATTTAAAAGGCTTAAGCAGCTCTTTTGAACATCTGAGTTATCAATAACCAATAAAATTAAGATATTAATTTTATTTTATTCTTACTATTGTAACTCTGTTACAAAATATGTAATTACTAATAATAAAGTGTCTTAGTATATTGCTTTCTTTTGCTATTATTCACTGCCTCAGTTCTTCTATACAATGAGAATATGTTGTACTCTTAACCTACACACTATTCACCACATGAAGCCACTGTAGTACATACTAATAGCAAAAAAAAAAACCCTAATAAATGAAATGCAAGAACTTGAAAATGAATTTCCTTAACCAAAAAATACCTGAAGTTTTATAAATAAATTTGCAATTAATATTTGTTATATAATTTATTATTATATTAATAAAATAAGTAATGTAAATCGGTGGTACTCATGCATGATGCAAAATTTCAAAAAGTTATCTTGTATTTAACTGCGAACTTTGAAAACAATATATTTAGCAGAAAAAATTCAAAGTTTTACAAATGTTTTAATTAAGATAGTTACTACATTATTTATGCTAATAAAAATAAACATTTTAAATAATATACATAGCATGCTCCAGTGTTATTTCGGATCAACATTTATGTAGTGGCATAATTTAATTATTTATCACAACATTAAAGTGCTAGCATGAGTTATGATATAAAATGTATGTTTTGTACTTTCATTGATAATTTTTAATGCTCTCCAAGTCATCACAAAATCTTGCAATTAACCCATGACTTCATTGCCGTACAGTTTGAATCATTTCAGTAGTAGTTTTTCCCAATTTAAAAAAATTTAATGTCAACACTTTGTTCCACTGTGAGCTAAGATACAAACTACTGTCATATTTCATGTCATATTTTGTGATCCAGATGTGTTTAAAATTTTTGTGAAGAATAGTTAAACTATGTCATTCTATGGTACACGCACTGATTCAGAGATGGCACTGCAGACAGTTTGGAGAGAAAACAATCATTCTTTCGCTACGACCCAATTTGTACATTTGCAATTCTGTGTATACTTATCAAATATTAATTACTTTACTACAACTATGGAATTTGAAAATAATTTACTTAGCTAAAAAATACAGTTTTACAAAATAAATTTTTAATTAATATATTTACAATTTTATTATTACATTAATAAAAGTAAACATTTTAATAGAGTAATATAAATTAGTATTTTTATGCATGACCATGGAATTCCAAAACACAATTATTATACAACTGTATTAAATAAAAATAAAATGATTTACGTTAAATCAAACAAGAACTAATATAAAATAAAATTGTGTTTTATATTATTTAATTTAAAACATTTTAATTAATAATAATAATCTGTACAGTAAATATATTAATTTAAAAAATTATTTGTAAACCTTTGTATTTTTAGATAAATAAATTATTTTCCAAGTCTGTAATTTTATTTTTTATTATTTTTTTCTTTGGTCATTAGTACGTAGTATGTAGCTCCATTTGATAGATGATACAAATGCTAAAATAGGACCAAATATATTCTGCAGTCCTGACTGCCAAATTTTACTACCAAATAATTGTTTCTGCTTTTTTCAAACAGTAATGAATTTTCAATATATTTTAATATCTTGGCTGCTCAAATCTCTAAAAGTGATATATTTTCGTACCCAGTACTTAAAAAAATACTAATTATTAAGATAATAAAATAAATGTACAACAGTAAATAATAATAAATGTTAGAATTATTCTATTTAACTACTTCCTATTTAACAATAATCGCAGTATTTTGCTTAATCTCCAATACTTGCCCATAAATATTTACAATTTATGGGCATAAAAACAACATCATTTTTAACATAATTATGAATGAAAACATTTAAACTTTTAATATTAGCTCATTATTTAAGTAAATTTTAAGATGGTATATAATAGAACAGAGGTGGCCAAACTTCAGGTCTGAAAGAGCCAATCGAGATATATTCAAGAGCCGCAATTAAATTTTTGAAGTATCAACAGAAGTAAATATTTGATTTATAATTATTTTATTAAAAGGATTTATTAATTATGAAAAAAGTCAAGAGAACAAAATTAATAAGTGATATCAAAATCAATAGAAAATTATTTATTACTCCCAAGTATTTGTTAATGAAGCACACAATTGTTCTGAAGACGTTCATTGGTCAGTTGAGCTCAACGTTTTGATTTTTATAAACTTCATTGTCAATTATAATTATCAGGTATTTCTCAATTAAAGTAGAAGATGACATTTGAAAGTCAAAGTAGAACACATTTGATGGCCAACTGAATTAAAACTATACAAAGAATAACATTACTCGATTTTCAAATGAAAACCGAACTGATAAATTAGAATGTTATATTTCCAAAAAACAGATAACAATAAAACTTTATGGAGTTGATGATATAAATTTATAAACAATCATTATAAAATTGTCACTACAAAAGAATGAAGAATGTATAGTTTCAAAATGAAATGTAAATACATCATGCTAATATGAATTACATCACGATTATTTTTCAAATTCTATAAGCTGCATTGGGTCAACTTAGAGAGCTACATATGGCTCATGAGTTCCAGTTAGATTATGCCTGTAATAGAGCAAGTAAAATCTACTTAATATAAATAGGTTCAATCCAATATATTTGGAGATATGGTTAATTATGCTGGGCTTGTCTCAGCTAATGAAAAAGGTTCCCATGAATCCATTTCTGTGAGCCTTATATTGACATAATTTAGAATTTTTCTATTATATAGAATCTTATATCTCAATTAAATAATGCGTTAAGAGAGTGGGCATAAATGCAATCATTCACAATATTATAAAATATGGGT
Source organism: Epiperipatus broadwayi (assembly GCA_028023455.1). Lineage (NCBI taxonomy): Eukaryota > Metazoa > Onychophora > Udeonychophora > Euonychophora > Peripatidae > Epiperipatus > Epiperipatus broadwayi. Next base: position 3,752,329 of record JAQFVV010000119.1, on the reverse strand, counting down.
CTACAATGTGTTGTTTAAATAACTGAATCTTTAATATTACGTAAAGAATTTTATCACAGTAGAACTATAATTTTCATAGCAAATACTTACACACATCTTTTAAAAAATATGATCTTACAAATGTAATTATAAAATAAACAATAAATAAATAAATAAATAAATATAATTATGACTTAACAATTTTAAATAAAACACATTTTAAACTAACAGTGTGAAAATTGACCAGACTTTTAAGACAATTCGTTTACATTCGTGTTCTTTTCTAAACAGTCAAAACGGATTATATTTCACAATATAATGTTTTTTAAATTCAATATTAATAATAAGTCCATTATGTTATTTATTAACATATTTTTGAATATAATTTATATTAATTACATAAATATACTGTATACATATACAAACAGAATTCAATTCACGAGTGGATTATTATCTGAATGTACTTAGTTTGATGACCATGTCTAGAATATATATTAAAGATTGAATATTTACTGCTATTTTTATTACGCTCAGAGATTATTATTTGATTTTCAGCCCAAATATAAACTTTAAATTTGATTAACGACTAATATATCAATTATTAAATTCCATCATGGATACTATTTAATTAATACTTCCCTCTTTTTCATGTTCATGCATGATATATTAAAAAATATGGATAGATATGATTCCAGGATCTACTTCTGGCAGAACCAGTCTTAAGTTGTCAGAAATACATCTTTGAGATCATTTGCTTTTTTTAAAATTCAGCTTAACGACTTCAGTGATGGTAGCGTTAGAACCACTAGCAGCAGCTCGTTGAAATTTTGTTTTCTTTTTAAAATTGCAGGAAAACTATAAGCATGGCATTCACAAAAATCCCAGCATTCTCTATTTTAAAATGGTGTATTGGATGTTAAAATCGAAGAAAATTAGGATTTTTTATTAATAGGTTCATTTAAGTTTTTTACTAGATTGCAGGAAGACTAAGGCACAATTATTGTATTGGCAAGACTGTGCAGTAAAATGGATTAAAGATATTTCTCGATGATTCAAGACCTTCATCCCGATAAAAACGTAATAGCGTAAGTATTCAATTTTAATTTTTTTATTATTTTCATAGTATTTTAATTTTTTCTATTATTTGCATAGTATTATTTAAAATTTTTTTATTATTTGATAAATTATAATTTATTAATGTGTTTGCGTTTGTATTAGTGTGTATAGTATATAAATTATACTTGTATTCAGATGTAACGTAGTGGTTTATGTAGAATGTAATTTTGGGGCTTTGACCGAAGTTTGAGATAATTTATTTTATACATATAATGATTCTCAAAAGGTTAAATAATTTATTAGTATGTTTATATTTGTATTAGTGTGTTTGTGTTTGCACTTGCATGTCTGTGTTTGAATAACAAATAATGATTTATATATATAAAATTAAGATATTATGGAGCCCCGCAATGTAAATGTTAAGACTAATTAACAGATGTACAGAAAGATTGCAGTTGATAAAGCAATCACAAAATTTACTGGGCATAGTACCATGTGAAAATATAAACTCTTAAAATCAGTAAAGAAATTTCAAATGGTGTGTGTGGTGATAGCCACAATGAGTATGTGTATCACATGGAATTGTATGTAGGCAAGGAATCAAATCCTGATTCTTCCCTAGGTACACATGCTGTGGAGTCAGTAGTTTTGCCACATCTTGCAACATTATTTTCAAGACTATAAGTAGCAAATGAACTATATGCAAATAAATTATTTCTTTGTGGGACAATAAATGTAACAAGATAGTGTGCACAAAAAATATAAACATCACTAGTGTACACAGAAGAAATAAAATGAAGAGATGAAACTCACTTTATCATTGATACAGACAATAGCCTTCAATTTCTAGTTTTGGATAGACAAAAAGCCAATTGCTATGATAACAAATGCATACCCATCTTCTGGAAATGATTTATTTTGTATCTTTTATTAGGATGAATCTTTTTCTTATAGACACCTTGATATTTGTTAACTTTTGGAGTACAAGATAAAAGTGAATTCTTATGCGACTATTTTTGTAGATTTTGAAGCCATGGATTATCTCAGGTAAAAAGTATTATATACGGTTTGAATGAGAATTTTGTGAGAAATACAAAGAAATTATCAATGAAGATGTAATTTAAACTTAATATTAGAAATTATGAACAATAAAGTAATAATTATTTCAGATGTTGACATTTCTTTTCTATTCCTTACTTTTTTTAATGGTAATCACTATTTGTCTTAAGTCTTGTTTCCTTCGTTTTTCTACTTTCTGTCCATCTGTAGTATTTTGCTCTAACATTATTAAAACTGAAGTTATTGTGAAAACTGTGTCTCAAGTCAGTTTTTTTTTTTTAAATTCAATATGGCGCCTAGGATCCTGATATCGTTAATCATTCTTTTCAACATTATCATTTATGAGTAGAAATCTATTTTATTTACCTAAAAGAAATTCCTGGTCATTTTGAAATCAAATGTTTTTTTTTTTAGATATATTTATCTTTTATCTGTAAGATAAATACTTTACATCTTGTAATACTATTTAACCTAATCATTTTATATGGGGGTTGTTAAAAATAAATCTATAACCTTATAAATATGTTATTTTTCATTATATTTTTTTTAAAACTTTATTCTTATTGGTGCAAATTGTTAGTCAGATAGAACTCTCTGAGATAAGCATTTCAGAATCTAGTATCAGCTGATTAATATAATTAAGAAAAAAAATGGTTCAAATTATTAAAAGGAATTATTAAATACTCATTCTCCTATTAGGATGCTTTAATACCTATGCAAATTATCTGTTTATTTAACATTTAAACACATACCCCACACCCAACTTTATTTCCTAAAATAAAAAAAATATATCGTTTAATATATAGGGTATATGAGCATAGACTTTCATAGAACCCAGCACTCTCCACACTATCTCATAACACTGATACACTTGAACACATATGTCGAAAAGATAAATAATCACCAATATACGTATTTCATGCTAAACCAGCAATCATCAGTTGGTCCAGATTACCATCTCTACACATATATGCTATAAGTGCTCAATGCTCATATATCCTATACATTACATATATAAACATAGGTATATAATAAGCCTGTGTATTTCAGTTATATATCATTTCTAAAAAAAGTTATTAGGACCATTTTCAGTGAAACTATTTAGTGTTATGATATCTGCTATATTTTCTTCCACACCCTTTTTCACAATCATTGCTTACATATTGTTTACTGAAATACAAATAATATATACTAGTTTTTAACATGTACACAAATGTAACACAAATGCTTTTTTATATGTATTATGTGCATATATAAATTAAAGTTATAGTATAAACAAATTTTTTAAAAATAAATAAATAAGTTTTTTAATGATTGAGAGGACATATTTACATACATTTTACTGTGTGTGTTCACTCATTCACATTTACACATTCAAAGAATAGATTGTGTACCCTTTTCTTTAACATTGGTTTATATTATTTTCTATATATTCATAGTATCTTTTGAGAAAAAATTTTTTTTTTTTTTAAATATTACCAAATAAAGTCTGAACCTACCCTAGCACCTCTCTGAGGAGTGCCAGAGCACAAAACCATGGTCAGAGGTTTAGGGGAGGTCCTGACAGAGATATTTTAAATGCTTTCTCTAGCTAAGCATTTATCACAAAGCTTGTTGAGGAATTGGCAATCCTCATTGTTTATAACTTACAAGCTTAAGAGAATATGGTCATGTGATCTATGACTCTTATTTTGATTATTTAAAATAAGATATCTTGAAAGTTAAATTCTACATTAAAACTATTGAATCAGGAGAATCATGTATTAGCACAGCTTGTATGACTTCTATAAACTAGAATACTAAAACTAGAAAAATAAAAACTATGCTACAACTAATTAAAAAGAAAGATATATATATTAGACAAACATGAAAAGCAATAAAGATCACAAAAGATAAGACATTCTAAATGCAATTAATTTGTTTGTTTATATTCACTCCATATTTATAGCAAATATCTTGATACAGTTAATAATATAACTGACGAAGCCATTGTTTCATTAGATGCTTTTTTATTAACTCGCTGTGTCTGTTTCTGCATGTCCCTGTTTTTGAAATTTGATATGGCTGTTTGTATTTTTCAGTTTTAACAGAATAATATATAAAAAAAAAAAAAAATTAAATTATGCTGTTATGTAAACAATGCTAACCGACTAAAAAGTAAAAAAATAACAAAATAATCCGATTAAAAGGTAGAAAAAAACTGAATAATCGATTAATTTGTCATTCTTGGAAAATATCAGAGATTTTAAGACTTGTTATAAAACAATTAGAAAAATACCATCATTTCATAAAAGCATTTGAGGCTTTTTTGATTTTTAAGATTTATTTGAGTCTCAAATGCCTTTCCAATTGTTTTATAACAAGTCAACATTCTTAAGATATTTGATATTTTCCAAGAATAGCAAATTACCCGAGATCCGGTTTTTTCCTACTATTTAGTCGGCTAGTACTGTTTATGTAAAAGCATTATTTTTTTTAAAAAATTATTTTACGTATTATTTTTTGAATTTTCTAATTCTCTTTTATGATAAAATTTATAATTTCACATATTTTAATGATTAATATGTAATATTCAAATAATTTGTTTATTAACTGCACTTCCCAAAGATGTTAAAAATTATCATTATAATTTCCTTCAATTTTTCATTTTATTTATATCTCTGACAATATTTACATTGTTACTATTATACATAAATACTTTTATATACTGTATAATAATTTAAATGCCTGGAACAAATTAAAATTGACCTATCCAACTTTTAAATTAGGAGAGCCTTAAGACTTGAACCAAGTACTCTTTCTCACTGTCTCTTTCAGGCAAGGAAAAAAAATCTAAAGATAAAATTCAAAAATAACATTTGATCTTTGATCTACTTCATTAGAAGTCAAAAATGTTATCTGTTTGCATTAAATCAAACAAACCCCAATATTAGAAGACCAGAGAATCTAAACTTATGAATTTTGTGATTAAACAAATTATCTACCAACAGATAATTCATAATAAAACAAAATCAAGAAATTTCTTATTATTTTTCAAGAATTCCATTACACAAATAATTTTCCTTAACATAGTAATGAAACAGAAAAAAAAAAACACATTACATTAATAAATAATATTAAAGACACTATATATGTGGGTGTGATTTTGCTTAACAATGTATTAGCAAATTTATTTATATATGCAATATTTTACTAGATGTGTTCAATTAATATATTTTCATTTAGCAGAATTTAACCATATTAATTATGAGTTCTTTGTAGATTAAAAATTCAAATGATATGAATAAATATAATTATCAAATTTTTTATGGAGGGGGGGGGGAGAATAACTCTTATTCTAGATAATTATTAAATATGTTGACATTAAAATTTTTTTGGGTAAATATCTTACAGTGCCTGCTCTACTGAGCATTTCCTTTTATCTAAAACCCAAATTCAACATTTCCCATCATTCAAATTCATAATAAAAAAAAATTAGAAGATACCCAGCATGCAATCTGAATGAGAACAATTTATTAATCTTTCCAAGAACTAATTCTTTTTTAAAAACATAATTGCATTAAGGGATTTTTCACACCTCTCAACTCTCCATGCCATCTCATATTGCTGACCCACCTGATCATACACATGTTGAAAAGATAAATAATCACCAATATGCGTATTTCATGCTAAAACAGCAATCATCAGTGCTCAGCTTTATATTAAGATAGCCAATCTTCATACTTTAATGGACAGGCTTCGAACTACTCCAACCCACAACTCTTCACCATCCATTTCATTGAAAATCTGATGATAGAACGTTCAAAGCCCACGTTAGTGCCAAGGTTGTCATCCTACCCATGTTGACTATTTAGTCATTCTGACCCCTCATGTTGGACTGGAGAATAACCCATCTACATACAAATGTGAGGACTGAGTTTGAATCCCTTATATTACATTATATATGTGCAGGTGTGTGTAAGCCTGTACAGAGTATTAACTTACATATTTAAAAAAAACATAGTGTTAAAAGTCTGCCTATCCCTTTCATATGTATGTAGATGAATTATTCTCCAATACAACATAAGGGGTCAGAATGACTAAATGGTCAACATGGGTAGAATGACAACCTTGGCACTAATGTGGGCTTTGAACATTCCATCATCAGATTTTCAATGAAATGGATGGTGAAGAGTTGACGGTTAGAGTAGTTTGAAGCCTGTCCATTAAAGTATGAAGATTGGCTATCTTAATATAAAGCTGAGCATTGATTGTATATATATGTGGAGATAGTAATCTGGACTAACTGATGATTGCTGGTTTAGCATGAAATAACGTATATTGGTGATTATTTATCGTTTCAACATGTGTATGATCAGGTGGGTCAGCAATATGAGATGGCATGGAGAGTTGTGTGAAAGTCTGAGTTTGAATCCCTTATATTACATTATATATGTGCAGGTGTATGTAAGCCGGTACAGGGTATTAATTTACATATTTAAAAAATAATAATTGCATTTAAGAACATAGTTTAAATTATTATTTATTTTATTAGTACTAAACTGCATATATTCTTTCAAAACCATGAGTAATAAAAGCAATTCTTGAGCATTTTGAAATAATCCACAAAGAAAAATGAAAACTGTCGATTTCTTTTAATGTACAGAATTTTCTTATGCTAAAGGTCAAATAAAAGATAGTGCTAAGAGACGATAATAGATGGACAGTTGACAGCTTAAATGGTATCCCAAGAGTATGTAGAAGACTTAGAAAGAGATCATGTGTGAGATGAATAGATAAAATAAGGACATATGCTAGTGTATTGTCTACAAAAGAGGCTAGGAATCAGAGAGCGAACATCATGATAAGACAATCTAAATCATGACCGCTTCACATCTCACAGTTGAAAGATGATCTGATTGATAGGCTTTTTTAGAGTGGCTGGAATAAGTATAAATGATTATCTATCCAAACACAATACATTTATAGTTAGCTGTTGCTCAGTCCTTATGTGCCATCGCATTACCATCTGAAACAATGCTTTTGCAAGGATAACCCAGCTGTAAACCTTTTGCTTATGGTATACTATACACTTGACTGTCCTAATATGTGGTGACCCTTCCTACGATGCTTTGTTCCACTACAGTTATATTCATCTTTTTAACTACAATTCCCTGATATAATAATATACACTCGACTGTTCTAATATGTGATGATTCCTCCTACAGTGCTTTGTTCTACTAGTTATATTCTTTTTTTTTTTTTTTAAAAAAAACTACAATTCCTTATAGAATCTGTGATCCATTTCAGTAAGCAATGATTTCAAATGCACTAAGTTCTAGAAAAAAATTGTTCAATGATCTTGAGGCATTATCCTTGAAACTTTAAAACCTTAAATAGTTTAGCAGATTTGGATAGGAAGATTCGGGTTAATCAGGCACTAACAATATGACCCCTTTTAACCTCTAGTCTTATATTTTTCATTATATCAAAACTGATGTCAATTTCTTGACAGATAAACATCTCTTAAAGTTTTTATTTATAAAACAAAAAGAAGATACACTTTTATTTATTTATTTCTGGAATAGATGATTTTAGAAATAGTGCCATTTTAATGCTTATAATCTATTCTTGAAGTTTAAAATACCCCCACCCTCACCCCAACAATTTTTTCCAAAGAAGGATTCTGTAAATTTTTATTTAATTTAACTGCTTTTCTTCTGTATATTTTTGTCTAAACAGCAGCCAGCGATATATGATGGTTAGCGTCATTGATCACTGCAGGGAGGAAAAAATAATACGTCCCTATACTTGACAGAAAATTCTTTCTGTCAAAAATCAATAACAAACTTGACAGTTTTTAATAATAATATAACAGGTTGTTTTTTTTGTCCAATATCTATATTATTTGTTAATAGTTTCTAAGTTAATGATTAAAAGCAAATTATTAAAACCGGCCACTGATGAGAATCCTCAGTGGGCCTATTGGATGAACTATCAAATGCTAAAACGAAATGATACTCAAATTAAATATATTCATATTTAATAACTGAAACACACAAGCTTATTATATATCTGTGTCTATATATGTAATACATATGGTATATGAGCACAAACTTCCACACGACCCACCACTCTCCACACTATCTCATAACACTGATACCCTTGACCACATATATGCTGGAAAAGATAAATTATCACCAATATACGTATTTCATACTAAACCAGCAATCATCAGTTGGTCCAGATTACCATCTACTGGTTTAGCATGAAATACATATATTGGTGATTATTTATCTTTTCAGCATATATGTGTTCAAGTGTATCAGTGTTATGAGATAGTGTGGAGAGTGGTGGGTCGTGTGAAAGTCTGTGCTCATATACCCTATATATTATATATTCATATTGTAATATATACTTTTTTAAACAAAAATTATGTTAATATTTCAATTTTTTTCCTTTTATATGTGAATGTACATTAATGCTGACAAATAAATAAATAATCTAATGGCTAAAACTCAAGGATTCGTAAGAAATTCGAATGCCAGGAAGTGCCAGCACTGGAATCAATCGAAGGATGGATCTCACACCCCAGTCTGAGACTCCACTAGTGAACTTAATCATATAGGGCATTAATGTTAATGATTCTGCAATTAGTTGAAGTTTTCTTATCTCATGTCTTCACTATTAACACAATATGCCTAACTTTTTAAAAAAAAGTATCAATATTTTTCTGCATTTTTTCTTATTTTTATGCAACTTTAAAACAAATTACTCAATACGTGATATGTTGGACTATTTCCGTCATTTATCATTAAATGTTGAATGTCTGAAAAATTTTAAACTTTTCCAAATACAAACAACTTAGTAATAACACACAAATAGATAACACAGGTTAGTAATTTATACATTTCGGATAGTATTTTACTTTCCATTCTTTTTCAGGTATTGCTGGCATGACCAGTGACGACAATATTAGTCATAGGAATCGAACTTACACCATTAGATTCTTGAATATTGAATTTTGAGCCATAGCTCTAACCGAGCTATGGTGGAAAGCCCAACATATTACATCATCGCTAGTCTTCAGGCAAATTACTCAACATTTAAATTTTTTTAAAAAGTATGATTCCTCCTTTCAAAATAAACAATCCTTGTTTACGAACAGGAGGATGCTTAACATTTTCAAAAGATAGCAATATTAATCGTAATATTGCTATTATGCTGTATATAATAATTTAAGGCCGAGAAGAGATATTAACAGCCAGTAAGAGCAAAAACACAATGCCAGTTTCGATAAGTTTTTTGAACGGCAGTAAAATATCAAACAGTAATGTCTGTATGTAGATGTATTCATGTGTTCACATACCAATAGCTATTAAATAGAAATAGACCATGCTAAGCAAACAAACAAAATTTCTTGCATTATCAATAATAATAAAATACAGTAAACTTTCAACAAAGTTACTGAATTAGCTTAGATGTCAAAGAATGATGTACAGAAATAGCACCTCTACATATCCATAACCATGCCCTTTTTATTTGTCTAAAGTTTTCCATGAACCACATACATCTCCATATACAAAGTCTATGTTACCAAACTTGAGATAAAAAATTAAGTAATCGAATGGCTTTACTGCCTAGGAGTTCATACAGAGTACGAGAACCAAAACTATCAGAACTGAAACAATGAGAACCTTCCATTCCAGAATCTGATATGTAACCAGTAGGTATACTAAACCATGCAGATCCTGTCAAATGAGGGTAATGAAAAAATGTCCTACCTGAAAATCAAATTGTAGTATTATGCTATGGGGAAATATGAAATCATGGGTGGGCATGGATCTAGGCCAACTGATGAAGATTGGTTCTACCAGAAATGCAAATTAGGAATCATCTGCTATTTCCATATATCTTTATGTGTTTGAAGTGCATAATGGGATTAAAATTGTCAGTTTATCTAAGAATTAAGCGTAAGTAGAAAAAAAAAATGGTAGAGTAAGCACTAGATACTGATTTTATGCACAAACCTTGCATCAATTGATTACTAAGGCTTGCTTGCACTAGGTGAAACTGTTGTACAGACAGATTACTACTGTTTTAACAGTTATAAAATGGTGATCATGTAATATAAAAAAATACAGACTTGATTATGTTAGGTGTTTAAAAATATTTATATACTGTGAGGTATAAATAGACACCACTGATTAAAACAGTTTCCTATAGAATAGTTTGGATATTCGTACCTTGCAGATGGTTTTAAAGTATTTATCCAACATTTTATCCACCTCAGCAATTACGATGATAATAGCTAGCAAAAGATTATTTAATATGTCTGGCTAGAAAACTTTAACCATGCCGGTATATACCTGAAGTATATAACCATATTCAGAGATATGTTGTCTATTTTAAAAAAGGAAAGAAGTGGATTCTGTAATAAGCTCTATCAAATATACTGTCCATCTCCCCAATACCGACGAGGGCAATCATCAGGAATGGATTGCTAATGACTTATTCGCATATACAGTAAATATATGCCATCTGCAGATAACTGTAGTTTAAAACCTTAAAAAAAAATTAAGCCGGTAAGATCTTATCTTTATATTTATCCATGAGATCTTAAGTTTTAAAATTTATAATTATTCTTCTTTCTTATTTTTAATATTTTGTCTTGTATTTAACTAGTAGCTGTTGCAAAAGTATAAGTCACTGACTTTATTTATTTACTGTAAATAAATTGTCAGCTTATTTTTTTATTAACCAATTTAGTTAGTGCTTGTTTTTCTAATTCATTCCAAACATATGCCATTAATATCCACTAACCCTGAGAAAGCATGCGATCATAAGAAGGGCATGGAGGGATAACAGTAATAATTTAAGGATGATGATCATTAGTAATAAGATGGTGCCTTATGATACATTTTAAATTGAATCTAGAAAAAGAAATTAATAACACTTTTGGAATATTTATGCGTACTTTAACTTTCAGTGCTAAATTGTTATTTGATCATCATCATCATTAAATATATAATATTGATTTTTGTTAACCATTTGTAATTATTTATATTATATTAATTATATTAACCAACTTTTATCTGTTACAATAATCATGTGAGTTTCCATATATAGATTTAAAGTCAGCATGAATTGCCAGACCCCAATTTCATTTATAAGGACAAAAGAACCCATGAAATTAAATCATAAAGAGTTTAATTAATTGGCCACAGACCATAATAGGCAAAAGAATTTCCATGCAAGGAAAACTTTTCATTATATATTAATTGTTAAGACAGATTGATATTTTTTTTTATTATTAAATAATCTACATAAAAAAGAACTCTTTTTTATTTATCATACTTTTTTTTAACTTATCTAACAATTTCTATTTATAAATTTTATGCACTGCAGCAGAATGTTTTCTCGTTGCATATTGAATTAGAAATGTTTTAGAAATTTGAATAAGCTAAAGTGCTTTGAACTAATAATTGAAATTAGTATTATCTACAAACACATCTTGATTAACCTATTTATAAATACAGATTGTCAGACTTAAACACATATATTTGTAAAATTCATCTGCTATTAATCATATATATATATAAAGAAATATTGAATTAAGAAAAAAAATACTAGAATTTAAACAAAATTATTAAAGTAAAATTAATAGCAATAATGGTTAATATATAATCTTAATAAATAATATATATACTTTATAGAAATATTTGTTTAAATATGATCAGGTACATATTTTAAAATGGATTAAACTATATACGCTTTTAAATATTTACTTGCTAGTTCAAATAATTTAGTTTATTCAAAATAAGACATTTATTTTATATAGTGCGCGATGTTTTTATAAACTGTACTACCAATAAGCCAATAAGCGCAAATTCTAAAAATTTCACAAGCGCACGTAGTAAAAAAGTAATTTAAAGTGATCAATTAACAACTTCACGCTCTCATTTTCAAACACTTCAGATTTGCCCATACATATACATTTGGGTCGAAAAGATAGATGGATTCATTCTATCTTTTCCCAAAGACTTTATCTTGTGTTTGAAAAAGTGGGAGTATTCATTTATATAGTGACATCTACAAAGAGTATGTGTATTAGCTTATTAGTATTACAGTTTATTCAAAATAATAAGATAATTACAAATCAGTATGCAATGGGAATCATTTTAGTTTAATATATATTTTAACCCGTTCAACATCTAATTCCTACTTTTTTGAAAGATCTTACTGAGAACTTTGGTCCTATTTGCAACAATTTTTTTTTTACAATTAAACCTTTATTCTATATCGCATATTGATAATCTCTACATTATTTATTACAAATATAACCGTACAAATGAAAGATATTCTAAAAATTAATATTTGAACTTTGCAAAATAGAAAAATAAAACTGAATTCATTACTGTAACAATGGTGTTTTTTGTTAGTGGGTCGTAATTTTGTCTATTCATAAAAATTGGAGAACAAAATAATCTATTTGAATTTCATTTTGAAAGTAGAAACTAATTTTTGTTGATAATGAAAATATGTTTACTTTTATAAAAACTTCACAAAAAATTTTCTTCACTGGTGTTCATGAAAGAAATTGTCATTAACCAGTAAAAATAACTTTCACTTTTTCTGTCAATATATGCTTACAATTTGTCTTCTTAAAAAACAAACATATTCAAATAAATTGCATAAGCTTAAATATGAAAATAAATTACTGAAAATTAAAATTTTTCTTTTCAAAATATTCAAACAAAACATATACTCGGAATTGTCTTGAAGTCAAATAATCTATCAATCAGGCATCGTCAGTTTGCTTTCGTATTTTAAATTTTATATGAGGTCTGAACGATAGCAATATTTTCAATTTTTTTAAATTAATAATTTTAATTAATGATTTCTCAGCAAAAAATGTGTAGCAGCTTACTAATGTTGTAGATAATCACAAAACACTTTAGAAAAGCTGAAGTGATAGCAGCGCCACCATACCATCCAAAAACACATCATAGCTAAAGACTTTATAGTGACTAAATTAAAACACATTAAAAAAGCCCAACGCATATCAAAAATATAAATTCAATGATTCCTTTTTATTATCATTTCTTAAACATTTTTCTATGTGCTTGGAAAAGAATTGTCTATAAATTTCAGTTTAGAGTTGAGATGAGATTCCATAGATGATATTCCTTCCATCATTTATAAGGAAGAGGCAGCCAATGTTCCAAAAGGTTTCATAGCCAATTGCCATTTCAGAATTATGGTTAATAATGAGAGTGACAAATCTTAACGTGTACATTCACCTCTACATCGGCAGTGTCTTCTCTAATATTATTAATCCAATAACTACTGCAGTGGCCTTTTATATTAACAATGTTCAAAATCAACAATAAGATGAAATGACTTGTTATCATAAACATAACTTGACATTTATAATCATTTAATCAAAGTGGAAGTTAGTGTAAATCCTCAGCGAGCTATAAACAAACTAATAAAAATCTGTCAATATATAAAAAAAATTACAAAATGAGCCTAAATACTTAAATATGATCTGAGCTAAAGTACAGGTGGGCTCATTCTGTATTTTTTCATTTGTTGAGGGATTTGCTCACTGGTGGATTTGTTTTAATCTCATCTACATTTGAGCTATCACTATTAATATTTACATCTCTTAATTAATGTTTCATTTAATATCCAGGGGTTGTTAAATGGCTCACAGCCTTTCCCTTCCAATTATTTAGTGATTACAGAATATCTTACAGTTGTACCGAGATTGTTACTATATAGAATCCACACTCTGCATTGTAATCCACCAATTAGCTGCCTTTCAAGCAGCTGGCCGGGCTCGCTTCCCAGTCAATGCATTTGACATAAGAAAAAAAAAAATCAACTGCATAAACACAATTGGAGCTAACAATAGGTGGGCTCATTCTGTACTTTTATGTTGTTTATTGCAGGGGGGGGGGGTAGTTAATTTATAATTTGCTGGGGGCTTACAGTAACTTTTACTTTAATTTCATCTACATTAGAGCTATCACTAATAATATTTAAATCTCCATTTAAATAAATTAAAAAAATTTGGTAAATATTATTAATTTTACAAGAAAAATTAGAACTCTTTCAAAAACAAGATTTAACCCATTTTTTCAGTTAAATTTAAGATTTCCTTATTTTGGAAAAATATAGTAGAAACAATGTTTCAAATACATTAATTTTTGATCAAAATAAATGTGCAGTTTTAAATTAACATTATATAAACCTATTAATTTATTTTTTCAAAAAAAAATCCAAAAAAGAAAATAAATTAGAGCATTTTTTTCTTTTCTAAGTTAAAACAAAATGAAAAATAATCTTGTACGATTTAACAACAAAGTATTTTTATAGTACCAACATACAGCAGGAAATATATATAAAGAAAGAAGCTTGTGGTTAAACACCTGTAGAGGTCCCTACTATCGCATTTTTACATGCATATTCTTGAGGTGATAGCCTCAGTAAATATTACTTATGTAATTAATGTGCGTTTAATAAATTTATAATTACAACTTTAAATTACAGTAATTTATTTTGTATTTTTATAGTAATTTATTTGATCAATCTAGCATTTTCTGTAAGAAAAGTCAACACCATTAAATGGTTTAGTAGGTTATGAAAATGAATTGACTTCAATCTATATATATGGCAAAATCAGGAAATAGGTTTCAAATAATTCAAGAATAAAACAACATAATCTTCTCAGTGTAATTAACAACAATGTCAATATACCCATATTTTTTTCCTTTCATTTTAACTTTTTGCATAATTACTCCAACAGCTATCCGGTGACACTAAGATTTACAATATGTTATTAATTCACTAAATATCAGCCTTTTACAGCTACTGTACATGCGCTTTAATGAGTGTTAAATAATAAATGAATACTTTTCAGTGCCCATACAAGATATAGCATTGTATGGGCACTGAAAAGTATTCATTTATTATTTAACACTCATTAAAGCGCATGTACAGTAGCTGTAAAAGGCTGATATTTAGTGAATTACAATTATAAACATCGCGCTATAAAAATAGATGCTTGTTTAAATATGTTATTAATGAAATTTTTTTTAGCTCTAACTACAATACCTAGCTAATTGTTGCATTTGGGAATAAAAAAAAATGATAAAAAATGTTTGAAACCAATAAAAATAAAGAAGACAATTTATTGTTGCTAGTGCTTTTGCGCTGTATTGCTTTTTTGTTTACGTGAAAACAAAATAAGTTTACATATAATCTTTTTTATTATTATTATTATATAATGCTTTATAAAACTATCAACTATTTATTTCTAAATAAATATGCGACATTTGTATTTAGATTTTATTAAATTATAAAACTTTTTAGATAGTCAAGTAAAAGTCTATTCAGGTCAGACAGTGAACAAAATGGAAATGCCTTCTATTAAAATTATTCTTACAACATTTTGATTTTTTATACTTTTAATATCAATTTTAACTGGAAATTATTTATCAAGATTCTAATGAAAGTTTGTAAGAATTCAAACGGAGAAATACAATATTTGTTAATTACTGAAGGATTTTGATTGTAATAAGTAACAAAAAAAATGATATGGTTTACTGGGTTGTATTTATTCGGAAAATTAAAATAATTGTTACATTCTGCTAAATAATTAAAAGCCCATCATTTATAAACAGAATTTTAAACCCCTTAATAACAAATGAAAAAGATTTCATTGTGATCAAATCTACTTATTTTATCACATCCAAATAAGCTAATTTTCATGAATTTACGTATGTGAATATATTTACAATAAATATAGAAAAGTCTCCTAAGTATGAGTTCCGATTTTACTTTGGTTTTTTTTATTATAGGCAGACTTTAATTTTTATAACCATTTTCTGATATGATTAATGCTTTGGAATATCATGTCAAATTCTGAAAAATATTTATCAAAACTTATTTAATTTCAGTGAATTGTACTAAAAAGAAAAAATTGCACCACATTACAAAATGCTCTATGTATTTAGAAATAATAGAAACAATGCAAAGTAAAATGTCATGTGTAAAAAAAAAATGCAATGCTCATCAAAAATGATTTGAAAGAAATCCAACATAATAACATCAATGATTTATTTATTTTAATTGAAGTAAAAACACAATGTCTGAATTTTTTAATTTACAAAGTAAAAATTTATTTTTAAGCTTATTTACATTTAAAAAAAAGTTTCTGCATTGTAATTTTTTCTTGTTGCTTAATTCAAGTCTTTGAATCAAATAATAAAATTTATTTTTTCCCTTCTTCTTTCTGAATTTTCTTTTTTTTTGAAGCAGATGCAAAAAAAAAAAAAATCAGAAAAAAAAATCCAATGCACGAGATGTGATGCTGAAATAATCAATAACCTAATACAGACAGAAACATAAAATTCTAAGAGTAACCTGTCTTTTTCCTTGAAAAAAAAAAGGGCAAAACTGGAAATGTAATTGTTTTAGAAAAAAAAAAAATTAGCAACAATAAATAGAAAATATATATAAATATTAAAAAAATAAAAAATTTCTGCCTCTAACATGATATTTGAAGTATAAAGCTATTTTCAAATATCAAGAAGGACTACACTAATTTTTTTGTAAAAGATTATCCAAATTTTCAATTTATTTTAAAGCGGCATCTATTTAAAATTCCCTTTTAATAACAAATAGATATATCTTTTTTTGCCATTTATCATCTTCATTTGCTAACCATTTACAAAACCCATCCTTCAAAGTCTGGGTTCAAATCCAGATTAAGTATATACATTATACTTGTATTTCCATATTATCTACATTTTGTAAAACTGATGTTTTCTAAATTTTCTTTCCGTTTGTAAGACACAAACCGATTTGCTACTCAATTATTATTTTTTAAATAATTTATTAAGAAATTTTTATTAAATCCATCTGCATATCCTTTAAACAAAAATAAATCTCAACGGATTATTTTTTCGTCAATAATAAATTGCAATGCTTTTTTTCACTTTTTTCTGCATTTGCAAATAAAAAACATTTTAAATTTTATTAAACTTTTTTTAATTTTATTTATTAAACTGTTATTATGAATAAACAAATTAAAAATGAAGCAAAATATGTCACAAAAATTTAAAAAATAAATTAAGACAAAAAAAAAAATGGAAGCTTACATTTTCTTTAAAAATGGAATCTTCCAAGTCAAAATAAAGTGACATTTTTTGTTTTTCTTTGATTATGACAATAAAAAAAAATCTAGACAATATCAAAAAAAAAAAATAAGAAAGCAAAACTTTGATTTATAGAGCTTGCTTACTCAATATTCTCAATACGTAATCCAATGCTTAGTTTCAATATTCTCAATACGTAATCCAATGCTTAGTTTCATTTTTACACGCTCATAATCTGGATCCAATTTGTTAAATTTTGTGGTAGCTTTCCTTCAACTTTTTAAATACAATTATTTGCTTCCATTATTGTTTGCTGAAATACATTGTTGGGCATATAAAAGTATATACTAACCCTGCAGTCCCCAACCTTTTTGCAATTAAGAGCACATTCTGTAATACCGGCCAGATGGTGGGCACCATTAATTTTTTCAATGTAGATTTATAGTTGAATATTGCTAATGATAGACTCTTTTACGCTGTAAAAGTATAATATGACCTACAATTTGATTACAATATAATACAATAATTTATAAGAAATCTTAAAAATTAAATTTATTTGTATCAGATAAATAATTTTTTGTAGTGTTCGGATAGCGGTGGGCACACTAAAATGGTCTGCAGGCACCATGGTGCTCGTGGGCATAGGGTTGGGGACCCCTGTACTAACCCTATGATACTTGACTTACAGGATAATATAGAATTAAATTATATAATTTTACAAAAGTCAAAAATGAATAATTTGCTAAATTTTCATTTTCTATTTGATTTAGAATATCTTTTAACTCATTTGTCATTCCATTAAAATATCCGTAAGCTTTTTAAATTTAAACTTTTTCATTTCTACTGTCTTTTTTTGTTCTCTATAAGTATTCCCTTCATTACTTGTATTTGTGGACCGATATATTTTTTATTTTTTGTATATGGTTATACCAGACTAATTATTTTCTCATTACATCATTAAGTCTGTTATAGTGAATTATTTGGATCCAAAAAGTCATTTATTATGTATTTAGGGTAATTTCTTCCAGAACCACAGCTTAGAGCAAAATGACCATATAAAAGAATCATTTAAACAATCAAAATATAAACAAACTGCCCAGTTCAATTTTAGTGAAAATTGAAACCAAACTTTTAAAGCACACAATAAAAACTTAAACTAATTTACCTTCAAACAATTGCATAGCTTTTTTGCAAATTGATTGCCCCACAGATGCTAATATGTGACGTTTGCTTTTGATTAATTCACATTATCAAAAGAATTCTCATTTGTTATGAATTACTACAATGCAAACTGTTCAATCTGGAAATCTTTTTCGCTACCTGTGCTCTTTTTTAATTCATCTTTATTTTTAAAATGGTGTAGGACATTGATTTAATCATTCCATGACTGTCTTATCTTTTAGAAATGATCTCCTTTTTCATTTCAATACTGATCAATTTTCTATTTGTACAAAATGCATATAAAAAAACAAAAACTAATAAAAGTGAACAAATTGCACAGCAAAAACTAAACGTTAACAGGTTCAGAAAATAGGGTTAAGATATTTACATCTTAATTAAAGCTTTCAGTTGATTTAGCTATTTCATGTTTACCATTCAGATTTCCGACATTTATAGTAAATTTTCACTTTGAAATAATTTCTTTTTTTCTCCACATTAATCCACTTTTAAATTCTGCTTTTACGACTCAAGATTAATTATTACAATATGTACACTTAAGAAAATATACATGTTATTCCTAATAGTCGAAATTGGGCAGGTAAGCCTTACATAAAAAAATAATTGCCGTTCTAGTGTTAGTTGGACAATTTGTTTGCTCCACAAGCATTTGTTGTAGCAGACTTCACTGTATTTCTTTTATATACTCTTAAGCGGAGATTCAATGTCTTCATTTCTGTAATTTCTTATATATATAATACGCTTTTAATTTTTTTTTTCTTAGCTCAATCTCGGAATTTAAAATAAGCTCGTTCAAAATTAATATTATGCAAAATAAAGAAAATAGTCATTCTATTTTAATAAAAGCACAAATTAATAAGATCAATCCAATTACAACCCAGATAATATTGGCAATTTCAATTTATATTAAATTACAAATATTAATTCTTATTAAGCGCGATGTCAACAATGTCAACACGTCTTATATAAGGCTAAAACCTCAATACATGCGCCTTGAGTTATGATTTTGAGAGGTCTCTCTTGCTAAAATTAAGCACTCAAGGTGCATGTACTGAGGTTTTAGCCTTATATAAGTATTAAGTTACAAAACAAAATGTTTTCTGTTATGTTTTTATTTTAACAAACTATTAAAATAAATTTGGTGTAAAAAATAAATATGACCATGGCTCAGAAAACTTCAGGATATGATACACTCCATCAGCAGCAGTAAAAGTCAAGATATAACAATTATAGTTAAGATATCTATTACCCGACCAATACTGGATAGTTGGTCAAGTTGGTTGTGGGTCAACTACCTGAAAGATACTAACTATACTTGCTTGCGACATGAAAAAAATTTCAAAATTCACCTAGCTCAGACTTGAATCCTATCTAAGTCAAGGGAATAGATAGTAAAGATGTACCAATCAGTAAACTCTAAGACTTATTCCAGAGAAGGTGAGGGAGATTGAATTTGGAACTTTTCACAAGCAAAGCTCATACAGATTTACAAAAGCTATGAAAATTAATTTTTATAATAATAATAAAAAAAGAGTTAAGCAGTTACAAAGAATTTAAAATATATATATATATAGATGGGGAGGGGTTAACTCTTGGAATTTTATAATACTTCTATAATAAAAATAAAATTACAATTTCACAAAAATATAAATGTTTTGAAATTATGCAGACACATACATAAATACAAACAGAGATATACAACAAAACTGAAACAACTGTGCTAATTCTTTGCACTTCTTTCAAAATTTTAAATTCTTTAACTTATCAAACAATTTATGCCAGAATACTGATAAGATTCTTAAGAACAACATAAAGTCTTAGCCAGAGCAAAGAAATATTAAGTCATTGTTATTTGGAAAGGAATAAAATCTTGAACTGTTTCCTGATATAATGTAGTTAATATCGTTGCGGTTGTTTTTTTCTTATTTATTATTATCTGTAAGCATTCCATGAGAGGTTGAAATCTAGTTACTATTAACAATCTTCTAGATGCCTTATTCAAACCACAATAATATTTTGTTATCTTTAAAATTTATTTGTGATCTATTATAACCTGTAAATAATTTTTTTTTAAAAGCAATTATCACACATATGGTCAAGTATTTTTTAAAAAAAAGGTTAATTGCTTTGAAAGTCATAACCAATATTGAATCCTTATACCTTTGTAACATATGTAGTATTAAAACTAGTAGGTTCAAATCAATTCTTTTTGATGCTCACTCAATTAATAATGCCCTGGAGATTGAAAAGTGTAACTACACACCTAGTATTGAGAAAAGGTTAGGCCCACGACTTTTTCTTTAATGAAATGAATGGACTATGTCCTCAACACTATCTTTTTTTTGACCATAAGAATTTTCAATTTAGCACATTATTCGTCAAAAAAAAAAAAAAAAAAAGTATCCCTTACCTAACAAAGTATTGTATATGGCCAGGCGCATTACATTATAAAATGAAAATATTAAGAAGACTAACACATTTTACACATATAAAACAAAACAAAATAGACACAGAAATATGAGAGATAGTAAAACAAAAATGAAAGAAATTATTATTGGATAGCTCATACTGTAGCTATTAAAAAGATTAAACCCGAAAAGAAAAAGCAATATATAAGACTTTTATTTAATTTGACGAGTAATGCATTAAAAAAACAAAAAAACAACAACTTATTTTCTTCAACCATGATTTTTATTATCATATGCAACTTGAAATAAAAGCATGGGGCATCCATGCATTAATAAATTCAATCTGCCTCCTGTTTTTATTTTGAGTTAAATATAACAACCAAACTTTTTTCTGGGTTTAGTGCATTACTCGTTAAATTAAATAAAAGCCTTTTTTATAAAGTAAAAACCTATATAACATTAAAGTACTAGCCAGAAAACAAAATTTAACTGAAATTATCTCCCGACCAAGGGTTAGTCTAATAACAAATAGACTTTCTCAAGTAAAATTCATTTGAGGTTTCTTAGTTAATAGAAGAAATCATGGTCTTAAAACAATTTTATTAAAATTTTGTTTTCTAGATAGTATTTTAATTTCGCAGAGGTAAAATTCTCCATACAGTAGCGCTACTCAGTGCAAGCCAGAGTAATCGATGGATGCAGGAAGTTTTGTACATAAAATCCCTATCTAGTGCCTACTCATTCAATACCCCAGACTAGTTTCTAGCTTGTGGTTTTCATCAGTGAGGAGCCTTGAATCTAAAAGAACTGCATGTAGATCTTAGGATCCAAGGCTACTCACTGATGAAAGCCATATGCTAGAAACTAGTCTGGGGATATTGGATGAGTAGGCACTAGTTAGGGATTTCATGCACAAATCTTCCTGCATCCATTGATTACTCAGGCTTGCACAGAGTGGTGCTACTGTATGGAGAGTTTAGCCTCTGTGAAAAACAGCTTGTGTAAGCATAAAGAATGGTGGTCATGTGATGTATGATAGTATTTTAATATGATTTTTTTTTAAAATTTATCTATCATTACTAGTATGCATTAGAGAGCATTGAGTTTTAATATTTTTGATATATGTTATTTTTAATTTTTCTAGTATTTAAATATTTTGCAACAGATTTTTTTGTATTCAAATATAAAAATCCAAAATCTAAACAATGTCATATTTCCAGCATTTGAAATAAAAATCATTTACAAGACTTTTGTGTTTTTTTTAAAAAAAAAAGTTTTATTAGTTAAACAGACAAAAGAAATTAAATTTTTATTCTTAACTTCTTTTTTTTTTCTAGAAATGCTTTTCAGTGAATTAGTCTTAAAATTTGATGAAAGTGTATTTTTTAAAAAAAATTATCACCACCTAGTCTTGCGTTGTTAACCGAGAGGTATCGCAGCCGCCATGCAAGCAAGTAGTTGGTTGCAGACGGTTGGGGGTTCGCGTCCCGGCCAATGCTATGACACATGGAAAAAAAAAAAAATTATCACCACCTATTGTGTATCACTGAAAACTTATTGAAAAATGATGTTAATACAACATTAAATACATCTAGCCAATACTAATACTGTTAAGTTGAACAACCTGAACTATTGAATTGTAATCAATATCTAACATATACACAAAGTTTGAAGAAATTCAGTTCAACAGAAATATGTTAAAAATCAGATACAAGATTTGACCTAAACAAACAAACAGAATTTTTATATTGAAAAAAAAAATAAATTTTAAAACTGATTCTAAAAAATATCAAACAATTTTAGGCATCATAATGTAAGAAAAAAAAATTAATCAAAACCAAATGATTATACGAGACTTCCTTATAAAATCCAGGATATATATTTGAATATAAATATAGTGGTAAGATATATACATACTTATTAAAGTGAACAGTGTACAAAAAAAAAGCGCCAAAGAATTTTATTGACTGCAGAAGAGTAATCTCAAAAATATCTACTCCAAGGAGGTGGGATCAGACTATAGTAAGGAACTGCATCCAGGTCATTTGGCTCCAAGATTTCATGCAGGTACTACATCTACAAATAGTTGCAAATATTATGCATTCTAGATACAGAAAGGTATAGGCAAACTGAATAACAAAAATACAGTACATACATATCTAATTTATGATGCAATTGAAATAGAAGTATATACACGAAAACATCAAAAATTATATATTTATTGCAGATACTTTAACATGTGTATACAATATGTACATATCTATGAGAATTTCATTCTTTTTACGATGAAAATTGATAACAATGACAAAATACCAAAGATACATTGCCTAAAAATTAAATTTGCAAATTTCCAGCATGCTTGACTAGACAGACATTTCCTTGTCATGTTTATGAAATTGCAGCACCAAAGGTTCTAATGTGAATTAGAAAATGAAATTTGAATTTTTTTATCAATTTCTAATAACTTTCAATATTTTTCTCACATCAAAATATGTCTAGAGATAGCAAATACCAGTCCTATTGCATAATCAATTAAAAGTATAAGCAGAAATAAAATTTGTGGAATTTCATTTGTAGGTTTTGATTAGATACACCAAATGAAACCACAAATATAAATTTTCCATGTCACTGTAAGCATGTATTGTACGAATAGTTAAAGTGTATATAGTTACATATTTAAAATGTCATTTTTATTTCCTATGTTTTTTAGACTCGAATGGTCACATGTAATGACTGAAAATTGGGCAATATACTGTGTATTAATGACTCCTGAAAGTTTTTAAAAGAACAAATGGTGAATGTTTGGGAATTATAGGAATATATGTATATATATTATAAAAAGACTTCAGACAACAAAGTGTAGAAAGATGAATGTTAGAAATAACAAGAGAGTGAAAACTGAATACATGGGTGAGAAAACAAACACATTGACATCATTGAAAGAATTAAGAGATTGAAGTGAAATTTCTAGAAGAGATGATGAAAGATGGACAGTTGAAATCTTAAACTGGATTCCAAGAAATTGTAAAAGACCTAGAAAAAGACCAACTGTGAGATGATTGACTGAAATAAGAAGGTGTGCTGGAGTAATGTGGTAAAGAAAGGCTAGAGATCAGAGATGAATTGAACTTGGAGATACTTTCATCCTGCAATGGATCAATAATGATTAAAAATGATGATGATGATTATGCTTTTACTGAATTTGAAATGCATTTATTTCCCTTAGCTTTTTTTCAATTCTACATGCCTTTATAATTTATTCTTATTAATAGAATATTAAGAATAGAGGATTTGAACTCAGATTTTCAAGCACCCGTCAACTATCTACACTATGTCATACAACTGATACCCAGGACCACACACATGTACAAAAGATAAATAATCACCAATATACATATTCCATGCTAAACCAGCACTCATCAGTTGGTTCAGATTATCATCTCCCACACATATATATAATCAGTGCTCAGTTTATATTAAGATAGCAAATCTTCATATTTTAATGGACAGACTTCAATCTACTCCAACCTCGAACTTTTCAGCCATCCATATCATTGAAAATCTGATGATGAAAACCCAAATCCCATGCTGATGCCAATATTATTGCCATATTATTGATGCTTGAAAATCTGAGTTCAAATCCCCTATTCTTATAATTAAGCTCCAGGTTTGTGAAAAGTGCCTGGTTTTCAAATATTTAATAGAATACTATATATAACAATGCTATATTATCAAGATTATGACAATTTGAAATAGGATTAAGTAACTATTTTTAAAGTATTTGTAGCAAATCTGAAGAATAAATAAAAGCAAGAACATATATGATATCTTACTTTTTTCACTTAATCTGTATGGATGGAGTGGAAAATATTAAAAAATGAGCGAAAATAAATTTAAAAATGAATTTGAAAGTGACTATGTATAAAATCTAAAAATTACAACAACAACAAAAAAATGTCACATTAAATATTGTTTTGAAAAAAAGAAATAGCTTGAAATACGATTTTGCACACATAATGAAGAAATTCTGTATCACAGATCCCAATGTGTGTGTTTCCGTACTTGCATGTGTATCTATTTGTGCAGGTGTGTTTTAGATATAGAGATAAGTCAATGTTATTACTTAATTAATCATTGGCAATAAATAATTGCAGTTAATTTCCTTAGCATTAAGAATTATATATCTATAATTACAGTATATATATAACAATAGATTATATATTAATTTAAAGGACTGCTAATTACTATTGTTAAATAAATGACAAACTGCAATTTTAACTACGACAAAATCACCCTTGAATTATTTCAAGATAAATAATGATTATTCAACTACATTTAATTTCAAATTATTGAACAGATTAAATAAAATAAAAAAAAATCAATTATTCAGATAAGTTGAATATCTAATATTTTACCTTCAATTAATTTTAATCTCCGTGCAATATTTTTTTTTTTTTAAAATAAATAAATAGATTAGCATTTTTTTTTTATATAATTTTTAAAAAAAAAAAAAAGTGATATTCATTTTTAGTAATTTATTTTTAAATATCATTAATTTTTATCTTTTTTTCCCCCAGTTAAAAGGTTTGAAGTAAATTTAGAAATACGTGACAAGCTGAATCTAAATTTAGATTAACAAATATATATATAAAATTACATGAATTTTTAATATTTTTGATTAAATAATCAGATAAATAAATATTGAAATCTTAACAAAAATTTATTTAACCACTGCAATTTTATTGCGGGCTGCCAGTTCTCCAAACAATCTGAAATAGTAGATTGCTGGTTGTGTGCCTCATGGCGGTCGGAGTAAAGGGTATATTACTTTTTTAACTTTTCAAATATAGCCTATTTAAATATTCAATTGCTCGATGATTAAGTATGTGTAAGTTAAATTCTGCACACAACAGATTGGAGTAAACCACCCAATAGAGCACTTCGATCATATAATACGTGATCATCATCATTATCAACGAGATTTAATTATTGTTTGCCACTCCTTAATAATTCAAATTTAGTAAATGATATTAATTCTTTTTTTTTAATACTATATTTTTCAACAACATTTAATCTTTATCATCGCCAATTTAAATGCAACTTTATTTGAACATTGAATGCACAATTTTCGTTGTTACATTTATGCTTTGAGTAACAATAACCATGGAGCAGGCGCTCGTGACCATTCAAATTCCAAGAGAAAGCAAAAAATAGAACAAAATAAGATATTAGTACACGACAGACAAATTTCCTGATAATTATACAACCCAATGTACGAATCACAAATATGTATACATATATAACAGCAAGTGACTATTCTTTTGCTCATTAATATTTTGGTTGCTGACTTTTAATTTCTTTTGTGACAAACATTTCTTCCTGCAATACTTCCACACTAGGGCCAATTGTAGCTCCCCAACGTATCTAACCTTCAACACCTTCCCAATGAAAATAATCAACAATGCGTTTCTTTAAAATGCCTTTTTTTTTTTCATGTCATAGCATCGGCCGGGAGGCGAACCCACAACCGTCTGCAACCAACTACTTGCTTGCAAGGCGGTTGCGATGACCTCTCGGCTAACAACGCTTGACTAAAATGCCTTTTGAGACAATCCTTGTAAGAAAAGCAGGTCCTACCTCATTCACTGACATGCTCAAGTTCACCATAAAATATCCACTAAGGAAATCTTGTATTGTTTGCTCTTTCATATGCGACTTTATTAGTGGACTCTATATAATATTATACTAGCAAGTCAAAGAACAATGATTGGCATTTATAACTTTGCTTGATATATTTTTAAAATTTTACAGAGCATAAATTTTTTAAATGATTTTACGTTATATATATATATATACCACGATGGTTATTTATGTGCAATGTTCATAGGTACATAAAAAATAAATTTAATTGATAACCAATTAATCACAAAACATATTACTTCAAAGATGCAATATCAAAGCTGTGAGGGCAGTAAGTTTGATACATCAATTAATCAATTCCCTATCTATATATACTGAACAATGATAAAAATATGAGTCATTGGGCCAATTGATAAGTGCTGGTTTAGCACAACTTGGGGATTGTAAATCCTTTTTACTTCTTCAGTTATATGTTAGTGATTACACCCCTCCAAACGGTGTTAAAAGTGGATAGAAACCACTCCCTAGATGGCGTGAGAGTGGTGTAGTGAAAATTACACTACAGAACTATTATTATTCATTAAATGTAATAATGAGTTTTGCCTAATTGTTTTTTGTGATTAATTCTGTAAACATGAGAACAGTAATTACTTAATAACAGTGCAAAAATTATTTTTTTTAATTTAAACACCCTCCCCTCTCAAATTATTATTAGAAACCTGATTTGTCATATATTAATAAGTTTTTCACTTTATTTTATCTAATGACCTACTAGATGCAGCACACAAGAGAAAAGGGCCAATGTCAAAAAAAAAAAAACCATTTTGGATCAACTTTCGGTGGAATGAATAAAAAAATGAGGGTGGGGAAGATGAATTTGATCAAATGGCGGATGCTATTGTGAATGATTGTCACATGACCTACCAAGCAACTAACCATATAGATTTGTTATTATTTCTGTTGCTTAATACATTCATTTTTGATTATTTATATAGTAAGGAGAAAATTTATAAAAGATTTACCAAAAGAAAATTGATATTTAGAACAACATTAAAACATTTATTTCAGTTATGAATAAGCTTTAACTAAAAAAATACTGACTTTTGATGCAAAACAGGAAATTAATTTTTTTATTTTCTTTTTTAAAAGAAAAAAAACATTACTTTTATGACATACTGAAATTTTATATATGGAAAGAGATTTGAGCAACACGTTTTCTATATTTAAAAAGAAATTGGGAGGGGGGTGGATTCTTAAAAATTATCAATTTTATACATTTATAAAAATATAATTTATGTAGTAAGTAAATCATTCAATCAAATTTTATATATACATTAATTTCTTTTACAGCTAGCTATTTTTTTTAGAGCACAATTTCTTAAAAACATTCTAACTTTTCAAGGGAGTACAATTGTAAACTATTTCCTATAATCCCCATCCCCTAACATCATTAAACACACATTACATGAACTTTTAACTCTTCTATTTTCTAAGCACTTTTAGGTAGCTAACATGATACAGAAAAAAATATGCATAAGATTATAATTCCCAAAGTACATATGATATATATCATGATAGATATTTTTTTTCATTTTTCAATAACACTTAAATATGAGTTTTAATGTTAAAGCAGCAGCAAACTCCTCTTCATACAATAGTGCCATTCAGTGCAACCCTTAGTAATCGATGGATGCAAGAAGGTTTGTGCATAAAATCCCTGTCTAATGCCTATTCATCCAATATCCCCAGTCTAGTTTCTAGCTTGTGGCTTTCATCGGTGAATAGTCTTGGATCTGAGAGCACTGCACCTATCCTCCAGCAACCACCTTTTATCTATTTAATTATAAAACTTTGAGCTCAAGATGAAACGCAATAATGTTTTCAATCGAAGCTCATTTGCTTGTATAATAATATAGATCTGAACCCAGATCAGTATCTGTACATGTTGGTGTCTGTTTTTTTTTTTTTAAAAAAAAACCACAGCTATCATTATCTAGGGGCAGTATTAGTATAAAACCACTAAAACATCACAAAATGTAAGCCACAAGCTAAAAATTAGTCTGGGGATATTGGATGAGTTTTAGATAGGGATTTTATGCACAAACCTTCTTGCACCTATGGACTACTAAGGTTTGCACTGGGTGGCACTACTGCATGGAGAGTTTGCTAACGTTAACAGCCTGAGTAAGCATAGGAAATGTTGATCATGTGATGTTTTAGCAGTTTTAATATCCTGAAACATTTGCACCAGAAGTCAATGAATAATATAAGCACTCAGAACTTAGTTCTAAAAATCAGGAAGGTTTATTCACTACTGATTCTCAATTACTTACAAAGTGAAATTAAAAAGTCTACGATTCTGTAATAAATGTTTATCCTTAAATTTTGAACATAAAAACAATCTCATTAAAATAGTTTACATTAGTCACAGTTTTTAAAGTACTGTAAAAAAAATCCTCAACTTTAATCATGAACTTTTTTCTATTCAGTAGTGTAAAATTTCATAATTAAATGTATATAAGTAGGTAACAGATTTTTTTTTTAGGTTTCAAAGGAGTTTAACCTTTTAACGATTTGACATTTTCTATAATTCCACCTAGTGAGAGTTTTTGAAAATGCTCAACCTTTCACTTATGTATAAAATCTTTATTTTATATTAAAACTCAATAAACTTAATTTCTTTTTAAATTAATTTTATAAACAAATAATATTCTAACAAAAACACATTTGATGTTTTTAAATATTTAAAAATAGACTTGTAAATAAGAACGACATACCATAAATATCATCATCAACTAAGTTAATGTAATAAACAAATTATTTTTATCCCTAAGTTTCTTTTTTAATATGAACGAACAAAGATAGATTTACAACAAATCTATCAAATTCTGCTTTAAAACCTAATACTTTATAATTATTAAAATATTTGAAAAAATCCTAACACTGTGCCAATTTTTATGAGTGATGATGTTAGCAGTGAATTTCACATGAAGCATCACCAAAATGAAAAGGAAGCTTTAAATCCATCCTTTAGAAAACAATAGTCAAGATGAATGATATTTATCAAACTATCTATAAGATAGTGACCTCATCGGATTTCTTTCCCCAATTAAAAAATCAATACAATATTGCTGAATTTATGATATTACAAAAAAAAGTCTTACGCTAATACAATTATGATAACAGTAACAATATATTCTAAAGCCACAGAAACTATCACACTTCCTTTTTGTGGGAAATACCCAATGATTCTAAACGAATAGGAGAATGATTAAGTTAATATTCAATATAATTACACAAGCTGCTTTATACCATTTTCCAAGAATATAAATGGGTATAAACAAAAGTTTGGAATGTGGCTCATATATTCTAATTTTATATCAAATTCCATTCAACTATACGTATTGAATTGACCTTAAGCAAAAGCCACCAACAATGAAAAATTTCTTTATAATCTAGTAAATAGAAGTAATGAACTTAAATGCAATTATTATTTATGAAATATTAATAAATGATTTACATTTTAAAAAAGTTTACTTTTTAAATTCTTTCCATTTTACTAATTGTAATTACAACTATGCATATATGAGACATTTTCTTTCATTTATGTAAATTTTCCAAATTGAAAAATGGGTCTAGGCTGAAAATTTCAAAACGATGCACAACCTCATATTAAAAAAAAATACAATAATAGTGTAAAATATATACTTGATTTCATACAGATTGAGTATTCTTATATATCTTTAATTATTTATATAATTTTATTTCTCAAATTATGTCAATCAACATTATACCAGTCATAATCAAAAAGCAAATTCAATTAAAATTTAGTATTAAAAAAATGGATGTCTTCAATTCAGAATAATAGTTTTGCAACTCTAAATTATTTGATTAAAATCCCAACAAGGTAAAATACCAAAAATGTAATGTTAACAAATCAGAATTTAAACAATATTTTCATTGCAAAACTATTCAAATAAAATTGATTTTTAATTAACTTTACTAAATAAAAAATTTGCTTTAAAAGAATCTGTTATCGTATATAATAGAATTAAAATGTTTTCCTGGCTGTGCAATACCATAAAGGTAATCCAATAAAGCTCTATTTGCAAAAATAACAACACCTTAGGCAAAAAGTATAATTTTATTCCTAATAAATATAAAACAAATTATTTATATTTCAAATATATTTTCATTCTAAAAACAAATTATTTATCTGTTGAAATTTTAAATTTTTGGAATTTTAGATTGGAGAGATTCTTAGTGTTAAAATTTTAGTTGCCGATTTTTGCTAACAGGATTTTCAAATGTCAGCGTTTTGATTCCTGATAGATAATTTCTTCACATCCAATTGTGATTTTTTATGGCACTTTTGTAAAAACTGCAGGATGGAAGTTCGCCATTCATGTTTGTCTTAGTTATCCATTTTCAGGGACCTCAACCATTTGTTTGTATTAATTTTCTCAAAAATATTTTACCAAACATATTATTTATTAAAATTAAACAACATTAAGAAAATAAATTATGAGTTACTATTTCCTTTAAAAAATATTACTAAATGGCTTATAAATTCCATTTCACAACATAAAATTACTAATTTTTTTTGCATATATGATAACGTATAAACGTAAACATGTTGCAAGCATTATTGTCATTATTTGGTTGCATTTTATTATACTTTACTTGTTTTTTTTTTTTTTTGTAGAAATGATTAAAATTTGGGATCTTCCAATGACAGATGAAACAAAAAGCATAGGGGAACGGCCAGACAACACATCAGTTCCTATTTAGCGGAAATTTATGTTGCCCAACTGCATAAAGATGACACATTTGTGATCATGATGCATGCTATTAAGGATTTCTGCCTGCCGACATGACGAACCCACGTTTGTAACATACCTTTGTTATACTTTCCTTGACCAGCTTTTTCTTTTGTTATTTATATTAAATTTCTTTTAATTGCAATCATTTGTAATTCTGTATATTTTTTGTTTTTGTTTTTTAGACTCATATTAAAAAAATATTAAATACAATAGCTTGCAGACAGCCATATTAATTGCAAGACTTTTTTGATGCCCTGTAAATTGATAATTAAAACAAAGATGGCTGGCAAACTACGGTTGTATTGCTTTTACAAAAATACCTCTTTTATTAACTTATTGTGATTCTGATTCATTTTTTACACTTTAATCTGTCATCAGTAATTCTCGTGCTTACTATAATTTTTATCCCTAAATTTATGACAGTGGCTATTAATCTTTTCTCCAGCATCATAAAAGAGATCATAATGAGCTAAAACAAACTATCACCAACAAAAATAATCGCCATAATATCCTACTGTCTAATTATATCTGCTTTTGAGAAGAGGATTTAACTATCATGCATCTCTCCATCATTGTCTCCACAGTCACAACTCTTTACTCTGTGTAAAAGAAATATATAAACTGGGTTATCTAAATTTTCTCAATCTTATCAATATACATACTGATGATACACACACACACATATCAAAAATATATAACTGAATAAAAATGTCTCCCGCCACTAAAAAAAAAAAGCTAGCACACAATGGTGTAAATATAAATATTTTTTTTAAACTACAATTGAGAACTTTAATATTGGTTTTATCTTTACAGATTTTTAGAAAAGTGGGAGCAGACAAATGGGAGACCCTGGAACACTTAAAACTAAGATAAAGCAGAGAGGTTTTTTTTTTTTTTTAATTAAAAAAAATCTACAAATTATAATGGATGGATTTCATTTCAAATATGTACAAATAATTATTTCTCAAAGAATTTTTGCTGTTCAATATAATATTAGAAGTTTTATGTTTTAACCAAATTATAAGAATGATAAGTTATAAAAAAACAAAAAAACAAAAACAAATTAAGATTCATACATAAATGTATAAGAATTTATATCATAGTAATAAAAAACTATTTACTGCTGTTTTAAGTCTGTTTGCTTGGATATACTTAAGTTAGAGCTGTTTATTTTACATAATGTACACATTTAAACTTGAAAAAAAAAAACATTTATAACTAACTTCTGAACTAACTACGTTATATAAACACTTTTTTTTTTCAAATCTATTTTAAACACAACTTTGACTTTTTTGTGTTAACTAGTAATTTATTTTTGACACAGAATTATGTTAAAAGACCTGGATTACAATGAACAGTGACTAGTATTTAACTATGAGTTCAAACTCCTGCTTTACAATCATCTTAGATATCTAGAATATACCTCTATTACATCTAGATGTTCTATTTTTATTATGCAAGGGCAAAATAAAGTTTATAACTTTTTTTTTTTAAATTAATGAAAGCACATAAGATCACAGCAAAGTACAAAAAAATATGTCCCCATAGTGCTTTAATTTAATAAGACTTTTTTTTAAAAAAAGATGATTGGTTGTTCTTAGTTTCATCAATATAAAAATGTTAAAAGTAATACTGAAAATAATATCAAATTCAAAATATTGTTTATCAACACCCAAAGTGTTACTAAATATCAAATCAACAAAAGAAAAAATTGTTTTGAACTACTTAAACATATGAGGCTTTTCTTTAATTTTTCAGCAGTAGCAACAGCTTTCATTATATTTTCTTTCTAATAATGCTCACAAATAGCAACATTTGGTCAGATGTTTTGGCATAGGGTACCATTTTATCACTCAATAGTAATCAATCCTATTTATTAAGCTAATCAATTGGAAGTGGGTGATATATATATATATATACCCATAATATGCAATATATCCCTGTTGGATGGACTTTCAGAAGCACATAATAAGAAAGCATATTCATTTCAAACATTCCAAGATTAGAATCTTTTACTACATTTAGCTTTCTGATCATAGATATTACCACTTCTCAGTTAATCATGTCAGAATAAATAATTTCATTTGTATATTTGTCTATTTCAAAATTGTATTACATACAGTCAATATTACCCTGTGTAATTTAGAGTGATCGTAGAGTGACAGACCCTGGAATGTGAAGTCTTTGGATCAATTCTGCTGCTGCCGCTTTTAGCGCTCAAACTTCTAATGATCACTCTTGAGCAATAAAGCCATCCGATTACTTATCAAGTCATCATTACTATTTCAAATAAATGCTTTCAACGCATCACAGTCTTTCTTATTAACATCATGCTTCAATTTGCATCACAGTTAACCACTTTCTTTAGTTACAATATGGCTATGACAATGAGGGATGTATCCCTTGAAAGAACTCCACCATACTTATACATATTAATTTTGTATTACTTTTTGTATTATTGTAATATATAAAGAATTTAGAAAAATTCAGCTTTGTGTATGTCTTTAGCGCAAATCATATTTATATAGTAGTATTTAACCGCAAAGTCTAAACATTTCACTTATATCTATTCTTCTTAGACTATTTTTTCGATTTTAAATTAACAGAATATGCAAGTTGGTACTAGGCAAACGAAACAGTCTGAATACAGTGAAGGTATCTAGTAATACCATCTAATTAATAATAATAAAACTTAAACCAGATGAACTTACTGTCTATTTTTTATATAAAAAATAAGCTTTTATTACGCATGATTAATTTATGTTATAAATGCCATTTTATAGATAAAATGCATAATACCAGCTGGCAACATTTTACTAGAATATTCCTTAAAAATATTAAAAAATTAATATAAAACCATTTTTCTACATGATTTTTGAATAACATATAATCAACTCTTCCAATCATAAAAGATGAATTTGCATAAAATCACTCATGATCATTTTTTTCTACTTATAAAATGAAAACAAAATAATTACATAAAATATATATATATATTAGAAGTAATATTATTCAATTGGACCAGACAACCATTCACTTTACATAATGAAATTAATGATTAATACTAATCATATATTATAAAGAGTATTTCTAACTTTAAAATGTTTTTTAACCCTCAGTTAAAGATTAATATATCTAATGTTTTTTTAATTTAAACATGTGGATATGCGAGAAATAGATTATTAACATGTTTTTATTTATAATTAAAAAAACATATATATATATTAATCTTTTACTGAGGTTTAAAGCTTACATCTGTCCTAGGGATAATCTCTAGTTTAACAAATGATTACTAATAATCATTAAAGTGTTTATTTGAAGTAATGGATGTCACAATTGTGAGCATCGAAAGTTTGATGCTTGTAAATCAAAGTGCAATAATATATATTAAAATATATTTGTCCTATTTAAAAAAAATACAATTTTTTTTTTTTTTTTTTTTACGTAAATGTGATAAAAAAGTTAACATAATCTTTAGTTTTCACAAATATAAGCATGGGATGATTATGCTTAAAAATTCACAAAACAGATTCCCAAAAAAATCAGGCTTCATTTTCTTGCCAATCTATTCAAAGTGAGTGTTAATTGAAAGTTTATTTAAATGATCCTTTGAGAATGTAATATGTGAATTTCTTAACATGATCGTTCCAAACTTTTATTTATGAGAGCTGAAGTAGATTTTTTTACTTTTTAGTGCATTTACATAAATGAAGCTATACTTTAAATATATACAGGCAGTCCCCTAGTTATGAATTTAATTGTTTCCTGATGTGTGTTTGGAAGTTGAAATTGTTTAAAAGTAGAGGTATGTAAAAAAACCCATCAAAAAGGGTTTTCAGAATATAGTATTTATTTTTTATCGATTAGTATCCGGAGTTTTGTTTACAAATTTATCAAGAGTTAATTGAATTGTATTCTTTTTCTTCTCCTGATAAAGAATTCTGTAATATTCCGTGTCTTTTTCTATCACTCTTCATTTAGGAGATATACGCTCTCAATTGGGATCACATTCTTCCATGATAGTCAAAAATTTGTCAAGATGTATGAAGGCTTCATTCATAGTCTTGATTGTCAAACTCTTAACAATAAATTCATTATCAGGTTCTTCTTCATTTTATATTTCATTCAACTCTTGTAGTTTAATCAAGTCTTTATTTGACAGAGGTTCTGAATGAGATTGCATTAACTCAATATCTTTATCAGTGACATCTAAATTTAATTCATTCATTATATTGACTATTTCAGTTGTGATATCTTCAGGAGTTTCTTCAATGTCCATAGAAGCATTCATCATTTATGGATTTTTTTTTTGACAACCTTTCATTGATGCCTCTTACTTCAGCCCATGCATTCTGAATAATATTTATTGCATTCCATATATTATAACTTTTCCAAAAATCTCTTAATGTAGGTCCACCCTCTGTGTCAATTGCCTTGATTGCTTGAGTCATTAATCTTTTCATATAATATCACTTAAAAGTAGTTATCACAGTTTGGTCCATAGGTTGTATTTCACTTGTGGTATTGGGAGAGATAAACACAGCATTAACTTCTGGATATAAATTTTGCAGGAATTTTGGATGTCCAGGAGAATTGTCTAAGAGCAAGTGTTTTAAATGGTAAATTATTCTCACTACAATATTGCTAACAGAAGATACAAAATGACGTGAGAACCAATCTTGAAAAAGCTGTGCAGTAGCCCAGGCTTTAGGATTTGATTCCAAATGACTGGAAGCATTCTTTTATCTTTTCCTTTCAATGCTCTAGGATTTTCTTTCTGATAAATTAGCATTGGCTTCAATTTAAAATCACCAGCTAAATTATCTTCAAAAAGGAATGTTAATCTGTTTTTAGAAGGTTTACGCCCAGGTGCAGCTGATTCTTCCTTTGCTAAATATGTATATGCAGGCATCTTTTTCCAAGATAATCCTGTCTCATCTACATTGAAGACTAGGCATGGAAAATAAGCTCCATCTTTCATGACATTAGAGAAAGTGGAAATAAATTCACTGGCCGCTTTCTTATCTGCACCGGTACCTTCCCCAGTACATTTAATATTATGTAAAGAATATCTCATTTTAAATTTGTGAAACCGGCCATTGCTTGCTACAAATTCAACAGTAGAGTCTTCTTTTAATTCTTTCTTCCAATCTTCATGAAAACTAAGAGACTTAGTTTGAATAATTGATAAACTCAATGGGATGCCTTTTTGATGTTGATCTTCAATCCGTAAAGCCAAAGATTTCTCTATTTCATCCATTACTCTGCCATGTGTTTTTGAAACAAACTTTGAAGAAATATTTCCACAATTTTTAACATATTCCTTAATTTTGTTCTTGTTTTTCACAATTGTATATATTGTTGATTGGTTTAAATTACATGAACGTGTGATTGAAGCAAAAGATTCACAATTTTCAGAACGTCTAATTATATCCGTTTTTGTCTCGACCGTTTGGGGTTTATAAGACCTTGATTTCTTTTTGGTTATATCAACACTGCGGTTTTTTGTTTCTCAGTCATGTTTTTAATTAATAAGAATAAAAAAAATTCATCAAAACAGAAATATATACAGGGTATATGTAACATAATCGCGCACAAACTACTTTTAAAAATTAGCACTAATCAAGACAATCCTGTTTGTTCTCTAAAATATACTTTTAATTATTTTCTAAATTCCTAAATTTATCTTTCTTTAGAAAAAATTCAATTACGAATGTATGTAAATAGTTTTATTATCAGATACTGTAAACTTGTAGCATTAATTACTAACCCAATTTTTTAATTATTAAAATACTAAAATATTGTACAATTTTGAATACTCATTTCTTTCTACAGTATATAGCACTAATTATACATGAGAGTATGTGCATAAATAAAGATCAAATGTTTATTACTCGAGTGTTCGTAACTAGGTGACTGCCTGTAAATACTTTTAAATAATAAATAATATTTCTATAGTGTAATTTTCATCTCTAGTCTAATGAACAACTAATAAAAATATTCAGAAATATTACCAAATTCACCATTTCCTTTATTTTGCTGTAATATCTTATATAAATGCAATTATCCACTCTACTTTGAACACTTTTTAGCAAAAAATCTTTTATTATACATATGTATACACAGTCTTACTTTTCGAATGTCCTGCAATTTTCTTCAGAGCTAAGTGGCTCTGAAGAAGACTGCAGCACTGTCAAAATATAAGATTGTGTATACATATATAAACAATAAAAGATTTTTTGCTAAAACATGTTCAAAGTAGAGTGGATAAATTACATTTAAAGAAAAAATATTAATATACTTTTATTACAGGATTTGTGTCAAAGTTATCAGGGCAGCATGTTGGACATTATTTATCGATTAAACTGTAATAGTTTGCTAACTATAAATATACTGAACAATAATAAAGATATGTGTAAGAGAGTGTGGTCTGGATCAATTGATGAGTTCTGGTTCAGTTTGAAATGCGCATCTTGGGAGTCATAGATCTTTTTCAAATGTTTTTGATTATACGTTTATGACTACATCCTTCCACAAAGTGTTAAAAGCGTATAGAAATCAGCCCCTATTTTACATGAAAATGATGTAATGAAAATTAAACAACAGAAATATTATTCATTGTTGGATAATCTTTAGTCTAATGAATGAGTAAATAAAAAATATTATGAGAAAAGTTTACGTATAATTTAAAATTGCTAGATGCCAGTACCATAAAAGAATACTGAATCCCACATAAAATTAAAATTTTTTGCTAATTTTTTTTAGCTAAAATTATTTGTAAGCTCTAAAAAAAAAAAAAAATGCATAGTTTCATTAAAAAAAAAATTGGTGAAAAATTGAGTTACAAACTTTCATAGATAAAAAAAAATATTTAAATTTGAACGACATGATACTAATAAATTCATTGGAATGGGGAAAAAAAAAACAGAATAACGAGTTGAAAATTTAGAATGCAAAAAAATTAAAATATCATGCATTTTATGTCAACCGAATTGCAATTACTGATTTGGCGAAAGCAAAATTCGGCAGAAATAACTTATTTACCAAATAGAAATGTAGGCAGATAGATTCCTATTAATCCTAAATCCCTGGTTCTAGGACTATTTTGGATTTGTGATTTTTCAGATTCCAACAATAAACTTTTTCCTCCTTATTATAAACTCTAATTCTGCTAAAAAATAATCAATTTTACTATCTATAGTATCAAGCCAATGCACATACGCTTTAAAGATAAATTATAAATGAATACTCTCATTTTTTCCAGACACAAGATATAGTATTTTAGGTAGAATGGAATGATATATCTCGTGTCTGGAAAAAGTGAGAGTATTTATTTATAATTTATCTTTAAAGCGCATGTGCATTGGCTTGATCGCTAATATCACTATTACAGTATTAAAACATAGCGCTATATAAAATAATATCTCGTTATATCTATAGTATCGTATATATTGAAATATTTTTTGTAAACTGTATTTATTTATTTTATTGATAATAATATAACACTTTAAAATAAAAAATATATTTATGTCGGAAGATAATTTTTATCTAATACTGATTACAACGAATCAAAACAATACTTTGCAATTTCATTTGGAGAGTAGAAGTAACAATACCTTTAACTGTATTAAGGAATTGTGCAACTGTCCTTATAGAGATAATGTTTCAACGATAAGAAACTGAGAGAGCTTATACAATTGAAAAAACGCTGTTGAAATTTTATTTGATTATAAAATACCTGCTGCAATGATTTAAAGTTGTTTTTTTTTTCAGTGTATAAAATGATGTAATATCTAAATATAAGATTTCTAATCCTTGTCTTCCTCTGTAATATCAGAACTCTATGTCAATGCACATACAAAGATTATGCAAGCGTACAAGTCGTGGATATGGCAACAAAAGAAAACCTGAGAGGTGATGATTTGGAAAAGCTGAAAAAGACTATCGGTAATAAGTAGAAGGTTACTTGAAAAAAAGAAAAAGAAAAAATGTTCGAAAAGAAAAATACATGAAGCAATAGATGTTTGATTAGGACATAAACAAAATTTATAAGAAACATGTCAATGCAACGTCATACGTAAAATTACCATGAAATGTGAATTTATATATATAAATTATAAAAATAAAACAAAAGCAATTGCTAAAATAATGAAGAGACCTCAAACTTGAATAAAAGATAAAAAAAATTTAACTACAAGAGAAAATGTTAATATTATTAAATATATGGATGTTCAAATTTAAAAACTAAATAATATTAATAGGATATTAACAGAAACTTCTGTTTATAGAAAAAAAATATTTTTTTTTTTGGTATGTTAAATAATTTGGTTTCAGATATTGATAACCATAGTAAAATAAATATTATTAATAATAAGATTCAAAGGACAATAAAATTATGTTCAAATGAAGATTTATTAAAAATTGAAATTAATACATAAAATATGAATGTTTTACAAATGATTATCCTAGAAAGGTTATTAATGGTTTGTTTTGTAATAAAAATATTGAAAAAATAAATAATAAGATTAAATAAGAATAATATATAGGGTATATGAGCACAGACTTTCACATGACCCATCACTCTCCACACTACCTCATAACACTGATACACTTGAACACATGTGTTGAAAAGATAAATAATCACCAATATACGTATTTCATGCTAAACCAGCAATCATCAGTTGTTCCAGATTACTATCTCTACACATATATGCTATAAGTGCTCAGATATATATTAAGATAGTCAATCCTCATACTTTAATGGACAGGTTTCAATCTACTCCACACTCCAACTCTTCAACCGTCCATCCAATTGAAAATCTGATAATGGAATGTTCAAAGGCCACCCTGAGGCCGAGATTCTTGTCACACCCATGTTGACCTAAGGTCAATCTAACCCCTCATGTACAGGGACATAATCCATTTAATACATATACAAGGGATGGGAAGATATCTCTACTAAGTAATAACACTTGTGTCTAATAGTAAGATAATTCAATGTTGGTTTCAATATTTCAAAAGATTTGTTAAAATTAGAAAATTATTTAATATGATTAATAAAAAATATAATATGTGTCCTGTTTATACAAAGAAAAAATGTTTAAATTTGTTAATTAATAATGATTGTAATAATTTAGAAGATATGAATTGGATTTATATTATAAAATGTTTAAATTGTTTTAAAGATAATAAAGAAATGTCGGATCTACAAAAAATAAATGGGCAACAAGATTAAAAAAAAAAAAAATCTGCAATTTATGGTCATATTGTTAAAAGAGATGATAATAGATGGACAATTGAAATTTTAAACTGGATTCCAAGAGATTGTAAAATACCCAGAAAGAGACCACATGTGAGATGGATGGATGAAATAAGAAAGTGTGCAGGGGTGATGTGGAGAAGAGAAGCTAAAGATAGGAAAAGATGGATTGAACTTAGAGAGACCTTCATCCTGCAGTAGATTGATAATGGTTGATGATGATGAGTAAATTTAAACATAAAGATTTTAAAATAGAGCCTTTAGAATATATTATGAAAGAATTATAAAAGGAATTTATACTAATGAAATGAAACATGTAACACCAATAGAATGCTAATTGAAAATAAGAATATAATAGGTTGATTTAATTGAGCAATTATAGGAAATTATTTTTGAGAGAGGTATTTGAGCAACAAATGTAATAATAAGTTGGGATTGTTTGTTGGAAGAGGTTTGAGGTAAGAGGTATTTGTATTTATCTTATGTATTTTTTAGTTGTCCTTGACAAAGACTATAAAATAATATAGTTAAAATATTGGTGTATGTTATTGGACATTATAATAATTCATATTATAATAAATCAACATTTATAAAGAAGTTTGTGCTTGGATTGTATATATATGTTGAAATTAAAAAGCAATTTTTCAAATAGAAGACTTTTATTATTTTTTGAATTTATTTTAACTATAAGAGATGAAAGAAGATAAAACAAAAAATTAACAGTAAGGATTTAGCTGACTGATTTAACAGATATGACATTTATTTCATCATCATAATTTTTAAAATTAATTCATTAATAATTTTTTTAAGTTTCTGAACTTTTTTTTACACAGCCCTGCAAATGTAATTTCCTAATTTTTTTCATTTCAATTTTTATAGTAGTCACAAAATTGATTCTTTTAAATATCAAATGGGTGCGAGATATAATCATAGAATGAATCTTTACAATCTGTTTTACTCCTTATTAATAAACTCATCCACAACCTCTGACATTAGAGATAATTTTTAAGGTGATTAAATATATATTTAAATAGTTGTTTGTAACAATCTTCAAGAGAAACAAAGAAATTTATTATGTAAGTATATGCTATTACAATTATTATATTTTAAAACTTTTTAAAAATGAATTGGGAAATATCAATCGAAAATTTAAAAAAAAAAAAGAATAAAGAAACAGCATTGAAATAGAAGAAAAGCCAAATAGTAGAGGCAGATGAATGAACTTCACAGCTCAATCTTAACTATTTAGTAGGAACATTGGTATTCAAAAAGCACCAAATGGTTTAATGTTATGAAATTAGCACAATTAATAGTGATGATTAATCTTTAACATCTTTCCAAAGAAGTAAAGTAAAGCAGGTATAACTCACTAATGCCAACCGCTAGGTGATAAGATTTCAAAGTTTCTTTCCCTTGCCTTATTCTTAACAGAAAACAGCTAAATACTTATTTGATGACCAATAATTGGATGACCAACACAACAAGCAAATGAATTTTCAAAGTTCATAAAACAGTTGTCATATAACTAAGAATAAAGATAGCATCTGATTTCGATTCTTAATTAAATATTGTAACAGCATAGGTGTAAATCATTATCCAAGTTTCGTGATATTATTTCCTTTCATAAA
Source organism: Epiperipatus broadwayi (assembly GCA_028023455.1). NCBI lineage: Eukaryota > Metazoa > Onychophora > Udeonychophora > Euonychophora > Peripatidae > Epiperipatus > Epiperipatus broadwayi. The sequence continues at coordinate 3,710,152 of JAQFVV010000119.1, read as the reverse complement.
TCAATAATAAATATTAATTGGCTGCAAAAAAAAATCTGCTGCTAACTGAAATGAAGATCTCTGATTCCTCTTTGAAGCTTTAAAAAAGTGAGCAGGGCAAATGCTTAACGTTCATTCCATACATTCGTGTTATTGCAGCTATTATTACTGATTATTCACACAATAAACAAACATGGTTGGATTGTTCACCAACATGCATGACTTATTGACGTTTTACCGCTGAGTTTAGCATGAAGTAACATCAGTCTTTCCAGTTGTCTGGAAATTCCTTATTGAAACATCAGTTGAATTTTCTTAAAAAGTAGATGAATGTGCGTATAAATGAACTTTTTTTTTTTTTTTTTAGATATTTATAACAGACAAATCAAAATTATGACACTTATTCCCAGAAAGGTATGAAGTTGCCTACCAAAACGGCAATTAGCAGACAGAAAAAGAGTCTGGCCATCATTCGATAATAAACTTTTATTCAGCCAACTACAATTGCAAATTATTTTTAAGTGAAGGAAGATTACTTGGACTTTGTGAAGTTAGAAAGCGAAGAGGCAACTAATTTGAAAAATGGACATGTATTTTATTATAAAGGCACAAATATCGGAAGCACAAATGGAGTAGGATTCATTATAAATAAAAAGTGGTAGAACAACACTGTGAAAATTGACAGTTTATCAGATAGAATGACATGATTAGTTATTCAACTAAATGAAAGATAGCAAATGCAGATAATTCAAGTTTATGCTCCAACAAGTTCTGACTATGATGAAATAGAGGATCTTAATAGGGGTACAAATTGATTAGACCAAATGTTTTAAAATTGACATGGGAGGCTTTAAAGCTAGAATTGTAAAATAATTGAAAAATGAAAGTGCTGTGGATGAATTTGAGAGATGAGAGGACATAGATATGTGGAATTTGAAAAAAAAAAAATACATATAATGTATTTTTCTATAACAAAAATACTGAACAGAAATGGATATGGAAATATTGAAATGAAGGTAAAGCAGAATTGGATTTATTTTGATTAACAGAAAATATGTATTTCAAGATTGTAATGTTCTTAAAAGATTCAACACAAAACATCAATTAGTGAGATGTAAGATACATGTTATTGCAAAACTAAAGATAGAAACTATTAAGATAGACAATACTAACAGTTGACATTCCTGATCTTCATAAACATTCCAATGAATTTAAACTAGAACTTGCTAATCATTTTAAAATACTGACAGAGTTTGAAGATAGTCCAGATTTAACTGAAATTAATGATGATAATAATAAATATAATGCAATAAAAATAGCCGATATAAAAAGAAGCAATGCACTGCTGAAAGAATATGAAAATATTTAAAAATTCTGGAGTTCTTAAATAGTATGAGAAAGAGCTAATAATGAGATAAAAAATATATGACTATATTGGCAAAAAAAAACCCACTAAATATGTAGAAGAGTTTTACAAAAAACTACATAACAATAAACACGAAAACAAAGTAATCATTACAATTATTACATCTGAATGGTAAAGATGTATCAGATGATCGGTAAATTCCAATAACAACGATACTGATATTTAATAAAGGTGATAAAAAAAAAAGATAATTAGAAATTTCTGATCTCTCATCAGTTCCCTATCTGTTCTATACAAAATATCTCTTGCCTCCAGCAAACTTTGGATTCTAACCGACCAAAAGAACAAGTTGGACGTAAGAGTAGCTTTAGAACAGTGGTTCATATCCAAGTATTCAAAGAACTTGTAGAAAAAGCCAGTAACTATCTTTGAATTTGTAGATTACAAAATGGCAGTTGATTCTATAAGCATTTCCAGTAATTAATGCTTTGGTCCAACAAGATATAGACCCAGGATAATGTCATATTCTGCAGAATATTTATCCAAATGCAACAGCAATAATTAGATTATATGATGGGCACTAAGAATATTAAAATTGATAAAGGTGTACAATGAAGTGATTCCATATCTCCAAAACTTTTTTTTTTCCATATGTCATAGCATCGGCCGGGAGGCGAACCCGCAACAATCGTCTGCAACCAACTGCTTGCTTGAAAGGCGATTGCACTGACCTCTCAGCTAACAAGGCTTGACTCCAAAATTTATTTACAGCAGTTTTACAAAAATTATTTTGCGATTTAAAATGGAATTTAGGGGGGGGGGGGACAACAGAGAATAAGTCATTTAGATGTTGCAGATAATGTACATGTTTTTTCAAATAATGTTTCAGAGCTTTGTCTAAAGAAAATACTAAAAAGGCTATGTAATGTGCAGTGGATTTTTTCAGAAAAAGAAAATTCAGATAGTTAATCAAAAATCAAAAGAAATTAACAACTACAAATGCCTTGATCAGATTATTAATACATATGGAAACATAATAGATGAAATTGTTGTTGGTAAAAGTAATTAAGATTAAAAGAAAATATGGCTATATGTTTAAGGAGGAAGATCTTTAACAAATGTATTTTACTAATTCTGAGATTTGGATATTTAATGAAAAAGTAATTCAGAGACTTGGAGAGTACTCAGTAAAGTATGGAAAGATTAATATTGAGAGTAACATCTTGTTTTAAAGCAAAATATTTGATTGACAGAAGAAATATCACTGACATCTTAGAAAAAATTTAAGAAACGAAAATGGATATGGGATGGATGTATTGCAGAAGATAACAGAGGAATAGCTGAAGTCTTAAACTAGATCCTAGAAGAAAAAAAACATCTAAAGAGACTTCGTGTGATATAATTGGATGAAATAAGGAAGTTTGTTGATATAATGTAGAGAAGCTACGGATCTGAAAAAATTAAAACTTGAACTCTTCATCCTGCAGTGGATAGATAATGGTTGAAAATTATGATAATGAATATTCAGTTTTTTTTTAAATATATATACTTGTTATCTTTTCAAATTATAATCATCATCATCATCATCATCAACAACCATTATCAATCCACCGCAGGATGAAGGTCTCTCCAAGTTTAATCCATCTTCTCCGATCTTTAGCTTCTCTTCTCCACAACACCCCTGCACATTTTCTTATTTCATCCATCCATCTCACATGTGGTCTCCTTCTGGGTCTTTTACAATCTCTTGGAATCCAGTTTAAAACTTCAATTGTCCATCTATTATCATCTCTTCTAACAATATGTCCAGTCCAACTCCATTTCAATCTTTTAATTTTTTCAATAAGGTCAGTAACACCTGTTTGTTGTCTTACCCATACATTGCGTTTTCGATCTCTTCTTGTTACTCCCAACATACATCTCTCCATACTCCTTTGAGTGGTCTGAAGTCTCTGTATTGCTCTTTTATTAAGTGTCCAAGTCTCAGATCCATAAATAAAAACTGGTAAAACACATTTGTTAAAAACCATCCTTTTCAAACACATAGGCATATTTCATTTTAGTATCAAGTTATTTCTACCAAAAGCACTCCTACCAAGTTTAATTCTATGATTAATTTCCTCCATTATGTTTCCATCTGTATTAATAATCTGACCAAGGTATTTGTAACTGTTAACTTCTTCTAATTCTTCATAATCAATCTTTATTTTCATATTTTGAGCAAATCGATTAAACATTACTTTAGTCTTTTTAACATTTATCTTTAGTCCTACTTTTCTACTTTCATCTGCTAACTCCTGCAACATTTCCTGCAGCTCTGAAGCATTATTTGCAAAAACAATTACATCATCTGCGAAATCTAAATGACTTAAATACTCTCCATTTACTTTCACTCCTTTAGTTTCCCATTTTAATCCACAAAATACTTCTTGCAGCACTGCTGTAAAAAGTTTTGGAGATATGGAGTCACCTTGTCTTACACCTTTCTCAATGTTGATTTTTCCAGTATCATCATGTAATCTAATTGTTGCTGTTGCATTTTTATAAATATTCTTTAAAATATGACAATATCCTGGATCTATACCTTGATGATCCAATGCTTTAATCACTGAAGAAATGTATATAGAATCGAATGCTTTTTCATAATCTACAAATCCAAAACATAATGACAACTCATATTCATTTGTCCTTTCTATGACTTCCCTCAATACCTGGATATGATCTATTGTACTAAAACCACTTTTAAATCCAGCTTGTTCTCTTGGTTGGTGGAAATCCAAAGTTCTCTGTAGACGAGTTGTAATTATCTTGGTAAAATTTTTATATAAAACTGATAAAAGGCTGATAGGTCTGTAATTTCTAATATCTTCTTTATCGCCTTTTTTAAATATTAATATTATTACTGCATTCTTCCAATCTTCTGGTATATCTTTATCATTTAGACATTTGGTATATAACTTTGCTAAAATTGTTTCTATTTCTTCACCTGCTTCTTTTAATATATCAATTATAATTCCATCATTTCCTGGAGCCTTTTCTTTCTTTATACATTTAATTGCATGTCTCACTTCTTCATTTAAAATTCTGGGCAATTCGGAAGATGTAATAGATATAGGAGGTACTTGTTCTTTATTATTATATAATTCTTGATAAAAATCTTCTACCAATTTCATGATGTCATCTCTCTTTTTAGTAACAATTCCATCTTTTTTTCTTATTGCAGATAGAAATTTCCTACCAATACCAAAATGTTGTTTAACATTCTTGAGACTTTTATTTTCTTCTACAGCTTTCCTTGCTATTTCACAGTTATACTTTCTTATATCATTTTCAACTCTTTTCCGTACCATTTTACAAAATTCGAGATATTCAATTCTTTTTAATACATCATTCTTGTATATCTTCATATTTCTTCTTTTCTTCATAAATTCTCTAGTCTCAGTAAAAAATTTTATTAGTCAATTGCTGCTTTTTTCTACCAGCTATCTTTGTTGCAGTTTTTAAAAGTGTATCAGTTATTTTCATATTAATTTCGTTCAAATCTGAATCATGTTCAAAATCTCCTAACATTTGAAACCTATTTGTAAGTTCTAATTTAAATTCATTAGAATGTTTCTGAAGATTAGGAATATCAACTGTAAATATTGTTTTTCTTAATAATTTTTGTCTCTCTAGTTTTACATTAACACGTAACTTACACCTTACTAATCGATGATCACTTCCTGTGTTAAATTTATTAAGAACATTACAATCTTGAAATATGTATTTCCTGTTAGTCAAAATATAATCCAATTCTGCTTTACCTTCATTTGGATGCTTCCATGTCCATTTTCTTTTAACATTTTTCTCAAAAAATTAATTCATAATACAAAGTTTTTCTTTTTCTGCAAACTCCACAAGTCTATGTCCTCTCTCATTTCTATTACCATAACCAAAATTACCTACAGCAATTTCATCTTTCATTTGTCTACCAATTCTAGCATTAAAGTCTCCCATAACAATTTTAAAATGTTGTTTACTCTGATCAAAAGCCTTTTATACATCCATATAAAAATCTTCTACTACTTCATCACTATGAGAACTTGTTGGGGCATAAACCTGAATTATCTGCATTTGGTATCTGCTATTAAGTTGTATAACTAATCTTGCCACTCTGTCCGATTCACCATCAATTTCCACAATATTGTTCTTCCACTTTTTATTTATAATGAATCCTACTCCACTTGTATTTCCAATATGTGTGCCCTTATAATAGAGTATATGTCCACTTTTTAAATCAATTGTTTCTTCACCTTTTCTTCTAACTTCACAAAGTCCAATAATGTCCCATTTAATATAAGACAGTTCTTCTTCTAATTCTTGTAATCTTCCTTCACTTGAAAGTGATCGGCAGTTGTAAGTACCTAAATAAAAAGTCGTCATCAAATGGCAGCCTGGGTCCGCAACCAGGGGATTCTTAGCACCCTCCGCCACCAACCGCTGCCTTGGTTGGTGACTTTACGTCCTCCTGGGAATAAGGGCCATGCTTTATTTTTGTCTGTCATAATTGTATATATGTATTGGAAAAATATTTATCATTTACACAAACATTCATTCTGCCTTATCAGGCACTGAGAAGAAAGACCATGGTGTTTCTTGATCTTAAACTTAGAGGTAAAAAGCCAATAAACTCACCACGCTGGCTAATGCGTGTTGGTGAGCAGCCCATCCATGTTCGTATACTATATGAATAATCACATAGTAATAACAGCTGCAACGACAAGAACGTATGGAGTGGACATTACGAATTTGCCCTGCTCGGTTCCTTTAAGGCCTCAAATTATAATATTATATTATATAAGGTGACTGTTTAGCAAAAAGATTACCAAATTTATTATTTTTTTAACTATGCTAAACTCTAATAGTAATAAATTCTGTAAATGTATACCATCCAGTACAGTTTGGGTGGTGGTTAAATGACAAACTTAACCTGACAGGAATATCCCCCCTTTCCCTGTGCTCGAAGGTCACGTGACTTCTCGAATGAATAACCTTTCAATATCCTGCCATAAACAATGCTTAAGGAGACCGTTAAAGAGATACTTAAAAATTAAACATTAAAAAAAAAAGTATACACTTAGAGAAACAAAATAATTATTAGGCAATTTTTATTTTTTTTTAAAAAAACTACCATTGAAATTTAACCAAAAACAATTAAAAAACAAGTGTTTAGTTTCGAGTTTTTTCTAAAAGTTCCGGATATTAGTAAAGCGTTTATTTCTTTTCAATTAAAAATGGACTCTTCCAGGTAGTTTTCTCAGGAGCAACAAAAACAAATACAGAATCAAAAAGTATCGTATCAAATATTGTTTCATCAATCAAATAACTCTAATAATAGATAATTGTTATTTTTTAATAATAGTAAAAAAATTCTAGTAATACATTAAAATCGTGTGAACGGGCTAAAACTTTAACCACCTGTTGTTCCATTTCTGAGAGTACGAATTATCAGATAGAAAATGAGAAAGCCAACGAACTCAAGCAAATATTTAAAAATAAAATATATTTTTACAAAGAGTTCCTCCAACATATAAAAAAAAGAAACAGCATTAATTAGTAGGCTCAATTAACTGCAAACTGTATTAAATATCAACACGAGCAAGCAGTTATATATTTCTTTTCTGGCAAACTCTGGAGTTCCAAGATCCTCGGAATATTCCTTGTGGTACTTCCGGCGTTCGAATTTCTCATAACCTCCCAAGAATAAAATATATTTATTTTTCACTTCCATTAAAACAAAAGTAATAAATAATTATTAAAACCGTTATAACGAAATAATGTAAAGATTTAATATATACACACGGTTTACACTACTGATTTACAAGCGTATATTAAATTTTATAGATAAGAATTAAATTAAACGATACAAAATATTTTGCCTCAAGATTGGAGAAAGATTAGGATTGTTTGTCTAAAATCTAGGACTGCAATCTTTCATAGGTGTGATCCTACGCAATCTTTTAGAAGCAAGATAAGATTTATGATCCTATTATAGAAGCAGCACCAGACAATAATGAGCGCATACTAATTAACGTCTTTATTTACAACATTGCCACTTTATTTAAATACATTTTTAACGCGATTTATCAAATATGCAGAAGTAAAGCGCAACAAATAATTACTGAAATATTTCACAGCACGTGTATGTTATACATAGACATGTCTAAAATTCATTTCTCTTCAATTTTTTTTTTTTTTAGTTTATAGCTAATATATATATACTATCACTTCACATTAATAATCACATTAAAGTGAAAATAAAAGTGTGTATAGTAAGATTTTATTAAAGTGAAATGAGTATTAAAAAACCTCTTGAACTACAACTTGGTTGTACTATAATATTGTGTATTCCAGTTGAAGCAGTATTGAAGACATCTGCCGATTTGCCCAAATACTGTGATACTAAAACGTACTTTGGTATTATTCCTGCTGTGATGTATTATTCCAGTGACGTATAATTCTAAGTTTGCAATATGTTTAAAATAATGCTCTAGGGGATGGACAAACTTAATTGATAGAATTTGTTGGCAGATCCTGTGGAAGGTGTTATTTTAAACATATCGTGTACTTAGAAAATACATCACTGGAGTAATATACCAAACTTCAAAAAAAAAGGTACTGATATAGTACGCGCTCAGTGGCCATTTTAAATTACCCAAAAACGCTGCTGGCACATGCAAGTGATAAATGACATCAACTAGAAGCATTCAGTTTCAAAAAAATAAATATCCCAAGGCACTACGCTTAAAATAAAAGTGCAGGAAATGTGGGAAATTAAATAGCCGCTACAATTAAAAAAAATACTATTTCAGCACCAAAAAAAATTAGAATGATAATATCATTTGATATCGAAAAGATGTATCAAAGTATGTCTAGCAAGGATAGTATAAATATTGTTATACAAAAATTAAAAATAAGTAATATTTTATTAGAAGAATGAATGTATACTATTTATGATGGATTATTAATAATAAATGAGGCACTGTATTTTAAATATAAGGAAAAATTTTGGAGTATAGACAAAGAATGGATCATTGGAGTGTTCAAATTAATGGAATTTTATCATCAATAGTAGTAAATAGTATTGAGGAGAGTATAATTGATAGAATTATAAGTAATAATGAGATTAAAAAATATTACGGATATATTGATATTATTATTGTAGGACATAGTAGAAGTATTAATAAAGTTTTTAATGAGTTAAATAAAAATATATTTACAATGGAGAAAAAAAAAATGGACTAAAGTATTTAGATACTTTTTAAAGAAGAGGAATGATGAGAGAGATAGTTGTTAAACATTATATTAAAGATGAAAAGACTAGATGGTTGATTTATACAAAGTCCTATCAGCCATAGTGACAGAAAATGGGAGTTTTAAAGGAATTTAAATGAAAGAATAAGATAACATTAGATAAAAGGCATATACAAAAAAATTAAAGGTGGAAAATGATTATGTAAAAATAGGTTACAAAAGGAAAATAATTAGAAGGATTTTTGATAAAATAAATAGAATGAGAATAACAGGAATAAGTATAGAGATAGTAAATGGATGTCTTCCATGTTCAAAAAAGGTATATAAAAGATTAATGAAAGACAAATTGCCGACTAATGTAGTAATAGCTTGGAAAAATAATGTCTTTAGGTAAATGATTAAATAATACAAGAGTTAAATGGTGCTAATAGTAAGATAGGGCTAATTTATAAAATTAATTGTGAAAAATCAATAAAATATATATAGGACAATCAGGAAGAACAACAATTGAGAGAGGTAAGGAACAAAATCAAGCTATTTGGCTCCAAGGCATAAAATGAAATGTGAAAAAATATGTCCAGCAAAATTAGGAGTAAAATGGATAAATTAGCTGGAAAATGTAGGAAATATAATATGTATTTAATTATTATTATTTTTAAAAAAGTTTGAATTATAGATATAAAAAATTTTTAATTTATGTGATTGAATATGAATTTTTTTTCTACAGAATAGGTTTTTTCATACCTGGACATAGGAGATTTGAATTCAGACTTTCACATGACCCTCAACCATCTATGCTATCTCATATTGCTGATACACTTGATCACACACATTTCAACATGTCTGTTATCAAGTGTATCAGTGATATGAGATAGCATGGATGGTTGAGAGTCATGTAAAAGTCTGAGTTCAAACCCCCTTAATTGAATATTGTAAATTGTATGTATATGTAAAATGTAAATTATGTTAATTTTATTTATTTATAATTATAACGATCCGGAAATGGTAGCTTAACGTCATCTGCACTACAGGGCGCCATCTAGGCATTGGAACCTAGAAAAAATTTATAAAGTAGGCAGATACGTAAGTCAAAAAAATTTTTTTTATTTTATATATTTTGATATCTGGTCATTAGCCCATTGTCACTAGCTCAGTGGAAGAACAGAGATTTATATTTTATAAAAAAAATTCTTATCTAAGAATATATAAAAAAGAATAAAATAAGCCATTGGCAGTAATTATACGCACAAACATTTATTTATGCACATATATATATATAAATTTAACATTATTTTAGTATGTTTACTTTAACATTTAACACAGCATTACGCTGTTGCACATGCGCTTTGAAGATTTTAACTATAAATGAATGAATACTAATACTCAACCACATGATAAAGTTTCTGTCTTTTCCAAAGACTTTATCATGTGGTTGAGTGTTAGTATTCATTCATTTATAGTTAAAATCTTCAAAGCGCATGTGCAACAGCGTAATGCTGTTTTAAATATTACAGTTTACAAATATCGCGCTATATAAAAATGATTTATTTACATACATTTAACATTTTTAACTTTTATTTTAGATTTTAATTTACAATTTAATTTTTATACTATTATAAGTTCGCACAGATGGATTTATAAAAGTTTGTTTTATAAATGTTGAGTGTAGATCGGTTACATAGATTACATGGTTAAAAACATTTCAAAATAAACATAAACGATCAAAATACAAAGCCATTGATACCGACAATTGCATAGGGAATACAAGAAACCCAATGGTATTCATCATAAGATACCGCATTAACACCAATAACTTAAAAGACATCCGAATAAATACATTTTAGATACTCACCGTCAGGTATCATTATTTACCGAATGTCTATATATTTTGATCAAATATGAAAAACAAAACATAATTAACCGATAACGAATCCATGCAACGTCCATACCCAACTTAAATTTAATGCATTTTTATTTAGTGTCGAGTATGAATAGACTACATAGATTTGCATTTGAAAGAAAATATTCTATCCTTATTTAACCTTAGGCCAAAAGTTTGCAGTCAAACTAACGTCAATTCATCTGATATATCGATGCATTCAATGTAATACAAAATACGGCAGCACAAAAGGTTAAGAGAAGAAATTGCCTCTCGTCAGATAGGAATACTACATCTATCTGACAAGAGCAATAAAAAAAAAACTCCATAGGAAAGGACTGCGGTCATTTTGCCGACTTACGAATCGCATTCCATAGGGCAAAAAGGAAGTGTGCGGCATATAAAGCGATTCTGCCCATAGCGAATCTCGTACTACATCTACTAATTACACCAATATATCCAATCCATTGACCCAATTTAACTACGAAACAAATAACCTAAGATTACCCTCCCTAATATAACTTTACAAATCTATATAGCCATTCACGCTCGACTTAAATTTAACATTTATATAATTTAATTTAACGAAAACAAAACAGTCATAATAAAACTTAAAAGAACAAAAAAAATAAATGGAAATGATTTTACAAAAGAAGTACATCAAATTAAAATTACTTATTAGTAAATAAAGTTGGTCAGATAGGATTCTATTGCAATTATTTTAAATACGGAAAGTTTTTAATTTAATGTTCATTAATTATTAAGTTCTTACGGTTTTAAACAGTTCATCTTTATCTGTTGCTTGCCATTTGAACGTGAATTCCCACGCCGTCCTAAAAAGATTGGTATTCTGTTGGCCGTTTTATTTATTCATCCAGAGGTTTTTTACTCCAGCTGGTCCTCAATGTAGAAAACGATAGTTCATTTCTTTCTTAGCAGAACTGAAGGGATTGAAGAGTGCGTCTTTTCAATCCCTTCTTCAACTCCGCACTAACACATATCTGTCCACTCGTAATAACTATCTAATAATTTCCAAACTTTTCCTTTTATATTAATTTTAAGGATTCAATTGACATTATGTCATCGATGATGATGATCCTTCCGTTGAGATCCGATTTTCCCGATGGATTTCTTTCATTGGCCATTCTGTTCCTATTGTTTTTCCTCTCCTATCTGACCGTTGCTTATACATTTGAAATGCCCAAGGGCTAGCTTACTAATTAAAATAATCATTTCCATTTTACAAAAGATTAATTAATTTATCTACATTCTTGAAGATATATTTTTATCTTCAATTAAATCTTTTTAAGTTTTTGTTTTTAAAATACCTTTTCTATTTTTAATAAAGTTTTATTTTAATAAGTTTTTTTTTTTTTTATCTGTGCGATTTTATATATATACGAGTTTAAGATGATTTTTTAATTTTTAATTCTTAAAAAAGAAGTTTTTATTTGCGAACTTTTATTCTTTTCATGTTTACTAATAAAAAACAATGTAACGTACGTATGTGCCCGTTACATAATATATAAATATATGATTAAAAAAAGTGCAATTTAATGTAAATAATGTACAGTAGATGGGGTAGATATAGTTAATTGGTTAGGTGAATTGTATAATATCTTGAGAAGTCTCAATGAAGATGAAAGCTGGTTCAATAAATATTATAATATAGTTATTAATAGTTGTTTCTTTCGATCTTATTTTGATTATTTTTTTAAGTATAGGTTTTTGCTTGCAATGTATATATGTAAATAGGTTATATAGAGAGCTTACAAAACAAGCTCTTAACAAGCTTTGAGAATATCCTCAACCCCAGACTGGTTTCTGCATCTAGCATCGTCAGTGAGGTGCCAGGATATTCATTAGATTAAAAATACTAGGACAAGCCCAGCACTTTCTCTAATGTATAACTATTGAGAAGAAAATCTGAAATTTTCAGACATCCATATGTCTAAAAATCTAGCTATCTAACTCAAATAGCCATATGAGACTGAACTAGTTAAGTTCAGATACACTGTATATTAATAGCTTTAGCGATCTAAAATCACCAAAGCCTTAATAGGAAAAAATAAAATGATAAAAAATCAAGACAGATGTCAATTAGATAAAGTGCTGGGCTTGTCCTAGTATTTTTAATCTAATGAATATCCTGGCATCTTACTGATGAAGTTAGGTGCAGAAACCGGTTTGGAGTTGAGAATATTCTCAAAATTTGTTAAGAGCTTGTTTTGCAGGCTCTATATATAACATTTGTAAATACAAGCTTTATTAAAATTAGGTCATGTGACATCTGACTTGATTTTTTTTTTCATTTTATGTAAATAGGTGTATGTATGTATAAATTGACCAAAATTAATAATTTGTCTTTGTTTTCTAATTATATCAATGCTAATATTTGCATTGTTAAGAAAGAAAGAGCTCTAAAGGGGTGTCTTTTAGCTAGGACTTTATGAGAGTATCTTCAATCTAGAATTGAACTTTATAACACACACATACAAAAACTTATTAATATTGAAAAATATGTCATTTTACTGTAATTTCAATGTAGAATAATTTTAAAAAGCTTTTATTTAAAAACTAACAATTACAGTTTACCAATAGATTAAAAATTAATAACTTGTAAAAAGTTCAAATTCCTTATTTATTTTAATTTTATGGTAATTATTAAATCTCCTTAGCTTTATTACTTTTTCTGCTGTTAGTTTTATGAAGCATTTCATATACATTTATTGTGATATGTATGAAATTATAATTTCTATCTTTCAATCAAATGCTTAAGATGGTATTTTCAATAGTCAGCAGATGAAGTATATTAAAGTTGGATAAATAAGTTGTATTTAAAATCTATAATTAGTTTTAATTGACTTGGAAAACTATATAAACAAGTTGTTTTAATTATACTTGAAATTAAAAAAAAAAAACGCAAACAAAAAAAAAAATTTTTTTTTTTGGTTCATTCTTAAAGCAGGCTTTTTTAATGTTTATCCTGTTCAAAATTGTTTTATTTTGATATAAAAAATACTAAAAAGAAAACAGACTTGGAATTACTTTATAGAAAAGACAGAAAGGCAGAACAGTTTTACTAGGAAAGTGATTCCAGAGGACTAACAGAAAGAGTGTAAGATAGCAGATGATATAATTCTGAAAAGTGGTTATGTTTAAAGCAAATGCTTCCCGGATAATTACTTACAAAGACAGACATTACATTCTTGGAGGTAAAGATGTAATGAGAAAAGAAAACAATGAAGATGGAGTTAAAGTCAACCCTGCCTGAAGTAATATTGGAGGTAATATATTGTAAATAATTTTTCTTAGTTTATAAAAAACAAAGAGATACCCAGAAGCAACAGGCAGCAGTTAGCTTATAAAAAATACTAGGATTATTTTTGTACATTTTGAAACTTCAGTCTCCTTTGAAATATTCTTCATTTGGATCAATATATTTGTTCCAAGGATTTCTTCCACAGTTCAAAGCATTTTTTGAAGTCCTCATTGTTGGTGCTTTTAGCACTTCTGTTTTGTTTCACCTCTTCAGTATCAGCAAAACATTTTTATTTGAGATCCCCACAAAGAGTGAATATGGAGAGTGAGACACGAATACCATGCTATTTTTGGACAAAAATGGCTTCACATTCAATGCTAGGTAGGTAATGGCATTGTCATAATGGAAAAACCAATAGCTCCGTTGCCACAAATCATAATCTTTTTCTAAACTACCAAATAAAAACCTTGATTGACTGTTTAATGTTGGAATACAAATTCTGAATGCACAATCCTCTCACATCAAAGAAAAAAGATTTTTTTTTCTTTATTTGACTTCATTTATCATGTTTTTTGCTTTCTGAGATAAGTGGGAGTTTTCCATTGGCTGGATTACTGTTCTTTCTGAATCGTAACCACAGCTTCCAAATGTTCCTTCAAAGCACAGAATGTTGTTAAGGCAATTGTTTTTCCAGTCATAAACTTGTGTTTTTATTCTTGGCAGCTGCCTTGTTATGAGAATTAGCCATCACAAATTAGGCAAACGATTGAACACCTCAAAGAAAAAATCACTGAAGCCAGACACAACTTTCTCCAACAATGTTGACTGACATGCTGACTCAGAAGGGATCCACGAATATTCATCCAGCGGCTGAAGCCTGTATTATGAGTACTCCACTTCCAAAAGCCAATTTTGTGGTTTTTTAAGGGGGAAGGGGATGACTTCCCTGTAGACTATTATATATTTTGTTCAGTAAATAAATGCTTATTAATCACTTGTGGCTAAACAAAATGTGATATGGAATTAGAAACTTTAAAATAATTTTATGCTTTATAATTTTTTTATTAATAACAAGTTTGTTTCTTATTGATTTAACAAATTGTAAAACTAATAGACTCAAAAGCTAAAGGTTGTTGGTTCAATTGTGACTAAGACAAATTTTAAAAAAATCTCAGATTCGCCAAATAATTAGAACTGTTGCCTTCAGACCATGAGTTGGTGAAAGAAAAGTGTCAGCAGGATTATTTTGATAATGGCAAGATTGATGAAGCTATAAAATGATGAATATTATTTAAGGGTGTGATAAAATGTTGGACTAATTCCACCATCAACAATTATTAATAATAAAACACAAATAACAATATAGGTTAGTAGTTTACACAACATTTTGAGTAGTATTACTCTCTGCTTTTCTTCATGTGTTGCTGGCTTGACCAGTGACAATATTAACCTAGGATTCGAACATACACCTTTAGATTCCTGAATATCTATTGAAACTATATTTACATGTCTATATGTATCCTTTATGTCCATATGTTAAAAGTTACAAACAAAAGTGAAAAGTAGAAGTTTTAATAATTTTTTATAAATAAAAATTAAATGTATATTGTAAAATGCACAGATAAATATGGTATAATTAATTATATAGCTACATGGTGTTAAATGTAAAATAATTTCTAAAATTTAAAAAGATAATTGACCCTAAATTTAACTAAAAATAATTTAAAAAAGAAAAAAGCTATTTTTTTAAAACAAAATAAAGTGGAAATGATACTCTATAAAAAGCAATTAAAATGCTTATGAACAGATTGCTAGATTAAATTTTAGGAGAAGTAATTAAAATAATTTAATTAACAAGGCTATTACTCCCACTCAAAAATAAGAGCATGCAAATAAGGACTGGACAAATAAACTCGGATCTCAGCGAAAGCAATGGAGTTATCTATGGCCAATAAGTTAAAGAATCCAAACAAGAGATGGATCCAAATTTTACTAATAAGATAAAAACCAGATAAATAGCGCTGAAAATTACATTGGTTTTTATTCTGCATTTGCAATTAAGATTCTATTTTTAATCTTAAGATTTTGAAAGCTTGTTGTCATTATCTTTCTAGTATTCTATCTTGATTCTGTGTTCATTACTATTATTCTATCTTGATCCTATCAGTGATTATTATTCTGCTGTCATTAATTTTTATGTAGTTCCAATAAGATTACTATGCCTTACTTTGTCAAGCTGTCAACAACAGAAGAAACCATCCGAACATGTATCTGCTTTGTAACCACCTTCGAAGAAGAAAAAGCTGATGCTCAGTGCTACAGGAAGAACCAACCGCCAAACCAAGACTTAATTAATATCTACGCATCCAAAACGATTGTAAAGGAGTGATTTAAACCTTCATCCATCATAGCTATGATTTTAGGAATCAACTCCGCCAATATCTAAGGACTGAATGTGAACCGTTGCAGCTGAAAAAATAAATATAAATTTTAAACTAATCTTTAGTTAACTATTGTCTCCTATCTTATGAAATAAGTTAATGAATAGTTATGTAATTAATTTGTTTATGAACAAGTATGAAGAGATTATAGTGTATTCTATTTAAATATTATGCTATAATTTAGTGGAGGCTAATGATAATTAATTATTTTCTAAAAAGGTAGTTAGCTTGACATCATTATCTCTTGCCATACTATTAAAAGGTGTATGTTAATTAAATCATTATTTCCACTTTATTTAGAAAATAAATAGATTAAAGCAGTAAATTTATTAAATTATGAGTGAAGGGCAATCATGCTGCATAGACAAGCTAGATTGGGATTCTATTAAATAGAAGTCAGTTTGAGCTAACTATTTTGTATCTGGATTATTATTATTGATAAGAATGTATGGCTAGTGTTCGTCAATTCGGGTTATGAGTTACATCCAATTCTCATTCTTATGTAAAGCGTTAGTATTAGATAACTGTAATATCATTTGCAACTGCTCAACTCCTACAATCATCATCTTATTTAAACAGTAATGTGCAGATCAATTTCTACCACATGTCATCCATTTTACTTTCATACAAGTGGAGTGATACGTATGTGACTATTAGTTACTATACGCTATATACGCTGTAGAAGTTTAATTCTTACCCTAAGCATATAATCTTTCCATGTATGCATTCTTATATAACTATCGCAATACAGATGTGAATTCCTGTATTTTACAATTTTATTTTATTACTTATCATAACCTGTAACTGATCACAACAGTCAATTATTAAGATCAGCCTTAGTTTATAAGCATGTATCAATTAACATCACATGATCACCATTTCTTATGCTTGCTTATAACTGTTATTAAAACAGGCAAAACTCTCTATACATATTGCCACTCGAACTAGTCTGAGGATATTGGATGAGTAGGCACTAGATGGGGATTTTATGCACAAGCCTTCTGGCATCCATTGATTATTCTGGCTTGCACTGAGTGGCAATACGTATAGAGATTTTTGCTTGTATCAATTAGCATTAGAATAGCGTTAAGGATAGTAGAGAGCAGATAGATCTCTATGCAGTAGATTGCAATTCATTCAATTAGCATTAATAGTATCAAATAGGAATTATTTTAAAATATTGAATCATTACACTACCTGTATACTATATGTATGCATAATTAAAATTAATTAATCTAATAAAATATGGAAAGGTTTATTTATCTTAAGTTACTTTATAATTTAATATATCCTATATATTAATTAACTAAAGTCATGCCAGTGTATGTTTTGTGTTGTATTGTCTCATTATTTTTGGAATTGTATAATCTTTATTTGCAATCAACAACTTAGGTAATAAGTTAAAAGTCTCTTGTTTTCTCCCTGACCTTAGCAGGCTATAAAAGAAGAAGTTGGTATGCTGTGACGTCTGCGGTAAGCATATGTGGATTGCCCCGGGTGATTTGCACATGGGTTGTGCAATTCTGATAGTTACAATAATCATCATCATCATCAACCATTATCAATCCACTGCAGGATGAAGGTCTCTCCAAGTTTAATCCATCTTCTCCAATCTTTAGCTTCTCTTCTCCACAACACCCCTGCACATTTTCTTATTTTATCCATCCATCTCACATGTGGTCTCTTTCTGGGTCTTTTACAATCTCTTGGAATCCAGTTTAAAATTTCAATTGTCCATCTATTATCATCTCTTCTAGCAATATGTCCAGCCCAACTCCATTTCAATCTTTTAATTTTTTCAATAAGTTCAGTAACACCTGTTTGTTGTCTTACCCATACATTGTGTTTTCGATCTCTTCTTGTTACTCCCAACATACATCTCTCCATACTCCGTTGAGTGGTCTGAAGTCTCTGTATTGCTCTTCTATTAAGTGTCCAAGTCTCAGATCCATAAGTAAGAACTGGTAAAACACATTTGTTAAAAACCATCCTTTTCAAACCCATAGGCATATTTCCTTTTAGTATCAAGTTATTTCTACCAAAAGCACTCCAACCAAGTTTAATTCTATGATTAATTTCCTCCATTATGTTTCCATCTGTATTAATAATCTGACCAAGGTATTTGTAACTGTTAACTTCTTCTAATTCTTCATAATCAATCTTTATTTTCATATTTTGAGCAAATCGATTAAACATTACTTTAGTCTTTTTAACATTTATCTTTAGTCCTACTTTTCTACTTTCATCTGCTAACTCCTGCAACATTTCCTGCAGCTCTGAAGCATTATTTGCAAAAACAACTACATCATCTGCGAAATCTAAATGACTTAAATACTCTCCATTTACTTTCACTCCTTTAGTTTCCCATTTTAATCCACAAAATATATCTTGCAGCACTGCTGTAAAGAGTTTTGGAGATATGGAGTCACCTTGTCTTACACCTTTCTCAATGTTGATTTTTCCAGTATCATTATGTAATCTAATTGTTGCTGTTGCATTTTTATAAATTTTCTTTAAAATATGACAATATCCTGGATCTATACCTTGATGATTCAATGCTTTAATCACTGAAGAAATGTGTATAGAATCGAATGCCTTTTCATAATCTACAAATCCAAAACATAATGACAACTCATATTCGTTTGTCCTTTCTATGACTTCTCTCAATACCTGGATATGATCTATTGTACTAAAACCACTTTTAAATCCAGCTTGTTCTCTTGGTTGGTGGAAATCCAAAGTTCTCTGTAGACGAGTTGTAATTATCTTGATAAAAATTTTATATAAAACTGATAAAAGGCTGATAGGTCTGTAATTTCTAATATCTTCTTTATCACCTTTTTTAAATATTAATATTATTACTGCATTCTTCCAATCTTCCGGTACATCTTTATCATTTAGACATTTGGTATATAACTTTGCTAAAATTATTTCTATTTCTTCACCTGCTTCTTTTAATATATCAATTATAATTCCATCATTTCCTGGAGCCTTTCCTTTCTTCATACACTTAATTGCATGTCTCACTTCTTCATTTAAAATTCTGGGCAATTCGGAAGATGTAATAGAGATATAGGAGGTACTTTTCTTTATTACTATATAATTCTTGATAAAAATCTTCTACCAATTTCATGATGTCATCTCTCCTTTTAGTAATAATTCCATCTTTTTTTCTTATTGCAGATATAAATTTCCTACCAATACTAAAACGCTGTTTAACATTCTTGAGACTTTTATTTTCTTCTACAGCTTTCCTTGCTATTTCACAATTATACTTTCTTATATCATTTTCAACTCTTTTCCGTACCATTTTACAAAATTCGAGATATTCAAGTCTTTTTAATACATCATTTTTGTATATCTTCATATTCCTTCTTTTCTTCATAAATTCTCTAGTCTCAGTAGAAAATTTATTAGTCAATTGCTGCTTTTTTCTACCAGCTATGTTTGTTGCAGTTTTTAAAAGTGTATCAGTTATTTTCATATTAATTTCATTCAAATCTGAATCATGTTCAAAATCTCCTAACACTTGAAACCTATTTGTAAGTTCTAATTTAAATTCATTAGAATGTTTCTGAAGATTAGGAATATCAACTGTAAATATTGTTTTTCTTAATAATTTTTGTCTCTCTAGTTTTACATTAACACATAACTTACACCTTACTAATCGGTGATCACTTCCTGTGTTAAATTTATTAAGAACATTACAATCTTGAAATATGTATTTTCTGTTAGTCAAAATATAATCCAATTCTGCTGTACCTTCATTTGGATGCTTCCATGTCCATTTCCTTTTAACATTTTTCTCAAAAAATGAATTCATAATATAAAGTTTTTCTTTTTCTGCAAACTCCACAAGTCTATGTCCTCTCTCATTTCTATTACCATAACCAAAATTACCTACAGCAATTTCATCTTTCATTTGTCTACCAATTCTAGCATTAAAGTCTCCCATAACAATTTTAAAATGTTGTTTACTCTGATCAAAAGCCTTTTGTACATCCATATAAAAATCTTCTGCTACTTCATCACTATGAGAACTTGTTGGGGCATAAACCTGAATTATCTGCATTTGGTATCTGCTATTAAGTTGTATAACTAATCTTGCCACTCTGTCCGATACACCCTCAATCTCCACAATATTGTTCTTCCACTTTTTATTTATAATGAATCCTACTCCACGTGTATTTCCAATATGTGTGCTAATCAATTGTTTCTTCTTACTTCACAAAGTCCAATAATGTCCCATTTAATATAAGACAGTTCTTCTTCTAATTCTTGCAATCTTCCTTCACTTGAAAGTGATCTGCAGTTGTAAGTACCTAAATAAAAAGTCATCATCAAATGGTAGCCTGGGTCCGCAATCAGGGGATTCTTAACACCCTCCACCTTCAGCCACCAACCGCTGCCTTGGTTGGTAACTTTACAGCCTCCTGGGAATAAAGGCTATGCTTTATTTTTGTCTGTCATAATTGTATATATGTATGGGAAAAATATTTATCATTTACACAAATCAGGCAGAGAAGAAAGACCATGGTGTTTCTTGATCTTAAACTCAGAGGTAAAAAGCCAATAAACTCACCACACTGGCTAATGCGTGTTGGTGAGCAGCCCATCCATGTTCGTATACTATATGAATAATTACATAGTAATAACAGCTGCAACGACAAGAACGTATGGAGTGGACATTAGGAATTTGCCCTGTTCGGTTTCTTTAAGGCCTCCAAGAGGAATCAAAGGGTCTCCTTTCAGTTAATAGCAAACTCCTTTCTGCAGCCACTAACCTGTGTTATTTACTATTTTTGTGTGTTGTTACTAACAGTTATTTGTATTTGCAATGTTTAAGTAAAATTTTCTACAATCAACTTTACTTATAGATGATGGAGATAATCCAACATATTATCTCCATCTAAAATACCATCATCACAAACTTTCAGATAATACTAGTATTTTTTTTTAAAACTGAGTGCTTCTAGTCAATGTCATTTATCGCTTGTATATAGCAGCAGTGTTTTGGGGTGTTTTAAAATTCAAAATGGCCACCGAGCGTATACTATATCAGCACCAAATTTTCCAAACTGTACAGATTTGATTCTATCAATCTTAGTAGAGAATAGGCTTTTAAGAGTATAAAGTTTTTTTTTTTAGTTCTTCCTATAGTGTAAACTGTTTTGAGGTGTGGTATCATTTAATATGGACAGAGAAAGACTTATGCTATAATTTAAAAGTATAACCAAGATTATTTGGGATTTGTGAGAATAGGAATTAGTATATAATCAATATGTTTTATATTGATATATATATATGTTGCATACTTGATTATAAAGAGATAATATCCACTTAATTAAGGTTTAATTTTTTTGTTAAGTCAATATTTTTTTAAAAATATCTTGAATTTTATTAGTTGTATACATTTTATCACTTGTTATTAGTTAGAAAAATATTTTAAACCAGGATTCATTCAAAATCTTCATGAAATTGCTACTCAAGATAAATCAGTGTAGGGAAAAGGAAGTCGAAAATACAGTCCTAAATCGAATTTTCTGAACGCTAGCATTCAATTTCTATTCAGCTTAACAGAAAAGGAAAAGGATTTAATAAACGGCAACCAAGATCGGATTAGATAATAATGGGCAGATCAAGTCCCTCTACAACCACAGTATTTAAAAAATGGGGATACTTTCTCAGAGAAACAAATTTTAAAAACTAATATTCAGAAACATGTAGTTAATTATTTAAATTCCTTACATTATTAAATCAAACATTAAAGCACATAGCTCAATATGTAATTAATGGAATAAATGACTCTCCCCTCAGGCTATGAATGAATAACAATCTGTTGACAAAGGGTCAAGTGTAAAAACAAAACAAAATACAATAATGATAGATTACTTAAAAAATCATCACGTGGACACATTTATATATATAGAATGCACAATGTGTTCTCCTTTCACGACAGAAAAAATCTTGGCTCATTTTAAAATATATCGATGCAAATAAAATATTTCATATTAATATAAATATATTAGCATGAATTTCAGATTGTGATTATATATACACATAACGGTCAACAAGCGATTTTTTTTTACTCTAGTAAGTTATTTATTTGTTATTTTAATAATCACATTCTTATAATTAATTAATACAACCAAAAACGCAAATATTTGTAAACATTACTTTCAATTAAATGTTGATATAACGAAATTGAAAGTACTCTTGAATAAGAGTAATAACACTTCTGATAAAATGAAATATACGTGGAGATTGTATTGATTCCATATTTATTATCAATACAGTATTTATTTGTCCAACAGTAACAACAACTTGCTATTATAAAAAAAAAATACGAGAGAGATTTTCAAATCGTAAAAAATCAAAACTATAGCTTAACTATTTTTAATAAAACATTTTACAATAAGCAGTACTTCCTGAGGGAACACCGGATTTTTTAAAAAAGGTCAATATTGCAGTCATTAAATTATTATATTATAAACTAGTTAGGAACTGCTCCAGTAGTTACAGAATAACAACTGTATTTCCATTTTACAGACTTTATTATTATTAAATATTTGGTTTTAAGCATTTACTTCATTTTTTTTAAAATATTTATTTTGTAATATTGTAAAATACGTATTACCAGTAATAATACGCACAGATATATAAAATAAACGCAGCTCAGTCACACCGTATAAACATTAAACGAAATTAATTAAAGTAACACATTTCAATCATAAAGGCCCAATGAATATTTTTTAAATGGGGGGGCTCGTTGAAATGAAGATGCACTTCGTATTAGAATAGACAAATGAATATTTTATTAAATGGAAATTTGAAATCATTTTCGTTAAAAAGATTTACAAATACAGTGTATAACCAAATAAAATTTTAGACAATAAGTTTAATACAGTAACAATAAGACTTAAATTTTTGTTTTTCTGCAGCAATTAAGAATGTCACGGATTAATTTCCAGTTAAATTATTTCACATGTTTACAACATAAAGCCAGATATATTAATTTTTTAATTGATAGTTCAAATTATATTTGGCTAGAAACAGTTTAATAAACAATTAGTAACAATCATGTATTATTTTTACGAATTTTCTACCTGTTTGCTTTGTACATATTAATGCTAATAGATAAATATATAGATAAGAGAAACAAACATATATTGACATCATTGAAAAATTAAGACCGAGATAGAATTGAGTTGAACATATTGCTAGATGAAATGATAATAGATAAATAGTTGGTGTTTTAAATTAGATTCTAAAAGACCTATCAAGAGATCACATGAGATGAATGGATGAAATAACATGAAAAAAGAATAAAAATTACAAATCTGAGAAACTGGATTCAACTTGTAACAAATGAGCATGTGTGTCAAGCGTTGTTAGCCGAGAGGTCATCGCAGCCGCCTTGCAAACAAGTAGTTGGTTGCAGACGGTTGTGGATTCGGTCCGGGCCGATGCTATGACATATGGAAAAAAACTGAGCATGTGTGTACGTATTTATAGATATATAGGTCTTAGCTTGATTTTACAAAACAATTACTAAGCAATATGCATGAATAATATATAATTTCTAACAAATTGTCTTATACGTTTACAGAAAAAGATTTACAGTATATATATTAACAGATACAATTAAAAAGGCAAACTATTAATGAGACGCAGTGCAATAAATAATGCACTCTTGTCAAATACACTGTACAAGGTTTAATTATAGACGTTTAATTATGGACTCAGCAGACACCTTAATTGATTGAGAACAAGAACACCCATGGAAGGGGGAGGGATGATAAAATAAATTCAAAAGGTAATTTTGAAAAGTAAAAAAAAAATTGGTCAACATTTTTAAAAAACAATTTATTTTTTTTGTCAAGCATTGGTGGTCGAGAGATCAGCGACAGCTGCTTTACAACCAGTTGTCCCGGGTTAGCGGGTTCGCTTCCCGGTTGATGCTATGACACACGAGAAAAAAAAAGAAAGACTTATTTTAATTGATATAAATCACTAAGGAAACTATATATTTCATCACTTGAATATAATATGCCAAAGTTTTATTTATTTACTGACAGAGTATTAAATTTATACTCAATAAACTTTTTCAAACAACAATGAAATAAAATCTATCAACATTCTTTAACTAATATAAATGAAAATAAAAGAGATAACCTACAGATTCCTAACTTAATTATTCATAATCAGAAAACTAAAGAAGCCTATAATTTTTTTATTTTAATGTGATAGTCTTATCTCTAAAATTACATAAATATTATCTTTCAGCAAATACAAACAATAATATACATTGTAAAAACACATTATTTTATATAATTTATTTGCTTGTGTTTGTGTGAATATATATAACAGTGATGGATTAAAGAAGAAAAAGATTGATAACGATGAATTTGACAAAATTGACTACTACAAATATAATGAATGTAAATAAAATTGGATGGGGTCCTTTTGGTAGAAATACTAAAAGGAAATATGTCTACATGTTTGAAAAGGAAAATTATTAATAAATGATTTACCAGTTACCACTTATGAATCTGAGACTTGGACTCTTAAAAGATAATACCAACACAGAGACTTCAGACCATTCGAAAAAGTATGTTAGGGTCAAAAATGAAATACATGAGTGAAAGATTACTGGTGTTATTGAAAGAATTAAGAGATTGCAGTAGAGAAGGATTAGGTAGAAAAGATAATAGTAGATGGACAGTTGAAATCTTAAAACTAAATTCCAAGAGATTGTAAATGACCTAGAAAGAAACTACATGTGAGATGGATGATAAAACAAGGAGTGTATTAGAGTGATGTGAAGAGAGGTTAGAGATCAGAGAAACTGGATTAAATTTGGAGAGATCTTCATCCATTGACATATAATGCTCTTCAATAGTCATTCTCTTCTAGTAAGTTTTTTGCCCAACCTTAATTTTATCAATGGCAGTAATACCAATCTTGATCCACATAGCCTTCCCAATATGGTGAATAAAGGTGACCATTTTCAATACTATAATTTGTTAACCACATTCATGCTAGAATTCAAACTAATATAACAAGTCGATCGCATCATCTGCGCTATCAAAACCTGTAGATTCAATAACTTGAAATCTGCAAAAATATGAAACAAAAAAATAAAAATAATATATATAAAAAATATTTTATAATAAACACTTTTATTTACTGTATACTAAAAAGCCCAAAAGTAATTTTTCTTCAACTCAATTGGAGTTTTTATATTTAAATTAAAATAAAAGTATAGAATGATTAAATTAATTAATTTCTGTACACCCCATACTTTTATTTCAAGTTAAATAAAAAAAAAAAAAAACAATTGGGTTGAAGAAAACTATTACTTTTTGGCTTTTTACTACACCATACATAAAAGTGTTTTTTATAAATATTATTCTTCATATTTTTAATATTCGGATATTTTTAGTAATTATTCTTATTTAAAATGTCTGTCAGTTTGTGAAATATTTTTAAAAATTTTGTAATACTTTAAAAATCATTTCCATGAAATAAGCTCTTTTTTTTTTCGTTTTATAAGCAAGAGAAAATAAAATTTCATCCATTTTTAAAAAAGCAACTTTTAGAAGTCCGACTAGTATTTTACTTCTATTTTCATTGATCATTAATACTTTTCATTTTAACACTTTTTTTTTAAGTAAAAGCATTTAAAAATATATACTGCTCACTTAAGTGAATCACTAAAAAAATAATGAACTGATATTTGGGCCAACCAACCTCTTTACAGTAAACAATTCAGGAGACCAAGCTCTGAAATAATTCATTATAATATTGCATTGCCACCAATTTCTAACGTACAAAATTTTAAGAAAATCCATTTGATAGAATTCTGTTAAATACTGATTACAAAATTTATTCCAAACAGACAGACTTTCTAAGCTAAATAAAAGCATTTAAAAAGGAAAATTCTTACATTTCACACTTTCAGTATAAAAGCGGCCATTTTCTTGTCTCGTGAATAGTTAACTGATGCAACCTTAACATTGTATTTGCGGTTTCTCTGCCTGAATTAAGAAAATTAAGTTTGCTTAATATAGTTCCAAAATACAGAGTAAATGATGAAAACAATTCCATCAAGCCTAAATAAAATCATATTCTGAAGCCGGTCAGATATTCAATAAAAATGAATCATCAATTTTCAAAGTTATTATGGTAGTATAATTTGTGGTTCTTAAAAAGATAAAGTTGTGACCTTAGAACATAAGTATTCAATGAAGACTAAATAAGCACTGAATGTATGGAAAAATCAATGTCCTGATAAAATAAAGTTTGGTACTAAAAAAAAAACATTGAATCTATACCAAGACTTTAGGGAGTAAAAACATGTTTTTTTTTTTAATTCTCCCTACTCTTTCACTATCTAATGTAAGCTTTAGGAACTAATAGATGCCAGATGATAGTGCTTATAAAATCCTTATCTAGTGCTCCCCTACCCACACCCACATACCCTGACTAGATTCAAGCCTATGGATTTCATCAATGAGGATACTTTTGGGATTTTTTTTTAATCGTGCAATTGGATCTTTTGTATCTAGTGCACTTTTCTTCTAGCAGACTTTTTTTTTTTTTTACTTTTTTGTTATATTATCAAGCTAACAGCCCAAATTGGAAAACTTTTTATCTTTTACAGTCCAAGCCAATTTGCTTGCATAGTCATGTAGATCCGAAACTGGTTTAGTTGCTATATATTAGTGACCTTGATTTTTTAATAATCTTTGCCATCTTTATTCTTTGACCAGAATCGGTACAAATCCCATAGTACATCACATGACCTTAGCTTACACTTATTGCTGTTCATTGGTTATTCCTACTTGCTAATGAATAGCAACAAGCGTAAACTAAGGTCATGTGTGATATTTTGTTGGTTATATGATATATTATTGGTTTTCAGAAAAAATATTCTGCCTAAACATTAATGTATTAAATGAAGAAAGCATTGAATCTATATGAAGATTGCAGAAAAGGGTACATTGAAGATATATTATTGTGCATTTTACCATCAATTTTCACCAGAAAAGAATGAAGGACGATAGTAAGTTTTATTTTACCTTTGTTGAATGACCGAGCAAAAATTACTCCAATATATACTCACTTAGATGTAAAGACAAGTACATATGTAAAAATGTTGTCTCCCTTTTTCACACCTAAAAAATTTCCCATGCCTACCCAAGCTGTTAAAACAGAGGCAAAACTCTCAAACATTCTGGCATTCATTGATTATTCTGGCTTGCACTGGGTGGCACTACTGTATGGAGAATTTTACTTCTGTTTTTCATACCTGCATTGTTGTCATATTTAACCTTTAACTTTACTAAGTAAACCATTCTTTTCTTTTTTGACAACCCCTAGCAGCTGTTTGGGTTAAATTTCCAACTTCTTATTTTAAGAATTAATCTTTTTTATTCAGCATTTTATTTTCACAAAATTTCAAATTATTTTTTAGAAATGTAAGTTTAAAAATAAAAATAGTTCTTAAAAAAAAAAATTTCGAGTTTGATAAATATAAGGGGAGAGGAAAGTAATAAAAGTAATCAAAATAACTTATGATTTCAAATTTATATGTCATTGCTAAATACATAATCCAATAATGAGATTAAAAAATCAATGCAATAACACAGTATAGAGATAGAACAAATATATTTACATTCAAAATTCAAAAGAATTAAAAAAAATACATATAATGACATCTACAAAGCACATGTGCATTAGCTTATTGGTATTACGGTTTATAAAACATTCAGGCTATATAAAATAAATGTCTTGTTTACATATGTTTAATTTAATAAGAAGTAATTTAAAGTGATCAATTAACAACTTCACGCTCTCATTTTCAAACACTTAAGATTTGCCATACATATACGTTTGGGTCGAAAAGATAGATAGATTCATTCTATCTTTTCCCAAAGACTTTATCTTGTGTTTGAAAAAGTGGGAGTATTCATTTATATAGTGACATCTACAAAGCGCATGTGCATTAGCTTATTGATATTACAGTTTATAAAACATCGGCTATATAAAATAAATGTCTTATTAATTAATTAATTAAATGTGATCCCCCTCCCCCACCATTAATTAGTTTTTATATCCCTAAATATTTCAGTTCAAGATCGTCTACACGTATATATATAAATGTTGTGAAGGACAAAACTTTGAATGAAATTAAGTACCCCACCCATAAAAAGGGGACAAGGTTATAGATATTTATTTATCAAATTATAAAATAGTAGTAGTTTGTTGCTGTCTCTCTCTGCCCAAAGGTAGGTAGAGAACATACACAGATGAGGCACCAATTGAATGCAATCTTGGAACTATCAAATTTTAATGTCATTATAAATAAAAATAATCAAGAAAAACAAGTAGATCATATTGTTAATGTAAACTGGATAAGCTGTTTCAGAAAAAAGCAGATACAAATAACAATAAAAATATATAACAAAATATCAGCATACAAAAAAATTGAAAACTGATGCAAATTGATGTACTATTTTATTACCGTTATTATTATTAGTGATTATTTGCGATTGTTTACATTTTTGCTGGACCAATTTACTATTTTATGATCAGATTTGATAAAACAGGCAAAACTCTCCATACAGTAGTGCCATTCAGTGCCAACCAGAGTAATCAATGGATGCCAGAAGGCTTGTGTATAAAATTCCTATCTAGTGCCTACTCATCCAATATCCCCAGACTAGTTTCTGACTTGTGGCCTTCGTCAGTGAGGAGCTTTGGATCTGAGAGCACTGCACCTAGATCTTAGGATCTAATGCAACCCTCCAGCAGCCACCTTTTATCTCCACTTAACTACAAAACTATGAGAATAAAATTGAAAACACAATAATATTTTCAATCTAAGCTCAATGGCCTATATAGTCATATGAGTCTGAACCCAGTTCAGTACCCATACATTTTGGAGTCTTTGGCTCTTTAACAACCATAGCTACTACTATCTTATTAGGCAGGATGTGCTAGCATAAGAAATAGTGATCATGTGATATTTAAGCAGATTTGATAAACAGGTTATGGAAATGGTTCTCTGCACCAAGTTCCACTCATTAACAAATTTTATAATCATTTCATTTACATTCCAGACTCATGAGTACATATGCAGAAGATTGAATAAAATAAATAACATTATATGTGCTATATAAGTATAAACAAAATTACTTATAGTGATGTTTCAAATCTAAGTCTATTAGTGAAACGTAAATTCACCCCACTCTCTTTCTTTATTAGAATTTCAAATATAGAATTTTATTTATTTAAAAAAATAAAATATAAATGATGAAAAAAAAAAAAAACCCCAAAAGATAAAATTATATATTTTAGTAAGTTTATATAAAAATCTACACTAAAGAAAATATATATATATTTTTTTTTTCATGTGTCATAGCATCGGCCAAGAAGCGAACCCGCTTACCCAGGACAACTGTTTGTAAGGCAAATGTGCTGACCTCTCGACCACTAATGCTTGACAAAGAAAAATGTATTTAATGGCATAAAAATATATTTATTAATCATTTAATAATTTTATAAAGCAAATTCAAAAATTAATATACAGTACAAGCAAAAAAAAAAAAAATGTTCTATAGAAAAGCAAAGAAGTATTAAAAAATATATATTTAATTAGATTTTTTTTTCCCCAATTTGAATCTTTATTTCAATTGTTCTATTTTTCTGTCTTGACACAATGTGAAATAAAAATTTACATGTCACCGTAACACGGGTAGATGTCGATTGCAGTCCACCAGTGGACCACTAATACATTTTGGAGTGATGCCCAAATTTTAAAAAAAAGTAATAATAATTGATGCTATATTACGCTAGCTAGCTATATTTAAAATACACTCTGCTACTACACTAGAATCTGTTCTTCATAGTCGAGACAGCTGTGCAATTGGCATTTAACAATGAATGGGTCATATGACATTTGTGCCTTTGTTTGGAATGCACAATGATGTATAACATGGATTACAAATTTATCAATTTGAATACTTTCATTGCATAATGCAATGCCACAACAGGAAGCATTAAATAAGTTCAATTAGTCGCAAAGTCTATGGTGCATGAATATAATTAATTTATCATGAAAAATTAGTATTTTATCAATCATATTTTAAAAGAGAAATAGAATATTTGAAATAATTGCAATAATAAAAAAAAGACATACAATTTTAATACAGAATAGGACAAATAGTTTTTCTTCACAATGATAAACATGTAAGTTTTTTATCTCGCTTTAGTGTGTCATTTCTAAAAAAACAAAACAAGAAATGTTGAAAGCCATTTTAAAACCATGCTTTTAATATGCAAGTAGTAGACTGCAATACTTGGAAAAATTACAAGTAGCCCTGGACCTAAAAAAGAGTGCTCACCCCTGGTATAACACATATGTATAATTATTTTTGATTGGATTACAATAAAAACTACTTAAGAAATGCAGAATTAAGAAGGTAATTATGCAAATCTTCATTCTATCACTACTGATTGGTTCTGAAGCAATAGCATAATAAACACAGCGACATAGGCTTATATTTTAACTAATTGTACAAAGATCTAATGTACAATAAAGCCCTTTTTGGTTGAAAATATGTATAAAAAGTCTCTTCAATTATTAAACAGCTTATTTTTCCATTTTGATAAATAAGTCAATCAACTCGGAGATTGATAAAAATCTCTTCTTACTAAAAAACTATGTCATCAATAAAACTATGTTAAGATATACAGTTCCAAGAGATGGCGATTAAAATCCTTAACGGAATGTCTTTAATGGACTTCACAGTTTTAAATAATGTGCTATATATACAAATAGGGCAATTTGGTACCAATATTTTAAAAGAATCAGTCGAAAAAATATTGTGTTCATATATAATCGTATCCGCTCAGCAAAATATACCGGGTGCACAATTATTACAGCTTTCTTTGAAATTAACTTATTCACTGATTATCATAAACATTAGGGCTAAAAGTCATTAGCCAAATCTTGGTATGAAAAAGACAGTTTACTTAGCAAAAAAAGACTGAAAGTAGAACATTGGACCAAATCTCAGAAACAAGATCACTGAGGTAAGTCTAACTTGCTCCCCTCTTAATGCATTGCATCCCACTATTATAATCTGCTTATTAAACTCTGAATAACATGAAATCTGATTTATCATGCAATTCAAACCATTACATATACATGTAATCTGAAGATTAGCAACGCTGTGATAGTATAGGTCTAATCTGTGGGAATTACTGTAACATTCTCTGATATATAGTTCATTTTCTAAAGTTCCAAATTTCTTTTAGTCAAGCCCAATTATTGAATTTCTCCTTTGATCAACAGTATCCAATCAACACATGAAAAACTATTCTAAGAAAAAAATCATTCTCACCTTTAAACCCACCTATGTTTGAATAACACTGAGAAATATTATGATATTAATAAGAATAATTTACCATTTTAATACTACATATAAACAATAATAATAAACAAAGGGCTATATTACTAAGGAGTGCATAAAAGGTTGGAATGGTAAAATGATAGATCTGGGCCATAATCCACAAACCTTTAGCTAGTTTGTAATTATAAGACTGTACCAAATTATGCAAGGCAGAGCCATATTAAAAGGCTGCCTTTATGATAAAAGGTTGTTATCAAAAATCAATAAAATCAACATCCCTCCATATCAATTAAACATTTCCAATTACCTGATTTAATGTTCTAGGATCAAAAGCAGTAGAGTATCAAAATTCAGACTTGGTGAAATATATTTCCAAGTGCATGTCATGATCAATCGTCAATTCCAAGCTCTAGAGGCCAGAGAAATGATAGACACAAAGTTATACAATCAAGGGCAACAACATATATATATATTGTGCCCTTATCTATAGGTCATAATAAGGTAGAATGGTCAATTACTAAAAAATTTTAAATTTTAAGTTATATTTGAATGATATATAAATAATAATAGGATAATTAAATTTTATAGTACAATTTTAAGCTGAAAATACCTGGTATATAAAAAATGTAATAGATTATTCTAAAAGAAAACAGTTAAATAAAGCTTAATTATATCCTTGCTTATGGTTGTAAAAGCTGGCCATACAAAATAATACAGCTATAAATATTTTAAAAGTATATTAATAATTTGAGTATAATATTTTAAAACTAATAAATTAAATAAATGCTATCTGTAGTGTATAATTATATTTAATAGTCAAATTTAATAGAGTATATTTTAAAATAAACTTTAAGATGGTGAGAGTTATATTTAGTTCAACATTTTAAAATTATTTTCCAAATTTTTATAAAATATATCAGTTTTGGTAATTTAGACCGAGACGTAAATAAAAAATCATTTGATAAAGTTAGTAAACATGTGACTGTATATTATACACCTTCACACACGCTTGTTAAAATAATAATAAAGTTTGTGAATTTGAAACTAGATATAATTGCCATCGATCATTAAAGTAAAAGTTTAAATGTTAAATATTATTTTAATAATTATTTTAAAAGCTTAAATGATTTTGATAAAACTATAATTGAAAAAAAAAATACTAGTCTAAATAATATTTAAGACATTACGTCATCAATTCTTTGTTTTAAAAGTCTAATCTGTTATAAAACTAAAATGTGTAAATTTGTTGGCGCTAAAATAAAGTCATTAACCAATCAACGGAAGTAATTTAGCAGACAAAATATAAGAATTAGACAGAGCGGGGGAGAGAAGTAATGTGTAAGTGAAAGAGAAAGTAACATATTTTTTTTAGCTGATAACACCGTAGCTAGAAAAGTGATATAAATTTAAAATTTTGTATTTATTTTAAAAGTTCTTTTGTAACATATAATATATTTTGACTGCCTCTATATGGATTGCTAATTTTAAAAGTTATCTTACCAGGATATTTTATTCAAGTTTAACCAAAAACCCTACAGTAAAATGGAAGTACAAGGAAAAATACCTAAAAATATTGCTAAAGGAAAAATATTTGGAAAATGTCTTAAAACAGCTTTATTTATGCTCAACCAGAAACTTATTATTATTATAACTCAGAGAAATATAATTGGGACGCTATACGAAAACATAAAAGAGAAGTTACTTGCCGTTAGGAAAAATTTATGACGCACAAAATTATAAGGCTACTTTGAAGTTACTTTATTCTTCTCTATGGAAAAATTTAATATGCGTTTTATTATAAAGAAAATTATGTAAAAGTATAATGAAAAAAGAATGTTTATTTTTAAAAGAAACATTATAAAAATATAGTACTAGAATTTTCAAAGAAAGAAAAAAGTAGTAGAATATGAAAGTGCTATTATTGTGTTTTATGGAAAAGAACAGAAAACCCTTTCCAAGAGGAATTAGAAAAAATGTTATAAAGTATTCAATGGAGGAAAGGCTTGATTAAAAAAGATATAAAATTAAATTACTTAATGAAAATGGATCCATGAAAACAGAAAATTTTATTGAGTATTTAAATAAAAGTACCTAGAGGATGCATCGGAAAAGTCGCGCGGGAAAATACTAGCAGACAATATTAGAAGAGAGTATGTAGACGTTTTTCTTTACAGGATTAATTGATATCAAGAATTAATAATTATATTCAATATTGTGAAAACCAAGGATTGTCGTCTATGAAGATTTATTAAACAGAGTAATAATTGTTTTGCATTAAAATAGAACATTAAGTGACTGAAGAAGCAATAAAATACATTTTTTTTTAGCTTTAATATGAACAATTTTCAAGAAAATTCGATAAAGAAGTACCGTAAATATAATTTTAAATATTTTTTACTAATTTATTTTAAAATATAAATGTTATGTGAGATTAGGGAAAACATATAAACATAAATTTAGTAATATTAAAAAATTAAATATAATAGCTTAATAGAATGATAGAAATATTGTTTTAAAAATAAAATGTATGTATGGAAGTTTTATATCTACAAGAATCAATGGGATGGTGAAGCCTACAGAACGCGATCGAGAAGATAAAGATCGTTTGGTAATTTTGATATTTATTTATAATGCATAATGTATTTTTTTTAGATCATCGATTGATTAAGAATGATGTGTGAAAGTTTAATTTATATGTACACATTTGATACAACATTAAAACATATTATGAGATAGGAGTAATTCTGAATATGCATGCAATAAGTTATTTAAAGTATATTAATAATATAATTCGACAGAACAATTGTGTGATTCTTTTGAACTTTCATGTTGTAAAGTATCCAGATATTTTAAAATAGTTTGTATATGATAAAATATACGAGGAAAGTAGTAAAGAGATTTTCTTAAAGAACAGCAGAATAGTTTTGAAATAAATGAATTTTATTATTGTTAGAAATGCAGATAGGAATTTGTCGATGTACTGTATAGAAAAATCTTGAGAAATAAGATCGGATAGTGACTTGGTAGTACTAGTGGAGAGGAAACCAAGATGATGTTTTTGTTAAGAAATAGGAAAAATAAAGTATTTGGATCATAGTTAGTTTGTGTGATTTCAGTATAGTTAACTAAGACCTATCACTGAACACATATAGTTTGGACAGTGTTTTTACATATCTTTAACTTCTTGATGTTATAATAAAGCTGAAGAAATAGCTTTAGCATCACTCCTATAATAGAGGTTGGTAGACAGGTAAAGGTCACTCCTCTATAGTGTTTTTTAAATTCACTGTGCCATTATTGTCAAGGTTTATGATGAGTAATATTCTAGTTATATTTTGATCCTATGCATCTATCTTCGCTATCCTTATTTCGTGAATCTGCATCGTCAGAGAGATATTTTCAAAGAAATAATGAATAAAATAGAACTGAAGATACGTTATCGTTTATGTGAGAATAGTTTATTTACTGGAATGTATAAAATTGTGTAATTTTAAAAGTGAAAGTCCAAAATATCATAAAGAGAGAAAGAATCATATGATACAGTTTAAAATTAATTCGGAAATGAATATAAGATTTTAACAAAGAGAAATCTAAACAAAGTTTTTTTTTAAAAGTGATAATGAAATTTTAATGTTTTAAATAATATTTTAGAAAATAAATATTGCATATTTATTAAGAAAATAATTCAATAATGTGTAATAAACATATATTTGTGCATGGTATGTTAATGGTTGTAATTATATCATCCGAAGTAAGGCTTGAATAAGTATATTAAGATTAATAAACATCGGATAATGAACAATAAAACCTAATACCGAATGTAGAAGAATGTTTTTGAATTTGTAGGATTCCATACAACTAATATAAAACTAGAATTTTATTGTTTTGTAGAATGTATACTACGAATGTAATTTTGTAAAAATATAATTTTAATAATAGTAAGGATACAAAGTGTTAAAGATAATTATATAAGAAATACATTTTGTAACAAGCTAACCATAATAAGAAATCCAATAATAATAATAATACTGTATTTTCTTAAGCATTTAAAAGATAAGAGTGAACTAAGAAAATAAATAGAAGTTTGATTTTCATTTTTTATAAACTAGGAAACTAAGTTAAGATAGGAGAGTAAGGATATCCAATGTACATAATGTAAAATATTGTTATTTGTTTATGTTATTAATAAACTTTGTTGTAAATTTATTTTAAAGTTTTGTGTCCTCGTTGTTATTTCTCCACATGGATGCATGATATCACAATACATTTATAATTGAAACAGACATATAGTTTTTGCACAAATAGGTAAACATAAAAGTGTTATAATAATTTTGAGAATTTATTGGTATATTAAAAAATTAAAAGATCATAATTTTATATTATTTATTGGTCATAAGTCGGTTGCCACACGTATTCTATTGTCAGATTATTAAAATACTACCACGTACTTATTTATTTATTTTATTTAAGAAGAAATAAGATTATATTATACTATTGTTGTTATTATTATTATTTATTATTGTTAGTTACTGCGTAGTGAATTATGACATAAAATTCCCTTTTCATAGTTTACTACCGTAATTTTAAATCAGTTAGAATACAAGTTATGAACCTGAGATTTTCTTTATTTTATTTATTTACTTAATTTTATTTAATTGAGCTAGATTCTTATTACAAAGAATATTAAGACATGATTATTATTTTAATCGTAGTGAATAGAGCTTAGAAAGTCGTAAGGATACTATGAGTTAGTTATTTGGTATAGTAAAAAGGAGTATAGTGTTCTTATGCCATTGAGATAGTATCGTGTGGATAATATCTCAATGTAGTCTATCTCGTTCCCCGTATCGTCACTCCATGTCTCATGAAAATAGTAAATATTTGTTAATTCATTTTAAAAATATAACCATATTTGTATTTTAAAAATTAGAGCTAGTAATCATTTTAATTAATGCTGGATATTTTATTTATTTATTTGGTAACTGAGCTAGAACCCGGAATTTTAAACAGTATATAAATTTTGGAGGACGCGAGCGGTGGGGGAGGTTAGAATATATATATATTACAATTAATGAATGGATAGTTATTCCTCAAACAAAATCAGCATTGGATTTCAAACAAAAACAACAAAACTTTTCCAGGAATGTAGTGAAACAATATTATTGACAATTAAAAATTCCTCACAAGAATGACAGAATCATGAAACATCATAATTTGGATGGCCATATTTACCTTTGCTGAGTTATATATATGACTACAAAAAAAAAAAAAAGACTTCATATAGATCATTCATGTAACAAGTCATTGTTTACCAATATAAGTACATGAATATTAATCTTACAATGATTCTGATAATGAGACATATCCTGCTTACTAGGTGACAATTAGAAAAGTCTATAAATATATCCAAGAGTCAGTCTGGAACCATGACAAAACTTTGTTTCAAAAATTCAAGAATATCTATTTATCCAGATTCATAATCCTTGACAGTTTGACCATCTCATGAATTGTGATCTCCATCCCTACCTTATCATTGTTTACCAACATAAGTACATGAATATTAATCTTACAATGATTCTGATAATGAGACATATCCTGCTTACTAGGTGACAATTGGAAAAGTCTATAAATATATCCAAGAGTCAAGTTTCAAAAACTCAAAAATATCCATTTATCCTGATTCATAATCATTGACAGTTTGACCATCTCATGAGTTGTGATCTCCATCCCTACCTTACAATCAAAAGTATGAAACCAGGTTGCAACCATAACCATTGAAGAAAAAACCCCAACATTTTAAACCTTCTGTTGTGGTAGACACCTAAATGTCTCAATTTATACACAATTTTGATAAGTTATCCTTAGGCCATCCAACAGATAATTTCAATATTAGGTATTTGTTGATTGATCTGCATTGTTTCTTCAATTACAAAGTTAGACTTGAGTGTTGTGTCTACAGTTAAACAAACTTCAAATACATTTAATTATTTACATATCATGCACTATATAACTAATAAATTTAAAATTTCTCAACAGAGGAGCCCTTTATTAATTGCAATTTACGACATAAAACGATATTTAAATCCAGTTCTGAATTGATAAATCTCTTCTATGTATACTATAAAATGCCTCCCATTAATCCAAACATCTTTAATTCAAAAACTTCTAATATCCAGATAAAATAACGAAGTAATGGTTTGAATTAATGTTTTAATAACTGCTATATAAAAAATGTCATTATGATATTATAAAATGTTATGCTGTTAATATTATTTAAAAAATGTTCACATTATAGAATATAATCAAGCTGTAGATAATAAAATAAATATTTATTTAAATTTTCAGCAGAGTTTGGGTTTTTAACAAAAGCGGAGATTTACAATTGCAATCTGAAAAATTCACAATTTCAAAAAAGCACTGAAACCAGGAATTTTCAGCTAGTGTGGTCTACCTGTATGGCAAATATGATTTTAGAAGTATTAGAGAAGCCCTCTAAGATATTGCGCAATTTAATCCTTATACAAAATATATTTATAACATTTTAAATTGATGCATTCTAATACTGAAGCTGTGAGTGTTATGCGTGATTATCATATTGTTTAAGGATGTTAGACATGCAAACATTTGAGTATATTCGTGATTATCATATATTGTTTAAAATGTTAGACCTACAAACATCTGCATGTACTCGTGATTATCATATTGATGTTAGACCTACAAACATCTGCATGTATTCGTAATTATCATATTGTTTAATGACGCCAGACCTGCAAACATCTGCATGTACTCATAATAATTATCTTATTGTTTAATGATGTTAGACCTACAAACATCTGCATGTATTCGTAATTATCATATTGTTTAATGACGCCAGACCTGCAAACATCTGCATGTACTCATAATAATTATCGTATTGTTTAATGATGTTAGACCTACAAACATCTGCATGTATTTGTCTGAAAGTTTATAATGATGGCATTCAAGTAGTAATTATGTTGCATTATTTCCATGATCTAATATTAATTATTAAATGACATTAAAAAAACTCAAACTCTATTTAAATTTTTCAAATACATTCAATTGTCAGAAATAGCATGCAAGTTAGTATACAGCATAACATTTGTAGTAGAATTATTCTATTTCTTTCTTTAGGTGCTGTTGGTCTGATGAGAATCAAACTTGGATTGATGCTCAAATCGATTAGAATATTCTGCCTGTGATGCTCTAACTGGGCTCTCTTCTGCCTTTGATGTAATAGCCCAATTAGTTAGAATATCACTTTAAGATAAAAATTCATAAATTTAAAAGTCCAGGTTCAAATCCCATGTTAGCACTATCATTGGTCAGGCTAACAAATACCTGAAGGAGAGAGAATAATAATATCACTTGAAATCTTGTTCACGCAGTATAATAACTACTATTTCCTATTGCATTGCCAAATGTATACCATATAATAATCAATTGACGAAACACTTCATTGCTTTTACACTGCTTTATTATCCACCCTTTCCTCCAGTTTACAGTTTCAATTGCCCCAGCAATCTTCTTCAGAAACCTTATTAGGAAATATAAGGTTCTGAAGAAGATTGCTGGAGCAATCAAAACTGTAAACTGGAGGAAGGTTCTGAAGAAGATTGCTGGGGCAATCAAAACTGTAAACTGGAGGAAAGGGTGGATAACAAAGCATTGTAAAAGTAATAAAGTGTTTCATCAATTGATTATTATACTGAAATCTTGTGTTATATATTAACCTGTGTGTTATTACTAACAGTTAAATATATTTGAAAAGTTTGAATAAATTTCTGAATTTTTTTAAAAAACATAATCAATTAATATTAAATGATAAAATTTGCCTCAATATATAATTAAGACCTGCTTTTAGTAGAGAGAAACATAATTAGAAACATACATACATATTATGAATACTCTTCTATTGAATTCAAATTATAATTCGCTGGAATACTTATTGTTTTAATTCAACTAAAACTATCAGCATTTTTATTATTAACTAAAAACTACAAAATGAAATCATAAAATTATATTAAGATTAGTTGGAATTAATTTGTTGCAAAATAATTATTAATCTTAATAACATGGTGAAAATTTCAATGAAAAATATCTGAATACATCCAATAATTGTTTGTTTTTAAAATATAAACTGAACATTAACAAAATACTATTTCCAAATGACACAAATGTAAATATTTTAAATATTTCTTTCTAGTTAAAATGATTATTGATATTTAAATAAATATTTATATGAATAAAGGGAGAAGGAAGGAAGGGTTACAAATTATTTATGCAATTATGCTAATAATTCATATTTAAATTTTCGTCTTAGTAAATGATTTTTATAAATTACCTATGAAATATATTTTCACAAAAAAAAAAAAAAGAATTTATAATAATTCTATATGTAAATTCAATTACTAGTAATATTTTTCAAATTACTACTATAAAATTAATTGAAATAATTAAGGAAAAAAAACAAAAACAGAATTTATTTTAATATATCAATTTTCCACTTAACATTATAAAATTAAATGAATACATTTTTTTTTTGGATATTATCACACAATCAACGCTATACTTCATTTGCATATATGAATTTAATTTTCTGGGTTAGATAAATGATAATCTTTGAATGATGTCACTTGTTTCTACATTCTTCAAATGTCACCTATAAACAAACTAATCAAGGATTATTCTGAGTTCCATCAGTAATTCATGCACCCATAACATTGATATTTTCACGGTTGAGCATTAGTACTTCAATATGAAAGAATACACATTTATACCATAGTAAAAAAACCAACTGGATCTTCCCTCAAGTTGCTTGCAATGATATCTCTAAATCAACATACGTGTTATGTAACGATTATTCACCAGAAAAATTTAAGATGATAGCTTGTCTGGAAAATGGAGTTATGACTTAAAATATGATATGGTGTTTTCTATCTAAACTCATGATGGAACAATAGCAAACTTTAAATTTTATTTTACATTGGGAACAACTGCTACCAATTCAAACTTTTTTATGGCAATGAACCCACGAGTCACCAGAATATTTTCAAGTAGTTTGCAAGATTTTGTGATGAAGGAACAATGAAGATGATCAATGAAGGTATGAAACACATCACATTTCATGTCATAAATTATGAACCAGATAGCCATGTTGCTACATAACACATGAATTAATTCAGAGACGGCGCTACAGGCAGCTTGGAAAGAGAGTCTGTCATCCTTTCATTGGGAGAATGTTTTTAATACTTCAGACAGTATGCCAATCATAATTTTATAAATGTTGCAGTTGGATATTTGTTTCTAGAAATGGGTGTTGCTCATGAAATTTGTTAATTTGTATTAAAAAGTAAAACTTGATTAGAGAAAATTTTAGGTCAAAAAATACATCTCTGAAAAAAAATAAAGCTTCATTCTTGTTCAGTCCTCAATGAGTTTAATATGCCTGAGCTAACAATGCATGCGTATTGCCTTGTTAATGTCTTACAATGCAGATAGAAAATAGATCTTGATTATATAGAACTACACTGAAAATACAACATCTTCAACCCTTGGTCCGTGGACC
Organism: Epiperipatus broadwayi; assembly: GCA_028023455.1. NCBI lineage: Eukaryota > Metazoa > Onychophora > Udeonychophora > Euonychophora > Peripatidae > Epiperipatus > Epiperipatus broadwayi. Next base: position 3,668,924 of record JAQFVV010000119.1, on the reverse strand, counting down.
GGCACCTGCGCTAGACTGGCAGGAAAGTTTGTAATAACAAAATAATAAGATTTTAAACTTTTACTTAATATAAACAATTTTTATTTATTTTTTCATTGCAATTGCTTAAATAAAATTAATTATAAATCAAAATTTTATTTAAATTATTAGATAATACTATAATTACTAAATAATAATCAAAGGAATTTATCTGAAAATGCAATCTTTAAAAAACAAAGCATCAATCTCATGATAATTGTACCACTCCTTACATGTCTATACCTAGTAGGATGTTATAAATCCAGCAGACATGTTAATGTCAAATCATAAGAGAAGTGAAACTTATTGGTTGACTTGAAAATTAACCTAAAGCTTACATAATGAAACTTGCTTATGTTAATAGTAAATCACTACTGATGATTTAAGTAGTATATTTTGGTTAAAGTACTCTATTATATCATTCCACTTCTTGACTTAGGGCAGAAACTTAAAATATATCATTTTCAACAATTATCAATCCAGTGCAGGATGAAGGTCCTTCTAAATTCAATTCATCTCTGATCTTTAACCTCTCTTTTCCATATCACATTAGCACACTTTCTTATTTCATCCATCCATCTCACATGCGGTCTTTTTCTAGATCTTTTACAATCTCTTGGAATTCAGTTGTCCATCTATTATCATCTTTCTAGTTATATGTCCAGCCCAGCTCCACTTCTGTCTCTTAATTCTTTCACCAATGTCTGTCATCCATGTATTTTGTTTTCACTCACTTCTTGTTACTCATATGTGGTCTCTTTCTAGATCTTTTACAATCTCTTGGAATTCAATTGTCCATCTATAACCATCTCTTCTAGTTATATGTCCAGCCCAATTCCACATCTATCTCTTGATTCTTTCAACAAGGTCAGTAACATATTTGTTCTGACATCCATGCATTTTGTTTTCAATCACTTCTCGTTATTTACATGCATCTCTTGATACTTCTATGAGTGGTCTGAAATCTCTATATTGCTCTTTTGTTAAGCGTCCAAGTCTCAGTAAGAAATGGGAATATAAATTTATTACCCCCCCCTTTTCAAATACATATGCACACTTCTTTTTAATATTGTTACTTCTACCAAAAGCACTCCAACCAAGTTTAATTTCACCCATTATGTTTCCATCTGTGGTAATAATCTGACCAAGGTATTTGTAATTGTCAATTTCTAATTCATCATCAATCTTTATTTCCTTCTTTTGATAAAAAAGACCCAGAAAGGGACCACATGTGAGATGGATGGATGAAATAAGAAAGTATGCAGGGGTGATGTGGATAAAAGAAGCTAAAGATCGGAAAAAATGGATTAAACTTGGAGAGACCTTCATCCTGCAGTGGATTGATAATGGTTGATGATGATTACTAGTAACAGCACTTTATGAAGTTAATGAAAAAAAAATCAGATGGGGATAAATTGGGGCCCTATCTTCAGCTGGGAAAGACTTTGCTGCCATGGATCGCAAAACACTGTGCTTAAAATTTTATTGTTTTTAAAAACATGTATAAAAGCCTAATAATGTAAGCGGACTGTTGCTGGGGAGGTCATATAATGTTCAAGAGACAGAGTTGAGCTGCAATTCACGGATTTTTAACTCTTGACTCTATCACGACTTCTGCACTAAGCCATACAAAATCAGGGCTTAGAACAATTGTCCGCTATGATTTAAATATAAGCTGTGTGCTTGACTTTAAGCTGCATGGACTTCCATTGGAAAAGATCAGATATAAGATTTTTTTAATTTTTTTTTAATGAAAAAATTACTGGAATTAAAACTAAGTCACTGGTCTTCTATGCCAAACTTATCTGGTTGTGTACCTAAACATCGCTACTTCACTAATACTTTTCTCTGAATAATTAATGTGCTATTAATTCATGCATTCTTCCGCCTCTATCGCAAAAAAAAAAAAAAACAGCCACAGCATCCGAGAACACCAATTCAACTTCTAATATAGACAAAAGTATTTGCTCTCAAGCAGTAAACCATATACATATTATTTACAAGTTGCTCGTACGTATACTGGAAAAGTTTGTTTGTTTCTGCATAAATATATATTACTTTATTTACTTGGGGGAAAAACTTATGATAACTCTTTCCCTGAAATATAATAAAAGTAATATTAATATTATCAATGGAGAAAATGGTGAAAACATCGAATACGATCTTAATTTAGGCACTTTTGGCACTGAGCCTTTTTATCAAAGGCAACTGTTATATTCAAAGTAAAAAATCGAAAATAATAATAGCCTTAACATAAAATTGCATTCAGTTTGCATTTAATATTTTCATGTATAAAGCAGTATAAACAACATCTTTATTTTATTACTTCTTAATTTGAGGTACTAAAATAAATGATTTAAAAAGATGGCAACCAATAGCAAATTAAGACAATATGAATCAATAATTGTGCACTTTGGCATAATACCCTAATAGGGATTATGTGCCTTCAGACATATATATATATGTAAAATAAAGAGCATGCTAGTAAGTCTAAACAAGCTTTTTTTAATGGCAAATGCTATAAGAGAAAGCATTCAAATCATGTTTATCTAGGATTGCCCCATCACCAGACTGGTTTCGAGTTATGGTTCTCTTCAGAGCTAGGACATCAGATTTAAAACACGAATTCAAGCTAAGCATTTACCTAATAGTTAACTCTTAAGAAGAAAATCTGAAATTTTAAGAGTTAACTATTAGATAAATGCTTAGCTTGAGTTGGTGTTTGAAATTTGGTGTCATAGCTCTTCACTGAAGAGAACTATAGATCGAAATCAGTCTGAGGACAATCCTAGATAAAGATGATTTGAATGCTTTCTTTTGCAGCATTTATCATTAAAAAAAAAAAAAAAAAAGCTTGTTTAGAGCTATTAGCATGTTCTTTATTTTACATATTTGTAAATGTAAGCTATATAAGTCATGACATGACTCAATTTTATTAATATATACATATGTAAATAAATAATTAAACCATAATATATAATTGTAATCTTGTGGAAAGAAATTAATCTTCATGCATGCTAATAGATTACATTTGCATATAGTCACCCGTCAATACCTGTTTTTAAAAGCATAACTGTAACTTATGTTTAGAGCTTATTTTATATTGCTATTTCTTAAATCACGATTTGAACTTATTATAGTCTGATATTTCAATTGACAATTGTTGGGGAAGCACAGTCAAGAAGGCTTGGTTTATAAAAAAAATAAGTTCTAAACAATATGCTACACTTAGGCTTTTAAAACACTTGCTGATGGGTGAGTGCATGTAAATTTAATCTATAAATACGTTCGAAGATTAATTTACATCCATAATATTACATACATATACAGACACACACACAATGATTTGATATGTATAGCAGCTCATTCTGACATTTCTTCAATTCCATTTTAAAGATCAATATTCCTTACATATTTTTTAAAAATAATTTTATTGTAATATTCCTATGAATAACATTGAATGCATACAAAATTCTAATTAGTGGAAAGCTTACAGGATTCCAGCAACTTTTAATAATTTTTTTTTTAGTTTGATCACAAATATTTTAATAGTTCCAAAATTCAGTTTGCAAATTCTGTGAAACTGAGCTTCTTAAAATAACTTTCTTAGTAAAATTTATCAAGGATTTGCACAAAATTTAATAAACTTATCTGAAAAGCAATAAATCTCATTCCATCAATGTTATTCCATTTATATACAAACTTTTAAAAGTATTCAATGATTTCTGTATATACATAAAGTGTGTAAATAAAAAGAAGCCAAAATTGAACTCATAAACGTAGTTTCAAATTAGGAGCTAAATTTTTAATTGTTACAGGCTTACAAATAACTAAATTTATTTACTCAGCTTTAGAAAAATGTAATCATTTAATATTTATGAGATGGGGAAAAAATGTTTTAAATTTAATTTAAAAATTATAAACATTTAATAATGTTGAATTCATAAAAAAAAAATTCACACATACAAGATGCCGTCTGCAACAACAATCACAGGATTAGCGTCTATATTTGTGAATTAAAATCGAGCACCGATTATCTCATAGCACAGGGGTGGGCAAATAGCGGCCCTCTAAGAGTTTTTATGCGGCCCGCCAAGACAATCAGAAAAATCCACCTTGAACTGAGATTTCCTTCCCATGTGCAACCAAAGATTCGTCTCGTATTTTTCACTAGGATGGCCATGTCAATACACATGCGCAGTGTAGATACAATGTGCAGTGCTTTCCCAGTTGATCTGTTTAATTTCAATTTTGTCTTTGCATTAGCAAATATATACATTTCCAACTTTAGTGAAACCATGAACCCTCCAAAAAAATGTAAAATTGGTGATGAATGTCGTGTGTTTAATGAAGAATGGACAAAACAAATATTTTTTTTGGTAAAACAGGGAATAAAGCAGTGTGTTTATTGGGTCATGAAAAAAGGGTGTGGTCCTCCGCTAACCTTTACTGCCACAAAATGGCCCCCAATGTGGCCCTCCGCCAACCTGTGTGGCCCCCGAGCCAAAACAATTGCCCACCCCTGTCATAGCATATTGTTAGGAAGAAAATTATTCCAAATAATCTTCATGGTCTATATCTCTCACATTAGGACATGATAAAAACTCATAAATGCAAGCCTAGAGTTAATTGAAAAATTCTCGTAAAATAAAATGTAGATTATAACTATATACTTAATATGTTCAAAGTTAACTGATTATATATTCAAACACAAGATGCTATACAGATTGATAATTGTTCTATTTAAAATGCTCTGGGCCATTTCAAATTCAAAAGTTTAATCAACTGAAATAATAATATACTCATCTTCTATTCCGTCCGAAAGTGATGAAGATCAGATCTCCAGCTTAAGAGAATTAAAAACAATAAAGTTTGAGGGCTCGTTCAAAATAATTCCCAGATTTTCATCCCCAGTGTGATTACATGTGATAACATTATTTGCATTTTCTGGTCACTTACAATATCCCAAATCAATAAATATTATACACATATACATTATTCATAAAGGTAACAATAACAACGCATCTTTGACATTTGAGGAATCTTGTATGGATAGAAGTATATACATAAATCCTGGAATAAGTAAGCATTATGTATTAAAAAAATAATGTCTATTTATGCAGTTCTCGCTAATTGCTCTCTTTTGCCTTTCAAGTTCTCCCTTTCTTAAGATCATATACAAACTTCTATTATTTTGTTCTAATGGAATGATTGTCATCTTTTCTAAACAACTCTAATTACATCTCTTATAAAATGACCAGTTCCTCTCCACTTTCATGACTGTAGATCTTACTTTACATTGTGTAGTGTAGTGATACAATGGTAGACTACGAAGATCAACCCCATGGATCACGATTCCAGCTCTATTACTTCAGATGCTCAAATTTCTTATGAAATCTTGAGCAATAAAGCATTCCATTATTTTTTTCAGATGACTTTCTATTTCCATATGTTCTCATCAACTCAGAATTTATTTTTTAAAATGCAAATATTTTCCATTCAATTTTATGTCCACATACCAAATGCTGATTAGTTTGTTTTAGCTCCAATATTGCATATAAATCCAATTCGATTGGTTATAAAATCAATTATTAAAAACACTTGATACATTATTCGTCATAAAATCTTCGATTCAATACTTCAATACGTAAACAAGCTCCAACAAGCTCACAATTTAGTTCTTCCTTCTTTGTAACTTAAATTTCAATCAAATTGTCTGTATGCCAAAAGACCAAGGAACATTTCAGCCCCAAAATGAGATCCAGTTACCATGCCTGACACTTTGGTCAATAGAAATACATTCTCTGTCAGTTTCTCTTAACCAAAACAATAGACAAGGTGTTTGTATATGCATATATATAAATTCAAATTATAGTATAAATTGTTTCGGAGTGATTTGATAGTGGTACAATAGCAAACTTAAAATCATTGATCGTGGTCCAATTTTGCTGCTTCAGATGCTCAGCCATCTTATAAACTCTTAAGCAATAAACTTTGATTATTATTTACTGTATAAAATGTATTTGTTTAACACGTGTATGTTATCATGTGGAATCATAATTAATTAATATTGGTTTGACAAACTTAAGGCATCATTGTTAAGCACAATCTTTTTCATCCATTTATTATACTTTCCTGGTCTTATATAGAAATACACATTGAACTGCTACATCCTTTCTCCAAAAAAAAATCCATAAAATAATCTACACTTCTTTTATTATCTTCTATTTGTTTTATATACGTTTCTTAAATGTCTTATTACAAATATTTTTACTGTTCACCATCATTATAAGATTTGAGTGGTCGTAGTCATGGCAACAGTTAAAGTTTCAAAACAGTTATTAACTCTGTTAGTAATCATGAATATAGACACTATTCAAACGATTGCCAGAAGTTTATATTGTCTTGACTGCACATGACCGAAGGCATATCGAGTAATTAGGAAATACTTACTGCAACAGAACAATAACATTTTATCATCATTGGGAGGTGGTTTATCATTATAAGCATTTTAATACTAGAAACTTCACATCATAAATTGTAATAGACTCTTTTAAAAGCATCAAAAAAAAACATATGAAATTATTCGATAATAAAGCACATAAGATATTCTAAAGAAATAACGAAGAATGATTTAACATAAAATTATATTCTCTAATATTTTTACACAAGGAATAAAACTTGGTGGTCTACAATCTTTTACAATAACATGGCATGAGTTTGTTTGGGTACCACATGCTGGAACTGCAATCAACCTGAGGACCTTAGAGTCCAGAGTACAAGTTCACTCCAGTACCAAACTACACAAGGCAGAAATATATATATATACAAGATTTTCAAATACAAAGGCATCTTGAAATGTTATGGCTGCTGTAAGTATATATTAATCAAACTCTATTATATTCATCCTTTTGGATTATGTAATTTTAGAATATAATATTAATATGTGTATTTGGATAATATATTAGATGAAACGATTAAAAATTATTATAGATTAATATCAATAATTTAAATAACCATTAGAAACTGATGTCTTTATTGTTAAAAAGGAGGTTGCCTTGACAACAGTTTGGGATTGTTGGTTGTTATCCATATTAGTATTGTCTATTGTCTAAGTGTTGACTGCTTTCTAATTTTTACTAATAAACCCATTTAGTCTTGAGCATTATTACACTTATTATTTAAATAATTTAAAGTATATATATTTGTAAATATTCTGTTTATCAATAAAAATAAATAATCTTTTGAAAAATAACCAATTTTTAAACAAGTAAAAAATTTATTGCAAATTAATACCAAGAAGACTGCAGTCAACAATACAGGTGAACACAACAATGCAAACCTTAAAAAAAAAGACTGCATATACACCTGGGTCTCTTTTTACGCGGATTTATTTAACGCGATTTTGAAGTTACGCGATTCACGTTTCTCCGGAAGTCGAACTCCGATAATGCGCTATTACTTTAAATAATAAATTCCGCGTATATTGAAAGTAATAGCACATTATTGGAATTCGACTTTCATCTTAATAATTTCAATATTTTCAGTGCTTTATAATAGTAAGATTTTATGCAATAATGAAATTAAAATCATGATTTCCATATTTTATGTATACACACATTAAATTTTACAAGATTATAATGTAAATTTGTTCAAACATTGTGCATGTTAATTTTGCATTTTAAATCACATTCTGTTTTTGCTTTTTAAAAAAGAACGTAATCAATTATTAATCATTTAGTATCCGCAAGTTTATTTTTAAAAGGTGAGTTATAGCAGTGGGCACAATTAAAATTAAAAATCAAAGACAAAAATAAGAATTTAATTTTTAGTTGTTAGATTAATTACTAATTACGTTGTCACCAGAAAACCATTAACACAACGTGAGAGTGACGTTGGCGCTAATTGTATTTCCTCTTGGGAAGAATCTGATTTTTTACCAGTTTGCAAACGAACCTGTTTATCGGCGCAAATAGTGATAATAATTAAAACGTGTATAAAAAAATGTAAATTACTGTAAATTATGCATAAAAATATATTGTTTTGAATAAAATTAAAGTTTGTCTTGTAACATTTTTTTTCGAATTTGAAATTTTTTATTAGTCATATTTTATTTCCTTATTTTTTTTTGCGTGAATTTTAAAGTAATTTTACATTGGTGCTTTGCTTTTACGTGATTTTTGAAAAATCACAGTCTGTATCCCCCCCTTTTCAAGGTAAGTTACGGCTATTTTTGCGCGATTTCGTTTGCGCGTTTTCTGAGGAACCTATCTATCGCGTAAAACGAGACCCAGGTGTAATTATATTTAATAGATCTTAAAAGGGCTTATTCAACCATAGACTCATCCTTTTGAAAACCCATGTATGAGTGCAGAGGTAGAAAGGCAGATTCAAAAGCTACAACAAATTTATTACCTCTCGCTAATAAACTATTCAATTATTATATTATTTATATGTATAAAAAACTGATCCGTCACTGAAAATTGAAGGAAGCATTACTATTGCTTCATACGCGGAAAAAATATTGAAAACAATAACCATAATCTACATTTTCGGTGATGAGCACTTTTATGTATCGAATAAAATAAAATAAAAATGCTCAAAAAATGTATTAAAGGGTAAATTTAATGATTTCAATATTTTCTCCAATATAAAATAGTCGCAGTAGTTCTTACTTATGAATTTAAGATTTGGACACTTAATAAAAGATCAATACAGAGACTTCAGATCACTCAAAGAATTATGGAGAAATCCATGTTAGGAATAACAAGAAGAAATTGAAAATACAATACATGGGTAAAAGAACAAACAGGTGTTACTGACATTGTTGAAAGAATTAAAAGACTGAAGTGGAGTTGGGGTGAGCATATTGTTAGAAAAGATGATAATAGATGGACAATTGAAATCTTAAACGGGATTCCAAGAGTTTGTAAAAGACCCAGAAAGAGACCACATGTGAGATGGATGGATGAAATAGTGTGCAGAAGTGATATGGAGAAGATATGCTAGAGATCAGATAAGATGGATTGAACTTGAAGAGATCTTCATCCTGCAATGGATTAATAATGGTTGATGATTATCTTTTTACTGTATTATTTTACAGGAGTGAAAATTCTCTCAAGCATTTGATTACTCAACAGACATCACCCATCAGTTGGTCCAGACTACCATCTCCCATAGAGATATATAATCAGTGCTCAGTTTATATTAAAATAGCAAATCCTTACATAGAAGAGGGATGGGCAGAATCCAGGCCCAATATGTATTTGATTGGATACTGTCATATACGGGAGGGGTCAGAGTGACTTGAGATCAACATGGGCATAACAATAATATTGGCATCGACATAGGATTTGGGAATTCTATCATCAGATTTTCGGTGGTATGGATGGCTGAAGAGTTGGAGGTTGGAGTGTGTTGAAGCCTGTCCATTAAAGTGTAAGGATTTGCTATCTTAATATAAACTGAGCACTGATTATATATATGTATGGGAGATGGTAGTCTGAATCAACTGATGAGGGCTGATTTAGCATGAAATACGTATATTGGTGATAATTTATCTTTTCTGTATGTGTGTAGTCATGTGTATCAGTAGCATGAGATAGTGTGGATAGTGAAGGGCTTGAAAGTCTGAGTTCAAATTTCCTATATTTACAATTAGGCTCCAGGTATAAGCGTGCCTGGTACTTCAAATCTTACTCAACAGACAACAAGTTTCTTTTCATGTTACTGTATTTTCAAAAAATTGCTTTCCTCATATTTAACTACTGAATTTTGTGAAAATTCAATGATACTTTCTTTTATTCATAATTATATACATTTTGAGGAGGGGAGGACTGGTCAAAGCTTCACACGCACAAATAGTGTACGTTTACACTGCAAACAATCGGGACAGATGATTGGTGATTGTTTCAATTTCTATAGCTACTTTCTCATAAACTCCGCAACGCAGAAATGTTTTGGTATGGATTTAAAAAACTAACTCTTAAAACAAAGTTTCCAAAGAAAATCAAGTTCACTCATTAAAAAGAAATAAAATTATTCACAACAATTGCTATTTTTAAGTTAAACTTTTAAACGTACAGTAAGTAGTAAACATTCTTATTTTTCCGTCCTTCACGTATTCCCCGGGTGTAAACGGGATAATGGTAAAATATCTTTCGTTGCGTTCTATTTACATTTAAAATAAATTTAAATGTTATTCGCTTCCTGATTAAACATGATTTTAAAATATAAAGTAAAATAATTTGTTTTAAAAAATCAATCCAAACAAACATTCGGCTTAAACATTTTGATTTACGATGGGGGAAGGGTTCATTTTTAATTAAAGCAAGTAGTATTCTAATATAATTTGAGTGCTGATTACTCGATTAGGCTAAATAAATTTTGTTCTTAAAAAAAAGTACATTTATTTATAGACACAAATAAAAATACAACAAATGATTTATTTTTTTAAAATCTAATTATTAAAGAAATATTTTTATAAATCCGACTATTTAAATAAGAAAAAGGCCATTAAATATGATGTTCGGTTTTTCCTCTTTTTTAAATACAGCAATAATTACAAAGTTAAGAGGTTTCACTTAATCAATTTTAGTTAATTAATTCATAAGATAAGACGAAAAAAAAAAATCGTAAGATTTTTTTGTTTAAAAACAATTAGTATTTTTATAAGGTACAATCAATATTCACTAATTCCGTATATTAAATTATGTAATCATAAGATTAGTTACGTTGAAGATCATGTGACAACCAAAAATCAAAATGATTGGTTTTTAAGTATGACAATTTTTTCACTTGATTGTATTCGAGTCTGTTTAAGATTTCCTCATCTGGAAAACCTTTAGCACTAAATCGCACATGACTATTTTTTATTCATATCTAAATTTTATCAGTCTAGATCTATTCTCAAAGATAAATTAAATTAGATAAAAATGACTTTTAAGCAGGCCCTGAAGATCATAGGCATTTTCTATAGCTCCTCACAAAACAGTAAAAGTCCGATATGGTTTGGTAGACTGGAATTAAAGTTCCTAGATTGCACTCAAAACTGCCACTACCAGTGCTCAAACTACACAATGAACTCCAGATCAATAAAGTCAGTGATTAATTTTATCAAATACTGGATGGTTCGAACATTTTTAGCAGTCTTATATAACTCTGCTGATAAGAATGGTGAGATACCATTTACCGATAATTTCTAAATGATTACCTATAAGCTGGTTAAAGTGAAAGAAAAATCGTAGGCCTGGAACATGGAAAAAGTTCCAGTTTTGAAACCTAAGTCATTGGAGAAATACCACAAGGTATTTGGGTTGTAAACAAAATAATACACCTGTGATTTTTGAACAAAGTTGGCTGACATAATCTGGGATGGATGCTTATTTCACTGCTATACATGTTCTCTGCATGAAAATGATAAATACCTATTGTATACAAAAGCAATTAGATAAGGAGTTTTTTTTTTTCTTTAAGCGAAACTCTAGCCTGATCTAATAGCTAGAATAAAATAAGTAACATCAAATAAATTTATGATAATCACTTATCTGTCATTTGATGTATTAGGGTAGTCACTTTTGGATTAGAGTATTCCATATAACAAAAAAAAATATTTTGAGATCTACAATGCCCATAAACTAAAACTGGCCTAAAAAATACACCATTACTTCTGTGAATCATATACATATCCCATTATAAATAATTTTAATTATTTTTTTCAATTTACATATATACACTTTTTATGATGAAGGAAAATCAACACTAAGGTCATTGCTACATTAAATCCTGCTTATTTGTAGAGGGAAAAGGTACTTAATGATACAAGTACACAGTAAGTAAATTACATAGATGGAGGCAATGTTTATGAAAGAAAAGACTCATCACAACACCAATAAGCCTGTAGAAACATACAAATAGCCTCCAAAAGAAAAATAAATAGCTTTACCAGAGGTCATTTAAACATATGTTGTTGGGTTCCCTAAAAGCCGAGGAGCCAAAAAGTTGAAAACATGGGTGTACCCTGGTGTGCATCAAAAACTATTAGTTCAACAATATGAATATCTAATGCTGTACCATGGTTTTATAAACCACAAATATCAGAACAGATGAAAAAATAACAAGCGAGAAACACATGGAGTTTCTGTTGACATCGCAAAAAAGAAAAATAAGTTTTCACCCATTATAATGAAAAAAAATGGAGCAATGACAACCTGTGACAACTATTTCCCTAAGAGTTTATCATATTACATTGAATGGCTGCTTTTTCTTGCCATTTTTGGTTGCAGCCATACAATTGTAATGATGAAATTTACTCCAAATCACACAGTAATCAACGAGGTGAAAGCATGCCATACTAACTTGCTACAATAATTAATTTCTGAGAACTATTTATCATAATATAGATCACAACCTGTGCAGTATGATCAAAGGCTAGCTTGAATTTATCAATTTATTGGACCAGTGGCTCATCATTTTCCCATCAACTACTGAATACGGATGAAGATAAAAACTGGATAAGAAATTCTGAAGAAGACTGCTGGTCAGTCAAAACTGTCAAACTGATTAAGTTAAATAAAACAAGCATTGTTACAGTGATAAAGAAAAATGGATTTAATTATTGAGGATATTTTTCACTGAACATCTGTTGTTGAAAAAAATCAATATTCATAAATACTAATTTTGATATGGATAACTTTATAAAGGCATACATATGCAAACATTAATATACATCTAATTGATTTGAAACTCATTAAAATTAGTGATATAGCTCTAAAATGGAGATGTTAAATTAAATTGTACTAAGAGGATGGCAAACAATGGAAAACTCTCACTGATGACGATCAAGTATTATTACTTGGTCATACTATTCTCTTGCCTAATTAACTTAACCTGGTTTCAACTGGACAGCTCAAAATATATAGATCCCCAAAAATAAATAAGTGAATGTACATAAATTTATTGCATACATTATGATGAAGAAATTGAGGATTTTTATATGGATATACAAAAAGCCTTTAATCAGACCAAAGATTTTAAAATTGTCATGGGAGACTTTAATGCTAGAATTGGTAAACAGTTAAAAGATGAAAGTGCTGTAGGCAAATTTGGTTAAGGTGATAGAAATGAGAGAGGACATAGACTTGTGGAGTTTGCAGAAAAAGTGAAACTTTATATTATGAATTCTTTTTTTTTTTTTTTTTGAGAAAAATGTTAAATGCAAATGGACATGGAAACATCCAAATGAAGGTACAGCTTTTGACTAACAGAAAATATCTATTTCAAGATTATAATATTCTTAGTAAGTTCAACACAGGAAGTAATCATTGATTAGTAAGATATAAGATACATTAATGTAAAACTGGGGAGAGAAAAAAATTATTAACAAATATTCATAGTTGATATTCCTAATCTTCAGAATCATTCCAATGAATTTAAAGTAGAACTTGCAAATCATTTTCAAATATTAACAGATTTTGAACATGATTCAAACTTGAACGAATTCAATAGGAAGATAACTGATACTTTTAAAAAGTACAAAAAGATAGCTGGTAAAAAAAAGTAACAATTGACCAATAAAATTTCTTCTGAGACAAGACAATTTAGGAAGAAAGGAAGGAATATGAAAATATATAAAAATGATGCATTAAAAAGGATTGAAAATCTCGAATTTTGTAAAGTGAGTAAGAAAGTATAATTGTGAACTAGCAAGGAAAGCTATAAAGGAATAAATCTCAAGAATACAAAACAACATCTTGGTATTGGTAGGAAACTTATTTCTGTAATAAAAAAAAAAAAGTTGGAACTATTATGAAAAAGAGAGATGACATCATGAAATGTGTAGACGAGTTCTATCAAGAATTATATAGCAATAAAGAACAAGGAAAAGTATGTCCTACAATGACTATATCTTCTGAATTTCCCATAATTTTAAATGAAGAAGTGAGATATGCAATTAAATTTATGAAGAAGGGAAAAGCTCCAAGTAATAATGGAATTATAATTGACATATTAAAAGAAGCAGATGAAGAAATAGAAAAAAATTGGCAAAGTTATATACCAAGTGGCTAAATGATAAAGATGTACCAGATGATTGGAAAAAATGCAGTATTAACATCAATATTTAAAAAAGGTGTTAAAGAAAATATTAAAAACTATAGACCTATCAGTTTTTTATCAGTTTATACAAAATTTTTACCAAAATAATTACAACTCGTCTACAGCAAACTTTGGATTTTAACCAACCAAAAGGAGCAATGAATATGAATTGCCATTATGTTTTGGATTGTAGATTATGAAAAAGCATTTGATTCTATAAGCATTTCTTCAGTGATTAAAGCATTAGATCAAGGTATAGACCCAGGATATTGTCATATTCTGAAGAATATTTATAAAAATGCAACAGCAACAATTAGATTACATAATGATACTGGGAAAGTCAACATTGAGAAGGGTGTAAGACAGGGTGACTCCATATCTCCAAAACTTTTTACAGCAGTGCTGCAAGAAGTATTTTGTGGATTAAAATGGGAAGCTAAAGGAGTGAAAGTAAATGGAGATAATTTAAGTCATCTAAATTTTGCAGATGATGTAGTTGTTTTTGCAAATAATGCTTTAGAGCTTCAAGAAATGTTGCAGGAGTTATCAGTTGAAAGTAAGAAAATAGGATTAAAAGTAAATGTTAAAAAAACTAAAGTAATGTTCAATGTATTTTCTCAAAAGATCGAAATACAGATTGATAATAATGAAGTTGTAGAAGTTAAAACTACAAATACCTTGGTTGAATTATTCGTACCGCAAACATAATGGATGAAATTAATCATAGAATTAAACTTGGTTGAAGTGCTTTTGGTAGAAATAACTTAATATTAAAAGGAAATATGCCTATGTGTTTGAAATAGAAGGTTTTTAATAAATGTGTTTTACCAGTTCTTACTTATGGATCTGAGACTTAGATACTTAACAAAAGAACAAGACAGAGACTTCAGACCACTCAATGAAGTTTGGAAATATGCATGTTGTGAATAACAAATAGAGAACGAAAACAAAATACAGTCATTGGTTTCTCTACATAAGCCATCAAAAACTTTCAAAGTGCATCATCACTTCCACATTATAAGCAAAAAAAAAATTGTGAAATAAAGATTATTAATATAATTTATCAGAATTTATTACTTTTATTTCATTTAACTTATTAATTTATTTTTAATTAAAGAGAAAAGATGTTACCTTTCTAACATATGCGCCTTACTGATTTTATAGAGAAGAGTCAAACACAAGATAAAGACTTTATAAAGATAAAAGGGTCGCTCTTACGTTTATAAAGTCTCTATCTTGTGTTTGGGCTTGAGTCTCTTCGCTATTCAACATGACATCATTAAGTTATTATAAAATCAGTAAGACACATATGTTAAAAAGGTGAAATCCTTTCTCTTTAATTTTATATGACCTACATGTTTAATAAATAAATTTGAATGTTATATAATTTATTTTTAATTTAACAACTAAAAAAATTTGAAAAAAAAAAAAAAATTGTAGGCCCCTGGAACTTATACATTTATCAAAAAAAAAAACAAAAACAGAAAAATACAAAGATTTTATTGGCTGTCACTTTCTGACAATTAATGTACATTTGCACATGATTGTAATACCATTGTTATCCCTATAACTTGCGATGGATAACTTACCATCTATTGATTTTTGGAAAAATTAATAAATATAAATTTAAACAAATTAATCAATTAAATTTAAACAAAATTAAATTTTTTTAACATCAACACCAACAAAAAAAAATTTTTTTTTTAAATCTAATGTCAAAATGTAAATAATGCATCAATGCTAAAAAAAATATTTCCCTTTCAAAACAAAATGTCAACAAAAGGTACATTGCAGATGAAGAAATTTCCCTGTTTCCAGAAATATTGCCAAAAAAGGGATTTTTTTTTTTGTTTCGAAATAATGGGAAATAAAGAGATGAAACTTTTTTTAAAAAAATTAGACGATAATGACGGACATAATTTTATTTTTAGTTTTGTGATGAACGTTATCTCAGAAACAAATTGGTAAATAAACACCAAATTAAAAACATTTACAATCTTTTAAAAGGGAAAATAAATTATTTTATATTACTTACATGAAATTTTTTACACTTTTAAAAAAAATGTTTAATAACCATTTAAGAATTACTTTGAGAATGTAGGATGATTTTTTTTTAAGCCTTCCAGACAATAATGTTCATTTCTTCATTCCAATCATGAATATGTCATAGCAGCTCTAATCCCAAAGTATGGTGTTTTTTTTTTTTTTTTGTTATAACTGATGTTATTTCAAAATCATGCAAAAAAAAAAATTGTGTAAAGAGAATTAGGTGTATCTCCTTATTACCCAAAAATATTATTGAGGAAATTTCACCATTACATTACTTTCAGACGATATTAATGTTCTATCAGATATCACCAAATATCAAATGCCCCTTAAAGATATTTGTCTTGTGACCAAAATTGATCATGAATGATTTTAGTCAATTCAGTCTTCATAATATATATAGACAATTCAAAAAATATTAATGGAGGCAAAACAATTACAAAAAAAAAAAATTAAATAAATCACATCTTTAATCTAACAGTCAATAAAGAAAAAATTATTAATGAGAAATAAAAAAAGCGGCAAAGTATATTGTTTCCAAATTGTTTTCAAACTCGTAGTTGCAGATTGGAATGATTGAAAAAAGTTCGGAGACATTTTAAGAAGTCATGTTAGATGAATTTTCATAAAGTATTTGAAAATGTAATGAGAATTACAAAAAATGTTATGAATATTTCAGAAATTTTGATATCTTTTTAAAAACTCATTGAGAAATATATAGGAAGGGTGTATAAATTATCTTACAAATATTTTGTGAACGTAAAAATTAATGAAATCAAACACGCTAAATATACATAATGTGAATCAATAAACCTTTTAATATATATAATACAGAAGCATTTGTAATTAACAAAACATGAGACCAATTATTTACAAAGCAATGTACTGATAGCGACAATATGGCAAATTTGTGTCTTGCATATTGCAGATGAATATTAAAAGATTACTATGCTTTTATTATAATAAAAAACAATTTTAATTCCATAAGAACTCATATTTAAAAAAGTTGGTAGCAGAATCTTATTCAGAAACAAAACTTTTTTTTCCCATATTTTTTATTCACAATTTATTCCCATTTTTGTCTTCCTCAAGAAAGATGGGACATTTTAATAAAGGCATACTCAAAAAGAATTAATAATACAAGATAATTTACAAGGTGCAATTCTAACTTTTAAAATCATGTTCTGTTTTTGGTATTGCATAAAAGAGGCTTTATTTAAACTCTAATAATTCAAATGAAAAATCTTTGATAGAATTTAGAAAGTAAAAAATCTTGCAAAATCTTTGAAAATTTTGATACAATTTTTTTCTTTTCATGTAGCATTCAATTCTATAACAATTAAATCCCACAAGTTAAGAAATCTTCAAAATAAGATTCGCATTATGCTATAAATTTTCTAAGTACTTATGTATTAGATTTGCTGCCTGTGTTTGCGGTGGCAGAATACTGTACTAAAAAGTCATAAATACATGTCTTTATTTGGTATCATAATGTGTTTATTTTTGTGTACAAATGTATACTTTTCGTATTGTTAAAAATTTAACTTTTTAATATGGCATTCTACGATTGCAAATACCCCCCCCCCCAAACTGGAGAAAAGTACAGTATTCTGCTGTCATAAACATGAGCAGCAGATCTAATACATAAGTACCATTTTCTAAAAACTTTACCCATATCACCATTACTTTCAATCACTACATTCCACTGCAAAATGACCAAGATTTGATCCAGTTTATCCGATCCATACTTTATTTTTTCAACCCTTCAAAAAACTTCCTTATCATATCCATACATCTCACATTCAAGTTTCTTTTCCAGGTCTATTGCAATTTCTCTGGATACAGTTAACATTTATAGGTTCACTTATTGTCATTTTTTCTAGAAAAATGTCCAGACTAATTTAATTTCAGCATCAAATTCTTTCAATGGCATCAATGATACTTGTTTGCTCCCTCACTTTATTTTCCGTGACACTCTCAGCATTCTCTGTGCAATCTGAAGTCCCTTAATTGCTCTCCTATTAGTCTTCAGAACAATACTAAAGCATTATAGTAAAACGCATAGGGTTAATACAGTTACTTCTACCAAAATCATTCCATCCAAGTTTAATTCTATGATTAATTTTATCCATTATGTTTTTAAGTAGATTAATAAACAGAGGTATTTGTAGTTATTTTGTAATCATTATTATCAATCTTAATTTTCTTCTTTTTTGAAAAGTCATTGAACATTACTTTCTTCTTTTTAACATTCATCTTCAGTCCTACTTTCTTGCTTTCACCTTTAGCTCTTATATAGGGCCTGATCGATTAATCCTCAGATCCTGAGGCAAGCATTAAAACCTTTCTCATTTTAAATAATAGTTATATTTTTATATATATTAAATGCTTTTATTGACTGCACACTAAAAAGAAATAATTATTTCTTCAACCACAATTGGAGTTTTTAGATTTAACTTAAAATAACAACAGGGGGTCCAGAAATTAATTACATCAATTCCTTGTTATATAAAAAATAGGGATTGACTTAATTAATTTGTGGATTCCCCCGCCCATGCTTTTATTTCAAGTTAAATCTAAAAATGTCAATTGTGGTTGAAGAAATAATTATTTTATTTCTTTTAAGTGCACAGTTAATAAAAGCATTTAATATATATATAGCTATTATTTTTGTTTTTAGTATTGGCAACAATAAATGAAAATGTAAAACTACATTGTACAATTGGTTGGACACTTATAGTTGGTATATACAGATATATCACTAGATAGTTCTGCTATAAGTTAAAATGTATACTTCTTATGTATATATCATATTTATTATGTGTATATAATAATAATACTTGTGTATATATTGTAAATAAACTGTACTTAATACATATAATTTTACTTTAAACTAATAGCAAATATTTCTGCAATAAGTTAGTATATATATCCTTAAGGTATATATTATATTTAATATGTGTACATAATTACATATGTATAAGAAATCAGTAAATAAGTTTACTATTTAAAATTGATAGGTTTATTTTTATTTTAAAAAGGTTGTTTTAAAAAAGAAAATGCTAAAGAAATTTGGTTTTTTAACTACTGTTTTTAATAATGCAAGTTTTCTAGTTTGCATTTTTTTTTAAAAAACAATTGTTTTATAATAAAAATAGAAACAATTTTAAAAAGAAAACCTAATTACTGATTTATTATATATGCATACTAAATATGATATATACATTAAGAGTTTTAAATGATTTTAAAATATTAAAGTGAAAGAAAAACATTTTTTACTGCTCTTGTGATCATTATTTAAAACAAATGAAAGTTCTAAAATAATTGTTAACTGCAATATGTGAAGTAAATAAATATTTTCATAGTTTTCCTGCACTGTTCCATATTTATCAAACTAGTTGTTATACTAAAGTGTTTCAAATGGATTGAGATAATATAACTTTTTTATATAACAATTTTCAAGCAATTCTATTAAAAATAAATAATTAAACCTCAATTTAAAATTTTCAATCTAATTTGAAAAAGACCAAAAGTTAACAAACAAACAGATTTTCCAAAATCAATAAAAGCATTTAACAACATTTTTAAAATATCTATTAATCAAAGCAGAGTATAAAATAGAACACATATACAGTCAAATGTTGCATTTTAATGCCTATTTCAATTCAGTACCTGCCTCTCTACTTCACCTATGGGACCAGCCCTGGTCTTGTAACATTTCTTGAAACTATGAAGTAATATTTGCAAAAATAAACTCAAGATATCATCTACATCATATGCAAAATAATCTCTATTTTTTATTTTCTTAGTTCTTCATTTTAAACATGGAATCAACCTGTCATATACATCCTTACAATGTTAATTTTAATAGATGTCATCAGGTAATCTAATCAGAGCAAATGCATTTTAATAAATATTTTTCAGAATTTTACAATACATGGTATAAATGTTCTAAAACTTTAATGGCTGCAGAAAAGATTTATAGAATCAAATGCCTTTTCATAATCAACAAATCCAATGCAAAATGGTAATTCATATTCATTGGTCCTTTCTAAAATTTATTTTAATACTCAGATGCAATCCATCAAAAACCAATTTTAAATTCATTTGATTTTTTGTGGTTGGTTTGAACCCAAAGTTCTCTATAAATGAATTGCAATAATTTTAGCAAAGATCTTATACAAAACTGATAGCAGATTGATAAGTCAGTAATTTGTAATATTTTCTTTTTCATCTTTATCAAATATCCAATCAGTTGATACATATTTACCATTTAGACATTTGTTATGTAAAATTGTGAATAATTTCTCTATTACTTTACTTTCTTCTTTTAAAATAATAATTCCATCATTTCATGGAGCTTTTCTGTTCTTCATAGATTCAATTGCATGCCTCACCTTTTCATTTAGAATGTTGGGAATTTCAAAGGATGTAGTAATAGTAGGAGCTACATTTTTGTTGTTGCTGTTCATTTTAACTGCTGTATATAGTTTCAAGCACTTCACAAAAGTATTGTTCTTTTTTTAATAAGTGTCATCTTTATTCTTATCGCTCAAGCAAGTTTTCTTCAAACATCAACATGTGTTAATATTTTTGAGACTTTTGGTTTCTTTTATAACTTTTTTTAAAATTCACAATTATATTTCTTTATCCCCTCTTTAACTCTTTTTTATATTATTTTATAAAATGCCAGATCAATTCTTCTAAATGTATCATTTTTAAATACTTTCATATTCCTTATTTTCTTCTTTTCTCTCAGTCAAAAATTTAATGGTGAAATGCTACTTTTTGTATATTCATCTAAGCAGCAATCCTTAATAGTTTATCTTCAGGTTAAATTCACTGGAATGTTTCTGAAGATTAGGGATAACAAACTGTTAATAACTAATTTTCTAATTATCTTTTGTTTCTCTAGTTTTGCATTAACACATATCTTACACCTTCTTAATTGATAATCACTTGTTAAATCTATTAACAATAGTCTTGAAATTCCTGTTGTCTGTTAATCAAAGCACAACCCAATTCTGTCAAACTTTCACTTCTAAATGACTTCTTTCATTGCTATTGAAATTGCAGTTAACCCATTAATTAGCAGTAAAGATCATATATCTGATAATCAGAAATAATAATAAATTACAATCTGATAACAAAAAAAAAAAAAAAGATGGACTGTCTAATTTTTTTTTTCTCTCATGTGTCATAGCACCAACCGGGAAGCGAACCCGCTAACCCGGGACAACTGCTTGTAAAGCAGCTGTCGCTGACCTCTCGACCACCAATGCTTGACTGGAATGTCTAATTGATGAATAAACCATGTCTATTTTCAAGAAAAGTGTATTTTTTCATTGCTGCTAAGGCTGAATTTACGGATCAATTAGTAGTGAAGGCCATAAATCTAAGTAATAAAAAAAAAAAGAACAGAATGCGTAGTTGTTTGATTTTAAAGTATTTAAGGTGGTTTGTAATAAAGTGCCTGAGCAGTTTAGCACAGTTGGTAGAGCTCCAACTTGGGATCAGATGGTCCCAGGGTCGATTCTGGCACTCAAATGTTTATGAACTCCCGAACCATTATTAGTCTATTTTTAATGAAGTATTAGAAATTAATAGATTTGTTGACATATAAAATATTTTAAAATAATTGCCAAAAATATAAATTTAAGCAAAATACGCCAAGGAACATATACTACTGACATTTACCGTTTTTAAAAAAAAATTAATACACTTAGTATATTTAGTAAGAAAATGCTCATTTACCTTCTTCAATAAGATCATTGATATTCAATCTATGAAGCAGTTCAAGAGGAACTCATATCATCCTAATATAATTCAAGAGGAACTCGTATCATCCTAATATAAATATGATTTTAAAATATTTTTATCAACTCTGGTTAATATGCATATATTAAAAATTCTCTTGAACGAATAAAAAAATATTTTGGCATTAATAAATTGTATTAAAAATTGTAATTGATTACAAACAGTTCGTAAAATATTTCCATCAAAATTCACAAAAACTTCAAATAAAAAAAAACATTTCGCATCACAAAAATCGAGTATTGCACTGAGAAGACGCTAAAAGTAATTGAATGCTTTATCTCTTTGGAGATCTTATGACATTAAAATACTAAAAATGACAAAGCTGAGTTTGATTCCTGAAGTCTATCGCTCGATCATTGTATTAAATCACATAGCACAGAAGGTTATTAAATATAAGAATTTCAAAAGGACTCCCAGGAATCAATCATAGCTACATCATTATTTTAAGATTATTTCTCCTGTAGAATTTCCAAAATAAGGCAGAATAATTATTTCATTTCAATGATTTAAAAAAAAAAAGGTCTCCCACTTTCACAAGGTTTCTTTGCTTATTATATATATATCAGTTGGGACTTAAATTATACATCTCAAAAATGATTTCTATTGGTTGTTATCGTAATAGTCATAAAATCTTTTTTCAGGTTTTTTTTTTTAAACCGCACAAAACTGGGAACTATTCTATATTTTGCTTGTGTTTAAGTTCAATTTTCATCTCAAATATGGTTATACATTCTACACTTTCCTTTATTTTCTAAATTAGTAATTAAACAATCCTACAGATATAATATAAAGCAGAATTTAGCACAATAAATGTTACCATGAATTACTTGACCATATATCTATTATGTATATACAAGAAAATAAATAAACTTTATTATTAGGAGTTGGTTCGGAAGACAGCCAACTAGATTTAATTAAATGAAACATCAAAATAATAATAATAAAAGAATGCTTTTATTTTTAAAATTTCCTAAAGAAAAATGTATAGATAAGAATCAAAATTAACAATTTTAAACAAGTACTCCCTCACCCTTCCGATTACAAACTATCATTTAATTTCAGGGAGGAAATATTTTCATCAGTGGTTTAATTAAATAATAAGAAATTTTTCAGCATTTCAGGGATCCTATTTTTAATCTTTAACGACTTAGGATTCATAATTTGTCAAATTTTCATTTTATATTATAAATTCTTTATTGATATTAATAAATCATTTCAATTTAAGTCTAACAAAATTCTATATAAAGTTATTTGCACCGCTCGCTCATAGCTGCTTCCTTTCCTTTCCCCCCTTCTAAAAACGTAGCATAAACTTGAAAAAAAAAAATTGGAAATAATATTTTCTTTAAATCTTATCATAATTCGCTTTGAAACAAAGTGTTTAACAGAAATTATCTTTCTTGTAAAAAAAGTCAGAGATCACATGATAGATAATTATTAATCAATAATATTTCATTGTCAAGCGTTCGTGGCCGAGAGGTCAGCACAGCTGCCTTAAAAGCAGTTATCCCGGGTTAGCGGGTTCGCTTCCCGGCCGATGCTATGACGCATGAGAAGAAAAAAAAGAATATTTCTTTCCTATTTTACCTAAACAAATGCATGAAAAAGAAAGCAAAGGTTAACTGTTGTGTTCAATTAAAATATCTGTACATGAAAAATGCTTGATTTATGATTAATCCGCAAGACCTCAATGGGTTTTTCAAGATTCTAGCATTGGTATCTATCTGCACACGACCCACACAATGAATCATTTACAAAAATGCATACTTTATTAAACTGTTATTACTTCATATCTTTTCAAGGTTCAAAATTTACCCCCATCTCAACACTTTTTTTTTTTAAATAAAAAAATTGCTTTTATATTAAAACAAATTGATACTGATTTAAATTATTGACTTTACCTTCCAAATCCTCAAAACTTTGGATATTGTGTATTAATTTTACATATATAAGAATACAGAGTGATTATAATTTCTTTCCAATTCTTTTCTTTATTTGCAAGGTTTATTTATATATATAAAATATCATATACTCCTCAATTGACACTTTACAATGCAATTTAATGTAAAATATATTCCTTCCTGTTTACAATTGCAACTGTCCCGCAGTCATCATCGGAGCTACAACATTTAAATATATATAATCATACAATTAATACCTATCTATACATATATACGTACATAGAAAAAATACTATAAACATTATAAACAGTAGACTATATTATGGATTTTTAAATAATATAATTTTTAAATGTTTAATTAATAATACTCTTTTATATTATTTATGTTTTTTTTATATATATATAAGTATGTATGTATAGATAGGTGTTAATTGTATAGTTATATATATTTAAATATTGTAGCTCTGATGATGACTGTTGGACAGTTGAAACTAAGCAGAAAGGAATAAATTCTATTTTACATTAAACTGTACCGTCACGCTCTTATTTCCACACACTTAAGATTTGCCCATACACAAACGTTTGGGTCGAAAGAATGGGTGGATTCATTCCATTCTTTCTAAAATACTATATCTCGTGTCTGGAAAAATTGAGTATTCGTTTCTAATTTATCTTTAAAGCACATGTGCATTGGCTTAATCGCTAATATTACTATTAAACTGTATTGTAAAGTGTGAATTAAGGAGTATAGAGTACTTTATATAATACTGAGTGATACAGAGAGCAGTAAAAATTGGAACGAGACCGATTTAATTGAAGCATACATTGAGATGGATATTTGTGGGTTTTTTTCTGATGACATTTACCGTTTACAGATGCAAAAATGAATTCATTAAATTGTAATTTAAAATACACTCACTTAAAAAAAGGAAAAATTCACTCTGGAAGATAACCAAAATTGCAGTGCAATTGCTCAATTGTAAGAACCATAATGCGAAGCAACATTGTATTGACACTTCTAGGATTTGTCAGCAATAATACTACATGGAAAGATTGGGATTTAACAGTAATGAATCTATAATTTAGTTTCCATGTTTGCTTCTCAATGGCAGGTATAATTATAACAACGGCTGCTCAATGCTTAATTAACGTAAAGTCATTTATATTATCAAAAGTAATAATAAAAAGTCAGATGTCACATGACATATATAGCTTGCAATTACCAATATGTAAACTTAAGAGCATGCTAACGCTCTAAACAAGCTTTTTTTTTTTTATTATGATAAATGCTACTACAAGAGAAGGAATTCAAATCATCTTTATCTTGATTGTGCCCATCCCCAGATCGGTTTCGACCTATGGGTCTCTTCAGTGAGGAGTTGGGACATTAGATTCAAAAAACCAACTCAAGCTAAGCATTTATCTAAAAGATAATTCTCAAGAAGATCTAAATTAAATGGCTAAGCCTATTAATATATGGAGTATCTGAATTAAGTTCAGGCCCATATAATTTTTTCAGTTGGAGAGCTGACTTTAAAGACATGCAGATGTCTAAAGGTTTAGATCTTCTTCTTGAGAATTATCTTTTAGATAAATGCTTAGCTTGAGTTGGTTTTTTGAATCTAATATCCCAACTCCTCACTGAAGAGACCCATAGGTCGAAACTGGTCTGGGGATGGGGACAATCTAAGATAAAGAGGATTTGAATGCCTTCTCTTGTAGTAGCATTTATCATAATAATAATAATAATAATAATAAAAAGCTTGTTTAGAGCGTTAGCATGCTCTTAAGTTTTATATTAACAAAAAAAAAGTAATTTTTTTCCCCCAAAGCAATTTTTTTTAATACTTTTAATAATGAATCTAAAAAGGATTTTATTTTATAATAATTAATATTTTTTAAACTAAAAACTATTATGGAGAAAAAATTGAATTTTTCTAACTTCAAGTTAGTAAAAGGCATAGATGTGGATTTGTTTTTTTTTTTTTCAAAATACTTTTAATATTTTTAAAACATTTTCATTAATTTTATTAGTTTTTTTTTTTTTTTAATATTTTAAACAATAATTAAACTAAAAAATAATTTAATTTTGCTACGAATTTTATTCAAATTGAAGATGGCATGGCATAGATGAAAAATGAAATAATCGTACACTTTAAGCCTCAACTTAGTTAGGCTTAATATTCTAAGCAAAGATTAATGCAAATATTTAGTTTTAAAAACTAATAGATTGTTTATCATGAACATATAAATTTTTTTACGATTTATCAAATATTTAACATAGAGAATATAAACAACATTTATGGAATTAACAAATTCTAATACATTACTAAATATTATTTATGAGCAACATTTCTAAAGAATCATTTAAATAAACTTGCAAACAATGTCTTGTTATAACAATGCCAATCTATTTGGTTATCTTATTCAGACTTGTTTCTTTCATGAATGTGTGATCAATATATTAAAAAGTGAGTGCTTTGAAGGTGAAGCTGCAGTTTAAACTGGTATCAATCCATTTCAATATGTAAGAATAATAATGTAAAACAGTGAGTAATGTATAGAGCTAAGGCTGCCTAAATCAAACTAACCAAAATTTTTCATTTTTTGATGTCATTCCCTGATTGCTTATAGAAATAAAAATGAATCTGTTGTATCAACATTTGAAAATGGATGTTGGGAGACAGACCCAAAACCCTGGAATTTTGTAATAAAAAAATTGTGTATTTATTTTTAGATATTACAAAATGAATCTTCTTCAAAGTACCATCCATTTAATGCAATACACTGATCTTAACAGGTTTTCCACTTTTCAAGGTAGTCCCGAAACTCTTGCAAAATAATGCCTTTTAATGTATCCGCTGTTTTTTTTCTTCGGCACTTCTAAGTTCACAAAACTTCATTTTGAGGCATTTTTTCATTTGAGGGAATAAAAAATTGCATTGAAAGAAATTGAATGAATATGGCTGATGGATCATGCTGTTTTTGATTAATCATACTCAAGACTTTGTGTGCTGGGTATTGTCGTAGCCATTTTGCCACTAATTGGGATGTTTTCGTTTTACTGCATCACACAAATGTTTCAGAACTTGTAAGTAAAATGCCTAATCCTTACGAAAGGAATTCAGGATAAACAATGCCATTTGCATTAAAAAAAAGAGTATCATCTTGACATTGGACTTCACTCACAATGCTGTTTTGGGACGTGGTGAATTTGATAAAATTTATGTTTTCTCCAAAGCAGCTTGCATGTAAACTGTTTCAAATATTACAACTGTTTCCATTTTCTCTAATAAAAACAGAATTTCACATTGTTCCAACTCTCAGCCATTATAAAAATCAACAAATAAGTAAGACACATTTACTACGCGGCACCACAATGAGCTCGCTACTCAAAGAATAATTCTGATTATTTTTGGGTACCCCCTTGCAGATATAAAACAAAATATTTATAATGAATGCTTTCATTTACTGTGGACTTTTAGCCAGAAAATAATTGTTTTTCAACTGCAATTGGGGTTTTTATATTTGTCTCACTGACCATGCTTAAATCGGGGCTTACGTCTATTATGTGCCTGATGTTATAATTAAATATTGAATTGTACAAATTTAGTTAAGTTTTTTAAACTATTACTGGCGGGCGAGTGCGCAGAGATTTATAATATTTAAGAAATAGCGCATTATCAGAGGTTGACTTCCGCTTTAATAATTTCAAAATTTTCAGCGCTATATAATAATAGATTATGATATTAGAGAATAAATAAAAATTCTGTTGCTAATCGGATTAATCAAGAGCAAATGGCAGGTGATATGGCTCAATGATGCAATCATTTGTGAAAATTGTGTGAATAATTTTTTTGTTACGTCTCCTAATATAACTACTATTTCTACAAAGAGTATATTGCCAGAAAAATATAGTTCATCAGATTCAGGAAAAGAACTGGAATGCAAAGCATTATAAAGCATGAAATAGCTCTTAGTGCAAATAAAACTATTGCTGAATATTATCTTGCAAGAAAGAGTTCTGGAATGAATAATATGCGTATTTTTATTACGATATGTAAGCATATTTATGTTATTTTAGCCTTTTGAAAGTTCAGTTTTAGTTTTCATTAAAAACTAATTGTACAGAATGTACAGTTATAATCCATTTTTATATTTTCTCATGGGTCATAGCATCAGCCGGGAAGCGAACCCGCTAACCCGGGACAACTGCTTGTAAAGCAGCTGTCGCTGACCTCTCGACCACCAATGCTTGACAAATCTCTTTTTATATTTACTACCTGCTTAAATGATTGCTTTGCTAACTGTTCTAGATTAAAATCCTGAAATGGATTACCTCTGAACACATGTATTTCAATGTAAATATCTAAAACTAAACTAATTCCCAAATTCAAAACTAAACAAAATTAGCCAAAATTAAATAATAAAAAAATTATTTTTTTTTTAAATAATATTCTGGAAACAATTTTATAGAAAACATCACTGCATTCAAAAATTATTAATATATATATATCTGCATTATGTCCAGTTTTATATAATAATAAAAATCAATGACTGACCCTTTGCAAACTTCATGTTACTTGATTTTAAAATGCCATCCAAACAATTTTCTATCTTAAAAAATTTTCACATTGCTATTTACTGTAGCAAATAGAAAATGTTAAATATATATATAACTAAAAGAAATGGCAACATGGCTCCCCTCAATTAGGCTTATTAATTTTTTAGGTATTTTTTAAATTTATTTTTTATTTTAAAAGGTGTGCATATATTAATTTATTTACTGCACTGTGTGTGTTTTCGTAATGAGTATATTCAAAATTAAATAAAAAATAAATCCTAGGTAATTATAAAAGACTCATAATTTTAATTGAATGGCAAATTGGTAAGACAGAAGCCATAAAACAAGATATAATTAATAGAAAAGTCACAAAATAAATTACAAATAAATGTAAAACACATATAAGCTAAGTTTTACAGGTGACAATCTACTGAAGTTACATCAACTCTAGTTAAGAGAGGTTTAGTGATTGGTTTCAGTAGTTAAAAATGATGATTGTATTCGGGGGGGGGGGAAAAAAAAATACTATAAGAGCAACCTGATGGAGTTATTTTAGTTATGTTTTTTTTTTTTTTATGTGCAAAGAAAATTCCTACATAGAATAATCATAAAATGTTTCCTGTTTATTTGTGAAGACATTTACCTGAAACTATAGACAGGATTTCTACAATACTGAGTTTTTTTAAAAATTTCAAATATTAAATTGATTTACTTAAAATTTTATTATCATTTGTAGAAACTATTTACCTCTCACCTAATTTATACATATTAATTATTATCACCTGTCTATATTATCTTCAAAAGACATAAAAGTTAAAAACTTTTTAATTTATTGTTATTAAAAAAATATTTAAATTATTGATACCAAATTTACTTGTTTTTATATAATAAAAGATTATTTCACTTTCAGGAACTGAAAGCTAATAATACCCGCCATCCCCACACCTTCATCCTTTAAGATACCTTGACATGATTTTAATAACTGGAATATAGATTACAGCACGGTTAACAATTTTTAACTGTTTAATCTCTATTATTTATTTAACTTTTTTTTTAAATATTAATTTTCAACATAAATTGCAATTTAAAAGAAATTTTATTCTAATTATTACACACAATTCAAAGGATTTGCCAAACATTGTTATTTTTTTACAAAAGTGACAGTAAGAAAGAATTCATTTTTCCAATATTTATTTAATACAGATACACACATATAAGAATCAAATGCGAATATAATCAGAAACTAATATAAATAAATCTAGATATTATTATACTATTCCAAAAATAAATATCATATAAAATATTTTCTTTTTCAAATTTATATAAACAAAAATGTTTACAAATTCTCCAAAGTTTGTTGTTTTTAATATATACAAATTCTGGGGATCTCCTAGTCAGAATAAAAGCAATCTACAAATATTAGATCCGGACTAAATCTACATACTACAATGTAACACAATTATAACATACTAAAAGGATATAATAATTTATATTATAAAATATATATACCAAGATGAAATAAAGATTAATGTAATTTATTCATAGTATATATTATCAATAACCAAATGTATATATATTTTTAAACCATTAAGCATCACATGATCACATTTCCTATACTAGCACATTAATTGTTGATAAACAGAGCAAAACTCTCCATATAGTATTGCCACCTGTGCTAAACAGAGTAATCAATGGATGCCAGAAGGCTTGTGCATAAAATCCCTATCTAATGCCTAGAGGGTTGCATTAGATCCTAAGATCTAGATGCAGTGCTCTCAGATCCAAAGCTCCTCACTGACGAAGGCCACAAGCCAGAAACTAGTCTGGGGATATTGGATGAGTAGGCATTAGATAGGGATTTTATGCACAAGCCTTCTGGCATCCATTGATTACTCTGTTTAGCACAGGTGGCAATACTGTATGGAGAGTTTTGCTCTGTTTATATATATTTTTATTTAATTAATCATATTATAAACAGTTATTGCTACTTACAGTAAGGTTTGTATAAAAATCACAATACAGTAGCAAAAATTTAAAAAAAGGATTCAAGTAGATGGTATCTTTGACACAGTTTTTAAATCAATATTTACTGAAAGATAATAACTGTTAATTATTCTGTAAATGAGTTTGCGTAAAATAGATAAGTTTGTGATCTAAAACTCATAAACATTTGTTTTTCTCAAACTGTATATGTATTTTTTAATATTATAGTTGAAATAGAATCTGTTAATATTACACTTAATCTTGTGATGAGATATATATATTTTTGGCAACAAATAGCATTAAAGGATAATCCCGGCCACCAAGATTAATTATGAATAATTCCAGATACCAAAGTTGACAGCCATACTTTTTTATTATTATATACTTTCAGCAACATAGTTATCCCATAACTCTAACAAATATGTTTTACTTGTTAATACTGAAAAATATTCAACAAATCATTACTAATTCCTGCTAACTTCTACAATAAATTTTAAATAAAAGAAATTTAATAATTCAAACTACAGGGACGTTTTTAAAAAACACCTGTAAAAACAAAGATCTGCGATTCACCTTAAAATGTTCAATGCCTTCCAGTTATCAGAACAAATCATAGCTCTATCGGCCACATTTTCTTTAATAGCATCCATAAGAATAATAGCTATTCACCCTGGAAGTTATTATAAAGCACTTCCTTGTCTCTCCGCACAAGCCACCGAATTACCACTGCTATGGAAGTATTCTCCCCTGTTGGTTTTTTGGCTTGCTTAGTGTTTATATATGATATGATATGATATAAAAAAAAATGTAATTAATTACATTGTGAATAGAATTTATAATACACTTGTTGCTATTTTTTTTTCAAGTTAACAGGAATTTATAATCAATTAATTGATATTATTTGATATTAACAAATAAAACATTTGTTATGGTTGTGGGATAACTAATGCCCCTGAATATGTATAATTAAAAAAAACACATGGCTGCCAACCTTGATGTCCGAAATTATCCATGATCAATCTTGGTGTCTGGGATTATTTTTAAGTACCCAAATGACTATACAAGAAACTAAAACCATGAGGATCAACTGTTCCTATTTGGTCATAGTACTTTGCTGATTGATTATTTCTATATAAACTTCAGATAACTTAATGTAATAATATTTTCCTTATTATGACATTTTTTAGCTAATGAGCAGTTTTATGAATTCCAAACTCTAAGTAAACATACAAAAAGTAAATATAAAATATTATAAACTTTTGTTACCATTAAAATACAAGTAAAAAATAATGTAGTATAATTAAAATTAATAATTCATGAACTATTCATTCAGGCATGCTTTACAAATATGAAATGAGAAAGGGAGTTTGGGGTTACAGAAAATTAAAACGGAAAAATGAAAATGTAAGAAATTTAAACTCAATTTCTTTTAAGAAGGCATAAATAATGAGGCATTTAATTATTCTGTTTTTATGTGAATATATATAGTGATATTTTTTTCAAGGGCTTATAGAGAGAATAACTGGTCGAATGAATACTTCTTACTAGATTAAGATTTATACAACAAATACAAAGACATTCGACAAACACAAGAATGACAAATATCTTTTCTGTGGAAAACTTAAATATTACTATAGTTTGGTTATCGGTTTTTATTTTTATTTAATCCTCTGGCATTAGGACAGATTTAAATGTTCTCCTTGGAGAGAATTTGTAAGCTTTCAATATTTGATTTTAATATTAACCATTATTTTATATCAAAATATAATAAACGGGATTTAATTTGGTAGAAATTTATTTTTACAAATAAATTCTAAAAAATCATATTTGAACTTTGCAAATATTAAAAAAAATAAGATTGTAATAAAAACAAAGAATAGTTTTGTTATTCAATGGTCGGGAAAAGAGGACTGATTACATAAAACCAATGACTTTTTTTAACTGCGTCTGATAAATCTATCAAATTATGCTTTAAAATAGCAAAAATAAAAATTCTGATAATCACAGATGACATGTTAGTAATAAGTTTGAAAAGGCATATTATTACCTTCTATTTTTAAAAGTAAAGTGCGTAAAATAAATGAGTAATCATGTATGCTTTTGATTTTTAATAATTATTACACAATTATTACGCAAAAATAATCGTGAATCTTAAGAAATTTCATAAAACAAATCAAGTTTTTAGTCTACTAAAAATTTTCCAGACATAATCTTGCACAGCACATGTAATCCATTAACAATGAGGGAAACTCCTCAAACATGTCAATGTATATATAAGTCTATGAAGTCGTTTATGTTTTTCAATTATCCCGAGATCTTATGGATTGTTTTGGGGATAATTTCGCGATTAAAAAAAAAATTAGCGAAATATCTCAACAGATGGCTGTACAAGCAAGTCAACTACAGCACTTTTTCTCGATTTCTCTATACAAAATCTCTCATTTTGATGAAACAACTCATTAATAAGTATTATTCTACATGAATATATTGTAATAATTGTAACTATGAGCTACAATGAGATAATTTAAATTCAGATATAGATATAAAAAAAATTTTTTTTCATAACAAAAGTACAATCAATACCTAAGAGCTAAACATTAGATATCAATTTAGTTTCCTTATTTCTTAAGAGGTAAAAAAGTTTTACACATTTTTCCTTAAAAGTACTTTTCAAGATACTTATAGTAATAATTTTGGTTTAAGCCATAAAAAATAGAATTTGAAAACTAACTAATTAAGGTTGATGTCAAAATACAAAATTTCAAAACAAAGCACGGTAAAAATGGTGAAACCAAAATGCTAATGCCTACTTGTCAAATTAGTTCGCTTTCTTCTTTATACTTCTAACAATAAAAAGATGGTTAGTTATCAAAAAAAAATGCAAAAAAAAAGATATGATAAAAATGAGAAACCTACATGCTAAACATGGAATTGTTAACTCAACACATGCCATTGGCTAAAATAGAAAATGTTATAATAAGCATGACTGATTGATATAAGACATGAGCATAAAACTTTTTCAGAGCGTTTCATTACTGAATAAAGCATTTAAGTTTACTTGTGTTCAGTTTTCCGCAATTCGTTTTAATTTTACTCGATATATTTAAAAAAATTTTTGTATATACTAATATTTATTGTAATCAAGAGTCAAAAAAAAAAGTATCAAAAATTGATGAATATTAATAGAGGGGGAAGGTTCTGAATAAAGTATAGTTGAATCAATAAACTAAACCATTTTTAAAAAATGAATGAAGTGCATAAATATCAAAAAGAGCATCCCTGCATAAGTATTTTATGTTCTAAAGTTAGAGAATTAATGAAACACTTTTACTAATATTGATTAATATATATTAAGGCTATAACCCTAAGACTATGTGCCTAAAATGCGAAAGTAGGGACCTGTCGCATAGTTTTGGGGTTATAGCCTTAATATATATGACTTACATAATATGCGCTTTACAAATTATTAATTACAATTTTAATATCGACTAATTAAAAGCAAGTGATCGATGATTGCATCAAGGATACAATTATTTATACAGGCAAAACTCTTTACACATATTGTCACGCAGTGCAAGCCAGAGTAATCAGTAGATGCCAGAAAGCTTGTGCATAAAATCCCCACCTAGTATCTACTCATCCAATATCCTCTGACTAGTTTCTGGCTTGTGGCCTTCATCAGTGAGGAGCCTTGGATCTGAGAATACTGCAGCTAGATCTTAGAATCTAATGTAACCCTCCAGCAGCCACCTTTTATCTCTACTTAACTACAAAACTATGAATCTTAAACTGAAAACACTATAATATTTTCAATTCAAGCTCATTAGCTTATATAGTCTATATAGTCATATAGATCTGAACTCAGTTTAGTACCCATACATTTTGGTGACTTTGGTTCTTTAATAACCATAGCCATCACTATCCTATTAGGCAGGACTGGTTTTAAGCCAATAAGCATCACATGATCACCATTTCTTACGCTTGCTTATAACTTATTAAAACAGGAAAAACTACATATTGCCACTCAATGCAAGCCAGAGTAATCACGGGATGCCAGAAGGCTTGTGCATAAAATCCCCATCTAGTGCCTATTCATCCAATATCCTCAGACTAGTTTCTGGCTTGTTGCCTTCGTCAGTGAGGAGCCTTGGATCTGAGAGCACTGCAGTTAGATCGTAAGATCTAATGCAACCCTCCAGCAGCCATCTTTTATCTCTACTTAACTACAAAATGAGTCTTAAATTGAAAACACTACAATATTTTCAATTCAAGCTCATTAGTTTATATAGTCATATAGGTCTGAACTCAGTTTAGTACCCATACATTTTGATGACTTTGGTTCTTTAATAACCATAGCCTCCACTATCCTATTAGGCAGGATTGGTTTTAAGTCAATAAACATCACGTGATTACATGCTTGCTTATAACTATTATTAAAACAGGCAAAACTCTCTAGAAATATTGCCACTCAAGCCAGAAACTAGTCTGGGGATATTGGATAAGTAGGCACTAGATGGGGATTTTATGCATAAGCCTTCTGGCGTCCACTGATTACTCTGGCTTGTACTGTGTGGCAATACATATAGATAGTTTTGCCTGTTTTAATAACAGTTATAAACAAGCGTAAGAAATGGTGATCATGTGATGTTTATTGGCTTAGATACAATTATTTCTGACAAGTTCAATCATTTCAAATAATTTTTGATAAATCTCCTAGTAAAAGCAGTGTTTTTACGAAGAAGTTTATTGCCGGAAAATGATGATTCACTAGATTCAGAAAAAGAACTGTATTGAAAAGACTTAATAAAGCATTGTGAGACTACAGAAGCTGAATATTTATAAGAAAATAAAAATTGTAAAATCAATAGTCGGTGAATTTTTATTAGGATGTATACGTTAGTTCATGTTTTAATTTTATGCACTTAAAAGATGAATTTTAGTTTTCATTAAAACAGCAATTAATTTTATACGTATTTTTAAATGCTTTTAGTTAATTTAAGTCAAATCTTCTAAATGATTTTTAACTTATTTCTGCCAAATAGATTTTCTTCAAATTTTGTACATATTTGGTTTTGATAACAATGCAATCATTCAGCATCGTCCAGCCTAATAATGTTGACGTGCCACCATATTCGAGTCAGATGAATAAGTTTTTTGTCATGTGTAATAGATACTGTTGTATTTTTTTAAGAAAACACGTTTTATTTGAGAAAGAGATTTTAAGGACGTTTACAATTAATTAAAATACAAAGAAAAAGAAAGGATGTAATCTTAATTTCTCTTTGAATTGTTCATGTAAAACTTGCTTTTTTTTGACTGTTGATGTAAATAAAACAAGGAACCGGTAAACAATTTTTAATTTATTTCTGTTGATTTTGTACATATATCAGATATAGATGACAGGGCAAAATTTCGGGATTAGAATGAATAGATTTTTTCCAAATTTTGTACAAGTGTTCAATTTCAATAGGAATGAAAACTTGCTTTTTTTTAACTGCTGACCAAATAAAAACAAAAATCTTGTAATCAATTTTTAATCTATTTCTGTTGATTTTGTACATGTATTCAGTAGCGATGACTTAGAATAAAAAGATTTTCTTCAAATTTTGTACATATGTTCGGTTTTGACGATAATGTATTGACCATCTAACAGGTTGGCAGGATGTTCAAATTGCATTCAAACCAGTTCAGTAAGTTTTTAGGCTTGCACAATAGATGACACTATTTTTTTTTTTAAAAAAATACTTTCATTTAGTTTGAGCAAGAAATTTTAGGAGTTTATAGTTAATTAAAATAAAAAATGAAGGAAGAAATCTTAATTTCTCTTTGAATTGTTTAAATAAAACTTAAAATCTCCTGATTTTGAACAATGTTATTAGATATACCCAAAGAATAAAGAATAATATATATACAAATTTTTTTTTTTTTTTTAAATGCTTTTTTTTTTTTTTTCATATAACATAGCATCGGCCGGGACGCGAACCCACAACCGTCTGCAACCAACTACTTGCTTGCATGGTGGCTGCGATACCTCTCGGCTAACAACGCAAGACCGGAATTTAAAGACTAGAGTAGTATACTAAAAATCAAAAAAAAAAAAAATTTTTTTTTTTTGGAACACAATTTTGATTGGTATAGAGCATCCATATATTTATTAATTAGAATATTTAGTTTAATGACAAACTGTATTGTTTGAAATGCATGTTGGGAGTAACAAGAAGTGATCGAAAATGCAATTTATGGATAAGAGAACAAACAGGTGTTACTGACCCCATTGAAAAAATTAAGACTGAAGTGGAGTTGGGCTGGACATATTGCCAGAAGAGGTGATAATAGATGGACAATTGAAATTTCAAACTGGATTCCAAGAGATTGTAAAAGACCCAGAAAGAGACCACATGTGAGATGGATGGATGAAATAAGAAAGTGTGCAGGGATGATGTGGAGAAGAGAAGCTAAAGATAGAAAAAGATGGATTGAACTTGGAGAGACCATCCTACAGTGGACTGATTGATAATGGTTGATAATGACGATAATAATAACCAAAATTGTAGACCAAAAAAAAAATTATTCTTTGCTTTTTATAAAGTGAATTATTCCTCAAATTAAATAAAAGAATTTTAAAAATTAATATATATATATAAATTATTTTAACATTTATATTTTTAGTTTTTTTTCTGCTTAAATGGTTGTTTTATAATTTAGTCTAGACTGGGCTTGGAAAAAATTATTCCTAAATATATGTATAAGTTACAATACTCAGATGAAATAAAAAGTACCCTGGCACCATTTTGATTCCAATGTACATAAATTTCTGTGAATACACAAATTAGTAAATACCTAATTTACTCTATTACTACAAATAATCTATTAAATATTTTTTTATTAAATTTATTAGCAGACAATTAATTAATCTGATAACAAACAAAGTATATACATATTTATCCACTATATATGTAACCTTACATAAACTTCAGTTAATGCTTATATCAACATCCTTTAAATCTAATTACCAATTAAAAGAATGTAGAAAATTTTGCATAAATGATATCTTGCACTAGACTATCTTATTTCCTATTTTTTGTTTATATATATAGCAGTTAATTATTTATTTCTCTCTTTTAAAAGACAATAAAATAAAAATCTTAACTGAAAAATGGAATCATAATTTCATTATAGAAATAATAAAATCAATACTGAATCACAGATAAAAAAATTTAAATACTACTTAAAAGTTATAAAATTAATTCTAAAAATAAAAATACTTGATTAATCATAAATCTAAACACTTAATAAACTAGACAAACAGAACGAAAATGTTCAACACGACCTCACTGTAGCATATTTAAAAATAAATCCTCTCCATTCTTTCTACCTGAACATTAATGATAAACGACTGTTTTAAAAATACGTGTGCGCGCGCACACACAATTTATATTGGAGGAAAAAATCTAAGCTGAGCTTTGCAATCTACTCACAAACAAAATAATTATCGCAATAATAATACCATGATTTTAACCTGGCATACCTATTCCCCAATTTAAAAACAATTAGTAGCTTTGCAAAATCTTTAATTAAATACAACATTCATGAAAGCTTAATTAAAACTAATCGATTTTCTTTTTTAAATAACCCACAATCAATCACGAATATAAATTCCATTTATTTGTGGAATGGGCGATGATGGAGTGGCAGGGAGCAGAGACTCCAGATCAAGATTAATTATCCTTAAAATGTACAAAATAAAGAATAAACAATACCATTGGATCATACATAATCATTATTCCAAGTTATGTATATCCTTCTGTAAATACTTTTATTCAACTGCATTCTGAATTAAGTTGAAATGCATCTCTTGGTGTTTGTGCAGTTAAGTTGGCCAATATATTTATGATTTGGATAAAATTATCTCTTAAGATTGGCAGAGAAAATTGAGAAATGATGTGTAAATGGTTTCAGACTTTTTTCTTATTTTTGGATTGTAAAGGAAGTTATCTTAAAACAAAGCTTACAGCAACAGTCATAAAAAAAAAAAAAAAAATCAATATGGTGAATATACATAAAGTTTAAAACCAGTTTGTTTTAACAAGTAAATGGTTATAATTTCATCAAGATAAAATAAATAATAATGGGAGATAATTACATAGTGAAGATATATTTCCAAGTGCAAATTTAACAGCATTAATCAGAGCACAAAGTAAAGATTGAAACTTTAAAAGTTTGTAGAAGTTAATAGTATATACGCAAATGCAAAATGTGATTTTAAAAAAAATCCAACTAAGGTTTCAAAAGAGCTCAATTAGAGAGTCTGCTAAAAGATCAATAAAGCAAGAGGTCAAGATGTTTGGCTTGTCATGAGTCATTTTCTTTATAATTATTTGCTACTTCACAAATGCACGCACATCCATATATTTATATGCCATAAACTTTTTTCTAAAAGTAGAAAAATAAGATATTTTTGAATAAAAGCCTATATATACACAAATATATATATATTACATTCAATTATATTTAAAACAGGCAAAACTCACTATATATTGCCACATACAGCAAGCTAGAGTAATCAATGGACGCCAGAAGCATAAGAGGAGGTGGTCATGTGATTTTCAATTATATTTATTATAAAACTTTTCTTTCACATATTTTTTAACACAATGACCACATTTGGTAATATTCAGCAAAAATGTATTTATTCTTGGCATCTTCTACCATTTGGATAAAAAAAACATTGATTTAGAAATTTGTAAATTTAAATTCATAAAATTATTTTGTGTAAATGTGTCTGTACTCAGTGAAAACATTGCTGAGAATTGTTGAATAAAAATTTTGCTCAAGATCATTCCATAATAGGAAGTTAATAGCAATAGTATTTCTATATGATAAAATAAAAATAACTGATTAAGTAGTGAATAAAAATTGTATGTTAAGCAAACATCTTTATTTATATATACATCAAAACATCATGATCACCATTTCATATGCTTACACATGGTATTAATAAGAGTACCAAATTCTCCATGCATTGGTGCCTCCAAGTGCAAGCCTTCGTAATCAATGAATGCAGGAAAGTATGAGCATAAAATCTCTATCTAGTGCCTACTCATCCAATATCCCCAGACTAGTTTCTAGCTTGTGGCTGCTGGAAGATTGCATTAAATCCTAATATCTAGATGCAGTGCTCTCAAATCCAAGGTTTCTCACTGATGAAAGCCACAAGCTAGAAACTAGTCTGGAAATGTTGGATGAGTAGGCACTAAATAGGGATTTTATGCACAAACCTTCCTGCATCCATTGATTATGAAGGCTTGTACTTGGTGGCACTATTATATGGAGAGTCATCAGCAATGCCAAATCAATAAATAGAAGAGACACTTGTTTTGCCATTTCCAAAAAAATGGATACCATGAATATGGAGCAACAAGGGCTCTGAAAGCGCTAAGTCTGCAAATTAAAATATATAAAAAAAGCCTACAAATTATTACATAAAAAAGTTTCACTGCAACGCATCAGCGTATTATTAATTATATATTGTTCCAAAAGTGATATTTTTAATTATTGTCTTATTATATATAATTTTAAAATGAAATTGTATCATAGATGAATGTATATATGTGTTAAAACTGTGTACTGTTTATGATGTATATAGATTCAAGCATCTATACAAAGACGTTAAACAAAATGGTTGCAGATATGGCGGAGAAGAGGGGGAGACTATATATATAAAGAATTTTGCTTTCTAATAGTGACATCAATCTTATATCTAAAATCCCTATTTTGTCAATTGTCTGAATATATGTTTGTCCATAATGCTGACATTTATCAAATTCACAATCAATTTAAAAAAACAATATGTTTGTCTGTAACGCTATGCGAAGGAAGTAATTCTGCCATTAATATAATTTTTTTACGAAGCATTTTATGCAAAGGAAGTAATTCTTTCCTTATAGTTAAGAAGCTTAATTTGATTATGAGCATTTTATTCAAAGCGAGTAATTCCACAAAGCAAAAAAAAATTGTTAAAGCAACCAATTTAAAAAAAAACTATTATAAAAATGACAGCCTTTCCACAAGCCGGGTACATTGCCAACCATAACACTGTCAAATCGACATATAACAGGTATATTTAAAAATCTTAATTTAGCTTTAATAATAAAGGTAAATTTATTAATACCTTGCCATATACATAGGCCAGGTACATTTCTCACATTTACTTATATACTATTAATATTTTTTAATTTACATTAAATCTTTAATACATTGTACAAGTTTAAACCTGCATTTATATATGTAATATATGCGGGATTCAAACTCAGACTTTCACACGACCCACTACTCTCAGTGCCATCTCATATTGCTGACCCACCTGATCACACACAGGTAAAATTTGTTAAAGCAACTAATTAAGATTCTAAAATCTATTTTTCATACAATGAACATTTCCAATAATAGAAAAAAAATTATATTGTATAAAACATTAAAATTTTTCCACAATTCAACAAAAACTGAGAAGTAAAGAATACATATTTACATTATTCAAAATATTATATTAAGTTTACTAATTAAAATACAAAGGGGAAGGAAG
The DNA here is from genome assembly GCA_028023455.1 of Epiperipatus broadwayi. Taxonomy (NCBI): domain Eukaryota; kingdom Metazoa; phylum Onychophora; class Udeonychophora; order Euonychophora; family Peripatidae; genus Epiperipatus; species Epiperipatus broadwayi. The sequence continues at coordinate 3,627,920 of JAQFVV010000119.1, read as the reverse complement.
TTAAACATGTTAAATAAGTTGTTTTTTTTTTACATTAATTTATTTTTGCTATTTTATTAATCACTACATTCTTTTTATCTTGTAATTAATAAATTATACATATAAATACATTTTAAAAACAATTATCTTTAAAAATAATTTAAAAGTTTTGAAAGATATTTATTAGCTTGGAAATTTATTTCACATGTACATTAATGAAAACAGCATAACACCAGAAAATGAGACTGTTCAATCTTATCATGTGTTTGTAAAACTATTTTTAAAAAAATTATACTATATTATTTCCTAATTAACAATTCCTGGCTCTTTTTATTACTATAAATACTATAACTATATATACATGGTTATAAAAATTCACATTTAGGAATAAGCGTCTGAAAAATTCGAAGGTAGGGACCTCTACAGGTCTTAGCCACAAGCTTACGCTAGGAAAAAAAGCTTGTGGCTAAGACCTGTAGAGGTCCCTACCTTCAAATTTTTCAGACGCTTATTCCTAAAGGTTACAGCCTTAGTAAATATTACTTAATATAATAATGTGCGTTTAATAAAAATTTATAATTAAAAATTCACATTATAAAAAAATAACATCCTGCAAATTGTATTAAGATGCCAAATTCCAATATTTTCCTAGGGACAATGATATCATTCATAGCAAGGATAACGATAACACTCCCAGGAAATACTAGAATTGTTTAAAAATGGTTGGAACTAATTTTTCCAAATATGTTGCCTATGACGATCCAGGTTATTGCCTAAAATCTACTCTTTCTAAATGACAATTCTTTGAAAAGCCATTATCACTGTATCCTGTTCAGCAATTTTGTTATATAAATATATATTCTTTACTCAGAGGTAGATCGAGATATTAGGAAAGTCAATCATGCAATACCATTTTATCAGGAATAGACCATTATTTGCCATTTCCTCCATACAATGTATTCTAGTACCACATATTACAACTAACTTATAAATTCTTTTAAATCATTAGCTGACAAAAAAAATAATCTATATTTTTCATAAACAATAATTTTTTTAAAATTTTTAATTTTATACTTATCAGCTTATTTAACAAATTGTGAAAAGTGCTATTTTGGAGGGAAAATTTTTTCCTACCAGGATATTTGGAAAAGCACTTATAAAATTATTAAAATTGAGGAGGGAGGGCTTGGGAAATACTGAAATAAATTATGGCATAGCAGTATTTTTTATTTTGTGAGTTCAAGGTCAACATTTCACCTCTAACTGTTATTTTCTGTGCTCAAACTTATGTTCTCTAGGCCATATCAATCATTCGATTACTATTATTTTACCACTTATAAAAATGAAGCTATCCAAAATCCATACGGCTCTTTGTGAGTTTGTGTGACTCGCCTAGAGGTTTTGATTTTTTTTGAGTGAAAAAATAAAATAATTAAAATAGAATGTTTGTTAGATATTTTAATTCGATCATTAATCGATAATCTTGATGTTGATATTAGCGTATTTTTACTTATTGTATATTCATATATCTTCCAAATATAAGATGTATCAAAGAAGCAACCTTGCACTCTTCTGATCCAGCGCACGTACTTTGAGTACTCATGTGCATCATTACCATGTGATTAGTTCTGTTCAATTATAGTTTGCATGTTAAGATTTGGCTTTGGGATTTTTTTTTTTTTTAACGCTACCAATGCGACCCGTGAATTATTTAAGTTGGATAGTCCTGATTTATAGCACAAGTTAAAATCAATACATAATCAAATCTTTTTCATTGGAATTATTTCTTTCAAATAAAGACAGGTTTTACTTCTATATTTATAAATCTATATTCAGCAATAACATTTTTTTTTATATGGATAGAAAAACTATATTAAAAATTTTGGGATAGACTACATACAATTTAAACCCAGTTTCTACAATCAATGATGGCATATATATCAGCGAGATGTTGGACCTAAAATAACTAAGGACACATGGGAAATCTTTATACTTAATATGATTAATTTAAGCTTCGGTCATGGTGACTACTTGATACATTAACAGCATCCTAAATACATGCTCTCAAAATAAATGCTGGAAATGAATTATTGGATCACAATCAGTTCATGCTATCTCCCGGAAGTGACTATGATTTTAATATCAAATATATATTTTATATGATTCCACTTATGTTAACTACTAATGCTGATCTCCACCATATTTAAGTTAAATCCTTTCAGCAACTGTAAAGTGCAACACTTCCGCCAATTCTAAATCCATGAACTTGGGCTAATGTATATAGGTGTAATAGGTCTTTCAATTCTCGATTAACAAATAATTAATACTAAAACTATGACTGCCTTATATTATTTTTTAAAATGTTCATTATTATTACTACATTATTTTAAGAAGTGTGCTGTTAACTAAAAGGAGACCCTTTGATTTCTCTTTGAAGCCTTAAAGAAATTAAGCAAGGCAAATTCCTAATATCCATTTCTTATTATGTCCTTGTCATGATAGCTGTTACCACTATGTAATTATTCATATGGTAATGGAACATGAATGAGATGCTCACCACAGCATGATGGGTTTATTGGTTTTTTTCCTCTGACTTTAATATCAAGAAAGACTATGGTCTTTCCTTCTCAGTTGCCTAATAATTTTTAACTGAAATATTAGTAGCTTTCCTGAAGGCAGGATGAATGAGTGCATAGATAATCTATTTTTCAATAGATATTTACAATCATAATAGATAAAAGTAAATCATTACCATTATTGCTTGGAAACTATAAAATCATCAGTCAAGGCAGCAGTTCATGACTGAAACTGGAGAGTACTAAGATTCCCCTGACTGCGATGCAGATTTCCATTTGCTGAAGACCTTTTATTTAGGTGCCTAGATCACAGAGTGCACAAATTGGAAGTACTGCCTAATATTAAATGGGACATTGTTCAACTACCTTAGAGTGTGTTTGTGAAAACATTGACTTGAAATATGGACACATCCTTTAGCACAAATATTGAAAGCATACGTAGAATTGGATTCCTTATAAATAAAAATTGAAGAACAACATTGTGGAAATTGATGGTATATCATAGAGAATAGTAAGATAAATTTAACGGAAAATACCAAATGCAAGCAGATACTTCTGATTTATGCCTCAAGTTCTCCTTATGATGAACTAAAGAATTTTTATATGAATGTACAAAATGCTATTGATTAGAACAAACAACATTTTAAAATTGCCATGGAAGTTTTTAATGCTAGAATTAGAAAATGATTGAAAGATGGAAGCTGTTGCGGGTAAATTTGGTTATGGTGACAGAAATGAGAGAACACAGAATTGTGGAATTTGGCAGAAGAAAACTACATTATGAATTCATTGAAAAAATACTAAAAAAAAATAGATTTAGAAGCATCCAAATAAACATAACAGCAGAACTGAATTATATTTTAGTAGAAAATATGTATTTATAATAATCTTAACAAACTCAATATAGAAATATATGACGTGTTAATGCAAACTAAAGATGAAAAGTATTAAGTAACATGTATTAGCAGATGAAATCCCTAATCTTCAGAAACCCACCAATAAATTTAAATTAGAACTTGCAAAATATTTTAAAATATTAGAAGACTTTGAAGATGATCAGATATGACTGAAATCAATAACAAGACAACTGTTACACTATTAATAGTTGGAAGGCAGATAGCTAGTCTTAAAAACAAGCAGCAATTTACCAGCAAATTTTCTACTGAGACAAGAGAATGTATGAAAAAAATTGAATACGATTTTTTTTTTTAATTAGCCATTAAAAATGAGAGAGTATTTAGAGTTTTGTAAAATAATATGAGTTAATGAAATATGAAAATATAACTGTGAATTGGCAGAAAAACTATAGAAGAGAATGAGTCTCAAAAGTGTAAATGAACATCTTGATATTGGACAGATGTTTCAGCAATAAGAAAAATAGAACTGTTACTAAAAAGAGGAATTACATTATGAAATGTATGGAAGAGTTCTATAAAAAAATTACATCGTAATAAAGAACAAAAAAAAGGACAAACATCCCCTACAATTATTACATCAGAACTGCCAAGTATTTTAAATGAAACGATGATACATGAAACTAAGTCTACGGAGAAGGGAAAACTTCCAAAAAATGATGGAATTATTATTGATATTTTAAAAGAAATAGGTGAAGAAATAGAAAAATTGTCAGCAAAGTTATATAAATGTCCAAGTGATAAAGATATGTAGCAGATGACTGGAAGAATGCAGCAATTATATTGATATTTAAGAAAGGTGATATTAGAAATTAGACATAACAGTCATCTATTAGTTCTATATAAAGTCATTACCAAAATAATTACAACTCAGCTACAGTCAACTTTGGATTTTAATTAACCAAACGAACAAGTTGATTTAAAAAATGGTTTAGTGATTAAAGCTTTAGATCAAGATATAGACTCAGAATGTTGTCATATTCTAGAGAATATTTATCAAAATGCAGCAGCGATTAGATTACATAATGACATTAGGATGACTGATACTGAAAAGGGTATAAAATGGGAAATTCCATATCTCCAAAACTTTTTACAGTTATGGGAACTATTTTGTGAATTAAAATGAGCAGATATGAAAATAAAACTAAATAAAGATTACTTAAGTCATCTAGATTTTGCAGATGATGTAACTGTTTTTGCAGACAGAACTTCAAGTAATGTTGCAAAGTTATTAGATGAAAGTAGGAATGAAGACAAATACTACAAAGATAATTATTAGAAGAAAAACATAAAGATTAACAATCAAGAATTAGAAGTTAGCAATTACAAATACCTTGATATGATTATTATACCAATGGAAACTTAATGGATGAAATTAATCATATAATTAAATTTGGATGGAATATTTTTGGTAGAAATAACTTAGTATTAAAAGGGAATATGCCTGTGTTTGAAAAGAAAGGCTTTTGAACAGATGAATTTGAAACTTGGACACTTAATAGAAGAGCAATAGACTTCAGACTACTCAATGAAGCACTGAGAAATTATATAGTATCAAGAAGAGTTTGAAATTGAAATACGTAGGTGAGAAAACAGATTGCTGAAAGTGATTACAATAGATGCACAATTGAAATTTTAAATTGGATCCTAAGAGATTGTAAAAAAAACCAGAAAGATACCACATGTGAGAGGGACGGAATAAAAAGAAATTTGTTGATGTGATGTGGAAGAGAGGTTATAAATGGAAGAAACTCAAATAAACTTGGAGAAACCATTTTGCAGAAAATTGGTAATGATTACAAATGACGCTATATAATTTAAAACACAGTAATAGAAATTTATTTAGATTCAAATGCAATAAAAAAAAATCAGGACCCAACTGCCTGCCATCTTTGTGTATTCCTCATTAGTACTTATGCTTTGTGTGACTTAACGTAATAGTAGAATAGCAAACTGAAGATGTCAAGATTCAAGGATTAAAATAAAATCTGTTTAGCTGAGAGTAAATATTGTGATTAATTTGCCTATGCGGTGCTCAAACATCTGATGAATGTAAAATATATAAACCATACAATTATTATTCGGTTCATTTCAATTGACTTCATTAAAAAAAAAGGTACTAGTCTAATAGCTAAAGACGCCGCTCTATGGCGCCGTTTTCGCGCTAAAACACACAAAAATGCCGTTTCCGCGGTCGACACGTTCGAACCCGCGTTTTCTATAATACAACTTTTTTAATGTGCTACAGATTGCAGGCCGCTATGTCGCGTCGCAGTACAGCATGTATGTCGCATCGCAGCAATATATATTTTCCGAATTCGCACAGTTTATAAAATGGTTACGGCTTGGTGAGAGAGTGTGTTTTTTTGAATTGGATGGAAATGTTTTCATTGGATTTTTTTTTATTTTAAAGTATTGAAATGTTCAGATTTTGTAAAGTAATAATTATCAGACTTTTTACACCGTACTGTATTGAAGTTTTAATTGGGAAAATGTTGACAAGATATATGTGTAAAGTGAGTTGGAATTAGGTAATGCGTCAAGTAACGTACTGTTCGTAACATTCCACGAGACAAACAATATTCTACCGTGTGTATATTTTTGAAGTAAAAAAGCGGTAACACAAAAATATCCAGTAAGAAAAGTACAATTCTGCACGGTTTTTTTGTAAATTTCATAAAAAGCATATATTATAAACATGATTAATAAGTAAAGAAGACATTTTTGTTGTTGTTTAAAAAAGTTTTACTTTCTTTCTTTTCTCCAACTATGGTTATACTTTGTTGAATATAGTTTACGTTTATTGTTATCATTTATTTTATAAATGTTACTAAAAAAAAATATTTACAAAAATATAATTTTGATATTTTTTATTTTAGCATTACAAACAACAGAACACTAAAACTAACCCTAAACCTAACCGTAACAACTTTTACTTTTTGTTGTCATTCTATACGAAGTAAAAATAGCGGTAAAGCCGTAACCCCAGTAGAAAAATATACAATAGAAAATTGATTTTTGTAATAAAGCAAAATAAAAAACACGAATCAAATTGTAATTTGTTTATTTTATTTTACATTTATTATTATCATTTAATTGCATACATTAATAAAAAATAATATTTCAAAAAAAGATTTTGTTTTGTTTTATTTTCGCATTACAAAAAAACACATCAAAATGATTGAAATCAACGGCCCACGAATGTTCATATTTTATAGTTTTAGGTGAAAACAGCGCCATCGAACGGCGTCTTTATCCATAAGACAAGCACCAAAAAAAATACAAAGAGCTTACTATATTGCATTTTCAGAATAAAAATTAATTTTGATGACTATAAAAATGTCTCCAAGAATGAAAATAAGAAGAGAAGTACTTGCAAAAATTTAAATTTATAATTTAAAAAAAAAAAAAAACGCAATACAAAAGAAATTATCTAATATCAAAATACCCCCCCCCCACTTTAACTTCCTATACTAAATTTTAAAATAATTTGCAAAAATAACTTTTTTAAAAATTTTATTTTATTAAAGTACTGTATTTCAATTCTAGAGCAAAGTTGAAAAGTTTTGACAATTAAATAATAATAAAAAATAATCCAAATGGTTTTATTGCAAGATCTTTGAATGGCAGAAGTAACAGGACTGCAATGGATCCGAGGATCTTACGCTCATGAGTAGGACACTCAATCACTACATTAAACTACACTGGGTTTTTATCAAATAGCTCTATTGTTTGGGAGTTCATAAGAATTTGAAGCACCAGAAGTGCCAAAACTGGAATGTCCTCTTCATACTTCTCTAGAGCCATCTATTGTAAGCTTGCATAATCAATGGACACCAGACAGCATAGTGCTATATCGTTCATGCTTTCCAAGCAGTTCTCTTCACCCTATTCTAAAGCTATCTATTATGAGCCTGAATAATCAATAAACACCAAAGGTAGAGTACTATAACATCACCCATAAGCTTCCAAGAACAGTTCTCTTCAACCTAATCTAGAGCCATCTATTGTGAGACTGAGTAATCAATGGACATCAGATGATATAACATCCATATGCTTCCAAAAGCAGTATTCTTCATTCTACTCTAGAGCTCTCTACTGTAAGTCTGACTAATCAATATATACTTGACATAATATTATAATACCACTCATGCTTCCAAGAACAGTTCTCTTCATCCTATCTACTGTAAGCCTGAGTAGAGCAGTTCTCTTCATCCTATTCTAGAGCCATCTACTGGAAGTCTGAATAATCAATAGGCACCAGATGGTATAGTGCTATAATATTATCCATATGCTTCCAAGAGCAGTTTTCTTCATCCTGCTCTAGTCATTTACTGTGTCTGAGTAATCAATGGTCATTATATGCTATAGTATTATATCTCTCATTACCAAAAGCAATTCTCTTCACCCTACTCTAGCATCATCTACTGTGAGCTCGAGTAATCAATAGACACAAGATAGTACAGTGCTGTAATATCACTTCACTCATATTCTTCCAAGAATAGTTCTCTTCATCCTACTCTAGAGGCATCTACTCTAATCACGAGTAATTAATGAACAGCAGATAGTATAGTGCTGTAATATCATTTATATACTTCTAAGAGTAGATCTCTTCACCCTACTTTAGAGCTATCTACTGTAAATTTGAGCAATCAGTGAATACCAGATGAGCATTCATGCTTCCAAGAACAGTTCTCTTCACCTGACTCTAGAGCCAGTCTAACACGACCAACTAAGTATATATAACAAAAAAAAATGGAGCCTTATTTTGCAAATAAACTTTCTAATATTAAGAATTTCTGAGTATTATGTTTTTCAAGGCAACTAGACCCATATTGCATCAAAATATGATCAAAATGTTAACATTTCAATATTTCTTTGATCTCATATAAAATGCAAAATTTTTAACCTTTTGGGGGAAACAGTAAAATCATCCCAAGAATGACCCCCCCCCCCAAAAAAAAAGAGAATTTATTCTTAGAAAGCTCTTTAATCATATTTCTAGTTAGATGACAGAACTAGTCAAGAAAAATGAAATTCTAAAGTTTTATTGCTGGAAAACAAAGTGTAATTAAATAATGAGCTTTAGTTCACTCCTAATAGATACAATGTTGCCAGGAGCCAATTTCGCACATAAAATTCAATGGGTTTGTTTCAATTCAATTGTATATTATATGGTCCATGTTTTTTTGGACTCATTTAATACAATTTAAATCATTCCATAAACAACACACATATTACTAAATTATGTTAATTTTTATCCCATTTAATGTTAACGAGTTTATAATAATCCCCTGATATTTTTTACAGCCAAATAATTTTAAGAATTATGCACTTCAAAATGCTTATGAGACTGCACTGGATAAACTAAGTTTAAAATTAGGCCCATATCTTTCTTTTCATCTGTTTTAATACTGAATCACTGTGAAATATTCTACTGCACAATACATTTTTTTTTTTCTGTAATCAGTTTTAGTTTAGAATTCTCTTTATAAAACTAACAAGGTAACATGAAATTTATTTAAGCTTCTAATAATCTCATTAGATCTTTCACAAAAATCCTGGGGGGGGGGGGGGAATTTCCAAATAGCAAAATTGACAGAAAGATAACTGCATAATAAAAATAACTTAAGATGCTTGTAAAATGGAGATGGTTTTGGCTTAGCAAGTAGTCCATCTAACAACATTCTACACAAGTTTAATATAGGTCGAATTTCACCTTCAAGTTCCACGTTTGCCATAAGTCATGATGGAAAATACAAAAATACTTTTTAACAAAATAATACAGGAAAATTGAGGATCACGTTAATGAGTATCATATATTTTTCAAAATTTTTTGAGCTTTAAATATATATTTGTGAATAATTCATCAGAATCTGGATTTACAGATGTTGGTTTAACTGGTCCGATTGTCTGCATAGAGATGAATATAAAGAATAAGTTCAAGATTTATTGACATTCATAAGTATTTTTCTGAGTAATCTTTATTAAAAGCAAAATACTTAACATTTTGGGTAAAACCCCTTGCTAAAGGTGTAGGCATCCAAAAGATTGATCGATTATTTTTTAGATGTTCATTCCAGAATAATCCAAACTGAATGGATACTTTACTAACCAGGAAAAAAATTAGACTAAGATAGGCTATAAGCATATCTACCCCTGATAATACTACGAGTCAGAAGAGTCTATATTTTCCAGGCTTAACTGTCAATTTATAAAAGTATAACATAATTAAAGAATGATGTTTATGCTGTTTACGAATGACCTAATCTATCAGATAGAATTTTGAATATATAATCCCTCAGATTTTCCCCCATATATATAAAATTTCTAATTAATTTTACAAATATTTAAGTTTAAAATTAGATAAAATGAATATTTACTGGCAAACTATTACATGTATGAACTAAGAGAGCAAACAAGGCAAAGAACTTAATATAAATAAGAAGTGTTATTAAAACAATATCTTAATTAACAACATAATTGACCATGACACAATATATATAAAATATAATTTTTTTAAAAATTTTTAAAATCTGTTTATTCATAGCAAGAATTACAAAATGCAAACTAATTCTAGCAAGTTTCAAATCTGTTCAATTTATTACACACACACATACAGATAACAGCATGTTTTAATCATTTGATAATTATGAATAAAGTTTAATTTTAATTAACATTATAAGCAAATGCTTTGTTTAAGTAGACTCAATTCTTGCATACAAATTTTCAAAAGGCATTACTGTTTTTAATCTATCCACACATACACAGATAAACACATATAGAAAATTAACACATTCCTAAAGCAATCAATCATCTAAATTGGGGGATACAATTAACAATCTGTTGTCATATCATAAACAATCTTATCTTGCTAAATTAGCAATTTTGTAGAACTGTTTTTGAGGATTCGAAACATCATGAATACAATGGGGGCAATTTTTTTCTATTAACATTAGAAATAATATGATTGAAATTTTCCATATATTTATATAATATGTATAGACAACAAAAATCAAACCACAAAAACTCTAAAGATAAGTAGTACTATATTCCTATAATACTTATTAACTATATATTCTGTTTCTGCCTTTGAACAAATTACTCCTAAACACAAACACAATCTGTATTTAAACACAAATTAACTACCTCTAGTGATTGAACAATTTAAGCAGCATTTCTATTTCACACCGAAGCAATCATATTGGAAACTTTTACTAATATCTTGTTTAATCAATATAAATAACAAGGCAGTATATAGTCTGGTTTCATAGAATTAATGTTTATTTTTACATGATGAATCTGGATAAAGAGTAAATCCAAATTCTTCTACATAGGAAAGAAATCAACACAAAACTTAATCAAGTGAATACAGACTTGTTGAAAACTAAATGAAATAGAATCTGTGGATAATAAGTCAAATGATGATGATACAGTGGCTACCATCCTTTCTCATATTAGGAGTCTCAACAAGTGTTGTACCAACTGGCAGCTCTAACGGGAATTAAAACTACTATCCTTCACATTCTTCCGAGTGGTGTTTCTATAAAAATTAAGCAAAGATGATCTTGACCCACAGACTGTATTTGAAATAATAATTTAAAATATCAAATTTCTGTACATCATTCCATTTAAAGATAAATGCTTTTTTTTTCTTTTAATAAAAACAGGTGAATTACCTGATATACCTCATTAACCAGCAATATATCTGATATGGTGTGACATTTTAAGATAGCCATGTAAATCTTTCAGATTTTAATGAACATTATTATTGGAGTACTTAAATAGTACCATTTTCTGAGATCTAAAATGCAAATGAAGGATTCCAATTTAGATTCCAGCATGAGACTCATGCAATATTATAATCTCAGAATGGGGAATTTTTGTGGCTACAATTTGCTATTCACATTGAATAAAGGGGTTAGAGTTAGACTAGCAAAATTCAATCCTGTTATCTCCAAAAAACCCCTTGAAAGTGCAAGTATGAGTCTAAAAAATGGTGTCACTATTGCTCGTGATATCAATAACCATGCATTTGTTACAAGATGTAAATTTCTCTTCACAGAATAATGACAGATATTTTCCTAATATGCTGGTCAGCCTTAGGTAGAGAAAATTTTGTTTTAAAATTTTAAAAAGGTTTATCATTAATAAATACATTTACTATAATAAATAAAAATAAACAAACACCAAGATGCTCAGGATGTCAGGTGAAATTCGATCGCAGGAAGTTATAGATTGTGCTTTGATTCAGGAACTTCAGTCGTGGTGTCTTATCACTTTACTGACATACTCAAATGTACATTTTATTATAACAATTTGAAATTAATAAAAAGAAATATTGGTGGGGGTAGGGAGGGTGTAATTATTAAAATAATGGATAATCCTATGTTTCAAAATAAATATAAATATACTCTTTTTTTTTTTAAATACATAAAAATAAAGCTTTTTTGAGTTTCATTTTTATATATAATTTGTATTTTCTTAAAAACAAACCCATTAAAAGTTTCAGTTATAATATATTTATTTGCTCTATATTAAGAGTGAACAATTCTTAAACAATCTACTAATAAAAATTAAATTACAAATTGACATTTTACAATTAAATTTAATGTTTGATTAACAATCTTAGGTCAACAAAAACAAAAAATAATAAACATAGAAGTACATATAAAAAGAATTGCTGGGAAAGCAAGAAGAAAAATGTTAACCATTGGTGACCTCCCCCCCACCAAATAATTATTTTATATATGATTTTTTATAAATGTTATACCTTATTTCTAATGTGCAAATATAAGCTATGTATAATTAGTAACCAATGGGGGGGGGGGGCTTAAAGCAAATTATTTAAAAAATAGATATGCTCCAAAAAAAAAAAAAAACAAAACACTACATTTTAATGACCCCCCCCCCAAAAAAAAAAAAAAACGACTTTTATAATAAATTACAAACAGATGAGAAAAACATAAAAATGTTGCCAGCTATAAAAAATACTTTATCTGGAGTTTATCAAACAAGCAAATTACTTCAAAAAAAGATAAGAAACTCAAACTAAGAGAATGAATGTCTGCTATTGCAAATTAAATTAAATAAACTTTATCATATATGGAGACTAGGCAAAGATACCAAAATATCATCTCTCATTGCAGACAAACACAATCCAGTGAAAACAGACAATAAATTATAGTCAATGAAAAGTCCAGTTAGAAAAGAAAAAAAAAGGTGAAAATTCAATGCAAATGATTGCTCTTTTTTAAAAAATACTATTCAAAATTTCTTCTAGACACTAATAATAACTTCCAATTTACTTAATGAGACTTGCTATTTTCTATTATACTGTATAGAAATATATTCCCTTCCAAAATTTACTAGTAGCTTATGATTTCTAACATCTAAATTCTAAAATTTCAAAAAAATCTTCAAATACTCTACAAAAAAAAAAATCTTCCAAGGATAATAAATGTTCTCCTTATAATAAAAGTTTTAAAAACTTGAATACTTTGCCATTTTGTTTTCAGGATTTATATTCCCTCACAATCTAAATTTCCTAAATCTTTTTCTTTTTTTTCTAAAATATTCTTTGATGTTTTTTTTTTGGAATAAAGAATAATATTTTCTATAAAAATTTTACTATTTATCAAATGCTCAATGTCATCTTATTGAACTTTAGTAGATATATGACTCTTTTGTCACAAATAATAAGAGTTGCATTCTTACAATCATGTACTTCCATAGGCTCTGCAGCAGTATTTCAGATCATTGTATTAGCCTGCAATTTTTTACATTCCAACAAAACATACCTAGATATATATTTCTGCCAAAGGAGATGAATGACTTGGCTATAGTCCAACAATCAAAAAAATGTTTTAAGACTCCGTTCAATTTCAATTCTAATCATGAACTTGAGAAATGAACTTATTGGTTTCTATTTCTTGTCTTTTATTAAATATATATATAAATCAACTAAACGGATCTTAATAACTGTCTAAAAATGGATGGATGACATTTCTTACATAAACAGAATGTCTATAATTAGAATCAAATTTCATAAATGACAAAAATGATATAAGAAAAAGAATATTACTAATAACCACTATAAAATGCAGACGTGCCTTCAGTAATTTGCAAATAATGGAAAATACTGTGTTTTATAATAGTAATCATTAATATTTATATCATCGTTAATATTTTATTGCTTTATTACTATTACAAGAAAAAGAATATATTTATAATTCACATCAGAGATAATATCATCAAAAGAATGAAGAATGTCAAATGAAATTTTAAAATGTATCTACTCAATGGCAGAATTTTGTGAATTTCTTCTCCTAAATATATTTAGCATCTGCAAATAAATTATAATTTTACCTAAACATCATAATCTGTACAAATTGCATTTAAATGATCAAATTCTTTTTTAAAAAATTATGATAGAAGATAGTCCTACAGGATTAGACATTAATTACTGAAAGCAGCAGTACCAGAAATTTTATCTTCTGTAAAGAAAGTTTAAGGAAGTTGCTTCTTTTCAATGCCTATCAAAGATGTCGATTATATAAAGTTCTTTTTTTTAATTTTATTTTTTCAACAACTTAAGACTCCATATAAAAAAAAAAACATTGCTAAGTATTTGAAATGATTTAATTAAAAAAACAAAACAATGAATAATGTACATAAATATGTGTATAAAATGTATTAATTGAATAATTATACAATTAGATATTGTAGTTCTGATGATGGCAGCAGGACAGTCGAAACCGTAAGAATAAAGTTTTGATATAAAAAATTAGTATTGTTGAAGTGTTTAAGAAAGTTGTAAATGGTATATGTAAAAATGCATATCAATATATAAGAAAAAGAATTTACAAGTTTGTAATCAATATTAATCTCTCTCAAAAATCTGTACTACATCTGTACTTATATATGCATTTAAAAAAAGCAGTACTGTTGGTACAACATTTAAATATATATTTACAAGTAGCTAATTAACCTTTAATTCTTAATCCTAAAGGTAAGAGAAACTGTAGCATCAGTATTCATCAAAGTATGACATTTTAATAAAATAGCATTATACAAAAACCATGTTTTAGGATCTGTGCATTAACAATTAACTAGACATTCCATTTTTCAACCAATAATTGGGTAGCCAGTTGAGTTGATTATGGCTTGGCTATCCAGATATTAAAAAAAATCATAAAGTTCGCTTGCAAAACTCAGATACCTAAACAAAATTCCCCCTGATGAAAACATTCTATCATGAGATTCTTCGACTAATTAATTCATAAATCCCATGCACGAACAAATATTTCGCAAAAGTAATGATAAGTTTATCAACAAGAACAATAATGTACAAGGGGTGATAATTGAAATTGATGAACAGTTCATAAGCAAACTTTGCGAGTAGAAAAAATATTTCATATTTAAACCAAATTATGGTTACTGCATGAATCTTTTTTTTTCACTCAAGTTTAGGTGAGTGCAACACTCGATTAAAATATTTTATTACGTATGGACACAAAAAAATAACTCAAATACCCACAAAATTAGCGGAGATTGTCAATCTACAACTGCAATATTGTGCCAATTATTTTCTCCTAATAGTATATGCCTATTTTTTTTTTCAATCAGTTCTTTTGGATTCAAAATAATTTTAACAAATACCAAATTTGTTTTGTTCTTGCTAGTGATCAGCTTTCTTTAGTAACAACAAAAAAAAAAAAACCCATGGGTCTAGCTCTAACTATATAGATTATTAGATAATGCTCAAATACCAGATCTAGTAAAGTTTTTTTTTTTTTTCCCTATTCTAAATTATAATTCTTTGCTTTTTTTAATGTCCTAAATATATATTTTTTAATTTCTAAAAAAAATATTATTAGAACAAAGAGATGACTATTTTCCTTAATTAGTAAATGAACTAATAATATAACCTATTGTAATCTTGTTATAAAATACATACTTAGATACTAATATAACCAAAACATGTCAACACATGCTTAAATATATGTAACAAAGTTATTTAATCAAGCCACACATGACTACGTAAAAGAATAAATAGTCAATTACTAGAACACAGAGAAAACCCATACTCATTTCGTCATTATGTCCCAGAATAAGAGTTCAAGCAAGCATGCAAATTAACATCAATATGAGAGGCAGATGTCAATTTTCAGTATCACCTGATGGGGTCCCTGTTCCGGGATAAAATTGTGTAGTGATTATTGGGTTTTTTTCTATAGTGATATGGGTGACTAGATAATTTATTCATTTATAAACTTGTGTATGGTTTGATTAACCAAATTTCTAACATTATAATCTTAATATACATCTTTTCTTTATGGAAAAAAAAAAAAAAAATTACTTTTATAAGTGGTTGCTCCAAAAAGACACAATCTGTGATTTATGTTCTTGAAAGTATATATAGATATGTGCAAACATGTTCCATATATCACATATAAGCTGTATGCAATTATTGCTTATTTCTTCTTAATGAACCAATCTTTGTTTTTAATAATGATGAATTGGCCATTTTAATATTTAAGTTAGATGCAAATGCTTAAGGTTTTGAATCAAATCTCAGCTGATTAAATTTTTTAAAAAAATCTGTTGGGTCAAATGAATGGCCTACTGAGCTCAATCTGCTACTTAAATGCTTGAATACCATCTGATTATATGTTACTACTTCTGAAGAATCTATACATGAAAACTATATTAAAGTTTTTTTAAACATATAATACAATAAAATCTGGGGAAAAAATATTTCAATGTATGAAACAATCCATATGGGATTCCAATTTGAAATTAGAACCTTTTAAACATGTAATTCACAGGTCATTAATCTCATGAAGACATCTTTTGATGTTACAGTTGCTTTTTGAAGTGAATGATAGAAAGATTATTTTGTTTTGTATATATATGTTGCATGTTTAGTTGAATTTCACTTGAAAAAAACCTGTTAATTAATAGATGAAACCATGGTTGTGGAAGAATTGTAGTAAAATTTTGTTGTTTGGCTATTGTTGTTATATAGGAATTTCTAATTTATTTTAGATATACAAAGGTGTTAAAAGTATGCAGTAATGACAGGGTCATATTTTATATCAGGTGTTCAAAATGTTTTCCATACATTTTCACATGACCTATACATCTACTTTTGGACCAATTTCCATATACAGTGATCTGTCTAAATCAAGATTATTTTATATACAATAACAATCAATTCCTCTACAATTTTTAATTAATGATCAATCGTTTTAAGAATGTATAGATATTTTGTTCATCTACATACTGCATCTAAAATAACACCTCATTTAAGTAAAGGTATAATGATTTGGCCATAAAATCCTCTGGACACATTGGCTTGATTATTTAAATAGCAATTATCAATATGACTCTGGAGATAAGATTTATTTCAAAATTTTAATCAGAATTAAATAATGACCGATAGTAAAGAGAACTCCTACAAAGGGTAAAAAAAAAAGGGGGAAATTGAAAACAAAAATGTATAAATGTTTTAATAATTATAATAACGTAAACGTTCATGAAAAAGAAAGGCTTCAATTTAAAATTAAGATTGGAAGAAAACTTGCTTGAACGTTAATGAGAAGATAGAAAACGTTCACAAGAAACAAAAGCTTGTTGGAGAAATATTTCTAAATTCAAGTTACAGGAACACAAAGGATTCATCTCCCTCACCCAGTGAGAAAACCACTCTATCACCCAGCAACCACGGCATAATAAATGAAGTCATTAAAATTCTGGTCTCTGATCACTACAAGCTTTCTTTAAATTTTATCTACCACAAACACGCACGCACAAATACATAGGCACACACACACACAAACAAACGTAATGAATAGTAGAGGATCACCTTTTTCAAGCATAGTTTAATGATACGACTGACATATGAAAAAAATTACTCATTACTGCTGACTTAATTTTAAACCCTACATCAATAAATTAAATCTAGAAACCGGCAAAAAAAAAAAAGGGGGGGGGGGGAATAAAGCTACTTAAACAAACACACATACACAAAAGAAGAAAACGCTTACCTGCAATTTGGCGGTGGATCCAAAGTAATTTCTGCTAATTCTTTTTGTATCCTATGAAAAACGAGAAAAAGAGAAAGAAAAAAATAATATTAGCTATTACCAAATGATTTTGCAAGTTGCTGTCTTTACAAATGGCGAATATCATAGCCGCACGCCAGACAACATGGCAGCCTCCGCTGACCCCCATACTTAAGATTTATCGATAATTTTAGCATTTCAAATACTCAAATTCTTATAATTTTATTACTAACACAAACTATGTACATTAACATAAACATCTAAGCCTTATCACTACAAATATTAAAGCCAGAGTGAAAGAATGAGGCGTTTTTAGCTTATATGCAAATGAGTTTATTTGATAGTATTACAGCGAGTGGACTTTACATCGAGACATGTTTTCATGGTATGACAAAACGTTCACAAAAAATAGAGTTTTTGATAAAGAAATTTGAAATTAATTAAAACAAATTACGTACCTTTTAGCACTAGTGCTTAAAGCCTTCGACATTTTTGGATTCAATTTAGGCTCCTTATGTTCTTTTTCACGGTCGTGAGAGGCATTTCGTCCCCTCCCCGCTCCAGAGCTGGAACTCGAAGTCCCGGGTTGCGCGCGGTCTCCCGACATTTCCACAATTAAACTATCCTTTAATAACCTGGAAATAAAATCTGTAAGGTGTCTCACTGTATCAAACACACCTGATGTTTAAAAAATAATAATACTTAACCGCTTTAAGAAGAAACTACCAAGCTACAAAGGGCATCAAATTTCGTGCCTACAGTAGGCTTACAACAACATGGTTAACGAAAAAATGCATCGCTAACTCATCAGAATCCAGCTTATGATTCAAAATATAAGTGTATAAAAGCAAGTTATGAATGAAGATTATTAATAAATATATAGAATTTTAAAAGTAAAAATCCAAAACGAGAGATTTATAATCAAACTAAAGCCGTAAGCTCATCAATTTATAATCGCAGCATTCAAGTCCACAACAAAGCCACGCTTCCTGTATCGTCAAATCCAAATCATTTGATGCAAAAAAGCCACTATGCTCAAAAACAATGGTTAATAATGAGATAAGTATATCCCAATATTTGCACTTATTTGGGAATTGATTAAATCGGTGTCAGAAAAAAGTACAAATGGGGACCAAAATCAAACTACTGCAGCGTGTGGCCTAGAATTGACCAAAAGCTGTTATATTAACACCCCCTCCCAGGGCGTTTTCCTTTCAAAATAGAACAAAAAAAAACTTTATATTTGAAGGAAAACGTTACTGATCCTTTAATAATAAAAATAGTACAGTGTATGAAAATAACTCCAAGTTAAAAAATAAAAGGAAAACGATTCAACTCCATACAATGGGATCGTCAAATCATTTTTGCACTTTTTTTGCTAACGTAAGTGCTGATCAATTGAAAGAACAGCCATATGCACGTCAATTTATATTGGCATTATCCATTATGAGGGGTGAGGACATTTGTATGTGAAGAATGTTTAAAAGTAAGAGCAATTTGAATTTTTCGATTTCGTTTACTATATATTATTTCATTTATTTTTTTAAACGTAAAAATTGTATATTATTTCTTTCAACTTTTTGAAGTAAGTACGATAAAAATAATAGTGAAAAGTTTTATATACGTGTTTTTAAACGTACACTCTACTGCGTATAAAGTTATCCGTCCATCAGATGATTCAAAATAATCTTTCGGTAATAATATATTATATACTTAGAGCTGACTGTTGTTATTAGTAGGTAGTTATGTTGATTATCAATTTTCAATCTGCATCAAGAGCTTGAAAGCACTAAAAAAAAAAAAAAGCACTTTATAATCACTAAGATAATCCATCTAAATGCATTACTAATAATTATTTAACAGTATTATAATTTAATCCAAAGTTGGACTATAATAGAGTCTTAATTGTCTCTGAATAGCCTTTACACGCTTTGTTTCTCATCTTAACAGTAAAGGTAATAAGATAAAAATAACTATTGGTTCAGCTCAGATAGGAGTATGACACATACCATTAGTGATTTGGTACGTTAGTGGATGCTAGAGTTAAAGACCCAAGTATCATGGGTTCACTCCTTAACTTCTGGTAGGAATATGATACCTATAGTTAAGATATCTGTGTGATTTGTTGCACTAATGGCTAGAGTTCAAGATCGAGAGATTGTGGGTTCCCTCTTTAACTTCTTGTCCTCAAATTACTCATGAATATGCAAATAATAGACCACTCGATTCTTATTAGCAATTAAAATTGCATTCTATTGGAATTAGTATTTTATCTATCCTAGTAATAGATAAAATACCTATATGATTTGATACAATGATAAAATAGATGGTGGAGCTTTCAAAATCCATGGATTGTGAGTCTGTTTCTTAACTTGTGGTATTTGAAGTTTTTATGATCTAAGGATTCTAAGCAATAAACTATTTTTATTCGTAGTATTATTAAGATCACATCATAGTAAAATTAATATTTTACATATCCTAATAATAAAGATAGTGGTGGTCGAGAGGTCAGTGACGGCTGCTTTTCAAGCAGTTGTCCTGGGTCAGCGGGTTTGCTTCCCAGCTGATGCTATGACACATGAGAAAAAAAATATCTGCATGGCTTCAGGCACTAGTAAGGTAATGAATACCAGAGCTTAACGTTCATGAATGCTTGCTCCACTATTGAACGTCTTATAAACTTCAAAGCAATAAATCATTTGACTATTATTAATAATTAAGATTGTATCATGTTAAAATTGATATTTTATCAATCTTAGCAGTAGTTAAGGTACATGCATAGTTTAATGCAATGATAAAATGATGGGTGCCATAGCTCAGAGTCCGTGGATTGTAACTCCACTCATTAACTTCTGATGCTCAAACTATTTATGAACTGCCAAGAAATATGCCATTTGATTATTATTGATTATCTCGAAACAGTATTTTTTATCTTAATAGTCAGTGTATCAATGCTGATTGGACTACACCAGCTTAATCTAGGGATCTTTACTCTTAGCGAATAGATAGGTACACCTTTAATAGTCACAACTGAATGCCTAACTTGATTGCTATGGGTGACGATGACAAGAAAGATGCAATAAATACTGCACTGTGTATCTGCATTAAATTCACTACTGAAAGCAGGATAACGGGTCTAACCAATAGGTGCTACAACCAAATTGATGATCATCAGTCTAGAAGACTGCCTGTTTATTTTAATTATCTGATTTAAATTTACAGTGTAACTTTAAAATATTTTTGTTAGTGTTTCTGACGATTGGGCTTTTTTAGATTATTAAATTCAACTCTTAATCCTCCTATTTCTGGATTAAACTTAATTCTCCTACTTTTGGATTAAAGCTTTACAATAGTACTTATATACAGATCATTGCTAAAAGGAGGTTGTCTTGACAACAGTTTGAAAATTATTGATTGTTCATTGATATTGGAATTGTCTCAAGTGTTGACTGGTTTTAATGATACAGTTATGTAAATATGATTACTAAATGAAGCTTAAGAAATGATTTTCATATAATTCTCACTATTTGGCTTGAATAATGTAGATTTTCACCATTTTCTAAGTGAATTAGTTTAAGTTAAACCACACGTACATAAATACATAGATATTCTTAATCACAGAGACAAAGGGCTAATTTTATTTTGCATGCTTTAATGCAATGATCAAGTGGCAGACTTTGAAGTTTAAAGTCCATGGAACATGCCCTGTTCTGTTACTTCTGGTTCTCAAACTTTTTATATGAACTTCCGAGCAATAATGCCACTCAATTACTTAACACAAATTTTGATTTATTAATTCTATTCAATCATAACTTATCCATAGTGTTACTAGTAAGGTATCTACCCTGTCTTAATTTGAAAATTTGGGTTTATATAAATAAATATATAACAGCCTTTTCTCCATCATTATCATCATTTTTAAACATCACCAAACCATTGCAGGATGAATTTAATCTCCTACTTAATCCAGTTATTCTGATCCCTAACTTCTTATATCCACAACACACCAGCAAACTTTCTTATTTCATCCATCCATCTTTCATTTAATATCCTTTTAGATCTTCTATAATTTGTTGGGATTTAATTTAAAACGTCAACTGTCCAAATATTTGTCCAGTCCAGATCCATTTTAGTTCTTAATTTTTCCAATGATATCTATTTGTTCTGTCACCTATATCCATAAGTAAGAAATGGTAAAACAACATTAAAAAACTTTCTTTTCAACCACATATGTATATTTTCTTTTAATACTATTATTTGTATCGATCGTATTCCGTCTAAATTTTGAATCTATGATTAATTTCATCCATTAAGTTTTCATCTGTATTAATAATCTGATCAAGATATTTGTGGTTAATAATTTCTAATCCATGATTATCAATCTTTATTTTTCTTCTTCTTAGAATTGTCTTTTTAATACTTATCTTTATTCCTCTTTTCAGATGATAACTCTTATAACATTTTCTAAAGATCTGAAACATTATTTTCAAAAATCAACTATCTTATCTGAAAAATCTTGATGACTTAATCTCAATTTACCTTTTCCTCTTCTAGCTTCCCATTTTAATCCATCAAATATTATCTGTTAATAACCTTTTATAGACTAATACATAGCCCATCATAGAGAAACTGAAGAATACAATGGCACTTCTCAAATTTCTTATTGTTGGGAAGATATCCCTCCACCAATCAATATTCAATAGTAAGGTATATTATCTATGAATCAACTACCTGAGAGAAAAATCCAAAATCTATTGAAAAATCCTTCATATTTACTCATTCAGGGCTCAAACCCAGGTTGTATACATGGCAGCTATATGTGTTACCATTTCATCATGGCATATACTTATATGCAATATATAATGAAAGAATACTGTCTACGGCTAATGTTAAATCATGTCAGAAAATCTTTTAAATCAAATTGAGTGAAACAATAAAGAAAACCTTCGTATGCAGGCCAAATTTTTGTATCTAAACAGCTTCTACCTTCCATAGTTGAATAACTTTATTCCTAAATGTTATGAACATCTAGGACTTTTAATGTTTAAATGTGGATTGTGAAGATGTTTTAAAATATGGTACTTAAACAAATATAGCATATATTAATCAAATCTAGTCATGTAAAGCATAAATAATCATTTTAATTTTGGTTTGAAACCACTCTAAAAATAATTTTCATAAAAGATAAATAAATGGTTAGGTGCTAAGAAGGTCATATGACTGAGCTGCGGAAGCAATGGGTTGGGCTTTGATCTACAAATCTTTAGCTTTTGAATTTATCACTCTTCTGCCAAACTTACAATAACTAATCAATGCAGCGCAATAATATCTAAATAAGCAATATATATATAATGATTTGCCACTGGATATGATATTTGTTTAACCATCTTCAAAATGTATTCATGCTTTTATAAATGTATAAGCTTTAACTCAGACTAATGTAATCATAAATATACGAAGACCGTATAGAGAAAAACTTTCATAAAGTCCATTTTAAAAATAAAAAAAATAGTAGGTGCTTAGCAATAACAAATCGTAGAAATATGACTTGTAATAGTTGAAAGATGGCTAAATACATACTGTTTAAAAAATGAAAACGGACCTCATGAAAGCTTTCTCTATATATATTGATTTTTTATGAAAAGGCATTTGATTCTATAAGCATTTTTGCAGTGAATAAAGGATTGGATCATCAAGGTATTGATTCAGGATATTGTCTTATGCTGAAAAATATTTATAAAAATGCAAACAGCTGTGATTAGATTACATAGCAATACTAAGATTAGCATTGTGAAGAATGAGCCACCAAGTGTTTTCATATCTCCTAAACATTTTACAGCAGTTTTACAAAAACTATTTTAGAATACAAGTATAATCTATATATAATCCTTCTAAACCCTTTCCTTCTTCCTTTCCTTTATTTCTGCTATCTTCATATACAATATTGCCATTCAAATAATTCTTTTTACACTTTTTTTAGCAAAAACTTTTTATTATTATTATTATTACAGTTTCAACTGCATCTTGCAGTCTTCATCAGATCTTATTCTATTCGTCTACTTCTCTCTATTCTCCATTTTCTACTACTACTAATAAAAAGTTTTTGCTGAAAAAAGTGTAAGAATTATTTGAATTGCAATACAAGTATAATTTAAAAACTATTTTGTGAATTCAAATGGGAAGCTAGGGGAATAAAAGGGTAAATGGAGGTTATTTAAGTTCTCTAGATTTTTCATATGATGTGATTTATTTTTGCACATAGTGCTTCAGAGCTTCAGTAAATGCTGCAAGACTTATCAGATGAAAGTAAGAAAGTAGGGCTGAAGACAAATACTAAAAAAACAATGGATTTTCTCAGAAGAAGAAAATAAAGATTGATAATGATCATTTAGAAGAAGTTAACAATTATAACTATTTTGGACAGACTATTAATATAGATGGAAACATACTGTATGAAATTAATCTTAGAATTAAACTTGGTTCAAGTGATTTTGTTAGCAATAATGATATTGAAAAGAAATATGTCTATGTGTTTGAAAAGGAAGGTTTTTAATAAACTTGCTTTATCACTTCTTACTTATGAATCTAAGACTTGGACTTAACAGAATAGCAATCCAGAGATTTCAAGTCCGCTCAACAAAATATCAAGAGATATATAGTAGAAATAACACGGGATTGAAAACAAAATACATGTTTGAAAGAACAAACAGGTACCAGAGACTGAAATAGAGCGGTATTGGACATATTATTAGAAACAATAATATATGGGCAGTTGAAGTCTTAAACTAGATTCCAGGAGATTGTAAAAGACTAAAAAAGCGACTCATGTTAGATGGATGGATAAAATAAAGACATTTAGAGACTTATGGATCAGAGAAAATGAATTAAATTTGAAAAGTCTCTTATTGCAAATTGTCAATATGGTTCCAATTGATGATGATTGAGTTTATATTACTGGAAATGTGATTGGCTGGTTTAGTGATAATGATTGAGTGTATATTACTGGCAATGTGATTGGCTGGTTTGTTTAAATTTTGTCTGAGTAGTTAAAATATATATTGTCATAGGAGATTTCTATTTTTCTGGCACATATTGATATACCAAATGTTATGATAGGTGCGAAAATGACATGAAAAATCATCTTATGAAGGTTCCAAATCTGAAGTTCATTTGCCATTGATCATGTCATGCTTTTGAATCAAATATAATAGGATGAAATGATTAGACTGTAATAATAATAGATGCTTAACTATATGTATTATACCATTTCCAACTTTCTTAAACACTTCATCAATGTTATTTATTTATATCAAAACTAACAGTTTCAACTGTCCTGCAGTCATCATCAGAGCTACAATATTCAAATATATAACTATATGTGTTGTTTTGACAAATGTTTTCTGAATAATATTTTTTCATCATTTTCAAGTTTTATACATTAAAAATAAGGATGATGTTCAACCATCATTTTATCTGTAAGATAACCTTCTCTTGGTTAGCTAAAGGGTCATTTGATAAAAATAACTTTACTCAAAAACTCTATTATGGATATGCCTTTCTTGATAGCAATACTAACCATTCTTACAGATCTATATGTAAATGCTTCTATAAAAAAAATGTTTTCTGTTGAGTGAAGGGGGTGGGGATAAGTATTTTTATTAATAATAATAATTTGTATTAATAACAAAATAATATTATCATGTCACAAGATTATATACTAATATAACATTAAAAAAAAGTTTGAATAGATACATTTGCCAAAGATACTCGTATTTTTATTAATTAAAAGGCTGGATTTATATCTATTATGAAATATTCATTAATTTATTTGAAAGTATTTAATTTGTTCTTAAAGTATCTCCACAAACGCATTCCATTTCTATTTCTAAGACTTTACAAGAAAAGCAAATAAATAAAATTACAAAACTTTTATGTTTTAAATGTGAAATTGTAATAATAATAATCATCATCAAAAATTTAGATCCTTCATAAATTGAATACAACATTAACTTTTCTTCTTCTTCCTTTCCTTATGTATTGATTTTTATATTTACATACCATACCATTTCCACCTTTCTTAAACACTTCAACAATATTTTTTTTATTATCAAAACTACAGTTTCAACTGTCCTGTTGTCATCATCAGAATTCTGATACAAATATAAACTTTTATCAGTCAAATATAAAATATTTTTTATATTTCCAAATTGCTCATGGCATATCTTGAAGATTCGGTTTCTTCTTTTGTGTAGTGAAGTCTAAAATATTTAGAATATTAATTGAATTTTCAATAAGGTTATCCATAATCTTGGCATAATTTATTTCTTGAGTTAGAGGCTCATTATTTTAGAAATCCATCTCTGTTCAATTTTCGATTTTATTTTTAGGCAGGCAATTGGTTGTAGTTTAGGTCAACATATCAGACATTTGAACAGGCATCGTATTATCATTTCAGGGTTTGATTTTGTAGGCTCTTCCAGCAAGACATCCTTTCGTCTTTGCGGAACTATAAAGCATCAGATTAATATTGATCAGAGCACTTTTAGGAGCCTCTACACAATCGCTCTATAGGCCATAATAACTTCTGATGATTACACATCTTTGATTAAATAATGTACTAAAGAGTACTCTTCCAAGAGCAACTTATTACTTTCCCGGCTGGTAAACTTATGGCTTATGTTGTAAAGTTTTCTTTCAATTTCAACTGAACTTCATCTCGATGGCTTGTCTCATCTTAACTCTCAGTAAGAACTTTTCAACAATTTTTCAACTAACTGAAACTTATTTCATTCCTTCTTTTATAGATAACTTCCCATTGAACATAAAATAGTTTTTGGATAACACATGCTAATTTTCCCATCGACCTAAAGTATTGATAAAAATCTTTGTTATTAATAAATAGTTTAATGCTGTTTACCAAACGAATGTCTTGGAAATAGATTACATCGTAATTAATATTTACTAAGGCATTAAACCTAAAGCATGTGCGGTTGAAAATGTGAAGGTAGGGAGCTTGTGGTTAAGACCTGTAGAGGTCCCTACCTTCGCATTTTCAACTGCACATGCTTTAGGTTTATTGTCTTAGTAAATATTACTTACATAATCAATGTGCGTTAAATAAATTTATAATTACATAGTAATATAAGTCCAGCTCATCTCTCTCCTATTAATTAAAATGGATATGTAATGTTCTGATAATATAAGAGTTAGAGTGACATAATGTCTACATGAGTATGATTACTATATCAAATCTACCATAGGCTTGAGTGTTACATCATTGGTTTTTCAATAAAATGGATGGTTGAATTGGTGCTAAGTGTGAGAAGATGAAGTCTGTTCATTAAAGCGTAAGGAATTGCTATCTTAATTTAAGCCGAGCACTGAATATATATATGTGTGGGAGATTATGATCTGGCCCAACTGACAAGTGCTGGTTCAACACGAAATATATATATTGGAGATCATTTACTTTTTTCACATGTGTGGTCATGTGTATCAGTTGTTTGAGATGGAGGGTGAATATAGACTGAAAATTCTAAGCTCAAATCCCCCTACTTACTATATGATGATTTGTTTATAAAAAAACATGTTTGGGTATCTAATAATAATTTTTATAAAAATATACATTTAAGCATTTATCTTATAACTATTTTTAAAATTCATAACATTTGTTGGGGCTTTCAATGCTAAAAATAACCATCTTGATATATGTATCTGAAATTATGTAAGCATGTAAAGCAAACTTTATTTTTGATCGTAGAACCGCATATTTCTCACAAATAATATACACCCCTCTCCATACTCAAATTATTAAACTGAATTGGAGTTGACTAAGTTCCCTATAGCTATGAAATAAATCAACTTTTATCTTTACATCAGCAAAATATTTGAAAAAAAAAGAGCAGTAAATTGTTGGTATTAAAACTTAGTTTTCTGATGATGTTGAAATTTAGAAATGAAACTGATATTTAGTCAGATCTAAACATAACATTAATAATCGTGAAATAATAATTAATTCAAGTAAAAGATGAAGACTGTCACATTTTAAGCAATGTTTACTTTAATAACATGACAAATTATTAAATAAGTTTGTTATATTCACACAGCTTTTTAATGGTATACACAGCAATGCGATGCACTGCATTTTTGGAATCGGGAATCCCTCAGCCACTATGCCCAGAGAAAAGCACTTTACCTTTCCTTTCCATTCGCCACTATAAGTTTTTTCCATATTCTTCTCTATCCTGCTCTATCCCATTTCTACAACATTATCTTGTCAATTTCACGACCTTTATATCTAAATCCCCCTTATCTTTTCACAAACCCAGCATGAAAACCAAAAACCCACTTTCTGTATAATCACTTATATTTATTCTTCCATAACTTCATTATTTGTACTCGTTTTCCTTGCAAGCATTTACATTCAATTAACATATGCCTAATATTTTCTATGCCTCCTTCACACAACTTGCAGACTAAATCACCCACATTTTTCCATATCCTATTCGAATCTTAAACAGTAAACTACTTTCCTTGCTATTATCATAAATTAACTCACATCCAATATTCTGTTTACTTCTATAAATATTTACATTCTTTTTACTCTCCGTACTAGTTCCCCATATCTCCAACTTCCTATTCTTTATTAATGCATCTATTCTTCTATTCCATTTTTTGCCACTATAATACTCAACAATTCTCCTAACACAATCATCCCACCTTTTGTATAAGTATACTGACATAAAGTCTGTATCCAAATCTTCTGCATACCATACTACCTTTCTTAATCATCTTGTTGCCTGCCCTTTACTCATAACCCAATTAAATATTATTTTGGCTATTCTCATATTATCCATAAATTATAAATCTACTGAACATTTTTATTTTACGTTTTGCATCTCTCATATGAAAACCTGACCATCCCATTTCTCCTTGAGTTGCTTCCTTTACTGTCCACACATCTGCATCTAATGTTTGTCTTCCTACTTTTCTTTGTACTTTTTCCAAATAATCTAACACCCCTTTACTAACACATATGCCACTCCCTTCCTTACAATTCTAGCTACATCATATTTATTATATGAAACACTGTTAATTTCTTTAGACCTTTTCTTTTCTTTGCTTCATTTATCAATTTTTTCTTTCATTCATCGAATACTTAAGATGATTCCCAAATAGTTATACCTATTCACTACACTTAACTTTATATCCCCAATAAGCATTCTTCCTCTTTCCCCAGTATTAATTATCATTACTTTGAATTTTTCTTCTTTAAATTTAATCCCCATCTCTTTACCCACCCTTGAACATGTCTTCAACATAACTTCCCTACTTTCTGTGCACAGGAAGACAATGAAGCAGATTGATTCAAGCTCCCTCTAGTATAAAACAAGCTTGCCACCTTTATATCAGTAAACTATGCAAAAATAGAATGACCATCTATTCCTTATGTTTTGGTGGTAATAAATTTAATCTGTTAATGTTGAAATTTAGGAATAGAATTGATGCTTGAACCAGATCTAAATATGGGATTAATAATTATGAAATAATAACAATTAATAAAAGTATAATGGTCATAATTCTTTTTGAACAATCTTTACATTGATAATCAATTCCAAATCAGATTAATAAATAAATATTAAATTTGAGTAGATTTTTGTTGTATATAAACTAGACTGGAATTGAATAAGATCTCTCTTAGTGTTAATTGATTATCAATATATAAAGGTTGTTTAAAATGAGACAGTCTTTATCCTTTATTGAATTGATTATCATTAATTTTAAAATATTAATATGGTATTTATATCTGACTAAAGGATAGAGGATAGATGACATACCAAATGACTATTGAATGACTACTATGTATATTACTATTTAGCAATATTCCTTTTTTTTTCATTTGGATGATTAGCTTGATAGTAAAACAAAGTAAAAAATGGCATCTAGAAAGAAGATACATTAGATTCTAAAAGTCCAAGTACATTGTTCTAAGATCCAAAGCTCCTCACTTATGAGAGTCATAAGCTAGAAGCTAATTTGGGAATATTAGATGAGATACTACTGGACTGGGATTTAATAAGCACCACCATATGACATCTATGAGTTATTAAAGCTTACATTAAGCGGCGTAACAATGGTGAAAGAAAAAAAATAAGTGGTCACTCTAATCTTTATATGGTTTGCTAACATAATGATGATTGTTTATTTATTTCACAGCTAGAGGGAGCTCAGATAACTACATTAAAGCTGCATGAATTTAATATTAGTTTATTAATTTGACTTGTAACTGATTATTAATGTAAAGAATGTATGAAACAAGTCCTTTATTCTTGACTGAATTTATTATTATTTCATAATTATTGACGTCCTATTTATATTTAATTGAAATATCAGTTCCACTTCTAAATTTCAACATTGTTAACAAACTAAATTTAATGGCACCAAAAATTATAAATAAACAACCACTCTGTTCTGTGTATAGTTTGCTGATAAAAGTGATGAGTTTATTTATTTCACAGCTAGAGGGAGTTTAGCCATCTCCGGTTTGATTTTCGTACATTAATGAATGGTTTGGTTTACATGCATTAATGAACAATGCAAATTTAACATATTTATTTATTTAAATTATTATAATTTTTGATCCAGAAATATTTTCAAGCATAGATCTAAAAAATATATAGTGTACCGCTAACTTGGATAAAAATAAATTAATCCAGCCACACTTTGGGAAACCATTTTATTATACCAGTGCAAATTTCATATTCACATGTGAAGTAGATAACGACGGAGATAAGTGAACCTAAAATAGGTTATATTTCCCAATCTCTTTCCCAAAATCAACTCTAGTATTTTGAAATAGTTTTTCTTTTCACTGAGCAATAATTTAATTTAAATAAAAATACATGCATTTTATTCTTTTATCTGGGCACCATGCTGAATGAACTAATTTCAGATACCAGGACCCCTCAATTTACATAACATTCTGGCATTTTGATCAATGGATAATTTGGAAATGAAAGTTGTTAAATAAAACAGCATTCACAATTTGAATTTTTAAAACTAATAATCATTTATTCAACAATTAAAATTATTCACATATATACCCGCACACACACAAAGTTAATAATTATTTTAAAATGCATTCATATACCCAAGCATATAAAAAGTTGATAATATCTTAGCAACTAATACATATAAAATGCATCCAATAAAGAAATCAGATTGTACGGACTTAAGGTCTTTTCGATATATTGGTTTTTTAAAGTTTCAAAAAGAATAGTCTTACCATGCTATACCTAATTTTCTTTTTACACTGATTTTTTTTTGTTTTGCACGATTTTGAAATAACATGAGTTTTTTTCTACAGTAAAAAAAAAAGGTACTTTGAAAATAAAGCTGCTGTGATATATTCATGATTGGAATGAAGAAACGAACGTTATTGTCTGAAAGGCTTTAAAAAATCATCTTGCATTCTCAAAGTAATTCTTAGATTGTCTTAAGTTAATAAACTTTTTTTTAAAATTCTAAATAATTTTATGTAAGTACTGTAAAATAATTAATTTATTTTTCTTTTTAGATGATTGTAAATGTTTGCAGATTTGCTTCTGAATTTTAGTTCGTCATGATTAAGTCACAAAACTAAAAACTAAAAATAAAATATGACTATTATATTGCCGAATTTTAAAGAAAAGTTTCGTCTGTTTATTTTTCATTATTTTGAAAACAAAAATCCCTTTTTCGGAAATATTCCTACAAACAGAAATTTGTTTGCCTGTGTTGTAACATTTTTGACATTTTGTTTTGAAAGGGAAATACCTTTTTGATATTGATGCTTTGCTTGCATTAAAAAAATTCATTGTTGTTGATATTGATATTATTAATTTTTTAATTTTGTTTAAATTTATATTTATTAATTTTGCCAAAAATCAATAGATGGTAAATTATACATTGCAAATTTAGTGGTCGCAATGGTATTGCAAATCATGCACAAATGTATGGATTTCTTGTCAGATAATGACAGTGAATAAAATCTTGGGTACTTTCATTTTACAGACAATCAAGATGTCCGCCTCATATTTTTGATAAATGTACAATTCCAGGGGCCTACAATTTTTCTTTTTGAATGTGTTGTTAAATGAAAAAAAAAATTAATAAGTTAAATGAAATAAAATTAATAAATTACATGAATAATCTTTATTTCAATTTTTTTTTACTTATAGCATGGAAGTGACAACACAGCTTGAACTTTAAAGTTTTCGATAGCTTGTGTAGAGAAACCAACGAGTGTTTCATTATGTCATCATTTTCAAGTTTTTTATTTTTCAAATTAAATTTATGTTCCTATAAGTCATTTTTTATTTATGTTCAATGTGTATTAAGCAAAATTTGACAGCACATAAAAAATATAATATCCTATTAACATTTTTTATACGGTTTATTAAATTATTTTCATTGATTTCTTAGGTCCGGAACCAATTTTCTTATTTTCCATATACACAATGTATTTTTTTTTATACAAATTTCTTTTATGCATAATTTTTAAGAATCAATCTACCATGCAAAAAGAGAATTAGGGGTATTTTAGTTTTTATACTTCCATTACTGATGAGAATAGCATAAAAATCGAAATGTTTTCTCTGTCAAACGGTTTCCTTTTAAATGTTCCATTTTTCAAGATAAAATAAAGGCACACATTCTCCATAGACATTTTAAAATTAATCCTGGGTTAAGCATTGGAATTTGAGCCCAGGAAGTTCCAGAAGAAATATACATAGTTTATGGTGAGTTGGTACACTTTCATAATTAGCAATGCATATCCTGCGTCTGTATCAACAGATGATCATTGGGTTCCATATTTCTGCCAAGGACGATTATTGCTTATTTTTTTGGCCACGTTAAGAGTTCGCAGAAACTAAGAAGTTTATACCGATAAACTCTCCAGTCCAGACCCAATTAAAACAATGAATAAGTCCCCCCCCCCCAATGAGTCCTTTTATTTTCTTTCTTATCAATTCTTTTACATTTTTTTTCAAATTAAATATACAATAGATCAGTAAGTATTTTAAACAGGTTTTAAGCTGTGTTCAATGCACTTTAAAATTCATAATAACAAGCACATTTTGCCGACAGAGGGACTTTCCAAACCATGACACAAGATAGCAACTTTTATAAAGATAAGAGGGTTGTCTTATCTTTAACCTAAATGTCCACTTATATAAGCGAATCTGAAGCATCTTGATTTGGAAGCGTGAAGTTGTTGTTTTCTCCACTGTTTAAGTCCACTATTTCGTTTACAAATTAACATACGCGAAATCTTGCGATTTACAGCGAGTTAATATTACGATCTTAAGGTTGGAAATTCTATAAACTATTGAAGAGTAGTAATTAATTTATTGAGTGCACAGAAAGCATATGTAAATATTTTAAACAGGCTTTAACTTGTGTTCAATGCGCTTTAACAGAATAAATTGAAGACTTATTTTTAATTACTGTTTGTAGATTCATTTTTGTTATCAATAAATCTGATCAATTAAAAAAAAATATTTCAATATTTTTTTATTTTATTTTAAGGCATCTTACATGAATTTAATTTATTTATTAAAATTCATTTTAATAAATGTTACAAGTTTTGTTTATCCAAGTAAGATGCTTATATATCTATATCAACATACACACACACACGCACTTTCAAAATAATATTTTAAATTTAAAAAAACTAAATAATCTTTAACAATTCAGTACATGCTTGCTATACTGGGTGACCACTATACACTCCCTATCCCCATTTGAAAAAATGAAACAATAAAAACATTTTATTTTTCATTTCATCCTTTCTACATTTTATTTTAGGAGTTCATTTCTTTTTCTTTTTTTTTTCACATTCACAATTTCTTCTAAATTTAATAAATAAACATGAAAATTTTAATCACAAATGCTATACCATTGAATTTCTGGCTGTTGCTTAACTTTATCCACATTGATTAATCACATGCATAATCAGAAAACCATACGTTCGTTTTAGCCATCTACGAGATACCCATGCTGAGATATAACCAAGTAATACCTGAACATGAATACACTAGAAGTTATAAGGTATCTTCAATACTTACACTCACTCTATGTCTCAAGCGTGGCCTTATAACTTGTATATAGAAGGATATATTCAATCCTCACCCACTGGGACCATGCCACAAGTGTAGCCTTATAAATTCCCTATGATCACCAATAATATAAAGTATAGACCAAATCAGTGACTGGAATATACAGATAGAAGTATAATATCTCTTCTGGGTAATCACCTGTAATAAATGAAGAATTCATTTCCCTTAAACACAAATAATGTCAGATAACTACACTTCTCTAATATAGCACAAGCATCAACTCAACAAGAGAAATCACTCATGACTTACATGAATCTTATAAAGAACCACAAAGCCCAGCATACCAATTCACTTTCTGTTTTTATACTGGAATGACTTCAATAATTGAATGTTATATTTCCATTTCTGCCACCATAAATTGTACTTCACAAAACAAAAACTTGTGACACCATTCTAAGGATCATTACATGTAATATGGTCAAAATCACTATTATCAAACCCTATAGCCTTATTTCAGAATAATTCCTTTATCTTTTTATTAGGTCTGGATTCATCAACATTTTTAGACTTTCTATATTTCATTAAGATTTAGTTTTTATATCTTTTCCAGTATTTCTTGAATGATTTTGGTGATCTTGTTTCAGATGACCAGAAAAACTTATTCTCTTCTTTCACCTGAAAGGCAGGATCATAGCTGCTTCCAGCTATAGGTGGCACACATTTGGTTGAGGCTTCATGCTGTTCTACAGGCTGTTTACTTGTTTCACCTTTAAATCCACACATTTTAAAGAACTGGTTTATACTGAAGGTTATTTCTCTAATACTATTGTGTTTAATTTCTGTCATTTCAGGTTCTACTTTATTGTTGTCATAACTAGACTTATGATTGTTGAATTCTAGGTCTTCCAACTTCATGTTCTGCATTTTCTCTTGTTCAGCTTCTATTTTGTCAAAATGATGTAACATATATATTGCTTATAATAGCTTCTTTCATATACATTTTTTTTTATAAAACTTTTTTATTTTCCTGACAGTTTCAATTGTCCAGCAGTCTTCATCAGAATTCTGATAAAGACTGCTGGACAGTCGAAACTGTCAAGAAAATAAAGAAATTTTATTTAAAAAATTTGCATTAAAGTGTATATGAAAGAAGCTATTATAAGCAATATATATGAATATATGGAGAAATACAAAGAAAGTAAAGGAGAAGAATAAAAGTACTTCTAATATGATGTAACATATGTTTTTATTTCCTTTATCAGTTTTGTCTTTTCTAATTCAAGAAAATTTATATAATCTTGGTCAGGAATTTTTTTGGATTACCCATTTGACTGGCCGTGTGTGTCCAGTTTAGCACTTCATCTACTTGCTTACTCTCATCTATTATTTTTACCATCAATTTCTACATCATTTAACTCTGCAGTTACCTCTACTGCATTTTCTTGTACCTCATCTTCTAATATTTCATTCTTTATTACTTCATTATTTATGTTTTCCACTTTTCCCCTATACCCTTCGTGCTTTTCTCTCAGTTGGCTAACCCTTTCCTCACCTTTCTCAGAGAATGTTTTTATCAATTGGTTACACTTTTCCCTTATTTCTTCATAACCTTCCCTAATCATTTGTTGACTTTCCTCAAACTTAATATCATTTTTTGTTGCCAATCGTTGAGCACTATCTTCATTTGCTGTTGGCCTTCTTTGATTAAGTCATATAATATTTTCATGTCACCCCTGAGTGATGTTGCTTCAGCAGACTTCAATTTTGTTTGTCCCATCTCCAACTCTGTTGGTTGTTCTGCGTTTTACATCATTGGTTTGTCTATGAATGACTTTTTTTCTACATTTTTCTTCATTGATCTGGTGATATCTAATTTCTAGATAGAGATTTTAAATGCTTTTGCTTGTGGCATTTATCGATAAAGCTTGGTTAGAGATATTAACAAGCTCACTATTTGATCTAATTTATTATTGCTATTTATTTGACTTTTGTAAGGAATAAAGAAACAATAACTATTATTATTTTAAAAAATTCCAATACATAATTTAGTGCACCAACTCTTACCACATACCATAACCATGCAAACCTCTTCATATCTTTGAGATTTTAACCTGTTTGCCTATTTAACCCTCTCACTCGTATTATATCCTTAACGTTATTGCGTACTATTTCTTATAATAAATTCAAGAAAAAAGTATCAATTTCCATTCCAAATGACACTATTTTCATATTATTTGGGCACATATTAATTGCAATACTATATATATATAAATAATGTACTAAAAATATATACAGTACATATATCCACCAAAGTTTACTCTTTTTTTTTTTTATGTTTAATTTTCTCGGGATGTGCTTTCATATATATTACCGATAAAGGAGTCATCTATGTCCCGAATTCCTCGAGTAAAAAGGATTAATCTAGTCACACTTTGGGAAGACATTTTATGGTTCCGGTAACCTTGAGGGACCATCTTTAAACACAATTAAACAAGTGCAAATTCCATAGTCACATCTAAAGTCGACAATAATAATGATTGAACCTAAAACAGGTTAATTTCCCAATAATCTCCCCAAAATCAACTCTAGTATTTTGAAAAAGTTTTTTCCACTTAGCAATAATTTAATTTAAATAAAAAATTGGCGCATATTATTCGTTTATCAGGGCGCCATGCTAAATGAACTAATTTCAAAAACGAAGCTCCTTCTATTCAAGAACATTCCGCATTTTGTTCGGTGGTTATCAGTATGTATTTTTCACTTAACTGATAAGTGCTAAAATAACCCCTTGGAAATGAAATTTGCTAAATAAAAAAACACAACTTGAATTTTTAAAACTAATAATCATTTATTCAACAATTAAAATTCACATATATACTCATTCAAAATTAAAAAATAATTATTTTAAAATGCATTCATACAGCCAAGCATATAAAAGATAAATGGATAACAATAACTTACCAACTAATAGATATAAAATACAAGCCAATAAAGAAATCAGATTGTATTAATAAGACCTTTTCAATATATTGTTGTTGTTGTTTTTTTTTAAGTTTCAAAAAGAATAGTCTTATCACAGTAATTTTTTTTTCCAGTACTGGTCAAAATGGCATACAAATCGAAATGTTTTCTCTATCTAAAGATTTCCTTTTAAATGTTCGGTTTTTCAAGGTAAAATAAAGGCACACATTTTCCATAGGCGTTTTAAAATTAATCCTGGGTTAGGCATTGGCATTCCAGCTGAGGAAGTTTCAGAAGAAATCTACATAGATTTTTTTTCCCATGTGTCATAGCATCAGCCGGGAAGCGAACCCGCTAACCCGGGACAATTGCTTGTAAAGCATCTATCGCTGACCTCTCAACCACCAATGCTTGACAGAAATCTACATAGTTTATAGTGAGTTTGTACACTTTTGTAATTAGCAATGCATATCCTCCGACTATATCAACAGATGATCATTGGGTTCCATATTTCTGCCAAGGACGATTATTGCTTCATAAACTACAGTAAACTATGAAATAATTTTTTAGCCACTTTAAGAGTTCACAGATTGCTAAACTCTCCAGCCAGACCCAATTAAAACAATGAATAAAAATCCCCCCAAAAATGTGTCCTTTTATTTTCTTTCTTATCAATGCTTTTACTTTTTTTTAATTAATTAAAATATACAATAGATTAGTAATTAAACGACAGAATAAATTGAAGACTTAAGTTTTAATTAGTATTTGTAGATTTATTTTTGTTATCAGTAAATCTGCTCAAATTTAAAAAAATTTCTAGCAAAAAAAAAAAAAAATTTCAATCCTTTTTTTAATATTTTATTTAAAGGCATCTTACATGGATTTAATTTATTTATTAAAATTCAATAAATGTTGCAAGTTTTATTTATCCAAGTGAGATATATATTTATCTCACCATGCACACGGTACATGCATATTCAAAATAATATTTTAAATCTTGAACAATTCAATACATACTATGTTTATGAGTTATTTTTTAAAATTGGAATTGTGTAGACCAGGGGTGGCCAACTTTTGAGTTCATAAGATCTTTTTATTTTTAAAATGTGTTACGATCGACTTGTTGTCATAGGCGTAGTCTAAGTGGAAGTAGGTGTGAAATACATACTATTTTTATATATCTACCTAGTAAAAAATAATTATTTAACGGGCAAAAAAACTCATGTCCGGGGAAATTAAAGCAACATGAGTAATTATTAACAATATTTATTAATTCAAATTAGCTACATTAAATCAAGATTAAAAATATTATTTTCAGTGATAATACGACTTAGTGGAGTTCATCTATCTAGAATTGAAAAAAAAAATTAGAACAAAAATAACAAAAAAACTTTAAAATCTTGACTTAATTTGTTTCACTCGTTACTCGACAGCTCTTGCCAGAATGACCTCGAGATCGATCAAAATTGGCTTTGCGATCGACCGGTGGATCACGATCGACTTGTTGGACACTCCTGGTATAGATCCTTGAATAAATTAACAATAGCCAACAACTTTTTTTGTCTCCACTAAAGTTTTAATAAATATTATGAATTAATATATATCTTACAAAAACAATTTATGACTATAAATTATTTCTTACACACATATATATGTGGGACACACATTATACATTGAAACACCATATACTCCTTAATTAATACTTTCCAATGCACTTTTAGCATATGATTTATTTCTTCTTGCTTACAGTTTCAACTGCCCTGCAGTCATCATCAGAGCTACAACATCTAAACATACAATTAATATTTAACCATACATATATATATATATATTGATATACACACGTATACATATATATATACAAAAAATACAAATGGCATTTTAAACTGTATTTATTTAATCAATGCAAATGAGAATAAGTGGAAAGAAATTTTAATACATTGCTTGCATTTATTTACATTTTATTTTAGTCCTTTTAATATCAGGACACCACAAAATTAATAACCCTAGTTTGTCTATTCTTCGGTTATTTTATTTTATTTGGGTTTTTTAATAAACATATATTGCGACTGCTTTCAGTAGTGACAACATATATTTAAAATCAGATAAAATAAATATTTAATTAGAAGGGATTTGAACCCAGACTTTCAAGCTCCATTTAATTATCCACTCCACCTTATATAACCAATACACATGACCACATACATACAAAAAGGATAATGATCTCCAATATATGTATTTCATGCTGAACCAGCACTCATCAGTTGGTCTGAATCATCATCTCTCACACATATATATAATCAGTGCTCAGTTTATAGTAAGACAGTGCTGGGTCAGCAAGAAATATGTATATTGAAGATTTTCTATTAATATAAACCAAGCACAGTATATACATGTATGAAAGATGATGATCCGGATCAACTGATAAGTGCTGGTTCAATATGAAATACGTACATTGGAAATCATTTATCTTTTTTACATGTATGTAGTCATGTGTATCGATTGTGTAAGATGGCATAGATAACCAAAAGGAGCTTGAAAGTCTGGGTTCAAATCCCCTCTAATTATATCTAGCTTAAAATATAAATACTATGCATGTATTTAATTATTTTATAAAATAAATATTATAAACCAAAAAACTCGAATAATCTCAAATACCAATATATAAAATAAATAATAACTATAACCAGATTTTGGCATGTACTCCATTCTGAGTAGCATTTAACAGTTAAATTTTTTTTAAAAAAATATCATTAACATCTAACAACATTAACTTTCCCATTTGAATGGCCAACTTTCAATAATTTATGTATATTAACACAATTATACTGTTTACTTAATAAGTTGTCTGTTATATTTATAAAATAGGCTTCTTTGATTTTTCTTTTCCTCAAATCGTTTTCCACATATAAAATAAAAACACTATCAACAGAAAAATTTCCATTACAAATTATGTTTAACAAATACAGATTTAAATCTATCCACAAAACATTGCAACTTATTATACAAACGTTCATATTCATGCATTCTTTTTTTCAATGCACCTATTGACTCACCACTGTAACTGGATTGCATTGGCACACTACTTTATATATAATATTGGTAGAATAATTATTAATGGAAAGAATGTTATTGATAAAAACACTAAATGTAATATATATAAAGTGATATGCTGATGTGGATCCACTTACATTGGTGAATCAAAATATGCAAGATCCACCAACCATATATTTGAACTGTCTTCTGCTTCCATTGCATGTAGAATGCCATGACTAAATGTAAAATCAAAGAAGCATGTTTTATAGCTAACAACATCTATGCTATAAACCAGAAGGAAGCATGCTTCTCTCTCTCCAAAAGAGTGGAATCCACTTTGCATATATTTAAGTATTTGTCACATGCATTTTCTATCATGCTCACACAATCCACATGCTATGATTATGAGAAGATAAAACTTTTCGAAAGTGCTCAGCCAATTAATATTAAAACAGAATTGCCACACACAGAAGCTAGAGTAATCAATGCATGCCATAAGCCAGAAACTAGTCTGGGGATATTGGATGAGTAGGCACTAGATGGGGATTTTATGCACAAGCCTTCTGGCATCCATTGATTACTCTAGCTTGCTGTGTGTGGCAATATATATAGTGAGTTTTGCCTGTTTTAACAACAGTTATACACAAGCATAAGAGGAGGTGGTCATGTGATGTTTATTGGCTTAAAACCAATTAATATTACAATTTGGACTTAGCTTCACCATTGCCTATATTTT
Source organism: Epiperipatus broadwayi (assembly GCA_028023455.1). Classification (NCBI taxonomy): domain Eukaryota; kingdom Metazoa; phylum Onychophora; class Udeonychophora; order Euonychophora; family Peripatidae; genus Epiperipatus; species Epiperipatus broadwayi. Next base: position 3,587,549 of record JAQFVV010000119.1, on the reverse strand, counting down.
AGCGCATTTAGACATCTAACATGAACTTCTGTACAATTAATTGTTACTTTTTGTGGATAGATTTAAATCTATATTTGCTGAACATTCAGTTATTTGTAACAGAAGTTTTTGCTTTGATAGGGTCTTTGTATAAAATGATTTGAAGAAAAAAAAATCAAAGAAGCATATTTTATGAAGATGACAGACAACTTATTAAATAAATAGTAAAATTTTGTTAATATATATAAATTATGAAAAGTTGGCCATTTACATGGGAATGCTAATGTTAATGAGATTTAATTTTTTAATAACTTCTACTCAGTATGGATGGAGTACATGGCTTAAATTATCTATATTATTTATTTTTATATATTGGTATTTATTTCAAAGTTCTTTTGTTTAATATATCTTTAATTAAAAGGTTTGAACTCAGACTTTCAAGCTCCCTATATTTATCCACTCAATGTTATATAACCAATATACATGACTACACACGTGAAAAAATCAATTAGCTCCAATATTCGAATTTTGTGCTAAACCAGCACTCATCAGTTGGTTCAGATCATTATCTTCCCCCACTCATATATATATAATGATCAGTTTATATTAAGATAATAAATTTTCAAACTTGAAATGAATAGGTATCTGTCTTCTAACTCTTCAGCCATCCATACCATAGAAAATCTGATGATGGAATGTTCAAAGCCATTGTTGATGCCAACATTATTGTCATACCCATGTTGACTTTAAGTCACTCTGATCCCTCACATATAGGACCTTAATATGTTCATTTAAATACATAGAAGAAAGATGGACAGAGTACAGGCAACTTTATTACATATTCAGTCTGTGTTCTGCCCATCCCTCTTCTGAGTATTTAAGATTAAGGTGCTATATGTGAGGGGTCAGAGTGACTTAAAATCCACATGGATATATTAATAATATTGGCATCAACAATTATCGGATTTTCAATGATATGGATGGCTGAAGAATTGCAGGGCGGAGAAGATTGAAGCCTATCCATTAAAGTTTGAAGTTTTCTATCTTAATATAAGCTGAGCATTGATTTTATATGTGTGTGGAAGATGATGATCTGGACCAATTAATGAGTGCTGGTTTAGCATGAAATATGTACATTAGAGGCATTTATTTTTGTGTATTGATTGTATAAGATGGAATGGATAAATGTAGAGAGCTTGAAAGTCTGAATTCAAATCCCTTCTAATTACATTAAATTCAGTGTAAACAATGTACTTATAGTTAAATATTATATACCACATTACTTCAAATTTAAAATGCTCCTGAATTTAAGATGCAGTAGAATTTTAAGCCCAAAACATTGGAAAAAAATTATCCCTGAATTTAAGACACATATATGTACTTAAATATGAAACTAATATAAATACAATAAGCTCACTTAATTTATTGTGAATCATCTTTAGATATATGGTACTTTCACATTCTACATCTTCACTTTCACATCTTGGTTTTTTATTTTCACTATTCCACCAGGTTCTTCATCTTGAGGCCATTTACTTTCTCATAAAGTAATTCTATTAAAATCTGAATCATTTTTCTAAAATAATTTATATTTTTACAAATACTTTCTGAAAAAAATTAAAAATGTGTAAAATAAAATTCTAAAACATTTGTTTTCACTTTGAAATTCAAAACAAAAATATCAGAATTGTCAACATTAGCAAACAAGCAGTTGTCCCGGGTTAGCGGGTTTGCTTCCCGGCTGATGCTATGACACATGAGAAAAAAAAAAGATTCTAAAACACTTTTTTTTTTTCATTTTAAAAATCAAAACAAAAACATTGGAACTGACAAAATTTTGACAAGATCTCTCTTGTGAAAAGAACAACAATCAACCAATCAGCAGCTTGGAAGGCAGGCTCTTATTTGATTATGATATTGATTCATTGTAAAAATATTCTAAACATTATTTAGTAAACTTTTCTCCATAAAATACTGGTAAAATTTGCAAAATATCATTAAAAGTAGCAATTTGAGAGAGAATTAAAGCTATTTATAAAATTAATTCAGAAAATATTGATTAAAAAAGATTAAACATGGTATTTTACATGGGAAATGATGTTAATACTATGTGCATATATAGCATAAAGCAAAGATTCACAGAAATAAGATAAATTTAGCTTTGAATTTAAGACGCATCCATCTTTTAAGGGTCCAAAATTTGGGAAAAAGCGCATCTTAAATTCAAAGAAATATAATATACCCACACAACGTGTATCAATAAAAAATTTACTGGTTCTTTCGTCATCCATCTATGAATCAGTGCATGTATTATGTAGCAATATAGTTTAATTATTCACCATAAAAATTTTAAATGTTAGCATGTCTGGATTATGGATTATGATATAAAATGTAATAGAGTATTTCATATCTTAACCCACAATGGAACAATGCACTAAAATTAAATTTTGTTTTAAATTGGGAAAAACTGCTACTGAAATATTTGAAGTGATTCAAACTGCATATGGCAGTGGAGTAGTGGGTCAGAAGAATGTTTTATAGTGGTGTGCCAAGTTTTATAATGGCAGAGAGAATTATTGACAATCAATGAAAATGCAAAGCACTCATATTTCATGCCATGACACATACTTCAGGCATGATAACGCCTTAAAATATTTCAGTGACTAGGTAAACTCTGCCACTATATAATGTGTTGATTCAGAGATGGTGTTGCAGGTAGCTCGGGGGGGGGGGGCAGTCACCTTTTCACTGGGACATACTACGTATATTTGCAGTGATTCAAACTAGGTATGGCAGTGGAGCTGTGAGTCAGAAGAACGTTTTCTAGTGGTGTGCCAAATTTTATAATGGCAGAGAGAATTATTGACAATCAGTGAAGGTACAAACCACTCACATTTCATGCCATGACACATACTTCAGGCATGATAATGCCTTAAAATTTTTCAGTGACTAGGTAAACTCTGCCACTATATAATGTGTTGATCCAGAGATGGTGTTGCAGGTAGCTCAGGGACCAGTCACCCTTTTCACTGGGACATACTATGTATATATATATCAAAGTGTAAGGAAAAACTCATTTGTTATTAGAAAATATTATGGCAACCTAAACAAACAATTTATCCAGCAAAGCCATATATTAATATAGAATCCAAATTACAAGAAGGAAATGATCTCACTTTTTATCTGCCTGCCTTAAATTATGGACTGTAAGTCAAACGACAATAAAAGCAAATTTTTAAACTTCAACAATGCAATAATAGCAAATTAATTTGTATTCAGATTCGATAATAATAGATGGTGTGGCTGATTAAATTTTACATATAGATGGCCATAATATTTGTTAATATTATATTTGTTATATGTACAAGTAACAGAAATATGCAACATTAGTCAAAGCATTAAAAATTAATATCGTCTTAATGGAGTCTCCCATTTTGATACTCTTGGCTTGCTTAATTATTAGCTCAGGTTGTTACAAGGTCTGATTTATTGTCTATTTGTAAGCTTAGAAGAGCAGAATGAAAGTGAGTACATTTTCTTATCTTAAGGCAAAACTCTCCATATAATAGTGCCACCCTGTGCCAACCAGAGTAATCAATGGGTGCCAGAAGGCTTGTGCATAAAATTCCTATCTAATGCCTACTCATCCAATATCCCCAGACTAATTTCTGGCTTGAGGCCTTTGTCAGTGAGGAGCCTTGGATCTGAGAGCTGCACCTAGATCTTAGGATCTAATGCAACCCTCCAGACACCACCTTTTAACTCTTCTTAACTACAAAACTATGAGAATGAAATTTGAAAACAATATTTTCGATCTAAGCTCAATAGCTTATATAGTCCAAGGTTCCTCACTGATGAAGGACACAAGCCAGAAACTAGTCTGGGATATTGGATGAGTAGACACTAGATAGGGATTTTGTGCACAAGCCTTCTGGCATCCATTGATTACTCTAGTTGGCACAGGGTGGCACTACTGTATGGAGAGTTTTTCCTTGTTTAATAACAATTGTGCTAGTATAAGATAGTGCTCATGTGATGTTTAGTGGTTTAATTTTCTTATCTTCTTGTATAAATAAATAATCAAATGGCTTTATTGCTTGGGAGTTTGGACGAGAATGGTCTGAACTGGAATCAATCCAGGATTTCACATTCCAGAACCTGACCCTCAAACATTCCTCTAAACTGCACAGTTTGAAATATTCAAATTTCTCTATTGCTCTAGAATTCATAAGAAATTTGAGTTACTGGACTTTTGGCACCAGAAGTGAACCTCGGAGTCCATGTTCCGGAGATTAATGCTCCACCATTGTGCTAAACTACACGGCAAATAATCAGATGATTTTATTGCTCAAGAGTTCATAAGACATTTGAGTGCTAGAATTACTGGAATTGTTCAGAGGATCTTACCCTCCAGTTGACTGACACTCTACCAACTGAACTAAATTGCACAGAGCATCTGTATGTAATTTGGACGCTATAATAATAAGAAGCATGTCTGGACAAATTATATATGTAGATTATTTATTAGATAAGAAATTACATCTGGTTTAGTTCAAGTTTAGACTGATTTATATTCAATATCAATATATTTATTAATTATATACACATGGTCTTATTTTTTTAATGTTTCATTTTTATGACTGAAAGTATAGCCCTAGTAAACTGGGTTGTTCAGCGGCATAGTTTTTTTCATCATAGCTGTGCCACCTACTGTAAGCTTAAGTAACTAATAAATGCCAGATGATAAGGTTTAATAAATCCCTTTTGTGTGCTATCTTATCCAATATCCCCAAACTAGTTTCAAGCTTTTGGCTTTTATCAATGAAAATCTTTGGATCTTGGAATCATGCATCTGGACCTTTAGGGTCTAATGCATCTTTATTCTAGCAGAAATTTAGATTAAATTGTGAGGAAATTATGGTTAGATACTCAACGATGATGAAAACATTTGAGAGATCTAATGATCTGGTCCAACTGAAGTGACTAGTTGGCCAAAATACAATTTTCAAATACATTTTGAAACTTGTGTAGAAAGGGGGGGGGATATTAGGGCATTGAAAAGAATAAAATCAAGTGTATATAATTATTAAAAATTGATATATTGAATTTTAAGGTAAGTTAAAATTTATACCTGAACCTAAAAGCAAAACATTCTTCAATTTAATAAATAATTATTAATAATCAATAATGTATTTATCTAAAGACAGACTACTATTGAGTATATGTAGGAAGTTAGCATTTACACATTGAATTGTGGGAATATATGATAGATACTGAACAACAATGGAAGTATTAAGAGACTTTTAATTTGGGTCTATTGAAAAGGCTTGTTTAGCTGAAATGCAGCTAGCAATCATTTGTCTTTTCTGATCTGTCGGAAGTTGAAGTTTAAGAAGTCTTCAAATGTATGTATTGTAACAGATGACAAGTCACTCATTAGTACCCCATTATGTAACTGATGACAAAGTAGCAGTTTGTTAAATAATCACTGGAGATATAATACGTTAGGCATCCATATGTAATGTATGGTCCGTGGTGGCATGTTCTTGTCTAAGGGTCAATTTTTTTTATCTATCCATCACAACCTTGATCAGTATTTGGGTTATCACTAGTAAAACCTATCATCGATTTACATGGTTTGATCATTAAAAGTAGTATTGCAGTAAAATAATGCTGAGCAGTAAAATAACGTTAATGAAATAGATATACTTTACTAGTGATAATTACTCTTAGTTATTTCTCTAGTTCAAACAAAATAAATAGTGAAATTTGTATTTGTTTTGAGTTTTAGAATACCTCTCTACACTCTGGCACTACCTTCATAAAAGGATTGATTTTCCTATCATTATTTGTTTAATACTGGTCTTCTTTTATTGCATTACCTGTGATCTAGCATAATGTGTAGCACTTTGAAACTATTTTTATACATCATCTTATCTATGATAATATTTATAAATAAAAATTACGTCATGTAACTATTAAATTTTAAAATAACTCTTTAATACCCTATGCAGTTTGGAGCAGTTGGTAGAATGTCCAACTTGGGATTGGGAGGTCCCGGGATCAATTTTAGCACATGCGGTTCTGATGCTCAAACTTCGTAGCATTTTTTTTAGAATATTTTAATAGTAACAGTTCTTGTGAGTTATGACCAATGTGGCTGCTTGATGGCATTATTACTTGCAAAAATAATGAAATGTACCTTTACTGGGCCAATAATTTTTTGCTTTCTGTTTTCTGGCAATTTTTAAAAGTATTTTTTAAAAAAGTTATGAACCAACATTATTTTCTAAATTTTATTTTTAAATTACATTATACATTTCAGCGTGTAGTGCTGGAATGCATGAGGGGATCTCCAATGATTTTGACAATCCAAAGGATTGGCCCATACATGCACTACTCTGTTGGAAACTGAGCTTTCAGCACATAGTGCTGGAATGTGCGGGGGGGGTCTGATGGTTTTGCCGATCCAAAGGATTGGGCAATACATGCAAAAATCTGAGCAAACCAAGCTTTCAGCTCGTAGCACTGGAATGTGAGAGGATGATGGTTTTGATGATCCAAAGGAACAGCCAATACATGCACTAGTCTGAGAAAACAAAGATTATGATTTCCAAAACCAATGTACAATAACATTCATTTCATTACTCTCATAGCTGTTCTCCCACAAACATGCCTTTTTATGTGACTTATGTGAAATGGTTCTGGGACATACCCTTTTGCAATTGTTTTCACCTTCCAAGATGTGTATGTAGGGAAACACGCGATGGGCTTACAATTATTAGTATGTAGTAGTACGTCAGGTAAGGTGTAAGATCGTTATTTCCAATTCACACAAAAACACTTATGGCCAGTTGAATTCCAAACACCTTCACATCCTACAGTAGTGATCTGTGAAGTGTGCACCATTTCCATAGTGACATGAAGCACAGTATGCAATGCCATCTATGCCTGCTAACAGCTAATAGGAACAGAACTATTCTATAGACTGTAAATTGGGCCATGTAAATGGCATATTTATTTGCTTTTGCAGAGAACAATGCCATCAAGCGGCCACATTGGGTGTAACTTACAACTACTGTAATAACTAGTAAGATAATGACAAAGAAATTGAAAACAAAAAAATAACATTGTATGACTATATAAATAAATAAATTCCCCTATATAGCATGCTTACAATGCAAATTTTAATTGCATTTACTACCTTATTTAATGACCTTTAACTTTACATGAGAGAGGAAAAACAACTAACCACTTCAAAGATATACACGTACTGCACAAATTCAGATATACACATACTGCACAAATTCTCGTAAGTCATTTATTAATTACATACAATAAGTTAAAGAAATATATTATTGATGTGAAAATTTATACTGTAGTATTTTATATTAAAATATATATTTGTAATCAAAATTCTCTGGAATAAACTCTACAATAATCAACAATAATAACTATAGCCACCTTATAGCAGTGTAGTAAGGAAGATGCATACTGATGTAACTGGCTGAAGCTATTATTAATTTTTTCTATAGGTATATTGAATATTGTAGAGTTTATTTCAGAGTATTTTGATTATTAGACTTAAAATTTATATATACAAAGAAAGAAATACTAAAAAATATATGAAATCTTAAAAAAAGAAGAAGAAATTTCAAAAAGTGTGAATGCTTTTATTCACATAAACGTATTTCAAAATAAATTTTCTTTAGTTTTCATACATAATAGTGTTCATGTCTAGAAATAATTTAGTTATATTTTACATAAATAGAAATTAGGTTTTGAATTATAGAGTTATTAGATAAAACCATTTTTATGCAGAATATAGATTACCATTGATATATAAAAATGGGTGTTATTTGCAAGTTTATTCAAATGATTTTTCAGAAATCTGACTTCTGAATTATCATATTAATATTTTCAGATGTAGTTTTTCTATAATTAATTTATAATTATTAGATATATATGTATAATTGTGAATTGACAAGAATATTAAGTTTAAAATAAACTACAATTATTCCTTGATAAGAAGCCCATAAAAATTGATAGAAAGTGGAATGTGATGTGATGTATTATGGCTTCTCCTTAAACGAAGTCAAGAATATCTCAGCAATTATGCCCAGATAAACCTGTTAGCTACTTTATTTTACATTCCCCACTCTAAATTTACCCATAATTTGCTCTATCCCATTTCCACAACATAATCTTTGTCAACTCTATAACCTTTATATCTAAATCCCCCTTATCTTTTCCCAAACCCAGCTTAAAAACAATAATTCACTTTCTGTATAATCACTCTTTTCATATTTATTTTTCCACAACTTCATTATATGTACCCTTTCTGTTTTCAAACATTTACATTCAATTAACAAATGTTTAATATTTTCTATTCCTTCCTTACATAATTTACAAAATAAATCACCCATATTTTTCCATTTACATGTATATTCTTTTGTAGCTAAAGATCCCGTTCGAGCCTTAAACAACAAACTACTTTCCTTACTATTATCATATATTAACTCACACCTAATATTCTGTTTATTTCTATATATATTTAAACTCTTTTTATTCTCCATACTATTTCTAAATATGAGCGCCCCCTATTTTTATTTGTGAAATCGAAGAAAATTTATTTTTTGTTGTAATGATATAAGTAAAAGCATTTGTGTAAATTTTTAAATTTTATATACATATCACTAAATTATCAAAATCAGTTTGCAACTAATAATTTAGTTTTTAAATTACAACTCAATCAGAAATTGATTACGAAAATTGATCTCAGCAGAATAAGTTAAATAAAAGTGTATATAAAAATCATTTACTAATTTTTTATTATTATTATCAAAATTACATGAGCGAGCCTGTTGAAAACATTTTAATCAATTTGAATTATTGAAATTGTTAGTAAATATAATTTAAATTGAGTTCTTACATTGGTTTACTGTTTAGTATTGTCCTTTGGTATTATTATCTTGAGTATTGTTTATTTTATTCATGCAGCGTCTTCCATTTTTAGGCTATTTTCTTCAAGATTTAGTTGTTGTTCTTCTTACAGATGTTGGGTTTCCACCTAGTTGGGATCATGTTATAGTAATTTTGCTGAATTTTATCCTCTACATTCAGCACTCCACAAGTGATTTCATCAGGTGGTATTAGATGGAGACTCAACTAAAGTTTACACATATCTTTATATGATATAAAATAAGTAAATAATTTTGACATAGCGACAGTTAAAAATGATTATGATATCTTTCAATTTCAATCTGTTTTAGATTTGTTCCATTGGTTAACTTGATGTCAGATTTCTTGTGATCACTTGCTAGTTCTCTGAGAAATTATAAATTCAAGGTTCTACAAACTTATTCCTATCTCTCAATTAACTACTCAAAATTCTCTTTACCTCAGTTAATTTTCAACAATGTTTTGAGCTTTTTACACAATTATAATTTTCACTAGAAGTTTATTATTCTTATATCTTCTCCTTTACTTTTTTTTTTTTTTGCATTTCTCTTTATGCATTCATATATATTAAATTTTTTATCATCCCCTCTTATTCACTTTAATGCAAACTTTTTTATATACTTCCTTCTGTATTTTGCTTACAGTTTCGACTTTCCTGCAGTCTTCATCAGAGCTACAACATTTAAACATACAATCATATATTCATATAACCATTATTTTATATAAAACTATAGAGTTAAAGTTAAATATGATTATGAATGGTAATATAAAATATACATATAAAATAATGGTTATATGAATATATGGTTATATGTTTAAATGTTGTAGGTCTGATGAAGATTGCAGGACAGTTGAAACTGTAAGCAAAATAAAAAATGAATTATATAAAAAAGATTGCATTAAAGTGTATAAGAGGAGATGATAAAAAAATTTAATTATAATTTTTACACACAAACAATTGGAAGAAATAGTATATGTTTTTCAAAAGATTTATTGATGACATTTTCTTTGGCAAGTCTTTTTTTATTTATATTCTTTCTTAATGAGTAATTTAATTAAATAAAATGAAAATAGAGCTTGAAATTACTTTTTTTTTTCTAAATTCCCACTTAAGCTTTTAAAATTGTTGCCTAAATTCTAAAGCTACTGATCTTTGCATAAATTAGTTATTAAAATAAATAAAAGTAAATTCTTTGCAATAATAAAAAAGTATTTCATAGAATCCAGTTTTTTTCCTATTTATTAATTTCAATAAACATTTGGATATCAATAAACTATATTTTAAGACATTCAAGAATAAATAAACAGTAAAGTTTTTTATTTATTTGCTGAAGAATTAATTACTAATTTAAATTTGATTCAAAAATAAACACTTTGAAAAATTTATTTATTCCTTTTAACATAGTATGCTTAGCATGCTTTCAACTTTGTAGTCATAATCAGAGCAGAAATACATAAAACAAATGATGTAATTTATTTGTTTTTTATTTGTTTTATTATGTAATAAAAACTGACCTCTAAACATCACATGATCACTATCTCCCATGTTTGCTCTTAACTGTTGTTAAAATAGGCAAAACTCTCTCTATGGAGTAGTACCACTCAAAGCAAGACAGAATAATCGATGGACAGAATCCCTATCTAGTGCTTACTCATCCAATATCCCCAGACTAGTTTCTGGCTTATAGCCTTCATCAGTGAGGAGCCTTGGATCTGAGAGCACTGCACCTAGATCTTAGGATCTAATGCAACCCTCCAGCAGCCACCTTTTATCTCTGCATAACTACAAAACTATGAGAATAAAATTGAAAGCATACAAATAGTTTCAATCTAAGCTCAGTAGCTTATATAGTCATGTGAGTCTAAACTCATTACAGCACCCACACATTTTGGTGTCTTTGGTTCTTTTATAATCATAGCCACCACCTTCCTATTAGGCAGGATTGGTATTAAACCTAGTTTGGGGATATTGGATGAGTAGGCACTAGATAGGGATTTTATGCACAAGCCTTCTGGCATCCATTGATTATTCCGTCTTGCTTTGAGTTGCACTACTGTATGGGGAGAGTTTTGCCTATTTTAAATATTGACCTCTATTTTTACTATCCTTATTATATTTTAATCATTTCCAGTCAACTTTTTTACTGAAGCAAAACTTAATTTAGACTCTGAAACCTGTCCAAAAAAAAATCATGGAATTATGAATTACTCCTCTGGATGCTCTCTCCAGTTTCTTTTAAATCTTTGCTTGCATGAATAATTTGTATAGATGCACACACATGCTTAAATATCATATGTGTGTAAATATTATCATTTTCATTTTATAATGTCATATCACCTGAATTATTATTCAAAGTTAGCAATAACAAATTTTAGCGTCACATCCCCTTTCCCTTACATTGATTACATTTGTTTAACCAATATAGTTAAATATTTTATTTCATTCCCAACTTGACAGTTAGTGGCTATTACTACCACTTTGATGAGATATTAAAATCTTCATTTTGTGCACACTTCAATCTTTTATATTTTATTTATTATATGATTTTGCTATTTCAATTTGCATACCCTTTTAAAATATAGCTAAACTGATTTAATTTCCATTTGCTATATTTCTCTAAATTATAGCTTATATAAAGCTTATATATATATATATTCTTTAATGTTAAAGGAAGTTGATTTTTGACATGAACGATGGGAAAGCTATTTTGTTTTGTATTTATATGTTATATGTATCTTTTTGAATTTCATTTGAAAAGGTCTATTTTGTTCAGAAATATTACCAAATTCACCATTTCCTTTATTTTGCTGTAATATCTTATATAAATGCAATTTATCCACTCTACTTTGAACACTTTTTAGCAAAAGTCTTTTATTGTACCTATATGCATATACAATCTTATGTTTTGACTGTCCTGCAATCTTCTTCAGAGACAATTTGACTTTAATTTTTTTAAAAGTAAAAAATTAAACTAAAATTGGTTCTGAAGAAGACTTCAGGACACTCAAAATGTAACTAAAAAAATTAAAGTAAAAATAGCTCTGAAGAAGACTGCAGGACAGTCGAAACATAAGATTGTGTATGCATATAGATATAATAATAGGTTTTTGCTAAAAAGTATTCAAAGTAGTGGATAAATTGCAGGTCTACGTGTTAATAGATAAAACTATAGTTGTGGAAGAATTTTAGCAAAATTTTGTTTTTGGTTAGTATTGTAAGGTTATATGATTTTCTATTTAATTATATATATATATATGCACCCATAATATATCTCTTTATAATATTTATACATGTGGATCAAATACTTTTTTATTAAAAAAAATCTGAAAATACAATATTGTTTTTAAATTAATACAGTATTTATTAAGAGAATCCAGTGATTTAATATAAAGATCAATAAATATGGATATGAGAAGAAAAAAAAATAGTAATTTTTTCATTTCATACAGAGCTTTAATCAGCCATTAAAAATAAATTGAAATTTTAAAAGTAATTTAACTAAATTTATTACATATTTGAACATGCATATATAGAGATCATCGCAGAATTATACATAATACATCTATACTTAAACATTCATGTTTTAGTCATGCATAAAGACATTCATGCTTTAGTCATACATAAAGACGTTCATGTTTTAGTCATGCAAAAGGACATTCATGTTTTAGTCATGCAAAAGGACATTCATGTTTTAGTCATGCAAAAGGACATTCATGTTTTAGTCATGCATAAGGGCATTCATGTTTTAGTCATGCATAAGGACATTCATGTTTTAGTCATGCATAAGGACATGCACATACCATAAATAGATTAAAGTTATATATATATATTTTAACTTTCAATGATTTTAAGAAATAAATGGTTAAGAAAATGTATTTTAATCAAATTGGCTTCTTTAAAAGACTATACATTCAAAGCCTGTTGATGCGAATAATTTTAAAGTTATTGACAGGAAAAAAAATACTATCATTTTTATTTGATCTCAAAAGACCTTTGGTTTAATTCATACTTTTTATATGTGAATTTTGGAAAATAACCGCTAAATTTTTTTTTTATTTTTCTAGTTTTTTGCATAATTTATTATATGTTATATTGAAGTCACATGACTCTAACCAAAATCTATAAAAGAACTGCTTTTTCTGAATAATATTAGTGAGCTGTAAATTCTCAACTACCTAAAATTATGTAAGATGTATTCATTAGTAAATAATAGACATATTACATTTCTAAACTTGGCAGGCAATTCATACATTCTAATTCTATGTTCAACGACATACTACCAGATTTATGGAATGTGGGTCATCAATCTTGGGAAGATATCCTTTGATATTAAAGAAAGGTTGGGTGTTAAAGTGAATGATGTATAGGATATTTTGTTTTATATATATGTTTACAAAAAAATCAAGTCAGATGTCACATGACCTAATTTAATAAGCTTATATTTACAAATCTTATATATAGAGCTCGTAAAACTCTTAACAAGCTTTGTAGAATACCCCAATCAGACCGTTTTTTTCTACTAGGGTGCTCAGTGAGATGCTAGGATATTCAATCATTAGATTAAAAATACTAGGACAAACCTAGCACTTTATCCAATGTATAATTATTAAGTGGAAAATCTGAAATTTTCAGACATCCATACGTTTCCCTATCCAGCTATCTAACTTAAATAACCATATGGGACATCTGACTTGATTTTTTTTTTGTAATTTTATTTTTGCTATGATGGCTTTGGCATTTTTATATTGCTAAGGCTATTATATATAGTGTATCTGAACTTAGTTCAATCCCACATGGCTATTTAAATTAGATAACTGGATTGGAAGACATATGGATGTCTGAAAATTTCAGAGTTTCTACTTAATAGTTATACATTAAATAAAGTGCTGGTCTTGGCCTGATATTTTTAATCTAATGATTGAATATCCTAGCACCTCACTGAGGATGCCAGTACCAGAAACCGGTCTGAGGATGGGGGTATTCTACAAAGTTTGTTAAGTGTTTGTTTTGTGAGCTCTACATATAACATTTATAAACACAATGTTATTAAATTAAGTCATGTGACAGCTGACTTTATTTTTTTGAAATTTTATTTTTTGCTATGATGGCTTTGGCGATTTTATATTACTAAAGCTATTAATATATCCCATATGGCTATTAAAGTTAGATAGCTGGATTGGAAGACATATGGATGTCTGAAAATTTTAGAGTTTCTACTTAATAGTTAGTTATACATTAGATGAAGTGCTGGACTTGTTCTAGTATTTTTAATCTAATGCTCAATATACTGGCACTTCCCTGATGAAGCCAATAGCAGAAACCGGTCTGAGGTTTGAGGTATTCTACAAAGTTTCTTAAGAGCTTGTTTTGCAAGTTCTATATATAACATATATATGTTGTATGTTTTGTTGACTATCATTTGAAATGGTCTATTTATTAATAGATGAAATTATGATTATGGAAGAATTGTAATAAAATTCTATTTTTAAGCTAGTATTGTAATGTTATACTAATTTCTGCTTTACAAGATTTATAAAATGAAATTATCTATAAATGAAAAGGCAGACACATCTTGGAACTTATAGTCGTAACCAAGTTTTTCTTATATGTGGGTTATACGTTCATATTTATTATCACAATTATTTCTCTTTTAAATCTAAATTTATGCACTTGTTCTGATTTCTTTGATATTAATTATAAGTGTATAGACTCCAATAAATTTTAATTAAAATAAAGTTAATATTTGATCAGAATATATGAGTACATTATTGAGCGGACAGTTTAAATTCTTAAAATTTAGTCGTTTTTTTTAAAAATATCTTAAATATTTAATAAATAAATATTGTGCTCCTATGTAAATGTCTATAAATTTTGATAAACTACCTCCTTAAAAAAATATTTTATAAACAATGCTTTTATTTAAATTGATGAGTAGAGTAATAATGCACTAAAACCAATTTTTTTTTTTCGCGGCAGTTTTGATCGTTATATTTAACTTTAAATAAAAGCTTGGGGCATCTGTAAATTAATTCATTTGAACTAGTGTTTGAATTAAGTTATGGACACCCACACTTTTTATTTTAAATGGAATATTCAAATATTTTCTAAACAATGTTGCTATACTTGTTGTATTTAAAATGGAATTCACGTGTTAAAAATCATTTGCAAGATTTTTTTGTGTCTGAAGGCAGTGTTTTTATAAAAGCAAGTTTTCGTTAAACAATCAAGAGAAGTTAAGATTTCATTCATCATTTCCTTTTCTTTCTACTTAAATTCCATTTAGTGAATTAGATATGAAATGCAATGAAAGCGTATTTTAAAAATATATACAGCCATCTAGTGTGCTTCAATGAAAACTTACAGAACTGATATCATTATGGTTTGGAATGCAGCCCACTCACTCTTTTAGGCTATATAATTGGCTGGGCAATCCTGAAATAATGCATTGTCATTGATATCTAACACATGTTTAAAATTTGAAGATAATCCATTCAATAGAAATACATTGGATCCATGAACTATGCTGTATCTAACTAAACAACTTCAATTAGATGAATGTAAATAAACAAAGAAAAACACTCTTAAAAGTCTCAAATTTTATGAGATTTAGTAGCCATTTTTTCTTTTCTGAGCACTGTATGCAAAAGTAAAATATGTAAATAAATTCTGTAATATGCTAATAGCTATTTTTCCATCTCAGAATGGCATATATTATTATATATATTAATAACATTTCATTGGTTTATGTTGGTAGCACACATATTTTATTACTTCTTTATTACCCTTTCTGAATTTAATGTACATAATAAAATATTTTCTTTAAACTATTAATCACCATATGATCACCATTTCTTATGCTTGCACAAGCTGTTTACAGCGAGGCTAAACTCTACATACAGTAGCACCACCAGTGCAAGCCATAGTAATCAATGGATGCAAGAAGGTTTGTTCATAAAATCCCTATCTAGTGCCTACTCATCCAATATCCCCAGACTGGTTTCCAGCTTGTGGCTTTCATCAGTGAGGAGCCTTGGATCTGAGAGTGCTATTGCATGGAGAGTTTAGCCTCTGTATAAAATATTTTCTAAGAGTAATTACAAAATGTTAGATCATATTTGAAGTTTATTCTGATTTAAAAACAGTAATGTAATTAAGAGAGATTGTCCATTGTGTTTTTATAAGAAAAAAAGTTATTGTAAAAAAATATTGCCTAGAGTATATTTAAGAGCTATGAGTATAAGATATTTCACTAATTACTTTATTTTAAAAATAAGAATACAGTAGTTTTTTTGCTTTCTTATTCTTATTGTTTCAGTGAATGCATGAGTGAACATACACTCGGTGAAATACATGTGAATTTGTTCTCTCAGTTTATTATTAATAACTACATTAGTATTTTTAAAAATGGTCTATATATGTGTAATATGCATATAAAAAACATGTGCACAAGTACTGTACACTTGCAATTCAATAAACAATATGTCTTCTATTTTAAGTAATGTTTATCAACAAAATGTGATTTATTATACACTATGCACATTTGAATGCAAGAGAGGCTTAGAACAAAATTAACATAGTTCACAGCTCTACTATATGTCAAAAATGGGTTACAAGATTTGATCCACATAAACAAGCAGACAAACAGAATTTTTAACTTAAATAAAAGCATTTAAAAATCATCTATGTTAATGTTAAATGAAAAGTCTACTGAAAATTATCTAATCTTTAACATGGGTACTTACATATTATCCTGCATCTCAAGTTTGGCAATCATTTTTTTAATAATACAGTTTCAGTGGCATATAGGTATATGTTTGTTTTTTCCAATTTTATTTTACTGAATGTGTTAGTTGTTAAGTTTAAAAAAATTAATGAATTGCCTATAGATTTCATTCAGATGATTTATTTTAATTTTTTATTTATATTGCAAAGTATAAACATTGACACACTCTGAATATTATCGTATTTTGTTTACATTCAGTATCTATTTTTGTCACTACCATTTTGGCAAAATGATGAAAGTTGGGGATCTTTTAACAGAACAGCATGTAATAGGGGTTTTCCAAAGATATGGGATTCTGCCTTTGTGAAAAGTCTGTGTTAATAAGTATATGACATCTTATGCTTCTTATATATTTTTTACTTTATATTAATAAGTTGAAGTCGGCATTAATGGGCATGATATGACATTTTAAATTTATTATATTTTTATATTAATTAGTTTATTTCATACAAAAATAAATAAAATGGAAATATTACAATTAATTTTTGCAGAAATTTTTATTTTTTTAAAATAACAATAATAATATAAATCTGAAAATATTAAATATCACCACTTCCTGTCAGCCATTTTGTTTTAAGTATTTATGGTATACCTCTGAAACGGAGTAGTTAAAAAAATGGCAACCAAGATTGGGAGACAGGATAATAAATAAGTACCTAAACATCTATTTATATGCCTAATTATAAATGTTTTATTTTGTTAAATTGGTCATGATCTGTTTTGTTGTTAATCATTATCAAGGGGAAAAAATCTTGGCATATGAATATTGATTTAGTGCAATTATATGAATGAAATTAATTAATTTTCTTTGTTTAAAATGTATTATTAAGTTGCTACAGAAATTATTTTTATATAACATTTCAATGTCTTTGCAGTAGTGGTCAGAATTGATTCTAATTCCATTAAATTATTTATCTATTTGAGAAATCTCTACATAACTTTTTATAATCCCTGCTGAAGTAAGTGTGCTGTAGTAATTATCTTTACAAAATAAATTTAAATACTCAGTATTTTATTAAAAGACTTGAGTGGCTGAAGTGCAATAATCAACTGAGCATAATCAAATTCTTTTTGAATTTTTTATGCATTAAATCATCACCATTACTCTGTATTCCATTATAGTATTTATTTATTTAATATATGGTGTCAGCGCATTAATATTCAACAGCAATCAAAAGCCAACTCCAAGTTATGTAGAGAAAAGAGGCCAACTGATGCTGGTAAATTGGAAACACCTTGTAAATATGTATCATTGTCTTTTACTGTCACAGTTTGGAGTGTCTGTAAATCCCTAATTGTGTACCATATAATGCCATTTACCTTGGTCTGTTCTGATTCTTTTAATCTTTAACCGGTATTTTCTTGGAAAGGGGAAATGATGTACTCAGAGAATAGTATCAGTTATTAAAGTGTGATTATTTATATTGGAGTTATTCCAGGCATGTGTCCACATGTTGATATCCAATGTGAGAATTACCAGTAAACCAGAAAGGCTGTTTTAATTTTAGTCTGAGATATGGGAGTCTGATCAGACAGATTAATTAAATGATATGGTAGCTCAAGAAGCTTGTTGAATTCATTGAAAGTTACCAGTCTGCATTTGAAGTTATCTGGAGAGATAGTTGAGAGTACAGGTAGCCATTCTACTGGTGTTGATTTAAGAGTGTCAGAAATAATACACAAGGTTTCACTGTGATGCCTATCATCATCTGTTGTAACATATAATTTGGCTGACCAATATGTAAGAAAGAAAATCTTCCATTAACTCATTTAGCAGCAAACTCCACTTTCTATTTTGAATAGGCTTCGGTGACATTTCGTCCATATCCCTCCCTATTTGAACATTTAATTTTTACAATTAAACTTTTTTCTATATAATATATTGATAATCTTAAACATTATTTATATATGTGTAAGTTTTCAACTAATAGACATTTTGAAAGATAGTATTGGATAGTATTGGACATTTTAAAAATAAGAAAATAAATTTCTAAATGAAGTTCTTATCTGTAACAATGGCACTTGGCATCATTGAACAAATCTACCTATTCAAAATGATTGTGTAACAAAATATTAAATATTTGAATTTTATGAAATAGGCCAATCATTTCACAAATTGATGATAACGATCAATCTTTAAGATGTCAACAAACTCAACCTGTAGTCAAGGCAACTCCCTGGTGGTTGCCTTGACTACAGGTTGAGCTTATTGGTAATTTAAGAATAGTATCTTTATTGTTAATGGAAGTTGCCTTGATGACAAGTTGAGATTGTTGATATCTTAAGGGTTGACTGCTACCATCTACATTTATAAACCTATAAAGCCTTGAGTAATTGGTTTATTGTCACAATTCATGAATATTTTAAAACTACAAAATGATATAATATCAATAATTATGCGCTTATAATGCTCGTTAAAGAAGTTAATATATATTATTAAATTTATTTAAAGCTTAGCGCTTTCAAAGCTCTATGGCTTCATAATCATAGCTGTGTGCGGTTGATAGTGATGAGGGGGAGTATTCAAATTTATGTTAATTAGATGTTTCAGTATTTTATTTAAAATATTGTTTGAATGATATAATCTAGTTTATTATTTAAAAATGTTTTATTTTTTAAATCAAAAAGTTTTTATTCCATATAAAGGATAATAAGAAAAACTTTCATCCATTGCATATCTAATTAGTTGAAGTTACAAAATTGTGATAAATCAAATTTTATTATTTTATCTTAGAAACTAGGGAAGAATAGAATTTAAATCATCAATCATCATATGATCACTATCCATTATGCTTACACAAGCTGTTTTCACAGAGACAAAACTCCATACCATAGTGCCACTCAGTGAAGCCAGAATAATCAATGGATGCAGGAAGGTTTGTGCATAAAATTCCTATCTGGTGCTTATTCGTCCAATATTCCCAGACTAGTTTCTAACTTATGGTTTTCATGAGTGAGGAAGCTTTACTCAGTGGTACTACTACATGGAGAGTTTTGCCTCTGTGTAAGAATACAATTTATTTCTTTTCTTTTGATAGAGAGATATCTAAAAATTATCTTGGAAAAAATGTATACTTATGCTACAATATTTTTACTTTAAAACTTTTTTAACTCTTATATTGTATTGATTTATTAATGATTTTAATGCCATCTAACATGCATGCCTGGAAAATTGTTCTATATATTGAAATTTAAGTCCATCATTAAAAGTTACTAAGAGATCACATACAGAAAACTACATACTTATTAAAACGGGCAAAACTCTCCATACAGTAGTGCCACAAAGTAATCAATGGATTCCAGAAGGCTTGTGCATAAAATCCCCATCTAGTGCCTACTCATCCAATATCCCCAGACTAGTTTCTGGCTTGTAGCCTTTATCAGTGAGACCTTTGGATCTGAGAGCACTGCGCCTGGGGATATTGGATGAGTATATAAAGTTGATAATCAATTGCATAATCCATGACACCTTTTTTTTTTTTTTCAAAATAACAATTACAATAACTAAATTACAGTATGATGATCATAATTTTTGATACAAGCAAAGTAGCATTCATAAGAATTTTAATGTGTAAAAGTGAGTAAATATATTATACAGTTTTTACACTGATTACACCTTTTAAAATTTAATACTGTATTAATATACTTCTTGTTGTATATCATCAAAGTATTATTTTAATTATCTATTATATTGTTGAAATATTTTTTTTTTGTTTTATGATCATTAATGATTGAAATTTTAAACTGGATTCCAAGAGATTGTAAAAGACCCAGAAAGAGACCATATGTGAGATGGATGGATGAAATAAGAAAGCGTGCAGGGATGATGTGGAGAAGAGAAGCTAAAGATAGGAAAAGATGGATTGAACTTGGAGAGACCTTCATCCTGCACTGGATTGATAATGGTTGATGATGATGATGAATGATGAAGTCTTTATTTTGGATATGTCATTCATAAAGTACTGATTGTCTTGCAATGATGCTGGATGAAAACTGAATAAAATACTGTCCTGTATATTCATTAATCATATTTTAAACTAACAATCAAAATATTGTATACAGTACTGCAATATTGCGTACTGTATTGTGTATTACGAATGACTCTGTAGTATACAGTGACCTCCATAATGTACAGTTCCAGCATGCATATCACTATATTGCTTTTGGATGACATAGCTTTAGTAATTATCCTATGATGTCATCAGTCTTACAAAATGGACACCAAAAAAATAATGGGTGAAAATGTATGATAATTGCTCCAGAGAATTCTGGTACAAAGATCCAGCGCTAAGTGGGATAGAGCTGTATTTTATAACATTAACCTTTTTTGGCCATGTTATAACCATTCAGCAGTTCTATTGTGTTTTCCTGAAGATTTGTGATGATGGTATTTTAATCGTATTTATATATTAGACCATTTACATCGACTACTACTATTGGATGTCTAGGAAAAAGTAAACATTTAAATTTCCCAATTACATTCAACTGTTAGTAATATCACATAGGTTAGTATACACACACTCACGCACAATACTATTCTCCCATCTTCTTAGGTGTTGCTAGTCTGACCAGTGACAGTACTAGTGTGGGAATCCAACCTGTGCAGGATGGTTCAGTTGGTTAGAGAAATCAGGAGGAACCTCGTAGATAAATATATGAAATTTCTACTGACTGTTGCCTTTGGGAGAATGGCTCAGTTGGTTAGAGCATTATCTTAAAATTGCTTGTAATAGAGGGCATCTCGAAACGTTGTGCATATGTTAAACCTATATGCTACTACTAACAGTTGAATGTATTTGTAATATTTAAATAAAGTTAAATTTTTCAAAAGACATACAATACTTACATTAGATGATGGAAATAGTCCAATATATAAATACAATTTAGTTCTATCTAGAACTTTTCTATTTTGCATCTAACTATAAGCTATTTTGTTTGACAGTATTTTGATTTTATTCTTAAGAATCACAGTATAGATATATCTTGGGACCATATGCTTTTCAGTGATGATGATGAGTAGGCATCAGAAATAATGTGACCGAGTATGTTAAGATGATATAATATGTTGTTTAATTTTCTATTTCTCTGTATCTTTATTTTAATTAGAAAATGGGATATGCTAATGCATTTAAAAATTGTATGTATTACTAAATGAAAATAAGGTTAAACAAAGACTAATTAATATTTTGACCCCCTCTCATCATTTACATATTTAATTATTTATTTCTAATGGTTAGCTTATTTTTTATAATTAGGATTTGTTTTTAAACTGAAGATTAATTGACCTGATAAGCGTATTAAATTTAATTAATTTTGTTGTTCTAAGAATTTCTAATGGGACACACATATATACATAGATAATATTTAAATACATGTATATTGTTTATACTAAACTTAATGTAATTATAAGGGACTTGAGCTCAGACTTTCAGGCTCCCTACAGCTATCCTATCCATCTTATACAATTGATATATATGACTACATACATGTGAAAAAGATAAATGATTTCTAGTATATGTATTCCATGCTGAATCAGCTCTGTATAATTAAATGGACATATTAAGGTCCTATATGTGAGGGGTCAGATTGACTTAAGAACAACATGGGTATGACAATAATATTCATGTCAACAAGGGCTTTGAGCATTCATCATCAGATTTTCAATGATATGGATAGTTGAGAGATGGAGGTACAGTGGATTGAAGCCTGTCTATTAAAGTTTGAAGATTTGCTATCTTAATATAAACTGAGAACTGATTGTATATATGTGTGAGATGATGACCTGGACCAATTGATGACTGCTGGTTCACCATGCAATACATATACTGGAGACTGGTTTATCTTTTTCACTTGCATGTGGTTATGGATTATCTAAGATGGATTAGATAGCTTTAGAGAGCTTGAAAGTCTGACTTCCAAGTCCCATAAATTATGTATATATTTAATATCACTTCCCAGCCAATGCTTAAAATTAACCAATAGAATGTCAGTAATTTGTTGTCGAGGCAACACTCAGGTAATAAATAGATATTTTAAAATAAAAAATCCATATTTCTAAGATCTTAAATAGACCTTGAATGTCAGCCTTTATCACTACACAGATTGAAAGTAAAACTGCTTAGATGATTTAAATAAACTTCTTTAAATATCTGCATAATGTTCTGACAATAGAATTGGTTAATGGGATATGATTTATATATGACAACTAATTAGCAATATGTAATTATGGTTTATTATATTTAAAGAAAAGTTTTCATTTATTACCTGAGTGTTACCTTACTAATATTGGTTAATTTTAAGGATTGGCTGAGATGAAATATGCAATGATAAGAAAAAACTTGAAAGTATATATAAACAAATATCTAATTGTTCTTAGAAAAGCAATTTCTGAAAGTGGATATAGAAATAGATATCAAATGCTTTATTTTAGTTTTAATTGGTTTAGTTTTAAATTTGGGTTAAAAGAGAAAAGAATGGCAAAGAGAGATACATTAGTGTATCTAGTGATTAGGAAAGTATGGGAAGCTTATTATAGAAGATCACTGGGGTAGATAATAAGTAGTTGGCGTAGAAATTCACAAATTGATACACTTTCCATATACATCATAGATCTTAAGCTGGAGCTATGGATGAACATTTATGTTAATAATATAGGGCCAAAAATTAATCTATGGCCAGTTGTGAATATTTATCTTCTTTGTATTGCTATCATTCACTTCAACATTCCACTAGATTTTAAATATGAACGTTTCAGCAAAATTTACACTGAGGTCGAAGTGCTTAAACTTCTGAACTATCTATAAAGAATGGAATCATTCCTCATAGTCTTGGTTGAAGTAACTATGATTGCTAAATTACATTCACAAGGAGAAGAAAACAGAATAAAAGAAAGGTAATTGTATAATGGACATCCAATTGGCTTAGATTCAAACATTAGGATGTTTTTGAATATTGATCAATTAACTGAAAAAATTAAAAAAAAAAAAATACCGTGGAATGTTCAGAAATCCAGATGCATCAGGTATGGCCACCTTACTAACAAAGGCCATATGCTTGCAAAAGCTAATTTTTGGAAGTGTGGATAGAATAAAACTGCCATCTGGTATTTGCCAATTTGAGCAATTAAGTGTGCAGTAGAGAGAAGAAAATGGGCTCTCTACAGCAAAAATACATTACTATTTTATGAATCATTGCTAAAGAAGACAAGTGAGCTGTATAAGAGGTTTCAATATAAAATGAGAGGGATAATTAATAGATGGAAAAGATTTTATTTGGTTTCCTGTGTGACTTGATTCAGTGGTAATTACCTTCTTTACCTCAAGATTCATGGATCTCAAAGAA
Source organism: Epiperipatus broadwayi (assembly GCA_028023455.1). Lineage (NCBI taxonomy): Eukaryota > Metazoa > Onychophora > Udeonychophora > Euonychophora > Peripatidae > Epiperipatus > Epiperipatus broadwayi. Next base: position 3,563,484 of record JAQFVV010000119.1, on the reverse strand, counting down.
ACTCTGCCATTTCAATGCACTCAAAACTTGCAAACTCCTGTGCAGTAAACGATTAGATTATTTTCCTCTGTGTAGGTTGGTGCAGTGGCACCCTCTGGAGCTCAGCATCCATGGATATAGCAGCTCATCTCCATAACCTCTGATGCTTGAACTTCTTGTGACTTCTTGAGTAATAAACCATTAGACTATTATTTTGCTCAGTGTGTTTTGGTGCAGTGGTGCCCTCTGGGGTTCAAGATCCATGAATGGTGCCTCAGATCTATCATTTCTGATGCTTGAATTACTTATGATTTCCTGAGCAATAAACCATTAGATCATTATTCTACTCTGTGTGGTTTGGTGCCGTAGTGGCCTCTGGACCTTAAAGTGCATGGATTGGTAATCCAACTAAATCTCTTTTGATGGAAACTTCTCAAACTCATTGAATAATAAACCATTCTACTATAGTCTTTCTGAGTTCCCAGCATGCTTTGCTGCAGTGGCAGACTAAAGGTCCATGGATCGCAGCCATTTCTGTCACTTCTGATGCTTCAACTTCTTATGAACTCCTGAATGATCAGCCATTCAATTAATATAGTCTTTATGAGTTCCCAGAATGCTTTGCTGCAGTGGTGGAGTGACAGACTGGAGGTCGAGGTCCATTGATTGCAGCCCAGCTCTCTTAATTCTGACTCTCGATCTTCTTATGAACTCCTGAACAGTAAATCATTTAATTACTATAGCCTTTCTGAGTTGCCAGCATGCTTTGCTGAAGTGGCCAGACTCTGGAGTTCAAGGTCTATTGAGTGCAGCCCAACTGCTTGAACTTCTTATGAATTCCTGAATAATCAGCCAATCTAATCTTTATGAGTTCCCAGCATGCTTTGCTGCAGTGGCAGAGACTGGAGCTCAAATTTCACAGATCGCACCCCAGCTCTGTCACTTCTGATCCTTGAACTTTTTACGAACTCCCAAATAAGCAACCATTCAATTACTATAGTTTTTCAGTTCCCAGAATGCTTTGCTGATTGGTAGAATGATAGACTCTAGTGGTCAAGGCCTATGCATAATAATCAATGCTTGAATTTCTTACGACTTCCTGAGCAGTAAACATTGGATTATTATCTGCCTAGCTTGATACATAGAGGCCTACCTCTTGAACTCAAGGTCCATGGATGTGTGGCCCAGACCTGTTACTTCTGATGCTTATAATTTTCTGAACACTATATCATCAGATTATTTTGCTCTGTGTGGGTCGGCAGATAAAATGGCATCCTCTGGAGTGATCTAGGCCCATGTATGATGGTCAGAATGCTTGGACTTCGTATGATACCTTGAGCAGTTTACCATTAGATTATTATATCTAGTTACAGCGCTCAAGACATGATTGATATCTTCAAAAGCCTATAAAAATCTAATTTACAAATCTGAATATTTTTTAACAACACGTAAAATATACGCAGAAATTTTGATTTAAATCCGAACCCACATCACGCCAATCATTGGTTAGGACCCAGTATTGTATGTATATACAATACAATTATGCACACACACACCAAGTATGCATAATTGGTTACTTTTATTCTTTACTAGTATTAGTCTTAGCTTATATTTAAATTATAATCAACTTAATTTGAAACATTTATGTTAATGAAACAACTAAAATTAGCATTTTAAACTAAAGAATTTTTTTCAGCTGTCATTAATATTCCTGTTAAAAAAATCTGTCTTTTCTTTTCTATTCCCACTGCGTGTTGACAGCTATGTTTCTATATATTTGCCATCCACTCGTTTCCATTTTTCACTCTCTAATGACAGCTTTTTAATACATCTATAAGACTGTTTTACGATTCTATTTTTAACTTTCCCATTCACCTGAGAACGTCATTTACACCTGTAGTTCAAGATTGTTCAAATTTTCTTTGAAGGTAACTATTTAATATTATCAAAATGTATATAAACATGAATTATTTACAAATTTTATTACCTATATGGAATAGTTATAAACTTCAAACACAGAGGTTAAGGTTCAATGGTTAAGCGGATATTAGCTTAATTAGTAAATGGTGAATATCGACATTCTTTTTTTGAAAAATACGTTAGTTAAAAAGCTGCCATTTACTAAAAGACTTGTTTTTGGTGACGTGATTGAAAAGGTTTTACATTTATCTTTTTAATTATAAAACGCATGCTCAGAAATAAATAATATGTCTAAGACACGTATCAAAACAGGATTAAATAAATGTGACAAAGCTGGTTAATCAAATCTCACATTGATGTGTAAAAATTAATTACTAGCTAGTTACACATATCAATGCATACGGTTTTCTTTCATCAAATCTGTGTGCCACTTACAGTAGTCTTTATAAATTAACATGCCAGATTATTGTGGTTAATGAATTCTTATTGTGTGTTGTCCTATCCAATATCACCAGACTAGTTTCAAGCTTATGGCATTCATCAGTGAGTAGCTTTGGACTTAGATCATTGAACCTGGACTTATAGGATCTAATACACCTTTACTCTAGCAATCACTATTCATCTCTCTGGTATACTATGAATCTATCAGCCCAAACCGAAAAACATGTTTTTAATCTTAGCCTGTCTGTATAATCACACAGATCTGAAACTAGTTCAGTTTCTGTATATTATAAAGTCCTTAGATTTTTATTAACCATAGACATCTCTATCTCTACCCTATGGTCAAGGTTTAGTATAATTTAATAAAATATCACATGACTACCACATGATTCCAGCTTACATATTGCTGGTTATTTTAGAAGCATGGATTTTTTTTTATCAGCTTTATGTTATTTATTAAGCTTTAATAATAACAAACCATCATCTGACATACAGAAATTATTAAAGCTTACAATAAGCGGTCACATAGAGGTGGCGAAAGAACATGGGCGTTGATGAAACAGCAATATATAAGCTGGAATCATGTGACATTATATTGGTTTACACCACAGGACCAGAGAAATGAACAACCATTTCATCATTGCAATATTTAATCTCAAAACAGGGATCTTGTCAGGGTTATTAGCTATTTATTCTAAAGTCACAATATGGATGAGTGTGTGTGTATGTAGGGGGGGTATATTAATTTCCAAGGTCACCTGACATGATCCCTATTTCAGGTGATGACATGGTTGTTATTTTCTTTATTTTGTTAGTGATTTGATTTACCAACTTGCTAATATTTTTGTTGCTATTTATAATATGAATACTGTATACGTCTCATATTTGAATTATGATCATAAGTATGAGGTGATCTGAGGAAAAATCGGTTTATAACAAGTCTTTTAACAAAGGTCAGTACGATTAAGAACTTGATTAGCATTATGATAATTTTTACACAAAAATTATAACAATTGAGCATTTTTATAAGGTTCAAGCTATCCATACTTGTGAAGAGGGTTTCCACATGAAATAATAAAGTAAATTGTGAAGCTAACCAATAGAAGGCTATAGGCAATGATGATTAACACACTATCTCTTGTAGAGTGCATTATGCATGTAATCATGGTAAAAATTTCACACTTTGATTGAAAATCTATTAAATGTACAATTTAAAAATCTCATTGCAGGTGTACCATATATCAATCGGGTATAATGTATGGCTAAGTGTGAGGTATCAAAAGAATTAGAAATGAAACATCTAAAACTAATAAACGAAGATAATCAAATTTAACTCTATAACTGTCATATTAATCTGGAAATTCTATCAAGGAACCCTCTTTTGGAAAAAAATACCCTTGAGAGTGTTTGAAAGTAGGCATTTAGACCTAATTTTTTAGTCTATTTGTTAAAGAAAATTTATGTTTCTATGATATATATCTTTCAAAATAAAATATGTATATACTTCATGAAATAATCATGTCTGAATACATTGCTAGGATAAGCTGTAAGCAGATTTTAAAATATTTTAAATAAATGTGCAAATATATTTACCCTTTTGTGCATGAAAGCCAATCCATTTCATCTGATAAAAGGAGATATCCTCTCTCATCTGATCTTCAATCATGTATATTGTAAAATTATTTCGCAATTATACTAATAATGTATTTGGATGTAATTGTTTCATGGAGTATTTAAATCTCTAAATATTACATATTTAATCAGTGGTAAAAAATTTTACATGCAAGTAAAATTATTAATAATATAATATATTAAAGCATTTTAAAGTAAAATAAAAGTTTTCAATATTTTTTTTTTAAATTAATAAAGTTATAAATGCTTACATATATATATATATATAAGCCAACTAGTTCGAACCCATGGTTTAAAGGTTGGAGACAATTGAAAGAGATATTGATTTCTATCTCTCTCAGCGTTTATGTAAACAAAGTTTGATAGTGGGCTATTGGTAAAGCTCCATCTAGTGATCATATATATATATAAAACAAAATAAATGTCCGCTAATATCAATAATACAATAACAAAACTTAAATATATTCCAAACAACGGTAAACAATTTATAATACAATATAAATAAAAACTCAATAAAAACTCATAAAGAAATATTTTCGATTATATTCATAATCATTTTCAACTCAACTTTCAAAATGGAATGATTCCATTTTGAAAGTTGAGTTGAAAATGATTATGAATATAATCGAAAATATTTCTTTATGAGTTTTTATTGAGTTTTTATTTATATTGTATTATAAATTGTTTACCGTTGTTTGGAATATATATAAATTTTTAAAAAAAATAAAAAATGATTGTTATAATTGTGGTTTTTAAAAAAATAAAAAATGATTGTTATAATTGTGGCAAATAATAAATTCTTAATGAATACTAACTATAATTAAAGTTAAAAAATATATATTCTTATTTTTTGTCAAATTGCATAAAAAAAAACTGAAGCTGGTTTTTAAATAGTGAATAATAAAAAGCACCTATATTAAAATTAAAACTTAAATGTATACAAAGTTCCTCTAAATCTATTTTTGGTAAGTGGCTGAAACAATTGTAATCATAAAGAAGGAAATCAACCTCCAATAATGCGCAGTTTAAATTTATATTAAAATCTCTATGCACTCATACATCAATAATCGTTTAAAAGCATAAGTGAATCACTTAAGCTTAAAGCATATTCCTATTTTCGCCAACCATATTTCTGACCGTACTTATCTCAGGGCATGCTTGACCTTCAAATTGATATTTTTATTGTACAAATTTAGGTATTCTATCACAGGAGACTTAATCTCATTTTTAACCATCTGTGATTAAATATATAAATGCAAATCTATTTATATTAAGCACTGAACTAAATATATTTAATCACAGGTGATTAAAAATGAGATTCCACCTCTCTTCTGTGATATAATATCTAAATTTGTACAATATAAATGTCAATTTGAATATTAGGCATATAATAGGTTCAAGTTCTGAGATAAGCGCAGTCTGAAATATGGTTGGTGAAAATAGCATACACTTTAAGTTTAGGTGATTCACTTATGCTTTTAGACTATTACTGGAAGGTTAGTATATAGAGATTTTAATATACATTAGGTTGATTTTCTTTTTTATGCTTAAAATTTATTATAATTTTTGTAAGTGATTTCATCTCTTGTTCAAAATTGGGACTTTTTTAAAAAAAATAAATATATAAATCACAAAAAATTGTGAATTCTGTCATAGTGTAAATCTGTAAATATGTTTTTAATAATTTTTATTCTCCTTGGGATCCCAATATGTTTTTTTTCTATGACTACTCTTACTACTTCACAGTTATGTTTTCATTGTCTTCATCTGCTCTTTTTTCCTACCTTACAAATGTCCTCATATTCATGTTTTCTAAATTGATCGTTTTTAATTATTTCATATTTGTTCTTATTTATGCACATTATGTAGTCTCAACAGAATGTTTACTGATGGATTGCTGATTTTTTATTTGTTATATGTTGTCTTTTTTAATCTTATTTAAGCCTGAATCATTGTCTATTGTAACCGAATATCTAAAAACCTTTGTTTCTCTGACTTGTCTTTAAAACAGGCAAAACTCCCCACAGTAGTGCCACTCAATGCAAGCCAGAGTAATCAGTGGATGTAAAAAGCTTTGTGCAAAAAATCCCTAGCTAGGGCCTACTCGTCCAATATCCCCAGACTAGCTTCTAGCTTGTGGCTTTCATCATTGAGGAGCTTTAGATATGAGAACACTGCACATAGATCTTAGGATCTAATGCAACCCTCCAAGAGCCACCTTTTACCTTTTTAGTTAACTACAAAACTGTGAATCTAAAATTGAAAACAATATTTTCAGTCCATGCTCATTATAGTCATAAAGGTCTGAATTTAGTTCAGTACCCATACATTTTAGTGTATTTGATTCTTTAATAACCATAACCACCTCTGATGAAAGCCACAAGCCAGAAACTAGTCTGGGGATATTGGATGAATAGGCACATCAATAGGGATTTTATGCAAAAACCTTCTTGCATCCACTGATTACTCTGACTTCCACTGAATGGCACTACTGTATGAAGAGTTTTGCCTGTTTGAGCAAGCACTGAAATGGTGATCATGTGATGACTTGTCTTTAATAGTACGATATCTTACATCTCACACGAAGTCTATTATGAAAGAATACAGTCTCAAAATACACATTATTTCTAGTTATATATATATATATAATTTATAAAAAGGAGGTTGCCTTGACAACAGTTTAAAATTGTTGATTGATATTGGGATTGTCTAAGTGTTGATTAGCTTTTAATGATATATATTAGAATATACTTATAGTTTCTTACATATGTCTTCCTCATGTATTTGATTTTCAAGTGTTAATTTTTTTGTATTCACAATTTTGATACCAGCCACTTCAGATAACTGCAGTAATGATTATTACTAATTACTTATTAAACTAGAGATTATCTCTAACTTATATATAACTTTAACTCTCAGTTTAAAATATATATATATATAACTTTATATGAATGCATGAAATGTCTCAATTTCATCTCTCCTAATCACTACATATTCTAATCCACTACATATTCTTGAAATACATGAATAAAACATCTGAAAAAGACAGATGATTCCCAAGATGGACAAGCATTCATAGGTTAACTTAGATTTCAATCTTTTATATATGTCTTCATCATTTGTTCAATATTTATCAATATCATATGATTATAATTTGATTTTCAAGTGCCAAATTTTCAGCACTCACAACTTTGCCATCAATCACTTCAGATAAATACACTAAAAATTATTATCAACCATTTATTAAACTAGAGATTATCTCTAGCCCAGATATAACTTTAATCCACACTTAAAGGATTAATATATCTAGCTTTAAAAATCATAAAAATCTTCATGTCTATGTGTAACATTTAAAATCCCTAGCCCACCACCCAAATTTGAATCATATAAGTAAAGATATCTGAAAAAGGACAAATTATCCCAAGGTTCAGTGCTTAACATCAAATTATTATAATTTGATTTATAAAACTCTCAAGTTTAAATGTTATAGTTGGGTTCGAGATAATCTCTAGTCTAATAAATAATTAACGATCATCATTAATAAATTTAACTGCAGTGAATGGAAACTAAATTGTGAATGCAGATAGTTTGATGCTTTCAAATCAATTTGACATTAATAAATATGGAACAAAGGTGAAGACGTGTAAGAGATTATGACTGAGCCTACTGAAGAGTAGTGATTCAGTGTGAAATGCATTTTGAGGCTCATTTATCTTTTTTTTTTGTCATTATCCATATGTTTAAAGAGTAGGGTACTCATCTTATAGCTAAAGATGCCATTCTTTGGCGCGGTTTTTGTGCTAAAACACATAAAAATGCTGTTTCCGTGGCCAACACGTTTGAACCCACATTTTCTATAATACAACTCTTTTGTTCTGCTACAGAATGCAGGCCGCTATGTCGCATCACAGTACAGCATGTATGTTGCTAAGCAGCAATTACATTTTCTGAATTTGCACAGTTTATAAAATAATTACAGCTTGATGAGAGAGTTTTTATTTGAATTGTGTTGAAATGTTGTTTTCATTGGATTTTTTTATTATTTTAAACTATTGAAATGTTCAGATTTTTTAAAACAATAATTATAAGACTTTTTACAATGTACTGTATTGAACTTTTATTTGGGTAAATGTTAAATATCTATGTTTTTATTGAGTTGCAATTAGGTAATGGGTCAAGTAACGTACTGTTAGTAACATTCCACAAGACAAAGAAGATTCTACCATCTGTATATTTTTGAAGTAAAAAATAGTGGTACGAAAAAAATATCCAGTAAGAAAAGTCCAAATATACAGGTTTTTTTGTAAATTTAATAGAAAACAAATATTATAAACATGTTTAATAAGTAAAGAAGACATTTGTATGTGTTTGTTGTTGTTTAAAAAAGTTTGAGTTTCTTTCTTCTGTCCGAGTACGCTTACGATTTTGAATTTTTTTATTTTAGCATTACAAACAAACAGAACACTAACCCTAAAACTAACCCTAACCCTAAACCTAACCCTAAAATAACCCTAAATCTAACCGTAACAACTTTTACTTTTATTACGAGTATTATTTTTTAGTTAAACAACAACAAAAAAAGTCGTAACACAAGTAAAAAAAATTTCCGATAGAAAATTAATAAAAAAAAGCCGTAACACAAGTAAAAAAATATCCAATAGAAAATGTATAAAAAAAAGCCGTAATACAATTAAAAAAATATACGATAGAAAAACACGAATCAAATTTTAATTTGTTGATTTTATTTTACATTTATTATTATCATTTAAATTGTATACGTTAATAAAAAATAATATTTATAAAAGACGATTTTGTTTTGTTTTTATTTTCGCATTACAAAAAAGCACAGAAAAATTATTAAAATCAACGGCCCGTGAATGTTCATATTGTATAGTTTTAGCGTGAAAACGGCGCCATCCAACGGAATCTTTATCTATAATACAAGCACCAAGAGTAGACATTTAATTATATCTAAAAAAGGTATTGCATGTGTAAAAAAAAGGGGAATGAAGAAGAATTATTTCTTGAGTTTGCATTTAATTGAAAAACAGTTATATTAACATTTAATTGTCTTTAAAGTTATATTTTAGCTAGGAATGATACAATAAACTCTAGCTTAATGAGAGATTGCTAATAATCATTTATGTATTTAAAAGTGAATAGGATTAAATTTGTGAGTACACAAAGGTTGATACTTGTAAATCAAACTATATTAAAATATAATCCAATTCCGGTATTTTCATTTAGATGCTTCCATGGCAGTTTTTTCTTTGCATTTTTTCAAAAAAGAATCCTAGCGTGTATTTTTCTTTATGCAGAAATTCCTGAAATAGGTGCCTTTTTCATTTCTGTGTGTGTATGAAAATGTACCCACTGTATTTTTATTTTTCAAATGCTTTTCCCTTCAGCAATCTTCTGCGATTACTTTCAAATATTGTTTCATTTAAAAATATTCTAAAATATTCTTCTTTATGTTGAATTAATAGTCTTGATTCCATTATGTAATGCATCATCACACTTTGCAATGTTGTTTTTACAGTTTAATTTATGGCAACAAACTCCAATACATATTTGTTTACTATAAATACTTCTAAACACAAACAGTCCATACTTTTATTCAGTTCACACATGTAGAATAGTATGAAAGCTTTAGAAAATTTATTTTTTATTTTAATACACTTTTTAAACTTTTTCTGAGTTTTCGCTGGAATTTTGCACCATCACTTCATCTAATTCATTTTGTTTGCATTGTGTCCTTATGCTTTGATGTTTGCATTGCCATTATTTAGGAGTATGCAATGTATGCATGCATTTTTTGATTTCAGCACATGCATATAGTATTCAGATATTGTTTGTGAAATTTTATATAGGAGGCATTTTTTATTAAGGAACTATTCAATTTTCCCTGGAATTTCTCTGTCATTCTGTTTATGCTTTAGAAGAGAACACATGCAAATGTAGTTATCTATTTTTTTAGCAGCATTTTTTTTATAGTCATCGTAATAAGTAAGTTATATAATAATTATTTATGTCTTTTTTTTTACTATTTCAATTTTAGAAAGTTTTTATTTGTTTCTAGATTTTAAAACAGGCAAAACTCTTCATACAGTGGCGCCACTCAGTGCAAGCTGGAGTAATCAATGGATGCCAGAAGGCTTGTGCATAAAACCCCCATCTAGTTCCTAGTCATCCAATATCCCCAAACTAGTTTCTAGCTTGCGGTTCAGCGTGGAGACTTGGATCTGAAAGCACTGCACCTAGATCTTAGGATCTAATGCAACCCTCCAGCAGCAACCTTTTATCTCTACTTAACTACAAACTAAGAGAATAAAATTAAAAACACAATAATATTTTCAATCCAAACTCATTAGCTCATGTAATGTTTAGTGGTTTTCTAGATTTTAAAAAAACATATATTTTCTATTATAGATTTTGAAAGGCATGTGATATCTAACCAGAAAACATTACAATTCAAGTGTTTTGCTCTTATATTTATTATATTTTTCATTTCCAATTTAGAAATTGTAATATATATGCATACGATTCAAAACTTTTGATTTATATAAATATTCATAATAATGTATTACAATAAATAATAAAGAAATAAATGTTTTTCTACAGTATATTTTGAAAATATGTCTTTTATACAAATATATATGTTAGAAAAAGCAATTATAAGCACATTTCTTTGGGATATATATATTTAGATTATTAAAGAAATCACCCCTACCCCTTAGACACACACACATATGTAATAAAAATGCAAAAAATTCATAACTCATTTATTTGAAAGATATTAAATCAATAAAAAGTTAATAATTTATATTAATAAAAATATTTTTTTACAAATTTTTTTTATATTTATTTTTTATCTTTTAGTTTTATAAAAGGAGATTTAGATACAAATTAATACCTTAAAAATGATTGAATCCCATATAAAATTTAAATTTTTCACGATATTTTTGCTAAATCTGTTTGCAAATTTTAAAGAAATGTATTGTCATTAGGAATACATATGTGTGCAAAGTTTCAAGTAGATTGGAAATTGGGAAATGAAATTTCAATTGCAAAATTTCTCAGACAAATAGACAGACAAATAAACAGTTTAAGTTAAATAAAAGCATATAAAATGATTAATTTTTCTGCAATATGTACACATTTCATGAAAATCTTTTGCATTAGTTGACTAGAGGTCTACCAATTGTTCACACAAATATAGCTATTGTTCATTTTATATCCATAATTTTATATAGGTTTAATATTGCAGCATGAATAATCAATGCTATGGCTTTTTACTTATAGTATATACTTTTAATAACAACTATAGGTACTTGCAGCAATAGAATGGTGGAATCGAGAATTAATGATTTGTGGGTTTCCTGCAATAAAAATTAAAAAATCATCTCACCATTGACAGTGAATTGAAACTTTGTGTTGATTTAATCATTAGTTCTTGAAAGTCACAAACTTTCTGAATTGCTATTATTATACTAACCTGTTTTGATCTTCAATGCTTTTGCCTTTCTACTTAAGTATATATCCACTTTCTTCATTTTGTAATTTTTTTTATCTTTCTCAATAAAGAATGGCTGGCTATGGAGTTGAAGTTTCATGGATTATGGCGTGGTGCTCAAATTTCTTATGTACTCCTGAGCATTGAACCATTTGATAATTTTATTTATTTCTTTACAAAATCTGATCAAAAAATGTTTTCATTTTTTGTACAATCTTTCTTCACTTCAAAATCACTTATGACTATAAGTGGTTAAATAAAGGTCACCATCAAATGCCAATCTAAGATCTGAATTTGAAGATTCTCAGCACATTCTTCCCGCCTTTAATAACCAACTGTTGCATCTGAAGGATAATGACCATAATTTATTTTGGTCTGCTTTTTTAAATATAAATAACATATTTATTCACACATGCACACACACCCATTTATTTTGACTTCAATGTTTCTATTAGAGGTTAACATGCTTTCAAAAACAAACATGAGGGCATCTTGATCTTATATATGAGGGAGTATCCAAAAGTAAGGGAATCATTTTCTGGTAGCTACATCTGTTATAGAACATACTTCTAATTCTAGATACCTCTTGCAGGGCTCCTGCTGCATTAATCTGACAAATGATTTTATTCTGTGAAATTGTGCTCTCCCATAGTACATTTTTTTGTATAGTGAGTTTTGCGTATTTGTCGATTTTTGTAATGGCTGAAAAGTTGGAGCATGAAATTATGTTTTATTTTAGGAGAAATGGCAGGGAAAACAGTTGTACTGCTTGAATCTTACAAGTAAATTGTTCTGGAAAAATACAAGTTTATGAATGGTTTAATGGAAGAGTTAAATTCACCATGTCCCCCAAAAAGCGTGTTGAATGAAGTCAAATGGTAAGATGATGCTGATTTATTTGGATGCCAACAGCATCAGTCACTCAGTATTTGTTCATAAAAATCAGGCATTTAAAATCTATAAGTTCAGAAACTTTGGTGTGGTGTGGCGAAATATAATCTCATTTTGTGACAAATGCATGTTTCATTATGACAGCACGTTAGCACAAGTTTTTAATTAAATTCAGCAGGAATCACCTTATCCATCTGCTAAAGTCACTCAATCTTGCTCCATGCAACTTCTTTTTAATCTTTCAAATGAAAAAATGAAATTTTTACAAACGTAGAAGTGAAGAAAAATTGACAGAGGTATTAAAAGGCATCACTTTGCAAATATTTCTGTACTACGAAAAGGGGAAAACATGTTTAGAATGGTGTGTTGCATTAAGAAGTCTATGCTTTGCAAGAGGTTCAATTTGCAACACCTAAAAATAAGTATACAATTTTTTTATTACAAAATTTTGGTTATTTTTGCTCCTCTCCCTCATACATTAATGAACAATATATTCACATCCTCCTACATGTGATCAAATAATTACATAGTAATAACAGGTGGTCTGATGAATGAACATTAGTGATTTGCTACTTTAAGGCCTCCTTAGAAATCAAGATAAACCTTTATAGTCATGCATACCAGAGTTTAATATCAGTTGGATTCAATTCAGGAATATCTGTAGGATGTGATTGAATCTAGATTTGTTTTTTAAATTTTGAAGAAAAGTTAAATACGTTTTTAAAGTGCTGAAAATTTTCCCACAATGCACCACAAAGTGAATATTAAGACTAAGAATAGCAGAGCTACGAGTGATTTATTAAGGAGGGCATGTGACATCCAAGCAATGGAAGCAATATGGTTCAGCTTCAATTTAATAATTTAACTCTTGAATCCATCATTTTACATTATGCATTTATAGAAATTAAACAGTATAAAAATAATAAAAGATAAAAATAACCAAAAGCCTACGAGTGCAAACATTGACCCTAGTTGTGAAAACTGCACCAAATCTAGAATCTTTACCATCTAGCAGAGAACAGCTAGATACCCATTTTCTCACTCCTATAAGATTATTAGCTAGGCTGATTAATAATTGCCAACTTGAGAACCTGAAAATATTACAAAGTTTACCCAGTTTGCATTTGAATACTAAGCCATGAGGATTGCAGGCAGATATTATAACTGCTATAACCAAGCAATATAGCAATAAAAAGGTTTTTTTTCATTTTTAGTTTTAGAAAATGGGATGAAAATTAACTTTTACAATAGAAAAATCTTATTTATGTGAATAGAGAGATTTAAACTAAGATTTCCAGTGTACATTCATTTTCCACCCCATCTCAAACAACCAGTATACATGACCACACACATGTGTAAATGATAAATGGTCTCCAATATATACATTTCGTTCAGAACATCGCACATCAGTTGGGCCAGATCATAATCTCCCAAAATATATACAAACAGTGCTCAGCTTATATTAAGATAGCAATTCCTTAAATTTTAATGGATAGGTTTCAATCTTCTCACCCTTCCAACAATTAAACCATCCATTTCATTGAAAACCAATGATGAAATGCTCAAAGCTCTTGGTGGATTTGATATTGTAGTCATACCCATGTAGGCATTCAATTATTGGTTTTTCAATGAAGTGGTCAGTCGAATTGTTGGAATGATGAGAAGATCAAAGTTTAAGGAATTGCCTAGCACTGATTGTATATATATGTGGAGGATTATGATCTGGACCAACTGATGAGTGCTTTTCTGCAGGAAATACGTATACTGGGGATCATTATCTATTTCAAATGTGTGTGATCATAGGTATCGGTTGTTTGAGTGGAGGATGAATATAGACTGAAAAATCCTAAGTTCAAATCCCTCTATTTATTTTAGTAAACATTCAGCATATTGAATGAATAGGTTAGTTATTTATGTGACGTTTTCTGCCCAATGGCAGGCTCTTGTTACTAGGCAACAGAATCCTTGATCGCTGTTGATGGACAATTGCCGTTATTAGCCATTTTCCTTATTTATAGCGTCTTAATTCTAGCTCTACATCAAACTTGAATGAGGGCTTTACATCATTAAAATGCGTGTCAAAAATTATCTTTCCTCATTAATTCATTAAAAAGTTAACAGGGGAAAAAGTTATCAAATCTTTGTTTAAACTTGTTTGTTTACCTTATCAAACATAAATCTATGAAATCAAAGAAAAAACACGTCAGAAATGATTGACTGTTAAAATAAGAATGAAATTTTTTTTAAAAGAAAAAAGAAAATGACGCCCCCCCCCCCAATCCCGTTTTCATAATCTTTTTCATATTCAAAAAGTGATTTTTATTCATTTTTCAAAGATGACGTTTGATTATTTTGAATGGTTTTTTTTTTAAAAAAAATATTTTAATTTTTCCCGAAATACAACAATTTTAAAAAATATATTAGTAATATGGTCTCAATTTTTCCAAATTTTTTTGACAGAAATAACTGAAATAAATTATATAATGTAAAGTATATGAGCACAGACTTTCACACGAGCCACCATTCTCCACTCTATCTCATAACACTGATGAACACATACATATATGTCGAAAAGATAAATAATCGCCAATATACGTATTTCATGCTAAACCCACAATCATTTGATGTTGGTCCTGATTATCATCTCTACACATATATGCAATAAGTGCTCAGATATATATTAAGATGGCCAGTCTTTATACTTTAATGGACAGGCTTCAATCCACTCCACACTTCAATTCTTCAACCGTCTATCCAATTGAAAATCTGATGATGGAACGCTCAAAGTCCACCCTGAGCCTCGTATGTGTATTAAATGGATTATGTCCTGTACATGAGGGATCAGATTGACTTTAGGTCAACATGGGTGCTTGAGCGTTCCATCATCAGATTTTCAATTGGATGAACGATTGAAGAATTGGAGTGTAGAATGGATTGAAGCCTGTCCATTAAAGTATGAGATTGGCTATCTTAATATATATCTGAGAACTTATTGCATATAGGTGTAGAGATGATAATCTGGACCAACTGATGATTGCTGGTTTAGTATGAAATACGTACATTGGTGATTATTTATCTTTTCGACATATATGTGTTCAAGTGTATCAGTGTTATGAGATAGAGTGGAGAGTTGTGGTCATGTGAAAGTGTGTGCTCATATATCCTATATATTACATATATAAATACAGATATATAATAAGCCAGTATTTCAGTTATTAGATAGTATAAGAATGAAATAAAGCTAGATAATGATTATTACTACAGATGGGAACATAATGGATGAAATTAATCATAGAATTAAACTTGGTTGGAGTGCTTTTGGGGAAAATAACTTAATATTACAAAGAGATATACCTTTGTGTTTGAAAAGAATGGTTTTTAATAAATGTGTATTACCAATTTTTACTTACGGATCTGAGACTCGGACCCTTAACAGACGAGCTACACAGACTTTAGACCATTCAATGAAATATGGAGAGATATATGTTATGAGTAACATGTGATCGAAAACAAAATATATGAATGAGAGAACAAACAGATGTTACTGATATCAGTGAAAGAATTAAGAGATTGATATGGTGTTAGCCAGATATATTAGAAGAAATGATAATAGATGGACAATTGAAATTTTAAACTGGATTCCAAGAGATTGCAAAAGACCTAGAAAAAGATCACATGTGAGATGGATGGATGGATAAAATAAGGAAGTGTGCTGGGGTGATGTGGAAAATGAGGCTAGAGATCAACTGTACTTCGAGAGATCTTCATTCTGCAATAGATCAACAATGGTTAGAATGATGATAATGTGGATATTAATAAAAGCCATCTATTAGAAAATATGAATATTAAAGAATTGATGCTATGTGTATATACAACTGATTGCCAAAACATTTGAACTACAAAAGCAATTAGACGATCATTTCTATGCCATTGTTCAGCTGATTTTAGTCTCAAGCTTATCTGAGATACCAGTTTTTAGGAAATGCATGTATTTTAAGAGGTTTAGTAAGGAAAATTTTACTCTGACTGATAGTTTAAGATCTTTAGGAATGTTTCACAAATCTAAAATTTGAGATTATATATTGTAATGCTAGCAAATATAAAAACCCACATATATTCTGCATTACATATGTTATTATTTAAAAATAAATGATCAAAATTTTTTTTAAAAAAAAGTGAGAATAGTAAAATAGAAAGAAAAATATATGTTTTTTTTTTTAAAGTAGATTTTAAGATGAAAATTTTGCAAAAATAAAAGTATTGCATCACTTTTTATTTTAAAATAGAAGAAAGTTTTAGTATTAAAGAGCGGGTAGGGGGGGGAGTCTAAAGTAAAATTAACAAGATTTTAAAACTTAGCATCTCCTTTTTATAAATAATAAAATGTATAAAAGTAAGCAAATATGAAATCAGACTAAAAAGTAAATTTGTAAATGAAAACTTTTAAAAATGCAATTAGTTAAAGATTACTTGGCTGATAAAAGAAAATCATAACTCACAATTGAATTAATTTAAAAACATTTACACTATCTTATTGAAGTAGTAGATGAATCTGAATGAAGGAATAAGATAACAAGAAATGTAAAATTAATTAAAAGTCAGATTTCAAATTACAATTAAAATTAAAAATACGATAAGGAAAATAAACAATGGAAGAGAAAAAAGTACAAAAGTTACATCTTGCTTATTGTTCTTTAGTCAGGACTGCAATCTGCTAGATCATTCCACTCTTCAATCTGTAATTAAGTTCAGTTTAGGTTCAGTTCAAGCAGGTCTGCTATCAGTAAATACTTGTTGGCATTTAGTGATTGAATCATTCCAGCCTTCATTTGTGCTCTTAGATTATCCATTGCTCCAGAGATCCAGATAGTCGGAAAATATAAACACAGTAGTAAGCCAATCAATTACTGCTGTGGTCAACATTAAGGCAGAAGCCACACAAGCCATAGGGATGTCTGACAGGGCTTCATGCCCCAAGCTCTCAGCCATCAACTAACTTGCTTGAATCAATACCTGGAACCAATACCAAGATTGTGAAGTAGAAGCTGCCCATACTCTCTTCCTCTCTCATTGTTTGACAGAAACTTGGATGGAAAGCCGTAAAGCCATTGATGGAAAAACAAAAAGCCAACTGGTTGGAAAATAAAACAAATTAAAACCTAGATAAAGATACTTTTAAATATATTCTAATCACAGCCTAGACTCTTTATCTTAAATGAAATGAACTTTAATGAAGGACTACTATAACTATAGCCTGAATGTAATTTATATTTTTATGTAAGATATTGTGTTATTTTATATTATATTAGATGTGTGAGTACATGAATAAATATTAATGTTTGCTTAATTGTTATTTTGTCTATTTTCTCTCTCTCTCTTGTCATTGCATTACCAGAAAATTAGTGTAGAGTTATTTTTTGTCTTAAATAAATGTGCTGGACACTGGTTAAGAATATGAGCAAGTCATGGGTGCCTGTCATCCAAAGCATGCTGACTATGTAACCTATGGCTGGCTGACACCTGAGCTTGATCATCAAAACATAAAATGCTTGGGATGGCAGGGGTTTGAATCCAGCAGTTGCGAAGTGCTCTAGCCAGGAAATGTGATCACAGGTTATGCTTTGTATAGCCTTGATTTGCTTATAGGTACCATTGATGGTTCATCTATCAATAGTATTGTACTTCTCTGCTTGAAGGGACAGTTCATTCCCATGTTTTTAAAATTTTTAAAGGTGTTTAAACCCAATTAAATAATATCTTTTCATGGGTCGCAGGTCAATATATACACATCATGTATACATTATGTATATATATGTACAGTTTGTACAGATTTATGAACAAATAAATTTGTGGAGAATTTTCATATAATAGCTAAAGAAATACAATGAAACCATATACTGTACTGTGCCAATATACACAACTTCAATTATACAGTATTCCAAAAAATGAAAAACAAACAAAAATATAAGTAAACAAACAAACCTAAAACCCACTAAAAGTCATAAATTTAATAAATTTTATGATAATTAAGCAGCCATTTTTCTATCTCTAAGCACTGAAAATAATTGTTGTTTTTTTTTTAAAAAAATTGTAAATTTTTATAGTACGTTAGTAACCACTTTTTCATTTTGAAGCTACATGCTTGATTATATTTATTAATAAGACTTCTTTGGTTTACATTAAAAATATTTCCATTTTATTCTTTTATTATCCTTTCTAAATTTGATATGCAATATTTTTCATAATAAAATGTTTTCTAAATATGTTGATAAAAGTTTATTTAAAAGATTTGAAGACATAGATGTCTGAAAATTTCAAATTTTCTACTTAATAGTTAAGTATTAGATAAATGCTGCACTTGAGGTGGTATTTTAGATCTAGTGTCTGAATATCCTAGTACCTCACTGAAGATAGCCAATAGCTCAAAACTGGTTTGGAAATAGGGATGATTCTATATAGAGATTTTAAATGCTTTCTCTTCTCCATTTATCAGAAAGGCTTGTTTAGAGCTATTAGCATGCTCATTATATTAATTAGAAAGATCATTTTTTTGATAACAAGTCTACAATTATGTTCCTATAAGAGAAAAATGTTACTTGAAAAAAGGAATATTGCCAGAGATTTATTTAATTAAAGTGAAAGACATTTTATTACTTACTTTATTTTAAAAATATGCAGAAAGATTATTTTTTAGTCTTATTTTTAGTGAATAAATGAGTGAACACACATTTAATAAAATAAATATCAATATGTTCCCTCAACATATTAATAACTATAGTATCTTTTTTTTTAAATTTTATAATCTTAATTTATGTATGTATATTATATATATATATAATGTGCATATTATGTAGATGTGCATGTTGAAAAGTACTGCACACTTGCAGCTTAATTAACAAAACGTACTTTTATTCTAATTAGTTTATCAACAAAACATGGGGGATAATATACGATATACACAAGGGGCACTTGAAACAAAATACAACAGATATCACAGCTCCACTTTGTGTCCAACAATGATGTTGTTAGATAACACCAACTAGAATTGACAGCCGCAAGCTTAATTAATTATTCTAGTAACCAAAAATAAATTTTAGTCTCGGTTTTCTTAGAAATAAAAGAACTATCTCAGAACTTAGATTAATATTTTTATCACTATGAGGATTTTGACGATATCCCGAAAATAACTAATCACCATCGGCTGAGAGTTATGAATATGTTAAATATTTTAATGGATCAATAAATTGTTTTTCTCTTCACCAGTAAAAATTGTAATTATAAATATGTGACTTTTTTCGCATACATTAGTGAAGCTATAATTATACTATAATGTGTAATATGTCTGCTTAGCGCATTCGAGATTTAATGTTCAAATCTCATATTCATAGATTTACAAATGAAGACTGTTGTGATTTATTGTACACATATGCAAGTGAGTTTGAATTTTTAATTAGCTAGTCCATTGTTTGGAGAGAGCAAATCATGCCTCTCTTTTATTAATGGCACTGAGATCATTTGCTATGTAAAAAGCTTCTTTGACTTTTTTTTGGCATCATTCTTCTCTGTGCAAATTACTTGGGCAGAACTGTGTTTGAACACATGGCCTGTAGCCGCAGGGTTAAAAATAAAAATGAAGGAACATCAGTCTTCTGCGACAACCAAGCAGCTACAGGCCATGTGTTTGAACCCAGTTCTGCCCAAGTAATTTGCGCAGAGAAGAGTGATGACAAAAGAAAAGTCAAAGAAGCTTTTCACATAGCAAATGATCTCAGTGCCATTAATAGAAGAGAGGCATGCTTTGCTCTCTCCAAACAATGGACTAACTAATTAAAAATTCAAACTCATTTGCATATGCGTACAATAAATCACAACACTCTTCATTTGTAAAGCTATGAGTATGAGATTTAAACATTAAATCTCGAAAATGCTAAGCAGACATATTACACATCATAGTATAATTATAGCTTCACTAACGTATGTGAAAAAAGTCGCATATTTGGAATTTAATGGATCAATTAAGATATCAATCTTAATTGATTTTTACAAAGCAATAGCATTGCTGAACACATTTCATTAGTTATTACATGGAAATTTGCACTTGTTAATTTGTTTACATTTTAATTGATATAAATATCCTTGCCCTCAAAACAATATGTCTGAGTTTAGATCACATATAATAATTTGGTCATTGAATTAAAAGAGAATCCTCATTTTATCTTTAAGTAAATTCAGACAAAAAACTATTGTTAGTTACTATAACAAATGCTTCAGTTTGTAGCTGACAATTTTGGAAATTGTCTACTTATTTTAATTATTTATATCTTAATTAATGCATAGTAATATTTCATTGAACATATAAACAACTATACATCAAAAACAGTTAACACCTAGACAATATCAATAACAATCAACAATTTATCTCCATGGATTGTTAGTATAATTAAAAATAGAAATGAGATTACATCCATGTAAATAGAAATAACTTTTAGCTGTTGATGTTGCTAAGAAAATTATTACTAATTGACTATCCCCGAGGCTAAATAATTTTTTCATTAACCTATAATAGCTCTTTTGTTAGAGTTATTTGTTGAATTAAAAGGACCTCTTTTTACTTCAGCAATAAACTATTATAGGTTAATGAGAAAACTTCTTTAACCTCAGGGATTGTCAATTAGTTGTAATAATAGTTTCTTAGTAATATCCACAGCTAAAAATTATATCTGTTTACATGGATGTAATCTCATTTCTATTCTTTATTATATATATATTGTAATTAAATGCAAAAGTAAATCTATACATCGTATACTCTCCATCTTCAAATTGAAAATAGTTTAGTGTGATATATCTCCAATGATACCTTTTCATAATTTCTTGGCCATTTGATAAATATCATCCAATTTTTTCTCTTGATGTTTTATTCTTCCCATCTATTAAATATTCTATATCATTTTAATTATCTAATGATATGATTTATCAACTTTTCTTTTTTTAGAATTCTTACATTTAATTTTTATTTTATTCTCAATATGAACATGCAGAAAATTATGTTATGGGAAATCTGTGTGTAATCTATTAATATTATTTATTTGCACCCTCTGTAAAAATTGATAACATTTGATGAAAAATCAACTATTCTCTTGCAGAACATGCATTTCTACCAAGCAAACCTGATGTTATAAGTGCTCAGAAAAACAACTGGGGTCACATCAAATATAATGATGCATTTCTAATTAAATAGCATCACAATGCTCAGGCTCACAGTAATCAATTTGTTATTAAAATTTTGTTGTGAATTTTAACAATGATTTGACTAATGTCGCCTTATATTGGTTCAATATTAATTGACAAAGTAGGTCATATATTTCAACTTATTTTTAAATAATCTTGCCTTTAAAAAACTGCCTTTTCAACTAACCTTAAGTCAAAATGATAAGGCTTTAAATTGCCATTAAAATTGACAATTCAATATCAAATTGAACTTTGTGAGTCTATTTGAAAAGAAACAGAATTGTTATGTTTAATGTAATCTCAATTAGTCTTCTGAGCAGCTGATGATGTTAAATTTGATTAACAGAAACACGTATCATGCTAGAAATTAATTGATTTTTCATCAATCATTGTCATATATAAGATCATATTTACACTGTAATTATGCATATATTTTTATTTAAATTAGCCCATTTAAATATTCCATTTAAAAGAAGTACATGCATAATTACAGTGAAAATAAGCAGCAACAATTATTGATTTAAAAGAGCTATGATTGTGGCAAACTTCACCAAAAATGCACTTAGGGTTAGTTTATTAAAAAGATAAACCACTTTGTACCCATATGGACACCACTTTGTACCCATATGAACAAATTTTTGTAAATTTGAATTGCAAATACAAATGAAGGGAAAACCAATATTGTATAGTAATTAATATATATATATTTCCAATACGTGCTTATAGCTAATTGGTTATCATATATAAATAATATCCTCTAACCAATGCTTATAATATTCTATTGGTCAATTTAGCATTGGCTAAAGTCATGTGACTTTTTGAAAGAAATAATAATAAAATAGTTAGTGAAATGAAAAATTATATTCCACAATGATATATGTGTAGATTGTTAATACTTAACACAGCATTAAAATTTAAAAATTGCTAATGCAAATATTTGATGCAGAATATCTTAATATATATATATAAATGTATTTGTGAACAAGTTCACACATACAAATGTAAGCATGTTTGTATATATATAGAAAGAGTGGCATAGAAAGAGTGGCATGCATTACTGTTGAAGGATAGAGTTTAGGAATGTCCTTCACTAGTGTTGTAACAACCCATCTTTGATCCACTCCCAATAAATGGAATTCTATATATTGTATAACATATTAAATGCATATATTTAAACTAAGTACACCAGTTCACAATTAAATCACTAAACAAAATTGTGAATTCACTACCTATGATTTCCCTACCAACACAGACTGCTCAAATGTAAAATAATAGAATACAAAACAAATGTATACTGTATTAATTTATCTTCCCATAATTCCAACTCACATTTCAATTAATGGAGACAGTTTTGGTAGGGAAACTATTGAGAAATTTGTAATATAATTTTGGCTAGTGATTTAACTCTAATTGGTTTACTTAGTTTACTATATTGACCGATTTAATTTTTGTTATTTGACATATATAATATAAATTAATGAAATATTTCTACGCCCTGAAGATAAAATTCCTTTGGAGTCTCGTGGTGTATATGAAATTTCATGTGGAGTTTGTTTTCATTCATACATTGGCTAGACCAATCATAGAATAAACATAAGATAGGAAGAACATATTTTGGAAATTAGAGAAAATCTAATTCATCAGCCATTTATTACATCACATGATCACCATCTCTATACTAGCACATAATTGTTGTAAACAAAGGCAAAACTCTCCATACAGTAGTGCCATCCTGTGCCAAACAGAGTAATCAATGGATGCCAGAAGGCTTGTGCATAAAATCCCTATCTAGGGCCTACTCATCCAATATCCCCAGACTAGTTTCTGGGTTGTGGCCATCATCAGTGAGTAGCCTTGGATCTGAGAGCACTGCACCTAGATCTTAGGATCTAATGCAACCCTCCAGCAGCCACCTTTTAACTCTACTTTACTACAAAACTAGGAGAATATTTTCAATCTAAGCTCAATAGCTTATATAGTCATATGGGTCTGAATTCAATTCAACACCCATACATTTTCATATCTTTGGCTCTTAAACAACCATAGCCACCACTATCCTAGTCTGGGGATTTTGGATGAGTAGGCACTAGATAGGGATTTTATGCACAAGCCTTCTGGCATCCATTGATTACTCTGTTTGGCACAGGGTGGCACTACTGTATGGAGAGTTTTGCCTTTGTTTTCAGCCATTTATTCACACATTAAATTAACAAACCATGACATCAAATTTAATAAAGTACAAACTCTGGCAGAAATTGAACAATATGACCAGAAACTGCTAAGAAAAACTATAGAGATTTTTAAAAGGCTTCAGAGCATAAATGAAAATTAAAGAAAATTAACAATATTTGGAAAAAGCTAGTGGAGAATAAAATATTTTTTAAAACTTCTCAACCAATAGAATTTAAGAATGAGGAGAAAATAACAAAAGAAAAAAATAACGATTTAAAATCTCACTACACGCATTCTTATGATTTGAGAAAGAAGATGCTCTGAGGAAAGTACTTGTTATTGTACTGAAATGTCAGTTATTTAATCATTATAATTCCATTACACAAAAGCTTCTGGAAATAATGCTGTGAATATATATAATATACAAACCAATTCTAGAATATTTCAGCAGCACTACCTGTATTTAGAAACCCAAAGTCTGAATTAAACAGTATAAATGAATGGTAACCTCTTACTTATTAAGATGAATGTTGATAAATATACTGATTTCAAGACTATTCTAAACATGAAGTGTGAATTGAAGCTTAGATCTTAAAAGCTAATAAATAAACATATTTCATGTTCCACACACAAAGCGTGATTAATAAATAATCAGTTTATGCCTTGAAAAACTGCAAACATAATTAAGTAAGAACAAATCAATGATTTCATACTGCTAATTGAAACTCAAATGTAAATGAATATAAACCAGTCTTAGAATATCTATATTTAGAAACACAGTCTGATTCAAGCGGCAATATATGTATGTGTGTATGTAGGTATGTAATGTATATATATATATTTTGGAGAAGCTTCTTCAGAGTTCTTAGCACGTGATGTATGACTTTTATTTTTTTTTTACTATCATAGTTTTTGTTTAAAGGCTATTGGTGATGTTATATATTGCTAATGCTATTAATATATGGTAATGCTGAACATTATTCAGATCCATACAGCTATTTAAAATAGATAGCTGGATTTGAAGACATATGGATGTCTGAAAATTTTAGATTTTCTACTTAATAGTTAAGTATTAGACAAATGCTGACCTTAAGTTGGTATTTTAGGTCTAGGGTCTGAATATCCAAGTGCCTCCCTGAGGAGAGCCAATAGCTCAAAACTGATTTGGGGATATGGATAGTTCTAAATAGAGATTTTTAAATACTTTCTCTTGTGGCATTTGTCAGAAAAGCTTGTTTAGAGCTATTAGCATACTCATTATATATATATGAATCTAATGCACTTTTCCACTAACAAACACCTCTTATTTTTCTGATTGCTATCAAGCTATCAACCAAAATTACTAAGTCAATTTGTTTGTATAGTTATATGAATCTGAAACTAGTTCAGTATCTACATATTATAATGTTCTTAATTTTTTCAGTAGCACATTTATTTCCTGGCCTTGATTAAGATAAACCATATATACATATTATAATGAAGATTTTAATATATATATATATATATCGAGTTTAATATCCCAACACTGACCTATTAAGTAAATAAAATATTCTCCATCCAGAAAAAGGTTGTTGTCTTGACAACAATTTGAAATTGTTGATTGTTTTGATATTGGAATTGCCTAAGTGTGAGTTTTAATGATTAAATGCACAAATGTACATGGTTTAGTGGTGAATTCTGAAGCCTAAGGACCCTGGATTGTTGCCTAACTTTATCACTTTCTGGGTTTGGTGATTGAATAGAAAATATATGAATAAACTCGAAAAAATAATTGAGAAATAATATAAAACTAATTGAGTAATTGTAAATCAATCAATACTCATTTTATCTTAGAATTTGTGCAGTCTTGTGAATTATCAACTATTCTTTTCAGTCCAGTACAACCCTAGGCATTTGTGTCAACACACAACTAATTTGGAAACAATGAAACATGGACTATCTCTTTAATATTTATCACGGATTTTCCCTTTCAGTACATCTTTCATTATGACTCAGAATATTACCATCCAATCCAGTCTTCTTGACTCAATTGGATTAATCACTTTGGTTATCTGAATATCATCACACCCTCAGTATAGGATTTTTTTCCACTCATTTACTCACTTCCATCCTTCACCAATCTCATATTTCAAATGCCTCTAATCTTCTGACATTAGTAGATATATATGTTGTATCCTAGTGAAAATATGACTTCTCTCGCCAAGATTACAGCTCCATCTCGAATCAATACATGCATTATGTAATGCCATAGTTTACTATTCACTACAAAAAATTTAAAGTGCTAGTAGTCTAAATCAAGAGTTATGACATAAAATGTGATAGTTTTTGTACCTTAATTTACAATTGAACAATGTGTTAATGTTATGTTTTAAATTGGGTAAAACTGCTAATAATTTGAAATAATTCACATCATATATGACACTGAAGCTACAAATCACAGGAATGTTTTCAAGTGGTTTGCCAAATTTTGTGATGGTCAGAAGAACATAAGACAATCGAAGAAGGTACAATGCCATATTCAGTGTTGTAATTTGGTATCCAAATGCTAATACCTTACAATTTTTGTGATAATAGCTAAACTATGTTGTATGTATCCCATGCATTAATTCAGAGATGATGCTTCACACAGCCTGGAGAGAAAATCAGTCATCTTTTTACTGGTACATAATGTATGATGTCATTATTCTCTTCCATACCTTCAACTTCAGAGATTTTAATGTCACTAGATATTGCTTTTCATAAAAGATGCATGTTGCCACATATGATATTCAGAAAGCATATTATCTATGATCAATTGACCAAAAAATTTGAAATGATCCACTTGTTTGATCAACCCATTTTCCACTTTGATAGAAACAATATCTTAATTTATTGTCATCACATCTGTTTTAGGCTTTTCCACATTTAAATGCATATCAAATTGATCTGCAACTTTATTTTTCTCACAGTTATCAATGTTTTAGGACAAGTAACAATGATCACATGACTATGTGCAGATTTATTAATTTGAATGGTGTGCCCACACATATTCAAATCCAGTCTTGTTTTCCAATTGCCTTATTTACTATAACTCTTTATTTAATTTACCAGCATAGTATTTGTATGTAAATTTAATCAGAAGGGAATTACACCCTCTACACATGCACTGTGATATTGTTTTAATATCTCAACAATGTTTTTTGTTGAGTATGAGGATACTCTCAAACCAAGGCATAAGATAGAAATGTTGAAAAGATATAACAGCGGCCATCTTAACTTTGTACCTAAATTCACTTATATAGGCCAATCTATGACATTAAAAAACAGAGTCAAATTTGAAAATGGATTTGAAATAATGTGACCATCAGAGAAAATAAATTATAAAAGATTAGAGATAAACCATTTTATTAATGTAGAGCAGGGATGCCCAACCCGTAGCTCACAAGTCACATGTGGCTCGCGTAACTGTTTAATGTGGCTCGAATTGCACTCTTCAAAAAAATTGATAAAATATTTTATGTTCCTTGATGGCACATGCACACACTAAAAAATAAACATTTTTACAATACAAACAATAATGATATGCAGTGTCAGGTTTCACATTAAATAAAATATATTTTTCCTGTAATTGTAATTTATATGTATGTTACCAAATTTTTAATAAATAAAATGTATTTACATTTTTTTTTCTTTTTAACATATTACACCATTTTTTTTTTTTTTGCTGTACACGTTTGGTTTGGTGCTACATATATATATTGTGTTTAGTGCTCTTGTATATATTGTTGTTTTTATCGAGAAAGATCCTTGTAGACGTTTGGTTTGGTGCTGTATATATATTGTGTTTAGTGCTGGAAATAGTTTTTATCGAGATAGATCCATGTACACGTATATATTTTGCTGTATATATCGATGTTTAGTGCTGTAAACAGTTGTTTTTATCCGTGTACACGTATATATTTTGCTGTATATATATATTGATGTTTAGTGCTGTAAATAGTTGTTTTTATCGAGATAGATTCGTGTACACATATATATTTTGCTGTATATATTGATGTTTTCATCGAGAAAGATCCGTGTACATGTTATTTTGGCCACATTAGAAATGGCGGATTGATACCAATGTGAATAGGCCATCCCCCCCCCACCTATCTCCCTACATTGCAGGTTTAGTACCCAAGTACCATGTTTATAAATGTAATATAAAAAATGTAATATATAATTGTGGCTCCCCAAATTTTTTTAAATTCTCAACTGGCTCACGTCAAGTTAAAGGTTGGGCACCACTGATGTAGAGTATGAGGTGTGTGTGCATGTACACAGATTCTTATCACAATTTGATGGCATTAAAATTGAAATTATCTCAACCTTTTAACTGTTAGTTGCTCGTACAATTTCCTATTGGCCTAGTGAATTAAAGTTCTAAACTTTTGATTGGTCAATTACAGAATCAGCAGTAAAAATATATTCGTCTTTTAAGTTTAGATTCAAATTAGTTTTATTTGTAAAACAAATTAATAATTTGTCAGATTATGAAATTGAATGAAAGTTTTTTCAAAAATAAATTTATATTTATAATTATAAAAATATTCTATAGCAGTGAACCTAAAAAGAATATTCATAATCTACTAGAAAATGCTCCGTACATCTGTGATTTCTTTTTCAATTTACGTTTGTGTAAAAGTAAAGAATTTTTGTTAAAATCTTACATTCTTTTTCAAAATAATTATATTTTCAGCATATTTTATCAAAATAATTTATAATATATAAAAAAAATACAAAAAAAAATACTCTAAAATATTCATTTCATTTTCAAAATAACAACAAAGTACTTGAAGCAGTGAAAATTATTGACAAGCACTCTCTTTTGTTCAAAATGAGAACCAACCAATCAGCATCTAGGAAAATCTGCCTTTTCCCATTGTTGTAACTTCAAATTTAAATATTATTGATTTTTTACTTGTAAATGATTCTAGAGAGGGCAGCATCTTATGGTACTTTTTAAGCTTTATAATGAGCGTAAATTAGCTACAATAACATAAAAACTGCCAGTTTTAGAATGAGTTAAAACCATGTTCAACTATAGATGAAGATGACAGTTAATAGATGAAGATGACAGTTAATGTGTTAAGTGATATATATAAAACAAATAGATTATTGCAAAATTAAAAAGAAGTGTTAAGAAAAATTTACAAATTTATTGCACGAAAAAATAATATAGATAAAGGTTGAAGGCTAAACTTAATTCAAACCCAAAATGAAAATTATGTAATGAAAACATAAAAAAAGTTGCAAAATAGATTATGAAAGACACCCCCTCCCCCTCCCACTCAAGGCTTGAGCTAGAAATGAGATTATTGAGCAGAGTTAAGAATATGTAAATACTGATGTTGGAAAACGTATGTAAAATAGATTTAATAATAAACCGAAGCATAAGCACTTACTATTAAAAGGTCATTGTAAAGAGATAAAAATAACAAAGAAGTGGTAGATTTTTAATAAATAACAGGAAAAAAAAAGTTTTGGGCTGAAAAAGTAATCAAAGAAGTGAAGTTGTTATAGCGATAAAAGAGTGAAAATTGTTTGGAAAAATAACGGAGTGATAAGAATATAATATAGAGATAACAAGTCTCTGTTTAGATTTCGACTCGTGTCAAAGTAGCACATAATATATTAATAAATTTTAAAAATTAATTTTAAAAAATGATATTTTTTAATATTTCAATTTTTTTGTTTGTATATAAAATATATACTTATTCAACAGGTATATTTATATATCATCATCATCATTTTTAACTCATCGATCTACTGCAGGATGAAGATCTTTCCAAGTTCAATCTACCTCCGATTTCTAGCCTCTCTTCTCTACACCACCCCTGCACACTTTCTTATTTCATCCATCCATCTCACATGTGGTCTCTTTATAGGCTTTTTTACGATCTCTTGGAATCCAGTTTAAGATTTCAGCTATTCATCGATTATCATCTCTTCTAGCAATATGTCCAACCTAAGTCCACTTTAGTATTTTAATTCTTTCAATGATGTCAGCAATACTTATCTATTCTTTCACCCATGTATTTCGTTTTCGATCTCTTCTTGTTATTCCTAATATATACCTCTCCATACTTCATTCAGTGGTCTGAAGCCCCTGTATTGCTCGTCTGTTAAATGTACAATTCTCAGATCTGTATGTAAGAACTGGTAACACGTTTATTAAAAACCTTCCTTTTCAAAAACATAGACCTATTTTCTTTATATACACACATACCTACATCTATGAGTAATGTTAAAAATGCATATTAGAATATGATTCTTTACTACAGCTTAGTCGTGATATGGCTTGAAATCACTGTAGCGAATAGGAAGAAATTAATGTATTTTGGAAGTTGGTTAATTTGTAAAGTAGATAAAATAAAAATACGGTGAGAAATGCATCGCGTAACAAACTTTTTTTTTTTTTAAGTTATTCTACAGATCTTTGAAGTTTGAATAACAAGAAGAAAAAAAAATTTTGTAACATATTTTGTCTGAGGGTAGTTTATTTGAGCAAAGTTTGAACAATTTGAAAACAATAAAAGATGGACGGTTTTAGAAATAGAGATGTGAAAGCGAAATTGGAAGTTAACTTGAATTGAAGAGAAAGATAGGAATAAAGAGATATTGAAAAGGATAAGTAACTATTCTTTATGGAAGAAATTAAGAAGAGGACTGTAATGTGGTATATACTCAGAAAGAGAGAGAGAAATTATGAGGAGCATGTTTGAAGGGATTGTAGTGGAAAAGAGAGAAGAAGACAGAAGTGGATAGGTAATTCTAAAAAAGGAGAAAGCTATGAGTGGGTGAAGATCAGAGTATACGGTAAAAGTAATTAGAAAAGTAGTCTGGGTTGATGCGTGAGACCTACCTTTTGGTAGATGTCCGATGATAATGGATATACCTCGCTAAAATTATTTCCATAATTCCTGCATTTTAAACTTCAAAAACTTGGTTTTGATGAACACGCAGACACACACACACACACATGCACAATGAGAAATAAAACAAGTTCTTAAGTGTACGGCTTATTTCTGCAGTTTAAATAATAAATAAAAATTGATAACTCGGTCTAAATAACAACAATATTTTAATAAAATAGTCTTTAAGAATCTGATTTTGATTGTTAGTTTATTCTGCGAAATTTAATCCACCGGTGGATTGTCAGAAAATCCATGGATCGATTTCAGTTCTTGCAATTCTACTTGTGAACTCTCAACTGTAAAACAATTCGATTATTTATTTTATTTATTATTAGTTTTATGTTCATTTTTAATTGAATGTAAATAAAAAAAAAATTAGAAAAAAAACTTGAGTTGTTGAAAAGAAACTTCATTTGTTTTAGTATCTCTATACGCTCAATCAATGTGTGTATGCGTGCGTATATGTGCATTATATTTAAAGATAGACTCCAAATACACTACTAGTGGATAAAGACTTCTACTATAATCTTCCACAGTGACGCAGCCAAGAAGGGAATCTTCTTCCCCCGGTAAAACGGATAAATTCAATATATATATATATATGTGCGTATATGTGCATTCTACGTTTTAAAGATACCTAAACAGACTCCAAATAAACTACTAGTGGATAAAGACTTCTATTATAATCCTCCACAGTGACACAGCCAAGGAGGGAATCCTCTCTTTCCGGTAAAGCGGACGTGACTTACAAAATTTTTCTTTCTCATTTACTTTCTTACTAAAAATAGCCACATCTAATTAGTGAAAATGATTGGATAGTTGGACAAGTAAGTTGATTATGGGTCAGCCACCTGGAAAAAAAGATAATTTTGAGCCAGTTTGTAATCTTAAAAAAACCCAAAATTTCACTTCGCCCGGATTCGAACCCTAGAGTTCTTGCCGGTCGATTCTCCAATCACTACGCTATGATAATCTTCTTCATAATATTAATATAATGACTACGCTACGGTGATCTTCTTCATAATGGTAATATATTAATTTGTTGATGGAAGGTCACATGACGTTCGAGCACGGCAACGGAATTGTGCACCACGGATATTTAGTTCACGAGTATGTCGCTTTATTTTTGCACTAGGACAAGACTCTTTCTTTACATTTTATAATGCCTGACAATTTTTCAAAAAAAATATTTATGACCTTTCAATTGGATTTGAAGTTTTATTTATTCCCCGCACAACGTTTTATCTCCATCAATCAGTTTGCATGCATACATAGTTTGTTAATATATTGCTGATAGCAATGTTAAAAATCATGAGTAAATTTTGATAGCAGTCTTTCTTTAAATGAGTTAATAAGTGCCAAAACTGAAAAACTATTCCGCAACTTCAAATCATTCTTTCATTCTACAATTGCGATTTTAATTACATTACTCGCTCCAGCAATAAAGATTGAGTTATAGTAAGAGCCGTGTTTTAATGACTAATAAATAAATTAAAAATAAATAAGCAAATTAATAAATTAATTATCAAGTTATTTAATTAAAGAAATAAATAGCTGCGCGAATACTCATTAGACGAAGATTCTTGAATAAGCTTCGTAATCTACTTAATATCTTCTTTAAAATTCCATCCTTAGAGTTTCTATATAACTTCTATGGCAAGTATGTGTGCGTGGATATCAATGATAAATAGAGATTACGTTTTTAAAAAATAAATGGTGACTTAAGATAATATTTTTGAAGGTTCTAGTTTTTAATAGTAGCATTATATATGTATAGTAGTTATCAGGAAAAATCGTCATAGGCAACTTTTATTTATATTCAGCAAAAAGTATTGGGGGGGGGGAGGAAGCAGAAACTAGACACTGTTTCAGTGTCTGAAAAGAAAAGACCCAGTTATAGACTTTCAACATCATATTCAAACATTATCGATCCACTGAAGTATGAAGATCTTTCCAAGTTTAGTCCAGTTTCTCCTATCCGCAGCTTCTCCGTAACATAACTGTCTTATTTCATCTATGCATCTCACATGTGGTCTCCTTCTAGGTCTTTTACAATATATATTGCCTTCCAGTTTAAGACTTTAACTGACTATTTATCTAGTTATCATCTCTTCTACAACAATCTCTTGTCCTACTTCATTTTAGTTTCTTACCTTTTTTAATGATGCATATAATACTTGTTTGTTCTCTCACCCAAGGATTTCATTTTCCAGCCCCTTTTTGTTATTCCCAACCTAATCTCTCCTTAGTAAAATGAATAATCTCAAGTTTGTTTTGCTATTCTGTTAAAGATCCAAGTTTCTAATCCACAACTAAAAGCTGGATTAAAAATCTTTTTCCAACACCTACGCATATTTTCTTTTAATATTTTAACCAAAAGCATTACATCCAAGCTTAATTCTATGATTAATTTTCACCTACTATGTTTTTACCTGCATTAATAATCTGATCAAGGTATTTGTAACTGTTAACTTCTTCTAATTTATGATCCTCAATCTTTATTTTATTCTTCTGAGCAAAGCTGTTCAACTTTTAATCTTTTCAGTATTTATTTTTAGTCTTACTTTTTACTTTCATCTAATAACTCTTGCAATATTTCCTGGAGCTCTGAAGATTTATTTTCAAAAATAACCACATAATATGCAATACCTAGATAACTTAAAATAATTTACTTTTACCTTCTTAGCTTATCATTTTAATCCACTTATCCTACCTTGATCTATTTATATAATCTGATGGAGACCAGTTTTTAGTCATGATTTCTTACTGACTTAAACGTATTAATTAATAATTGTATTTGGATACTACAGTGGATATTTTCCATATACAAACGTACATCTAATGCACCAGAGAGCAAACAAAGTAATAATGGAAAGATGAATAACTGGAAAGAAACACTGAGAAGTTACCAATTAACAATGAGTTTTGAAAATTCCCATCTGCCTTTGAGAATAATAAATATCAGTTTTTGTTTGTATTTTTTAAAAATCTTTTAGGTTGTAATCTATTAGAAAAATAAATAAATATCACATTAATATCTGGAAAAAAAAGGAGAAATGAAAGTTGATATTAATCATTCTAATTGGCCATTTTAACTTTTTAAAATATTCCAAAATTGAAATTTATATATATATGTAAAAAATGCAATTATTAACATTAACTATGATACTAACATCTTGAATGATATGTGTGGCCACAATGATTATCTAAATCTGTTTAAGATTGTCTGGTCATTTTCCATATGAATAAGACATTCGGAAAGAAAATTTGATACACATATATATTTAAATACATGAAAGCAGCAATAGCAATATCATTACCAATCAACAATCACAATCTGTTGTCAAGGCAACCTCCTTTAATCAATATATATATATGAAAAACAAAAAACAAGTTTTAATCACGTTAAAACCTGCTGTCGTATATATGATCAATAGATGGCGTTTTACCAAAAACACCGACCAAGCGTTTGTTTACATAAACGATCAAAGAGTCAGAATTAACTATCTCTTTCATTTTAGCCCACCTTTAGATCAGCTGATTTCAGCTGATTTGCTATCATCAGTGAAGGACAGAGCAAAGAAACTAGATCTAAACACTGACTCCAAGTGTTTATGCACAAAGTTTCTATCAGCTTGCAAGCATGAAATTTTTCAGACCGATAAAGCCTTCAAACTCAGCCAAACAAGCTAGATAGCTATATGGGTCTGATCTCAGTTCAGTTTCTCCACATAGTCAAAGCCTCTGCAATCTATATCATTGCAGAAACCTTTAAAGGTACATTTATGAAAAACAAAAAACAAGTTTTAATCTCATTAAAACCTGCTTTCGCTTGTATATATGATCAATAGATGGCATTTTACCAAAAACACCGACCAAGCGTTTGTTTACGTAAACGATCAAAGAGTCATAATTAACTATCTCTTTCATTTTAGCCCACCTTCAGATCAGCTGATTTCAAGCTGATTTGCTATATAATAAGGACAGAGCAAAGAAACTAGATTTAAACACTGACTCCAAGTGTTTATGCACAAAGTTTCTATCAGCTTGCAAGCATGAAATTTGTCAGACCGATAAAGCCTTCAAACTCAGCCAAACAAGCTAGATAGCTATATGGGTCTGATCTCAGTTCAGTTTCTCCACATAGTCAAAGCCTCTGCAATCTATATCATTGCAGAAACCTTTAAAGGTACATTTATGAAAAACAAAAAAAAGATGGGCTAAAATGAAAGAGATAGTTAATTCTGACTCTTTGATCATTTATGTAAACAAATGCTTGCTCGGTGTTTTTGGTAAAACGCCATCTATTGATCATATATACAAGTGACAGCAGGTTTTAACGTGATTAAAACTTATTTTTTGTTTTTCATAAATGTACCTTTAAAGGTTTCTGCAATGATATAGATTGCAGAGGCTTTGACTATGTGGAGAAACTGAACTGAGATCAGACACATATAGATATCTAGCTTGTTTGGCTGAGTTTGAAGACTTTATCGGTCTGAAAAATTTTATGCTTGCAAGCTGATAGAAACTTTGTGCATAAACACTTGGAGTCAGTGTTTAGATCTAGTTTCTTTGCTCTGTTCTTCACTGATGATAGCAAATCAGCTTGAAATCAGCTGATCTGAAGGTGGGCTAAAATGAAAGAGATAGTTAATTCTGACTCTTTGATCGTTTATATAAACAAACGCTTGGTCGGTGTTTTTAGTAAAACGCCATCTATTGATCATATATATATATAATGACATTTAGCTTTGTCAAGACATCTAAAAACAAAACAAAAAAATTATATAATCAATTCGGTCACGAATAGATTTTTATTAGTGTTTTGTAATGCCATATTTTTTGGTGTAGAGAAATTACTATATCAGTATTTTATAGGTTGTATAGCTGCAAAATAAATTTTACTAGCTTAGGTTATAATAGTTTTAAACTTAAATAAAGGTTTAACACGATAAAACTTTAACTTTTTAAATAGCTGGTAATATAGATGAAGATGATAAATATTGCATTTTAAGTTAATAATGCTAATTTAGTTTTAATTTAACGGATAAAATATTTTAAAAAGGTTATATTAATCTTAAGATTAGGAAACCAGGTTCAAATACTATATTTTCGGTTTGCAGATATGTAAATTAAATTTATAATATTTTAGTTCATTTAAATTTTGACATAATATTCTAATTAAATATTTTAAATTCATATACTTAGAAAGAGTTTAATGAACAAATAATTAAAAATAGGATTTCTAATAATAGTAGATAGTTGAATGTCTGAATAAATAAACGAATAAAAGTTTTAAATTATAACATTATTTATTTTAAAATATTATTCAATATCTAGTTCTAAAGGACAATTTAACTATTCTATTCTGAAACTTATTCTGGGGATATTTGGATAAGATAGCACTATATAAGGACTTATTAAGCCTTATAATCTGCCAATTATTGATTGCTAAAGTTTACAATAGATGGCTAGAGAGTAGGAAAAGTAAAAGTTTGCTAATAAAGAGAATAGTACAATAAAAATATTTCAGCCTGTCAACATTAGCACAAAAATCTAGGGGTAGTGCATTTCTAACTTACCTGATGATTAAATATCATTTAGTTTTTCTGATAGTGAGCAAAATAAGGAAAGGACTCATAAAAATTTACAAAATTTGAATATATATATATTATAATATTGTAGCAGTGTCCAACTCCTGCTATACAATGTGACAAGCTTTATAAATTTAGAATTTAATTAATAGGGAAATAATATTTAATTTTTTATATATTTTAAAAAAATAATAGTTCCATTTGATACGTTGGTATTATTCCTGCTATGATGTATTACTCCAATGATGTTTTCATCTGGTAAGAATTATTCCATTTATAATATCATGCCATCCTAGAATCTTAGCATGACTAATATGTTACTAACTTTTCACATATATACTTGTCACCAAGTTGTAAAATGTTCTGACCTGTGTGATTTTGTGCTTTTTGTTTTTAATGATTTTGTCCTATCAAAATGGAAAGATATATTCATTATGAAAAAAGAACAAAACCCATTAGCACTTTGTGCCATCAAAAACATCCATCCCTCTCCTGGCATAATGTGGCACTTTATGCTGTCATAAACACCCAACATGTAAAATACCAAATTTCAAAAAAAAAAAAAAAAACACAAACTTTTATTTCTTGTATTATTTGTAAGTAATATGGTTTTATTTTTAGAAATACATTTGCAGCTAAAACTTGATATATTTGTGATTTTTTTTATTTGCTAAAACTTTATATATGTTTTTATAAAAAATATTTAAAATATAATGTTAAACTTATAGTTTGCCATTTTTAGGTAAAGCTAAAACTTTATCTTACAGTTCATCTTTTTTTAAGTTCAAAAAAATGTAAGGCTAAACTTTGTTACAGCTCGTCATTTAAAAAAAACATTTCAGCATTCTTTTTCATATTTTAGATTTGCAGTTTGGGATTAGATGTGCTGGGTGTTATGTGGCACAAAGTGCTATATTATGCCAAGAGGAAAAGAATGACTTTGTCAATACAACATTCCATAATAAAAAGTTACAAACATATTAAAACCTCATAATGAGTTTTTTTATTTTTTCCATATTATATATATATATATATCCAATTTTTTTTAGATTTGAAGTTTAATATTCCATGTGATATGATGTATTATTGCAGTGACTTATTATTCTAAGTTTGTGATATGTTTAAAGTAACATCTCCACAGAATCTGTGGACATATTTTATCGATTAAGTTTGTCTACACATTCCTTGGAAGCATGTTTAAAACTAAGAATATTACATCACTGGAGTAATACATCATAGCAGGAATAATACCAAAGTATCTTAAATTAAATTTAATTAAATAGATTTTTTACCAAATGATAATATAAAAATTCAAGATAATTTTTTAAACATATTAATATTTTAATAGGTGGTATAAATATTTGTAAAAGAGAGAGAAAAATATAATACAAATAAATAATTTCTTTTGTTTTCTCTCTTCAGTAATTTTAAATATTTACCAGTATTCATTTTAATTTTAAAAAATATATTAAAAGAAGAAAATTTTCTCTTCACTAAATTACTATGTAAATTTTAATTCTAGCTTTTAACAGAAAAAAAAATAAAGCTTTAAAAGAAAAGAGAAATAAAAATAAAAATTTAACATTTGTTAAATTTTGATTTATATAATTAAAGTTGTTTTGCTCTTCTTTTCTCTTTATGGCTCATTAATACAATAGGCAATGTTTATCAGGTCGGTGTAATTAGCCTGACCATGTTGTTTTTTATTTTGGCAAAAAAACTAATTAAACTATGTTTAGAATTTTTTAATTAAAGAAAAATGAGGCAAATATCTAAATGTTTTTTTTTTGTAAAAATCGATTCAATTGGTTAGTAGTAAATTTTGTAAGGGAGAAGACAGGATTGACCTCAGTGTCTTGTCAAAAACAAGCATTTCTGATCCAACTGTTAGAGAGGACATTCAGTTTTATGCCAGCTGTTGAAGAAGACAGTAAGATGAAAAAGTTCTGATAAAGTTGTTGAAGAATACAGCAGGTGAATTTAGCTGTGTAGAGTACATTATTGATTTAACTATAAAAAATAGTTTCTAAGATGAATACAGCCATGTGCTAAGTTTAGGTAAAGACAACATCATTTTCCTCCATATAACTTACTTCACTGAAGAAAATGTAAATGAAAAAAAGTCCTCTTGATGTAATCTACAATGTAATATTTAACCAACAATATGAGTGGTTCTAAGCATTTGCCTGACATGGAAATTTTATTGGTAAAAAAATGGATAAATTCTTATTTGTTAGTTTGAAATCTTCTATTTCCAAGTAGAAAGAACTGTATGCATTAAACTGGAAGTGAAAAGCCTTCAAGAAGAAAACCTACATGAAAACATGGAAAATTATAAATGCAAAGAAGGGCTCCCAACAAAAAGTAAAACCATGTTAGAAGGTATTTTTATGTGCCCATTAAATTCTCATGTAGAGATAAAAAATATATAGGATAGTAATTGATAAGAATGAATAATTCTATTAGGGCAACCTTTTCTTATAAACATTTTTTTATTTATGGGATTTTTTTTCCTTTCAAAATTATAGATTTTTTAAAGTAACTTAATTTTTATTAAATTTGACATTTTTTTATTCATTTGATTTATTTTCAAGATTTCTAACTATATGATCTTTCCATTGACTCATTGTAAATTGAAAGATTTCACGAGTATTAATGTGTAATAAGAAATATGTACTTAATCAGTGAAGTATTGAATAGTCTCACGCTTTCAGATCTAACCACTTCAGCTTCACCTATAGATAGAAATGAAGTAAAGAAGGTTCCCCTCTTTTTTTCCAAAACATAAACTTGTGGTTAAGATCTGTAGACATCCCTACTATCGCATTTTTACATGCATATTTGTGAGGTTACAGCCTTAGTAAATATTACTTACGTAATCAATGTGCATTTAAATAAATTTATAATTATAACTTTAAATTATCATAATAGATTTCTAACTGTAAGATTTTTCCATTGACTCATTATAAATCGAATGATTTCATGAGTATTAATGTGTAATAAGAAATGTGGACTTAATCAGTGAAGTATTGAATAGCTTCACGCTCTCAGATCTAACTGCTTTAGCTTCACCTATTTATATAGAAAGTAGGTTGAAGTAAAGAAGATTCCATCTTTTCTTCCAAAATGTAAGCTTGTGGTTAAGACCTGTAGAGGTCCCTACTATCGCATTTTTATGCACACATTCTTGAGGTTACAGCCTTAGTAAATATTATAAATGGGTAATCTAATTTAAACTACCCTTATCTCTGACTACATTAAAAAGTTGTTTTTCAATTCTTACTTTTGGGAAAGGAAGTAATGTAAGGAAAACAAAAGTTAATTAAATTAATGAATGAAAAATTGAATGTTAATCATTTTTGTTGTATGCAATTATATTTTTTGATAATATTTAAATTTGAATTATCATGTCATTTTTTAATTTTTTAAAAATGATTAATTAATTAATATATTAGATAATTGTTTAAAAATGTTCTAGTGTTAATGTCTTTATTCCTCCAAGTCTCTGTTCCATGAATTGGCAGTATGTGTGACTTGATTTTAGTACAGACTAGATCTTGAGGGTTTGTTTTCAAATTATTTCAGTAAAGTTATTTTAAACTAAATTAAAATAAGCTGTTATATTTATTTACCTTTTTCTCACAGTAGAAATTCATAGAATTCTTGCTTCCTGTGCTTATTCAGAGCATAACAGTTAATTATGTGCATGTAGAGGTTTATGATGATGTTTGCACATTCAGATGATAATTCTGGATGTTGCAATGGTATCACCTTTAAAGTCCATGCATTATATTTTATTTTTTTAATTAGAAATTAGGTTCACCATTGGCCTGTATATTAATGATACTGTATGGCTAGGACATTGATGATGATAAGCATGTTTTTGTATTCCAGCATAATGTTTTTATTATTATGAGTGATGGATTAGCACATAAGTATGTGCATCCAGCTAAATGTGTTATATTCTGCCCTGAGTTTGGCATCAGTTACTCCTTTAAATCCAGTTATAAATATTGACTGTTGATTTTACTGTTCTTTGTGGATTATTATTGACTATTGATTACTGATGTGTTTTTGATTTAATTGTTTTTCTGTAATGCTGGAGATGTACCTTGTGGTTTTATTCATGCTATTTCTCTGCTTTTATTCATTGCATTTCTTATATATTTAATTTGATTTATTTTATGGGGATGATGATGTGTTTTTTATTTCCCCATATTTTCCTCACATTGATCCCTTATCTTTTATATCCTTATAATCTATATGTGTGTTGGTTCACATGCATATATATATCTGTGTGTGTGCGCGTGTGTGTATCTATATAATAATTAAAGTCATCTATTGTAAATTGATGTAATAAAACTTTTACATACTTTTATATATGAAAACATGAAATTAGCTTTGCTTAAAATATATGTTATTAAAGAGAATAAACCATTCGCACTCTGTCTACAACTAAATAATACTCCATTAGCAAAAGAAGAACAGAATGAACTTACTTATTCTTCTTATTTTGATACTTACCCTTGCAAATATTAGAGGAAATTCAGAGTGAACTCATTAAATCAACCAGATGAAAACACGGTATTAATAATTATTGAACTAATAATTATAAAAAGTAGGAGGTATAGAATTTCTTGTTTACTAATCTTTCTTAATAATCAAATAGGTGTTAATAATTGCAAACATAAAATTAGCATAGCATGATGTCTATGTAATTATTTTAATATTTATTAATCAGACACATTGGCTTACTATTCTATTCTCAACAAAATATGTGTTGGTACACTTTTTTTGAATTGCATAATTTTCCATATCAACTTTTCTCATCTTACTGGTCACAGATATTCTAATAAAAAAATGAAATGTAAAACAATAGTAATAATAAAAAACAAAATATAACATTTGAGTTTTACTTTGGATTATTGTCAACCACGTACCCAGAGTCATTACGACTTTAATATATAAGTACTTGCATACTAATTATACATTACTACTGCGCAACTATTTCTAGTTGATGTATTATGGGTGTCAACAAGGAAACATGATTATCTGCAGTTTTGAATTCAATTTAGATATACAAAGCAATAAATAAGATTTGATACTTAGGAGAAATATGATTCTTATTCAACATAAGAGTGAATGTCCTGACAGATGAAAGATTACTAGTCACTTTTAGTTCTATAACGAATGTCTATCAGTGTGACGTTATTATATTTTTAAAATATATTATATATTAAAATAATATTTTATATTATATATTTTTTCATGTACTTTAAAGAGTCAGATATTATTTCAAACAATAGGAAATCTAATGGGGGGGGGGGGGGGTGTGTCATTCATTTATGTAACAAATTAATCCTGGCTTAGATAAAACGATTCGGGAATAAAGATTTGTAATTTCCATTTCTCAAATGTAAATTTGATATGTTTAATATCATGTTTGTTTGAAAAGATGAGATAATATATTTTCTTTATGGATCATAAAGTGTAATTTTAAGTTAAAATGAGTTATGGGATTATTTTAATCCATGGCCGGAGAATGGGGGGGGGGGGGTAGAATTATTTTTAAAGACATTTAAAATGATTAACAAAAGAGTTTCTTTTATTAAAAGAGATTTTCACTTCTCAATTAATAAATAATTTGATAAATGATAAAAGATTTACTTTATAAATCAGTTCAAATTTAAACTTTAAATATACTTTTTAGTTATTAAAACAAAAATTATTTAACATTAATGCATAAATGTAAGTGATTAAACATAGATCATTGTGCCGAAAGATTTGATTCATTAATTGCATGTCTTTGTAAAAGAATACTATTAATATTTAGATATGAAATAAATAGTATAGGGGATTTGAACTCAGATTTTGAAGCACTCTTCAACTATCCACACTATCTCATACAACTGATACACATGACCACACACATGTAGAAAAGATAAATAATCACCAATAGACGTATTTCGTGCTAAACCAACACTCATTAGTTGGTCCAGATCATCATCTCCCATATATATATAATCACTGCTTGGTTTATATTAATAGCAAATCTTCATACTTTAATAGACAGGCTTCAATCTATTCCAATCTCCAACTTTTCTGCCATCCATATATATGAAATAAATGTTGAATTATTAATTTTTGAAAAGTTGTAGAGATATTTATAAATGTATGAACCTGCTTATGATTTTGTGTTACTTAAATGGATTCTAATTTAAAGAGATATATATAAAATAGGAAACATTTATTTTAATTAATATCCCAGACTGAAGAAATATAGTAGAGCCATGATTTACACCATATTTTGGTCCAAGACTCTCTCTTTGCATCCATCATTTATCATAGTGACAATATTTTATCACAATACCATAAGTTTTATTAATTGTACTGTAACTAAATTTTTAACAAGTATACATATACATAATAGATTTTTGTATATAATATGCATATATAAATTAAGATTATAATATAAACAAAATTAAAAAATAATAAATTGAGAAAGCACATTTCATGGCCAAATAATAAAAAAATTATTGAGATTGTTGACTAAATTCTTCATGGAGACTTAAGACTTTCTGCAGTAATACAAAATCATTAATGAAACATTCTTAGGATTTATAATTTCTTTGATTGATGATTTATTCTTCTCAAACATATGACTCACTTCAAAATATGACTTTTTTTCTTTCCTTACTAACTCAATAATTATCATTTTCTCACTTAACGCAAGAAGTTTATGACTTTTTGGGGGTTTATTGCTCATTGTACTACAATTTGAATAAACCACTAAATATCACATGATCACCATCCATTGATTACTTCTGGCATCTATTGATTACTCTGGTTGGAACAGGGTGGCACTACTGTATAGAGAGTTTTGCCTGTTTAATACAATTTGTTTTATTAAAAATGTTAACTAATATGATAAAATTTTAAAAAAACCACACACAAAAAAAAAAATTTGTACATGTGCTTACAATCACAGTACTGAGCTGTACTTAAAATACGAAAAAAACATGGTTAAATAAATTTGTGTTTATGATTTGAGAACATTATAGGTCATGTGGGGGAAATTGGCTTTTGTTATTCTGAGATTCGTAAAATTTATAAGTTTGTGATTTTGAATGTTTTTATTGTTTACATTTTTTTTAAGTGTATGTTTGATGTTATGTAATTTGTTTTATTGTCGGTATTATATACAGTTGACATATAACCAAATACCTATGGATGATTTTAAAGGTAAAATGCAAAGTTATAATATATACTTGTGTTTTAAAGGAATATTGATTATAAATTTGGCTATCTGGTATTTGAAGATATAGAATGTATTTATTATTAACCTTCCCATGATCACCATCTCTATACTAGCACATAATTTGTTGTAAACAAAGGCAAAACTCCCCATACAGTAGTGCCACCCTGTGCCAAACAGAGTAATCAATGGATGCCAGAAGGCTTCCATTTTATGCACAAGCCTTCTGGCATCCATTGAT
This sequence comes from Epiperipatus broadwayi, assembly GCA_028023455.1. Taxonomy (NCBI): domain Eukaryota; kingdom Metazoa; phylum Onychophora; class Udeonychophora; order Euonychophora; family Peripatidae; genus Epiperipatus; species Epiperipatus broadwayi. The sequence goes on along the minus strand of JAQFVV010000119.1, from coordinate 3,519,680 downwards.
TACTCTGTTTGGCACAGGGTGGCACTACTGTATGGGGAGTTTTGCCTTTGTTTACAACAAATTATGTGCTAGTATAGAGATGGTGATCATGTGATGTTTGATGGTTTAACACCAATCCTGCTTAATAGGATAGTGGTGGCTATGGTTGTTTAAGAGCCAAAGACACCAAAATGTATGGGTGCTGAATTGAGTTCAGACCCATATGACTATATAAGCTATTGAGCTTAAATTGAAGATATTAACAATGTTTTCAATTTCATTCTCATAGTTTTGTAGTAAAGTAGAGTTAAAAGGTGGCTGCTGGAGGGTTGCATTGGATCCTAAGATCTAGGTGCAGTGTTCTCAGATCCAAGGCTCCTCAATGATGATGGCCACAAGCCAGAAACTAGTCTGGGAATATTGGATGAGTAGGCACTAGATAGGGATTTTATGCACAAGCCTTCTGGCATCCATTGATTACTCTGTTTGGCATAGGGTGGCACTACTGTACGGGGAGGTTTGCCTTTATTATTAACCTTGTCAGTTTATATGAATTGGACCATAATTTACTATGGATTTGTTTATATTTTTGCCTTGGGCAGATAATACAGACTGTATCATGAGCCATATTGAAATATGAGATAGTGAATTTATAAATTCTATAATATTTTAAAAATGATTTGCTAAGTTGGTTAGAGTGTTACCTTAAAATTCAAGGCTCAAAGAATCTAAAGTCCAAGTTTGATTCCTATGCTAGTACTGTCACTAGTCAGGTCAGCAACATCTGAAGAAGAAGAGAGAATAATACTTCTTGAAAAAGGCAGGATGGCTCAGTTAGTTAGAGCATTACCTTAAAATTCAATACTCAAAGAATCTAAGAGTCCAGGTTCGATTCCCATGCCAGTACTGTCACTGGTCAGGCCAGCAACACTTGAAATTGAGGGGAGAATAATACTTCTCAAAATGTTGTGCATATTTGACCTGTGAGCTATTACTAACAGTTGAATATATTTGTAATATTTAAATAAAGTTAAATTTTTCTAAAGACATTCAATACTCATATTAAATGATGGACATAGTCCAAAATAAAAATGCAACTAAAACATCATCATCACAAACCTTCAGGAAAACACAATGATTTATTAATATTTTGTCATGTGCAGTTTACATAGCCATTTATACATACTCATAAAGAAGCTATTTTTGTAACATTATTTTACATATCATGGCTCAAGTATTAAATGGATTTTATCAAAAATGGTCTTATGTATTGGGTTTTGCCTAATGGATGTTATTGGATAACTGTGTCAGTTAATGTAGACAACATTGATGATTGTTATTAAGGAGATTTATAATCATGAAGATTTCTGTCATGTGGGAGTTTATAAAGTATTAAAACAGGCAAAATTATTCATACAGTAGTGCCACTCAGTGCAATCCAGAATAATCAATTGATGCTAGAAGACTTGGGCATAAAATCCCTATGTAGTGCCTACTCATCTAATATTCCCAGAGTAATTTCTGGCTTGGGGCCTTCATCAGTGAGGAGCCTTGGATCTGAGAGCACTGCACCTAGATCTTAGGATCTAATGGAACCCTCCAGCAGTCACCTTTTATCTTTACTTAACTACAAAACTATGAGAATAAAATTTAAAACACAATTTTTAAGTTCATTAGCTTATATAGTCATATAGGTCTGAACTCAGTTCAGTACCTATACATTTTGGTGTTTTTGGTTCTTTAATAACCATAGTCACCACTATCCTATTAGGCAGGATTGCTATTAAACCACCAAACATCACATGATCACCATTTCTTTTGCTTGCTTATAACTGTTATTAAAACAGGCAAAACTCTTCTATACAGTAGTGCCACTCAGTGCAAGCCAGAATAATCAATGGATACCAGAAGGCTTGTGCATAAAATCCCTATACCACTACACTACTGTATGGATAGTTTTGCCGGTTTTAATAAGTTATGAGCAAGCATAAGAAATAGTGATCATGTGATGTTTGGTGGTTTAATACCAATCCTGCCTAACAGGATAGTGGTGGCTATGGTAAATGTATGGGTACTGAACTGAGTTCAAACCTATATGACTATATAAGATAATGAGCTTAGATTGAGAATATTATTGTTTTCAATTTTATTCTCAGTTTTGTAGTTAAGTGGAGATAAAAGGTGGCTGCTGGAGGTTTGCATTAGATCCTAAGATCTAGGCACAGTGCTCTCAGATCCAATGCTCCTCACTGATGAAATCTACAAGCCAGAAACTAGTCTGGGAATATTGGATGAGTACGCATCTAGATAAGGATTTTATGCACAAGCCTTCTGGCATCCATTGTTCACTCTGGCTTGCACTAAGTGGCAACTACTATGGAGAGTTTTGCCTGTTATGGTCAAGCATAAAAAATGGTGATAATGTGAAGTTCATAAAGTACTAATAGAAAAGAAATTCATTTCCAAAGCATTGTATTCTAAGCTTGAAATTGTATGCATACACACATTAATGTGTGAAAGAGTATATATGATGTGGTCAAAAAGTATTGTCTGTATTAATTAGGATAAATAAAATAATTATCATCATAATTGAATAATTATGCACTTATTTAGATGCAATTAGTTTAATCATCTAAGAAATCACATGTAAGTAATAGAATGATTAAAGATGACTAAAGGTAATGTGATTGATGAGTCATGAAAGTGAATTAATCAGAATAAGAAATATCTAAGAAGAATAGCTTGAGAATTAAAGCTTAATTAGAAATAAACTTCAAGAGAAATGGAGCTTTTATACCTCATGTAAATAAGAGAACTTTGTGAGTAAATTAGGATGGAATATATTGAGTGTCAACAAATTGTATAACTTCTTATGGAAGTAATACAATTTTCTTCTCCTTTCTTTATGTATTGATTTCTATATTTTCATATCATACCATTTCCCACCTTCTTATATAATTAATAATACTATTTTTTACATCAAAACTTTACTCTTACAGTTTCGATTGTCCTGCAGTCATCATCAGATAGTTTTGATGTAAAAAATAGTATTGTTAAGTATATAAGAAGGTTAGAAATGATATGATACCTAAATAGTACAAACGTACGGAGCTTGTATATAATAGATGTGTTATTATGTTTGTTAAATTAACATTCTTTTGTGTATTATTTAGAAATAATTTCATTTAATAGGCGATTCAACGAGACTTATGACTTCTTGACCCATGTTGCAAATAATTTACTGAATGTAATAGTCATGAGAAGAAAATGTGAGAAAATGAATAACCAAGAATCTGGATACGAAAAGAAGAAAGAAAGAAGAAAGTGATTGGTTATTGTCGTTATACTTCTGATTGTAAACACACCGTGATGACTTGTTAAAGTATATACTATGTTCACCCAAAACATAAGAGTGCATTTCAGGTTAGACTGGAGTTTAAATTCAATAACAATTATTTCTTAGGTGCTGGAAGAACTTGTTGATATTCAACTAAACCAAATAGTTAATGAAGAAATAATATATTGATCTTTTCTCTGAGATATTCTATATTCAGATGGCTTACGCTAACCATTAAAACAAATTACGAAAACTAACCATCACATACAAAATCACTACATTATATTTCCCTTCTTATAAATTGTTATGTCCTCCCCTTACTAAATCTTACAGCCTGGACCCTTATTGGGAAGCTTTACTATTCCCTGACTGAAATTCCAAAAGTTTACCCCATAATGACCTGATATTACTTCAGTTAAATCCAGTGCAGTTGTCCCAGGTTAGCAGGTTCATTTTCCGGCTGATGCTTTGACACATAAGAAAAAAAAATGTAATACATTAACTGACAATAATTATCAGAGTAACTCGTAGGCATACAAAATAATAATAAAGATCATTCCAACCTGCTTAGTCCCTAGCTTGCTTTCTCATGTCTGGAGGTAAACTCTCTGCTTTAGAAGCTACTGAGTAAAGAGTGATGACTGGCACCCAAATTTTAGTCCATTCACATGTCGAGCTTCTCGTTAACTGTCTTTGTTTTTCTCCTCCAACCTGCATATCTTCTTTTATTGTTTTCTTTCTATAGCTCATTGGCTGGTATTCCTGTTCATTAGATAAGATAATTATTTCTCTAAGTGCACACATGTTGGATTCCAGAATGTTTTACATTTTGTTAACTTTAATTAACGAGTTATTATGAGACTCAAATTCTTGTTATCAATGACAGAAATCTGACGCTCATTCCTTTAACTATTATAAGTACATTTTTATTTCATTATCACTAATTTTACTTTTTCACTATAATTAAAATATAATCTTTATCCTAATCTTATAACTTCTAATTATTTTTATTTATTTACTATTACCTTTATATGTATGGGTGTGTTACCACACACACACGCACGCATATATATATACACCATGAATTATAAAGACAATTATTTCCTTTTGAGTGAAAAATTTTATTCAAAATATTAATTAACATTTCATCCAATTCTTGTTAGCCATTCTTAGAATTAATCATTAATTGATTAATTTAACAAACCATTAAAATAAACCTTTTCATTTTATCAAATTTATTATCAAAAAATAAAAGATGACTTGATAAATTAATTAATTGATAATTAATTAATTTCACGGAAATTTTAAGTATTATTATGAATAAAATTCTACCTTTAAAAAAAAAGAAATTCAATAGTTTGTGTCATTATATAAATACCTATATTGTAGAACAGATTATATTTAATTTATCAACCAATCTGCCACCTAGTGTTATACACATAATTTACAAATATATAAAAAATGAATCCTCTTCTCATCTGGCATCTAAGCTGATAGATAGACTATAATTCAGAACAATGATTGAAATAACAGAGATAGATTTAAATATATTTTAATGAAGTTGTGAGGAACATATAGATAATTTAAAATTTTGCCATAGCTTTATCCTTACAATGACTAACAACCTATTTACTAGCTTAGATATCAAACAGAAAGTGAATTCCTTTTTTTCATCTGCTTATAAATTATGAATATGAAACTATGTCATGAACTAGGCTGGTAAGCTAAATGCAGTTTGTTCTGTAATCTGATCTGTGTACAGTTTAGTATTATTCAGATGTGATATTTGATATATATATATATATTGAATTAAATATTGCCATGGATTGTTATTATAATAATGAATAGAAATGAGTTTTATCCATGTAAACAGAGATAACCTTTAACCTTTGATGTTGATAAGAAACTATCAATTATTACTAATTGGCAATCCCTAAGATTAAACAAATTTTCTCATTAATCTATAAACTCTTTTATTGGAGTTTTTTGAAGTAAACTATTAAAACAACAATAAGTAACTGATTTCGATATCTAAATTTTTTAACATCAGCTAAAGCTTAAACCAACAGAATATAAAACAATTTGTAGTCAAGGTAACATCAATAAATAAAAGGTAGATTCCACCTTTTATCTTGTTCTAAGATCTTTAATTAGATGAAAAGTGATGCACATGATAGAAACAGATTGAGATTGAAATGCCTAGAAGTTTTAAATAAATTTCATCCAACAGACAAAAATGAACTGTTTAGGCAGATTTAATCTCAGTTTGCTTCAGTCCTGTGTATTTACTCTTTGTCTATTTAAAGATCTTAGTTCTGGCTAAAAATGGAATTTATTTTTATTTATTGACGTTGACTTGACACTGATTGATATTCTATTGGTTTATTTAAATTTAGCTGTTGAGAAGTAATTTATATATCTGTATGCCTTCATTCATGTAAGAGGTTAATTTAATTCAAGGAAGCAAAATATGAATTGTAAACAACATAGACATGACATCACATGGTCACTATCTCTTATACTAGCACATATTTGTTAATAAACAAAGCAAAACTCTCCATACAGTAGAGCCACCCTGTGCCAACCAGAGTAATCAATGGATGCCAGAAGGCTTGTGCATAAAATCCCTATCTAGTGCCTACTCATCCAATATCCCCAGACTAGTTTCTGGCTTGTGGCCTTCGTCAGTGAGGAGCCTTGGATCTGAGAGTACTGCACCTTCTGGCATCCATTGATTACTCTGGTTGGCACAGGGTGGCACTACTGTATGGAGAGTTTTGCTTTGTTTATTAGCATAGACATGACTTTAATTTTAAAATGATTGATTTTTCTTAACTTTTTGCATGACTAAAATGTTTATCTTCTGATCACTTTGTTCACAACAGATATGTTTGCATTATTGGTGTTTAGAAAATTTGATTTAGCTGAAACAGAATAAAAATGTGAGATCTTTTTGACTATCTTTTCTATTCAAATATGGTTTCATTTTTTTTTTTCTAAGCTTAGTGCAGCTTCAACACTTATTCATATCTAAAACACTTCTTTCAATTTTTTTTTAAATGTAATAAATAAGTACAAAGAAATTAAATCATGTGTCACATGACCTAATTTAACAAGCTTCTATTACAAATGTTATATAATGAGCTTGCAAATAGCTCTTAACAAGCTGGATTGGTCAAGCATTGGTGGTCGAGAAGTCAGTGACAGCTGATTTACAAGCAGTTGTCCTGGGTTAGCAGGTTCACTTCACGGCTGATGCTATGACATATGAGGAAAAAAACAAGCTGGATTGGAAGATATATGAATGTCTGAAAATTTCAGATTTTCTACTTAATAATTATACATTACATAAAGTGCTGGTCTTGACCTGGTATTTTAAATCTAATGCTTCAATATTCTAGCACTTCACTGAGGAAGGCAATAGCAGAAACCAGTCTGAGTTGGGGGATATTCTGAAAAGCTTGTTAAGAGTTATTTGCAAGCTCATTATATATAAATAAGTTTACAAAAAATAAAATCAGTATTTTTGGGAAATAAAGATTTAAAATAGAGGTATACTAGAAAAAAAAAGTTCAATGCCAACATATTTTATTTCTGTTTCTATCCACTGCATGGAGCACTGAAGCCATACTGGAATAAGTAATCGCTAAATTTTAGTTTGATCACACTTTACATAGATAAATATAAATGTAAATACAGTAATTGAAAAAAATTGAACAGAAAATAATATATATATGAAACATTTTCCCACATGACATTAAATAGTTGTTTTATAAATAATCTAAAAATATGTTGGGGAATATCTTAGCAAAATGGTGGCGAATCAGGTCTTATTCTAGTCTTTCTTCACAATGTTTACTCAATTTATCACTGGTAATCAAAACAAAAACTTCTCATTTTAACCCTTTTTTATTTTTGTTACAAAGCAAGTTCATTTTTATTTGTTTTATTGTAATTTATAGTGAATAACAATTTCTTTTATGAAAAATAAAATATTTGTAGCTTACAATTATTGTGACTTTCAGTATTGTTTTCATAAAACTTCACTTTTCAAAGACAAATAAGAGAGTTAAAAATTTGAAAGACACATAATAAAATAATTTTTCAATTGCAATTATAGATAATAAAATACTTTTTATTAATCATTTATTAGACTAGAGATTATCCAATAATGAAAAATATTTCTGTAGTGTAAGACTGGTTTCTGCCAAATTTTAGCACATTGTGGAGAAGTGTAATGATCAACATGTGACCAAAAACATATGAAAAAGAATACACATTTTATGCTGAACCAGCACTCATCAGTTGGACCAGACCACAATCTCTTACACATATCTCTATCATTGTTCAGTATATATAGATGAAAATTACTACACTTTAATTGATATGTCAAACTTTCTGCCCTCACAACTTTGACACAAACCACTTTGTGAAAGTATATTAATAATTTTTATTCGTCATTCATTAGACTAGAAATTATCCAATATGAAATAATAATTCTATAGTCTAATTTGGTGTGGTCTGTCATTAAAATTTCAATTTTTAAAAAAAATTATATTGGTTTTGGTCAATTTCTTCTTCTTTGGAGGCATTTAATAAAATAAATCGGTTTTAATTTAGAGGATGATTGTGTATTTGGTAGTTTTAGATACTCATAATATGGATCCATAAATTTATATATTAAAAAGTATTAATGTATTTATTTCTATTTTACAGAAACATGAATATTTTTCTGATCACATCTCCAATACTAGCACATAATTGTTTAGCACAGGTGGCACTACTATATGGAGTTTTGCTTTGCTTTGTTTATAATATTTTTCTGTTGTTAAGATTTAAGATTATTCATCATTTGCTATTAATATTAAATGATTCTATGTATTTTTTTGTGTAATGTATTTTTATAAGATTAAAGAGAGATGGTTTATTGGTTGTGTTCTCTGTTGATGTGTCTGTCTGTGTTGATTTTGGTGTTATTAATTCTTTGTCTGTTTTTTTTTTTAATTATTTGTTAGATACGTTAATGTTTGTTTTGTTTGTTAATCAGAAAGAAAATCTGAAGGGTTTTTTTTTTGTGGATAGATGATTATAGAGGAAGGCACTTTTGATTTGTTTAAATTAAAATGTTTAGATTTAAGTATTGATAAGGTTGATAATATTTTAGATTCTTTGGTATTATACCTGCTATGACATATTACTCCAGTGATGTATTATTCCAAGATTGTAATATGTTTAAGATAATGCCTCTAAAGGAAGTGTGGACAAACTTAATCGATAAAATTTGTCGCAAAACCTATGAAAGCATTATTGCAAACTTAGAATAATATTACATCGGAAGAATATGCCATACCATGTGTAATACCAAACTTCAAATCTAAAAAAAAAAAGGAAAAATATATATATCATGGAAAAAAAACAACACATTATGATAATAAATAAAAAAAGATAGTTGTGAATTTTTAATATGGCACTTTTTATAAATTTTAATTACAGCACTTTGTGCCATTGAAAAGATCATCCCATCCCCCTGGCACAATACAGAAGTTTGTGCTGTTGTATACACCCAACATATGTAATACCAACCTTCAAATCTTAAAAAAAAAACACATCTTATTTTCAATGATATGAAAATGAACCCTGAAACATAAAAATTAAAAATGATGAATTCTAACATAAAGTTTTAGCTTTACGGGTTTTTTTTAACCTAAAAAAAAAAAGATGAATTATAAAATAAAGCTTTGGCTTTATTTAAAAATGGTGAACTGAAAGTTTAACCTTATATATATATATATTTTAAAAAAAAACATATATAAAGAAGAGGGTGGACTGCCCTTTTCTTGTAAATGCTGTCTTGTGTTTATGGTTTGGTCATTATTCAGACAGCCATCATAACATCGTTGGCTATCAGATAAGTTAAATAAGTGCAAAAGGTTTGCAGCCTTTCAATTTAATTTCAACAAATATCTAAAGTTTTTGCTGTAAATGTATAATTCAATATAAAACCTTATTACTTACAAATGGTGCGAGAGACTTAACTGTGTAATATCTTTCAAAATGGAAATAAAAGGGTCAGTTTATTTGACATGGATTAGTCATGTCAGGATTTTTAGATGTCATGATGTCATAAATGGAAACTTTGAATAATTATTACCTGACTCAAATGTCACTGGAGTAATATGTCCTAGAAAATATAATACCAAAATACCATATTTTATCTTGTAGTCATTTTATAAACAGAAAAAAAAGAAAGATAATAAGATCAGAAACTTATACGAAAGTTTCTTTATAGAATTTTTGTTATAGGAATAAAAGGTTTGAATATTTTGAAAATAATGCTTATATTCAAAAAAGTTATATTGAATTGGGTTACATAATCATGAATTTATTAGAAATATATTTAATAAAAATATCTAAAAGTCAGATATTAATAAAAATTTAAATGTTATGAATAAGAGTTTATTTCTTTACCATTTAAGTCATCAATTTATAGATTGGTTTCAAAGAATAGTCATTTATTGGTTGGTACAAAAGTTGCTTGGAAGAAAGGTTTTGATTTAAATTTATTATTCAATAGTTCAAAACAGACAAATGAAGATTTCATGTATAACCTTTATATAGGTCTTGAGTCTTAATGAAAGAGTTGAAGTTCATAAAAGTAGAGTTAAAAATAGATATCATAATTCATCTCTGTATATTCAATGTAAAGGTTATCTGCAATGAAAAAAATGAATTAAAAACGAGATCAAAGAAAAATCTGTTTGAATTTGAGGCCATCAATCTCATGGAAATATCTTTTGACATTAAAGAGGTTTATTTTTTGAAGTGATTTATGGGATAGGTATTTTTCTTTTGTATATATGTATCCATATCTATTTTGGATTTCATTTGAAAGGATTTATTTGTGAACAGATGAAACCATGATCATGAAAGATTTTTAATATAAATTTGTCGTTTAGTTAGTATTCTAAAATTATATGATTTTTACACCGTTGTTAATATATATTTAATGTTAGAGATTATATTTTTATAGTAACAGTTGTTATAGAAACTGATATGCCATCTAGTTTTAAGTTCTCTTTTATAAAGAAAATTGTGATGAACAATTAGGTTACGATAAACAGACAATTTCAAGCATTACGTACATATTCACTACCGAGATTATTTATCGTTTAAATATTTATTCACAAAGTTTCAAAATAAATTTTTTATTTTATTTATTTAAAAAGTCCTTTGCTTTAAAAATTGTCTTACAGTATATATCCAGATTGAGTCTTGATTCTCCAGCTAAAGTTGTTCATTGACAATCTTTTCAACAACAATAACATTTTGCGAAATGCTGAAGCTAGAGAACGTATCAGTTATCATAACAATAGTTACTATAAAATGGCAATTTTGAACATTACATATATATAACTCTAACAATTTTAACAAGCCCGTAAGTAAATTATGGCTTATCAAATACGTAATGGTGATAAAGTAAACTTATCATTAAATAATTACGTTTGAAAATATTATTGTGATAATTTACGAGCCAGATTTCCAAAGAATCATTTAGATGAATTTGTAAATAAGCATTTATTTTTATATAGTGCTATGTTTACAATTGTATTACATTCAAATATCAGCCTTTCAAGCTAATTGTGCACACGCTTTGGGGGTGTTAAGAATAAATGAATACTTTCTCTCCAATACAAGATATAGTATTTATGCAGGAATAAAAGGAATCCTCTTATTCCTACGACTCAAACACTTATATATGAGCAAATCTGAAGTACTGGCAAGGAAAGTGTGAGGACAGACCACTCACTTTAAATTACTATCTATGATGTCTGAATGAATGACGTCAGTGAAATTGTCTAGAATTTACTAAACGTCACTCTAACTGAAACTTAATCATATGTAAATAAGCATTTATTTTTATATAGCGCTGTGTTTACAATTGTATTACATTCAAATATCAGCCTTTCAAGCTAATTGTGCATGCGCTTTGTGAGTGTTAATAATAAATGAATACTTTCCTCTCCAATACAAGATATAGTATTTATGCAGGAATAAAATGAATCCAATTATTCCTACAACTCAAATGCTTATATATGAGTAAATCTGAAGTACTGGCAAGGAAAGCATGAGGTTAGACCACTCACATTAAATTACTATTTACGATGTCTGAATGAATGACATCGGTGAAACATAGCGCTATATAAAAATAAATGCTTATTTACATATGATTAAGTTTCAGTTAGAGTGACATTTAGTAAATTCTAGACAATTTCACCAATGTCATTCATTCAGACATTGTAAATAGTAATTTAAAGTGAGTGGTCTGTCCTCATGCTTTCCTTGCCAGTACTTCAGATTTGCTCATATATAAGCATTTGAGTTGTAGGAATAAGTGGATTCATTTTATTCCTGCATAAATACTATATCTTGTATTGGAGAGGAAAGTATTCATTTATTATTAACACTCACAAAGCGCGTGCACAATTAGCTTGAAAGGCTGATATTTGAATGTAATTAAATGAATTTGTAAATAAGGACCACCACATTCTCATTTTTTATCTGATAAATAGATTATCATGGATAAAAGAATGAGGGATTACTTGTAAGCACACTTAAATGATTTTCTGTGAATCCAGACCAGTTATTTCATGAAGATATATATAAACTTTAAACTAAACTTAGCTCAACGTATATGTAAACAAAGAGAGTAATCACTTTTCTGCAAGCTATGAATTAAAAGCACTCTAAATGTTGAACAAGGAATCAAGAATAGAATGAATCCACCTATTCTTAAAGCTCTGATGTTTATAAGTATATCTTTGTCAACATTGTTGGTAATTCAGAGTGAAATTAACTTATCAACCAGATGGAATATGACAGGACAAAGTGTTCATAAGATATACTTTTTATTTTAAAAATCTAGTTGTCATGGGCGATTGACTTGTCATAGGCGTAGTCTAAGTGGAGGGAGGTATGAAATACATACCATTTTTATATAACTATCTAGTAAAAAATATTTATTTAACGGGCCAAAAAACTGATGTTTGGGGGAATTAAAGCAACAGGAGTAATTATTAACAAAATTTATTAATTCAAATTAACTACATTAAATCAAGATTAAGAATATTATTTTCAATAATGATACGGCTTAGTGGACTTCACCTATCTAGAATTGGAAAAAAATTTAGAACAAAAACAAAAAAACTTGAAAATCTTGACTTAATTTGTTTCACTTATTACCTGACAGCTCTTTCCAGATTGGCCTCACAATTGACCAAAAATGGCTTTGCAGATGACCAGTAGATCACAATCGACTTGTTGGACACACCTGGAATATGACATTTAAGAGTTATTAAACTTATAATCAATAATGGAAAGCTGGAGACAGAATTTCACTTTAAATACATTGATTGTAATAATTAAATAAGATTTAATAGATAATTTTTAAATTAAACATGACTCAATGTATGTGCAAACAAAGGGCGTAAATCATCCCCTCTCCCACAGGCTAAAAATTAAAAGCACTCTAAATGCTAAATAAAGAATCAAGTACAGAATGAATCCACCTATTCTTGGAGATCTGATGTTTATAAGCATACCTTTGTAAACATTGTTGATAATTCAAAGTGAAATTAATTTATCAGCCAGATGGAATATGAAGCTTAAGAGTTATTAAACTCATAATCAATTATGGAAGGCTGGAAGGAGAATGTCACTTTAAACCTTATTGTCTAAGTGTTGACTAGTTTTTAATGGTTATTAATATATATTTAATCATTAATGTAAAAAATATTAAAACAGATTTTAAGTATTAAAAATTTGGGGGTCATTTGTCTTTTATTGTATCTTTATTTATATGAATTTAAAGGATGTTGTAATATTGAGATTTAATATATTTATGAAGCTATTACACGTGAAAAAAAGAAATGTGAATAACTCAATGTGTTTGTAAAAAATCAGATATATTAATTTTTAATTGAGCTTTAAAGTTTATATCTGTGCTAGAGACAATCTCTAGTCTAGTAAATGATTAGTAATAATCATTACAGTATGTATCTAAAGTGGATGCTGTCAAAGATGTGGGTTGAGTTAGTTTGACACTTGTAATTCAAAATATAATTATTTAATACCATAGATAAATATTTTTCATATAATAAAGATATATATGAGAGATAGTGGTCTGGACTAACATTATGAGTGCTGGTTCTGCACGAAATGCATTTAGGGGTCATTTGTCTTTTATTGTGTCTTTATTTACATGAATTTAAAAGAATAGGTGGTAATATTGAGGTTATTTAATATATATTTCGGTTGTTATTTTATAGATTTATTTAAATGTCTCTTGTGCATTCTTGTTTGTATTTACATAGGTTCTAAATCTGGCATTAAATTATTATTTGTATCAATATGAATTGGATAAAACTGAGAACATTTAACATTACAGACTGACTTGGCAAAAGTAGATTATTATAGGATGCACATACACAGGTATATAAAGCAATTCAAAACTAAAATAATTACTAAATGGTCAATCATTGAAATAGTAAAAGTTGGATTGCTCTACCATATTTATCACTTATGGGTAATAAAATAATACAAATATACTCAGACAAATTTAATGTCAGGTTTAGAACCCATTCTAACATTGGACTGGCAATCTGGTCTATGCTGCAAGCTGCAGCCAAAAAGACTCCCCGTATGGACATTATGGAGAGTCCAGGATAAATCTTAGATCTAGAATAACTCTGCACTCATTAAGGTATAAAAAAATCTAAGATAAAGTCCAAAGCTGTTAATTCATCTGTCTTTTATAATAATGAAAGAGAACATGGCCATAGTTATGATTGGAGAGTTATTAAAATAATGAGTGAAGAAAGAAACCATCGCAAATGTAAAATAAAAGATGTGGTTCATCACACAAAATAAATACATAATGAACCAATAGTCAAATAGCACTAAATCAGCAAAGAATTAATGTTCCCAGCAGACTAACTATGAATATGATGAGAAAGCATTAAACGTACACTTGGTACAATAAATCATTCTAAATTTTATATTTAAACTCTTTTTAGTATTTTTTCGGTTAACATTTAGAATGGCAGAATATCAAAATGCAATTATATAGATATATAATCATAGTTATCCTACATGTAATCAAAATGAATGTTATGACAACCCTGTAGTGATGTAGAACTTAATACAATCCTCAATAACCAAAAAAAATAGAATGGGTACCCTATTCTTTTAGCTCTAATGATATTTAGGCATTTATTGATGTGTTGTAAAGCAGAGTATGAAATCTGTATTTTAGCTTGATTTAAGTAAGGCACAAATTATTTTGAAATCACAATGAAACATTCAGAGATAAAATCAATACTTTATTTTTAACAACTAGATATCACATGAAACATCAGTTTTAGTTCTTTGACGGGTTAGTATTAGTTTTTTGTAACTCACAGGAATTGTGGTGACTTTATTTTCAATTATTTTTTTGCAACTCACAGAGATTGTGGTAACTTATTTTCAATTTTAGATACGTTAAACATACGTTAAACTATAGTTATTTATATTTACATTCACTAAACTGTTGTTTTATTTAACATTTAAAGGGTGTTTAAAATGAGGTTCTGCCTTTACTTTCTAAATGGTTCCTTATGATTTCAGAATAATTTGCACTTTATTTGAATCAAGTGAATATACAGATTTCACACCTTGCTTTATAACCCATCAGTAAATGAATATTTAAATACTACCAGAGCTAAAAGGTTCTTTTATTTATTAATAGATTAGTATTAGTTTATATATAGCTCATAGGACGTTGTAGTGACTCCCATTTCAATTTTGTATATATATATATATGATGATATGAAGATTTTCACAGGTTGTACCTATAAAAGACAGTATTTTGCGTATTTAACATTGATGAACCCGCAAAATATGTCATATATATAATATAATAAGTGTCCTAATAGCTCTAAACATGTTTTTCAATAAATGCCACAAGAGAAAGTATTTCAAATATCTATCAAGAATTATCCCTATCCCTAAACCGGTTTTGAACTACTGGCTCTTGTCAGTGAGGCACTAGAACATTCAGATCCTAGATCTAAAATAAAACTCAAGCCCAGCATTTATCGAATACTTAACTACTACATAGAAAATCTGAAATTTTCAGACATCTATATGTCTTCAAATCCAGCTATCTAACTTAAAGTCATACAGGACTGAATTAAATTCAGATACCCCATATATTAATAGCCTTAGCAATATAACATCACCAAAGCCTTAAAAGCTAAACTATAATAGTAAGAAAACCAAGTTATACATCATGTGATGTTCTCCATGTGATGTAATTAATAATAAAGAAACAGATTTAGAATTCAAAAATCCTAAATTAAAGCCCAGTCTGTCACTTCCTGTACTCAAATATCACATGACTTCTCAAGAAATAAACAACTTGCTTACATATTATAAAAACTTAAAATATGTATAATGGATTTCAGTAATTATGGGTAATCCTGAAATCCAAAGTTGGCAGCCATGTTTTTTTTTTTTTTTAATTATATAATTTCAGGGGCATAGTTATCCCATAACCCTAATGAATAAGTTTTACTTGTTAATATTAAAAAATATCAATAAATCAATTATAAATTCCTAATGACTTTAAAAAAATGTGCACAAACAAGAAAATGCATTTGTGGCAATTTTGCAGGCCATTAGGGATTTCAGGTTGCTGACATGAATAACCCATATTAGTCACTTTTTGTTTTTAAAAAAATCCCTGTAAAAGTTTTATTTACTGCAGTTTGAATTATTAAATTTATTTTATTTAAAATGTATTGTACTTTTGTGTTATTTTTGAGAATGGAATTTATAATACATTTATTGCTATTTTTTAAAGTTAACAGGAATTTATAATCAATTTATTGATATTTTTTAATATTAACAAGTAAAATATATTTATTAGAGTTATGGGGTAAGCCCCTGCAAGTATATAATTAAAAAACATGGCTGCCAAACTTGGGTTTCAGGATTATTCATAGGTACCTGAATTTCTCATGATAAAATGTACAGTTGTCATATTTGAGAAAAACTCAAAATACACACACTTATAATACTGAATAAGTAAATAATCAATTGATTTATTTCTCAAATGTTCTTAAAAAGTTTGAGTATCAGAACCTATGAAGTGGAACCATGATCTTTGAAATTTGGGTTCCAGACTCAACCACTCTGTCATTGCATTAAATTACTCTGGGTATATAAATGTCAAATACCACTCTTAATATTATCTTTAATAAAATATTTTACCATTTGTATGCTGCAGACATAATATTTTTTTCAAATAATTTTATTCCATTACAGTTTTGACTATCCACAGCAGTCTTCTTCAGAGCTATCAAATATTTAAATATATAAATATATAGAAATGAAATGTTTTAATATAAATATAAAAGTATATATCATTTATCTAAAGTGTTGAAGGAGTATTGATGAATTTATAGTTATCTAAAGATTCATATACCTTTGCATTAAATATTTTCTTGGATTGTTATTATAATAAAGAATAGAAATGAGATAATATCCATGTAAATAGAGATAACCTTTAATCTTTGACATTGACAAGAAATTATCAATTACTACTAACTGACAATTCCTTAGGCTAGAAAAGTTTTCTCATTAATCTACAATAGTACTTTTATTTGAGTGTTCCTCTTAAATTTAAATTTTCAATATTAGTATTATTGTTTAACTATATGATCTGATATAACAAATCATATTCAGCAATATAATTGTAATTTTAGTTTAATAACAAAATTGTATTATTGAAAAAAGTAAAAAAAAACAATCTTTATTAGGACTAATAATAATCTAATAAATGCTTTGGGTAGTTTGGTGTAGAGTTTCTGCCTTTGGAGACTCAGATCCTTGGATTGATTCCAGTCTGAATTTCTTGTGAAATTCCAAGCAATAAGGCTATTTAGCTATTTGAATTGTTTAGTTAATCCTAACCAACATAACAATTCATATTGCATGATTGCAAAGTCAGTGTTCTTCAAAGTAGGTGTCAGCACAAATATTTTTGATTGAAAATGGCCAGTCTAGCTGAAAGTATGATATCAAATATTACACATGATAAATTGTTATTACTAATATTTATTTTAAATATATGTTTATCATCAAAAAGTTTTTCTTTTTGTGTCTCAAATTAGTAAAACATCAATCATATTACACGTGTAGTAGTAGATTTTGTCAATACATAGCTATGGTATAATAAAAGTAGTCAAAATCTAGAACCCTACTTCAATAAAGTTTTTAATAGATGCACTTATCATCATTTTAAAATTTTACTGATCGACTGCAGGATAATGATCTCTCCAAATTAAATCCAGTTTCTATATTATATAGATGCTTCTTCACATCACACCAGCAAACCTTTATTTTGTGCATCCATCTTCCATGTGGTCTCTCTTTAGGTCTTTTATAGTCACACAAGATCGCATTTAAAAGTTTTTTTTATCCACATTATACCAGAAAACTTCTTTATTTCATACATCCACTTCACATGTGTTCTCTTTCTAGGTCTTTTACAATCTCTTAGGATCCCATTTAAAATGTTAATTTTCCATCTATGATCATTTTTTCTAGAAATATGTCCAGCCCAACACCATTTCAGTCTTTTAATTCTTTCAATGATATCAGTTTTATTCACTATGATTAGGTGTAATATAATCTCTGGCTTAAGGGGCAAAGAAACTTAAAAATATGCCGCTGGCTGTGTTATCAATTGTCCTATATAACTTAATACAATTGAGAACAAAAGTAACAAAAATTGGTTTGAATGATTGAGTAGAGTTATGGTCTGCGTTCTTTTGCCACTAAAAATTATCAAGTGATCTATTGCTCAGTGGTTTGTATGAAGTTGGGAGTGCTGGAAATGACAGAACTCAGTTAGGATCAATGGACCATGACCTCTAGAATCTTCCATTCTACTACTGCACTAAATCATGCAGGGAAGTCCTTTATTTGGATAGTCATGCATGATATAGCTTGTGAACAATCAACTATATGATTATTATCATTATTATCATTGTCCAATGCTAACAATTTTAGCCATAGAATTCTATATATTTTAATCATAGAAATTCTATACATTTTGCTTTATAGCAATTACAATCCTTTATTAGGTCGGACAATGTATAACTAACTGTACACAATGGTGCAGTAAAAAGATGACTGGTTGTCTCTCCAAATTGCCTGTAGTGCCATTTATGCATCAACTTATATGATACATAGTGACAGCTTCACCACAAAAATTTTAAGTTGCTAGCATGTTTAGGTCATGAGTTGATGCATAAAATTTGACCAAGTTTGTATCTTAATGTATAATGGAACAGCAAACTAGCATAACATTTTGTTTTAAATCAGGTAAACTGACACTGTAATGTTTGAAATGATTCAGTCCATGAGAGACAATTGCAAGAATGGTTTCAAGAGGTTGTCAAGATTTTGTGAGGTCAAGGATAGTATTGAAGATGGGAAGATATAAAACACATGGCCACCTTGTACATCATAATTCATGATCTGGACATAATAGAAACTTAAATTTTTTGTGGTGAATAGCTAAACTAAGTCATTTTGTAACACAAGCATTGATTCAGAAATAGCTCTGAAGGCATCTGTGAGAGAGAACCAGCCACATTTTTATTACGACACATTGTGTATACTGTAATATTAAACAGATGGCTTCCATAAGCAAATAGTTAGCAAATTAGAATATAACCACTTACTTCCTATATCATGAATAATTTCAGTTTTTGATAATAATAAAATGTTTATTAAATTGAGAGGTTATGTAACTTCCTAATAGCTTGAATGTAGTTGGAATATAGTTATGAAGAAATACTGAAAGCCCCTAGTGAGTTTTATGTAAACTAACCATCATATAATGGCTGCTAATAGCTCTTAACAAGCTTTTCTGAATAAACCTATCCTCACTGACAGTGAGACACTAGGACATTTAGCTACTAGATTTAAAAATACCAGGTCAAGCCCCAGTATTTATCTAATAGTTATCTATTAAGTAGAAAATCTGAAATTTTCAGATATCCATATGTCTTCAAATCCAGCTACCTATCTTAAATAGTCATATGGGATTAAACTATATTCAAATATACCATATATTAATAGCTTTAGCAATATAAAATAGCCAAAGCCTTAATAGCAAAAAATATAATTACAAAGAAATCAAGTCATATATCACATGATCTAATTTATCAAGCTTGTACTACAAATGTTATATAATGAACATGCTAA
Organism: Epiperipatus broadwayi; assembly: GCA_028023455.1. NCBI lineage: Eukaryota > Metazoa > Onychophora > Udeonychophora > Euonychophora > Peripatidae > Epiperipatus > Epiperipatus broadwayi. Next base: position 3,500,047 of record JAQFVV010000119.1, on the reverse strand, counting down.
TAGCTCTTAACAAGTTTTTCTGAATATCTCTATTCTCACACTGGTCTAATTCAGCTGTTATAATCTAACCATCTATAAACACAAATATAAAATGAGCCCACCTATGCTTTTGAGAGGTTCTGAAAAATAAAATCTCATAAAAAAATTATTGCTTCTATGTTAAAAATATAAACTAAATTTTAATATATATAAATAAAATCTTAGATGTGAAAATATGTCGGACCATTTCGATCATCTATCATTAAACGATCAACATTTAAGGATAGATGGTGGAAATAGTCCAGCATATTATGTAATGTTTAATAGATTTGCAGAAAATATGCAAGTAAAAATTGACAATGATGAGTTAGAAGAAGTTAACAACTACAAATACTTTGGTCAGATATTACTACAGTTGGAAACATAATGGATGAAATTAATCATAAAAGTTAAACTTGATTGGAGTGCTTCTGTTAGAAATAACATAATATTAAAAGGAAACATGCTTATATATTTGAAAAGGAAGGTTTAATATGTGTGTTTTACCAATATGGAGCTGAAACTTGGACCCTTAACAGAAGAGCAATACAGAGACTTCAGACCATTCAAAGAAGTATGGAGAGATGCATGTTAGGAGTAACAAAGTAGAGATTAAAAAAGACTTCAGACCATTCAAAGAAGTATGGAGAGATGCATGTTAGGAGTAACAAAGTAGAGATTAAAAATGCAATATGTAGTAAGAGAACAAACAGATGTTTCTGACATCATTGAAAGAATTCAGAGACTGAAGTGGAGTTGGACTGGACATATTGCTAGAAGAGATGATAATAGATGAACAGTTGAAATCTTGAACTGGATTACAAAAGACTGTAAAAGACCCAGAAAAAGACCACATGTGAGATGGATGGATGAAATAATGAAGTCTGCGGAACAATGTGAAGGAGAGGATAGAGATTGGAGAAGATGGATTGAACTTGGAGAGATCTTCATCCTGCAGTGGATTGATAATGGTTGATGATGATGATTATCTTATATAAGTAAAATATCTTACTGCAGATAAATTTCGTCTTTTATTATATCATGCGACACGCCAAAACCAACTTTTTTTAAAAAACAACAACATTATTTTAAAAAATTATTACAAAAGTTGCTCCATACTTTTTCACACTGCTAATATGAGTGAATTTTATGTATGATATATATTGTTAGAACTAATAAAATAAAAAAAATAACCTGGCATTACTGCTCGAAAGTTTATAAAAAATTCGAAACCGGAAGTGCCAGAGCCGTGCTGCGATCCATGACCTTGAGCCCCAGAGACTAGCAATCTTACATCAAACAACGCAGGGCATTGTTAGAAGTAAGAGTCAGACAAGGAAATAAGAAAACGTTAGTCACATTCAACACGTCTGTGCAGCGGCGGATCAAAAAAAAAAACCATCTTTTCTCACACGTCATAGACGCCCTTCGTTTCCTCTACAAACCTGCTCACAATAGAACTACCTGGAAGCAAAATCAAGTCATCAGTGGAAAGTAAAAAGATTTTAAAACAAAGAATTCTTTTGAATGTAAAGAACAAGTCGATTCTTTCTATATAAAAGATTTTTTTAATTCCTTCTCAGAAATAAATATTTTTTCCCCCACTAAAAATAAATTTATTTTATGCTTAAAAAATCAATATTTAAAAAAAACAACACACCACTTATTAAATAAGTCACGTGGACTCCCATACATGCATAAAATAGTAATTAACACACACATGGTGAGAAAAAGATCATGAGGTTTTAAGGGCAGGTTTATTTAAACAAATTGGTTAAGTAGCTTCATATATAATACATCATATTGTGAGTATGCATAGCTAGAGACGTTTATATAGCTTTTGCAAATATATTAATGAAAAACAAGTATTACGTAAAAGAACTATAGTAGAGATTAACTTATATTCAATTATCAAAAAAAGCGAATTAAAGTACTATATAAAGTTATATTAATATTTTGCAAAATAAATTTTTGCTTTTTTATTTACAATACCTATTTTTAAAAATGTAACAATAACCGTGGATACAGCGTTCGTAGGAGTGTAATAACTCCCCCACCAGGTGCAAAGATTGTATCATTTTACAATAGTATCTTTTGTTTTTGCGATTAGCAAGTCGATAAATCACCTGAACAAATCAGATTAACCTGGGATCTTTTCTTTCTAAGCTAAAAATTACTGGAATACCCATTTACCAACCACTGTTTAATGGTTTATTTGTGATGCAAAAATATTCCAAGGCTCACTTCGCTCAGACTGGAACCCAAGTTATGGGCGAATCAGATTAATGCTCTAACTACTCCATAGTGAAATATTTATGGGCTGTACATTTACAAATACCTCCCTCCTTCCAACATTAAGTGGCTTCAAATGCATCAAAATATGTGCATTTCTTTATCCAAAGCAAAGCTGAACAGGACTTATTGATATATTTAGCTTTTTTTTTTTTTTTCAAGGCAAGAAGTTGTTTGCTGTCATTTATAAAATGTTCTTAACATTTTTAAAAATACATTTTTCTATGATTACTAATCATTTTATATTTATTTTGGGGGAGGGGGGAGTATGTGAAGGGATCGGTAACCATTGTAAAAAAATATACCTGTAACGAACCAGAAATATTTGGTTTAAGCATTTTTTTTTTCAACCGTGACTGCAGTATTCAGAAGTAGAATATAAAAGTGTTTAATAAAAGCTACTTTCTATGATATATTTGCATTATACTCTCAATTAGGGCCATTCAGTAGGTTATTCAAACAATAAGACATAAAAACAGATCAAATTCAGTTCACATCTAAACTGTGCTTGGAAGTTTATCTCGCCAATTGAAAATTTTCAAGAAGTATTATCTTAACAATAGACATTATGAAAGTTTGAAAAGATACATATGTCTTTATTTTCATCCATTACTAATATGGGTTATATTTGTAAACAAACTCTTAGATGACATCTCAACATGGGAATTATATTATCTTTTAAAATTAAGACTAGATCACATTACATTAAATATACAAACTAAAATAAATGAAAGAATTATATATCTGGTACTAATAAAAATCTGGCTGCAAGAGAGGAATTTATTGTTAAATAAAGATAGGACTTTCTAATTTCTCTTTGAAGTTGAAAACATCAAATTCCTGTTGTTCATTCTACGTTTATACTACATGGTTTCATCAATGATGCTGTATTTGTAGATGTTTATTCATATAATAAGCAAATATGAAGGAGTTTTAGAGTTTTTTACCACTAAGTTCAAGAAATATCACAGTTAAATGATAGTTTTTAATTGAAATAACTGAGTTTTCTGTCCCTCTTTTACAGGAAAGCTATAGAAGAGAATAGAAGTCTTAAAAGTGTAAAACAGTATATCTTGATATTAGGAAGAGAGTTAAGCAATGAGAAGAAATGATAGGACTATTAGTAAATCGTGAAATGATATCATAAAATATATGGGGAAGTATTACAAATGATAATAAAGAATAAAAAAAAAAGAGCTAATATAGCTACAGGAAATGACTGAATTATTATGGATATTTTAAAAGAAACAGATGAACAAGTAGAAAAAATTATTGGTGAAGCTATATATGTAATAATAAAGATGTACCAGGGTGAATGTAGTACTAATAATGATATGTAAGAAAGATAATAAGAAAGATATTAAAAATTACAGACCCATTAATTTTTATTACAAAATCTTTATTAAGATGATTACAATTCCTCATTATGAACATTAGATTTTAACCAATGCAAAAAATAGGCTGGGTTGAAATGTGTTATTAGGATAGTGGATCATATGAGGACTGAAAAAAGACTTAGAAAAAACTATGAATATAAGTTGCCATTATGTTTAGATTTGTAAATTATAAAAAGGCATTTGGTTCTACAAGCATTTCTACAGTGATTTAAATAATTGGATTATCAAGAGATAAACCTAGGGATTGTCATATTCTGAAGAAGATTTGTCAAAATGCAACTAATAGTGACTAAATTCCATGATGGTACTAAAAAGATTAACATGGAGAAGGATGAATGACTCTGATTCCATAACTCCTAAACCTTATCTGCAGTTTTATAAAAAATATATGTTGTGGATTAAAGTGAGAAGCTAAGAGAACGAACATAGACGGAGATTATTTAAGCAGAGGATGTGATTGTTTTTTACAAATAATGTTTCAGAAAATGTTGCAAGAATTATCAAATGAAAGTAAAAAAAAAATGTACTAATGTACTAAAGATATTTGTAATCCATTGCTGCTTACATTGATCGTAATCATCACACGTTCTGTAGGAAAATACTCTTTTGGGTGTTTTGCAACATGATTCACAGTACTTATCACCTTCAACCATCCTATCTCTCATTACCATTAACAATAAACAGATTATCAAAAAATTCAAAATCGGTATCTGGAAGCAAAATATCTCATTTAGAAGCTCTACCTACTAGTTTATCACAGAGAGTGGCACATATTAATATTGACCCCTTTTGTTTTCTTTGTCACAAGTCTAAGAGATAATATATCACCTTCTGTTCCAATGTCCTGCTCTTCTCACCTATAGAAATATCATTGATTCAATTTCCTGCTCTTCTCACCTATAGAAATATCATTGATTCAATTACTAAATTGCATACTTCCTCTATTTCTACTCTCATTGATAGCAGGAAACATGATCTTTTCTCTTTAATTAGGGTTACTACTTTCCTTATGTTTACCCTTTGGATTCTAAGATGCCATTTTTGCTTCAACCCTACATCTAGGAAATTATGATCAATATTTTTGCAATAAAATTTCAAAAATTTAAAATAGAAAGAGGTTGCTTGCCCCTCCAAACATTGTTGACATTACATGGAGCCTGACCTCTCTTCTGATCCCATTATAAATAGATAGTTCCTGTTCTTTTTTCTGATTTTTTTTTACTTTTGTATGTCTTTGCTATATATTTACAAAATGCACCTTTTGTAATTTATCTGCCATTATATTTGTCTGTTCTTTGATGATATACTTTATAATATCTAGAATTTCAAATTGTAATAAAAATTTTGCCTAATAAAAATTATTGGTTTTTTTTTAAATAAAAGAGATTAAAGTAATGTTCAGTGAATTTTCTTATAAGAAGAAAATAAATGATGTGGTAGGAGAAGTTAACAACTATAAGTATCTTGGTAGATTATGAATACAAATGGAAACATGGGGGATGAAATTAATCATAGAAATAAACTCAAATAGAATATGTTTGATAAAAAATAACAGTATTAAAAGGAAATATATGTTCTCACTTATGAATAAGACTTGGACACAATAGAAAAGTGATACAGAGAATTCAGACCACTCAACAATGTATAAAGAGTGACATTAGAGCAACAAGAAACTATTGAAAATGAAAACATGATTGAGAGAACAAATAGATATCACTGACATCATTGAAACAGTCATGAGATTGAAATGGAACTGGGTTTGAACATAGTGCTAGGAAAGATGACAAGAGATGGGTAATTGAATTTATAAATTAAATTCCAAGAAATTGTAAAAGATCTAGAAAGAGACCACGTGTGAGATGCATGAAAGAAAAAAGTCTACTATTGCATTGTGGAGACAAGATTAGAGATTGGGGAAATTTGATTAAACTCAAGACCTTTAATCGTGCAGCAAACCAATAACACTTGGAAGTGGTGATAATGAATAATAAAAATGGTTCATTGCTTGGGATTCGTAAAAATTTCTAGCATTGGAAGTGGTCTGGGCTAAGTCACAATCCATGATCTTGAGTTTCAGAGTATGTCATTCTAATATTATACCAACCATGCAATAAATAACTAGGGTCATTAGTTGCCACAGTAACAAACTATGACTTTAAGACCCAGACTTTGCCATTTACCATTAAACCAACCATGCAATCAAAAACTAGGGTGACTAGTTGTCATAGCAGCACAAAAAAATAATTTATAACCACCAGAAATATTATTGATACTATGGCATGTCTACATATTCAGCATACACATGTTATTTGAATATAAACCAGTAAACATCACATTATCACCATTCTTTATGCTTACGCAAGCTGTTTACACAAAGGCAAAACTCTCCATACTATAGCACCACCCAGTGCAACTCAGAGTAATCAATAGATGCAGGAAGGTTTATGCATAAATTCCCTATTGAGTGCCTAGTCATCCAATATACCCAGACTAGTTTCTAGCTTGTGTCTTTCATCAGTGAGGAGTTTGGATCTGAAAGCACTGCAGCTAGATCTTACGATCAATATACAACTCTCCAGCAGCAACCTTTTATCTTAATAGATAACTATAAAACTTTGAGTCCAAAATGAAAACACAATAATGTTTTCAATTCAAGCTCATTAGCTCTCAGATCCAAGGTTTTTCACTGATGAAAGCCACAAGCTAGAAACTAGTCTGGGAATATTGGATGAGTAAGCACTAGATAGGGGTTTTATGCATAAACCTTCCTGCATCCATAGATTACTTTGGTTTAGACTGAATGGTGCTTACTATATGGAGAGTTTTGGCTCTGTGTAAACAGCTTGTATAAGCATAAAGAATGGTGATCATGTCATATTTAGTGTTTTAATACCAATCCTGCTCAATAGGATTATGGTGGGATTATGGTGACTACGGTTATTAAAGAACCAAAGACACCAAAAAGTATGGACGCTGACTGAGTTCAGATCTATATGATTATACAAGCTAAGGAGATTGAATTAAAAACATTATTGTGTTTTCATTTTGGACTCAAAGCTTTATAGTTAGCTAATAAGATAAAAAGGTGACTGCTTGAGAATTGCATAAGATCTAGATGCAGTGCTTTCATATCCAAGGCTCTTCACTGATGAAAGCCAAAAGCTAGAAACTAGTCTGGGGATATTGTATGAGTAAGCACTAGATAGAGATTTTGTACATAAACCTTCCTGCATCCATTGATTACTCTGGCTTGTACTGAGTGGCACTAATGTATGGATAGTTTTACCTCTGTGTTATTTGAATATATTGTTTACAAAACTAAACATGCATACAAACATGCATTCATGAACATGTATAAGAGCCTTATAATGTAGCAATTATCATACCATTCCTGTAGGGTGAGGTCAAAAAGGGTTGAGCAAAAATTAAGTTTGTTCCGGACTACCTTCAGGCTTAAAATTTTATTTCAGGTAGCCAGTATACTTAGCCATCTAATATTGGTCAGTAAATGGGTATCTACTATTCTTATAGAAAATTGCTTCAATTTTCACCATTTGGCAAGCCTAGTTAGAACTGCCTTTCCCTTCACTGGTCCTCTAAGGGGGGCCATTAGGAGAAGCCTTTAACATGCATTGGGCTATTTAAAGCCTATAATTAACATTTTTTTCATCTATGTAAATTAAAGAGCATATATACACAAGCCATATATATAATTTGCGTAATATGTAAATTAATTGAAAATGCATGCAAATAAGGAATTTAATTTTAACGATCACAAATTTAAAACAATTTAATTTTGAATCGCCAATTATTCAGCTTACGTTCAGAGCAAGTATATCACAGACGCTTCTCCGCGCTGTGTTTAAACATTAATAACAGTTCAGCAGAAAGATGGGGGGAAATATTTAATTAAAAGTGTTTTGTCTGAGCAAACATACATGATTATAGTAATTTAAGAAAAAGATTAATTATATACAGAGTAATTCTAAACTAAAATGTCTCCTCTCGCAAAAATCATATATGTAAAAAAACTATTATGTCTATGATACCGAATACATACAAAGACACTATGTATATATATATATGTATTGCTTTTTTCTAAAATAGGTACTTTAACGGAATAGAAGTTCTTAGCAATAATTAATATATTTCATGATTGCTGTAATTTGAAAAATGATTCATTATATAGAGTAATTCTAAGCTAAAATTTATCTTCTTTCAAAAATCATACATTTTAAAAAATGCATTATATCTCTAATATTGTGTTCATACAGAGACGTGTGTGTGCATATTGCTTTTTTCTAATGTAGATACTTAATAGAAGAGAGGCCCTTGACTATGGATAATTATCACGTTTAATAATTTCAATTACTTCACATACATACACTATTTAAATTTTATGGTTTAGAGTGAAGTAAAAAACGTAATCTTGTATATGTTCCAGTTTTCATAACTTCAGTAAAAATTTCTCAAAAAAGAAAATAAGACATTTATTTCATCGCAAAAGGCTACTGACCAAAAATATTGCATTGTGTCTGAGCATCGACCGGGAAGCGAACCCGCAAACCCGGGACAACTGCCTGTAAGGCAGCTGTGCTGACCACTCGGCCACCAACGCTCGACAAATATTGCATTACTTAATACCAAAAAGCTTCTTTTGGGGATGTTTCAATTTCTCTACTCAGAAAAATATATCTACCTACAGATCCACTAATGTAAATTTAAATGCCTTTGTTTTCCAAATAGTATTAGATCACCCAACATGGTGTTTCAAAAATATCATCCATTTCCAACCATTATCGATCTACTGTATGTAAAGGTCTCACAAAGTTCAATCGATATTTTCCAACCTCTAATCTCTCTTCTCCACATCATCCCTGCACATTTCCTTATTTCATCCATCCATCTCACACGTGGTCTCTTTCTAGGTATTTTACAATCTCTTGAAGTCCAGTTTAAGATTTCAATTCCAACCCAATTCCAATCTCTTACTTCATTCAATGATGTCAATAACACTTTTTTGTTTTCTCACCCACATATATATATTAAATACAGCCAAATGCTATACTATACCTATGTATTTGTATCTCATACATTAAAGAAACAGATGAAACAGATTAAGATCTGAATGTTATGTGTATATATGTAAATGCATATATATTCTCAAGGATACATGACATAAATAGAGAAAAATATGGTAATTTCTAATGTCAAATCCCCGTTCCTTTAGCTGACATTAAAAAGGGGGGGATGTGATTAGTTATTTATTCATAATATATTTTAATTAAGAAATTTAATTTATCCTGAAGCTGCTTAAAATTTCCAACTATTCACAGTTGTCCAAAAGTAATAAATTGTGATTCTATACTAAAAAAAATTCAGGAGTAAACGAAACCAATTTACACAATGATGACTTTTAATATTAGTTTTCTAAATTATTACATTAGCCAACATTACAAAAAACATGATCATAGTTTAATATCCATAATACAAGGGGGTACCCAAAAACAGCTGGAATCATTCTCTGATAAACATATCTGTTGTAGTGCATGCTTCTATTTGTAGATACCTCTTGCAGAGACTTCCGCATCCATCTGCCAAATAACATCATCATGTGAAATTGTGATTGCATTTAGAGAAAACCATTGTAATGCTTGAAACAGTTTACAAGTCTGGGAAATGTATGTTTTAATGTTATGGGTGTTAAATTCACTACTTCCCAAAAAAGCATAGCGAGTGAAGTCAAATGTCAAAATGATGCTAAAAATTCTGTTTTCTTTGAGGGAAAATAGCAGAGAAAACCATTATAATGCTTGAAACAGTTTACAAGTCTGGAAAAACACAAATTTATGTATGGTTTAATGTTATGGGTGTTAAATTCACTACTTCCCAAAAAAGCATAGCGAGTGAAGTCAAATGTCAAAATGATGCTGAATTGTTTTTTTTTTTTTTTTTTTTTTGGGGGGAGGGGATGCAACAGCATTGCTTACTCAGGATTCATTCATAATGATCAGCATTTAAAACCTACATTTCCTAAAAAGTTTTGCGTGATGCAGTAAAATGTAAACATCCTATTTTGTGGCATGGTGAGAAGTGTTTGCTTCATTGCACAAGTGCACAAAGCTTTGGTGTGAAACAATTTTTAATTTAGCATAACCCAGCTTATTCACCAGACACCTTCACTCAATCTTGCTTTATGTGACTTTTTAATCTTAAATGAAAAAAGGCTCTTTTTTTTGCCAATTTAAAAGTGGTGGAGAAAAAATGATGGAGGTGTTAAAAGACGTCACTTTGCAAGTATTTCCAGAGTACTTTGAAAAGTGAAAAAACATGTTTAGACCAGTTCATTGCATTAAATAGACTATACTTTGAAAGTGATTCAATATACAACATCCTTTTTTATTACAAAATTCCAGTTATTTTTGAGTCCCCTTCATACCCTTTAATAAATAAGCTAAATTTACAATACAGAGAGCGTACCAATAGCTCAAACAAACTCTTAATTAATAAATGCGATATGATAAAATATTTAAAATTTCTATCCAGAACATTCTCATCTCCAGACCAACTGTTTTTGAGCTTATGGCTATTTAAGTTGGATAGCTGGATTTAAAGACATTTTCATGTCCAAAAATTTCAGAGTTTCTACTTAAATATACGTATACAATAAGTGCTGTTTTTTTGAGTTGATATTTTAGGTCTAGTGTCCGAATATTCAGGCTCGCCACTGATGTGAGGCATAAGCTCGAAAACAGTTGAGATTTTAAATATTTTCTCATACTGCACTTATTAATTAAGAGCTTGTTGAGCTATTGGTACGCTCTCTGTATTGCGTTTTTGTAACTATAAGCTTATAAAAGTGATGTCATGTTATATATGATTTGCTTTTTTAATTATTAAGTTAAATTTCCTCTTAAACAGTGTGAAATTTCCAATTTATTATATAGCACTTTTCAAAAGAAAAAGAGAGATTGTGATTTTTCAAAGATAAGTCAGTTTTAAAAAATCATCAAAATATGGTTACTAGTTCTAATGTCTGAGCACTGTTGTATCCTCTACTTCTATAGCATAAAATTGTCAAACAATATCATGTCTCTAATACAGTCATTTATGAAGATATTTAATTTATCTGTAAGATATATGAATATATATTTACTTTATAATTCTGTATAATAGCCAAAGTAAAAAAGAAAGTAATTTGAAATAAACTGATTCTCAGCTGCGTACTGCGATGGTACTTCTATGCTTTGACTCCAAATCGCCCTCTTGTGGTTGCTTTTAGCAATATTTTTCCAGTTTTATATTCATTTGATGGTAAAAATTGGAACTAAAGTAAATATTGACTCATTAATTTTTAAAATCAAGTTGGTAGCTTCAAAAAAGTGTTACCAACAAACTGACAAAACCTAGAGGATTGCTTATTAGTAGATTCTTTGATGATGTGTATATAAACAAACATGTAAATTCCCAATTGATTGTTATTATTAATGAGACAAAAATATATATATTTTCTGTAGTTTATTTAAATATTTGTGATTATTTTGTTGAAAGCGGTCAACACTTAAACTAGACTAATATCAGTAACAATTAATAATCTCAATCTGTTGTCAAGGTAATCTCTTTTTAATAATAAAGGTGGAAATTTACATGTTGAATGAATTTAAACTTTTTATTAATAATTATTATTTTCTGTGGTCAAATTGAAATCTTTAGTGTCTATAAGGAATTTCCTTCTTTATTCTTAACAGGAAGTTTCCTTGACAACAGATTGAAATTGTTAATTGTTATTGAAATTGGTCTGATGTATGTGTTGTCAGCTTTCAATGAATTTACATTTATAGGCCTATTTATCCTTGAGCACTATTAGTTTTATTATGATTATTTTTACAAAATATTTGAATAGTAATTATTAAAAAAGAAATATATTCATGTTTACACTTAAATTTTAAAATAAATATATTTAATTTTTAAAAATACAAGAAATTCAACGTAACAATTAAATGAAAATGACAATTATTATGCTCTGTAAAATATTATAATGCAGAACTTCTTGATATTTTAACAATTATAAATGCAATTTTAAATTTTAGAACAATTTCATAGCTTTATGATGACTTCATAAAAATTTGTTCATATTTTAACGATTGAATTCATTAATGATTTCATTATGTAATGATCAATGAATTTTACTAGTGCTGTGTCAGATTGCAATTCTATGTAGAAGGTAATAATCATTCCTCATTTGTGTCATATTATAATATTAAATCAGCAATGTTAAATATACATTGGAAATCCGCATGTTTACACATTGGTTAGCAGAAATGCATGCTCAATCCAACCAGATAAGGAAGGAATCTGGACTAGTCCACTTCGACGGCATGGTCATATATGACAGTATCATAATGTGGTTTATTATTCTTGTATACAAAATGGCATCCTGCCATTACAAATACCCTACCTCCACTGAAGAAAGGTACGTCATTCTGCCATTGAAAACATGAGCAGTGGATCTAATATGTAGGTACTGAAATATATCTATCTATATTGTAACAGTTACAAATATCTTGGTCAGATTATTAATACAGGTGGAAATATAATGGATAAAATTAATCATAGAATTAAACTTGGTTGGAGTGCTTTTGATAGAAATAACTTGATACTAAAAGAAAATATGCCTATGTGTTTGAAAAGGAAGGTTTTTAACAAATGTGTTTTACCAGTTCTTACTTATGGATCTGAGACTTGGACACTTAATAGAAGAGCAATACAGAGCTCCAGACCACTCAAAGAAGTATGGAGAGATGCATATTGGGAGTAACAAGAAGAGATCAAAAATACAATGTATGGGTAAGAGAACAAACAGGTGTTACTGACCTCATTGAAAAAATTAAAAGATTGGAGTTGGGCTGGACATATTGCTAGAAGAGATGATAATAGATGGACAATTGAAATCTTAAACTGGATTCCAAGAGATTATAAAAGACCCAGAAAACGACCACATGTGAGATGGATGGATGAAATTAGAAAGTATGCAGGGGTGATGTGGAGAAGAAAAGCTAAAGATCAGAGAAAATGGATTAAACTTGGAGAGACCTTCAGGAGAAGAGAAGCTAAAGATCAGAGAAAATGGATTAAACTTGGAGAGACCTTCATCCTGCAGTGGATTGATAATGGTTGATGATGATGATATTGTAACCATCACTAAAATATGATTATATGGATAAAATAAAAAGCAACTGGCTAAACACAGTTAGCTAGTTTACAACAATATATTTTTTAAAAAAAGTGAAAAAATAATAAAAATAGAATTATTAGATTTTTTTTTTAAAGAAAGTTTTAAAATAAAAGAAAAAGAAAATTAGACAAATTAAGTAGAGAAATAATTTCTTTCAGTTTACAGATTTAAAAAAAAAGATAATTAAAATCTATTATATTTTTCCTTAGGAAAAAAAAGTTTTATTTTTAAAAAGAAAGGAAATAAAAGAGTGTTTTTTTCATTCAAAGTAATTAAAACAATTATTACTTATATTTTCTCCGAGTCCAAAGTATAATTTAAAAAGGAAAAAAATTTTTTTACTAAGTTTGTTTTGTTATCTTTATGTAATATTATATAATTATTTGAAAATATAATTAAAGTGGTAAAATTTTATGTACAAAATTATTATCTAATGAAACCTAATCAGATTAGTAATTTATAGGTTTGATATTTATTGGATTAAATAGTTTACATTCTTTAATTAATTAAACTAATGAATAGTAAAAAATTAAGATAAGATTCAACTTGAACAATGGTCTGTTTATGTTTATATTATTGCTTACATTAAGCATCACATGATCACCATCTCTTATACTAGCACATAATTGTTTATAAACAAGGCAAAACTCTCTATACAGTAGTGCTACCCTATGCCAACCAGAGTAAACAATGGATGCCAGAAGGCTTGTGCATAAAATCCCTATCTAATGCATACTCATCCAATATCCCCAGACTAGTAGAGATAAAAGGTGGTTGCTGGAGGATTGCATTAGATCCTAAAATCTAGGTGCAGTGCTCTCAGATCCAAAGCTCCTCATTGACGAAGGCCACAAGCCAGAAACTAGTCTGGGGATTTTGGATGAGTAGGCATTAGATAGGGATTTTATGCAAAAGCCTTCTGGCATCCATTGATTACACTGGTTGGCACAGGGTGGCGCTACTGTATGGAGAGTTTTGCCTTGTTTATTGCTTACATCATTTGTTTCCTTCACTTAAGCTTGTAGTCAGTTTAAAATGTATTTGGACCATGATATAATGAACTTTAAACATCAGGAAGAAGCCAAGTATTGATTTAGCATATCCTATGTGATGAATAACAACCAGTATTACAAAGTTATAACCAAAATGCATTGTTAAATCCACAGAAAGTGTCTGTTAACCTGGACACAAGGTGGTCTTAGGGTACTTACATATTAGACTTGCAATGCAGGAGACATGCAACACCTTTTCACATTTGTAATAAGTGTCTAACCTTGCAATTCCATCAAATAAACCCTCCAATCTCATTCAATCTTGTCCAATAATGAGATAAATTTATATTTTTATTTATTGTCCAGATTTCGTTCAGACAAGTTCATTTCAAAGTGTGTTTTATTTCAGTGCTTATTGATTTTTTTCATTTTCTGATTGATATTTAAAAAAAATTTAAAACAGTACAAAATGATGAACATTTGGAATTTATCCATTACTGAGATCAATGCGGATGAATATATCCACCCTTTGGACAAGCAATGATGTTGTAACATTTGAGATGTAATAATAAAAAAGGCCTTCATAAGGGAATGTGATTGAAGGTCTCCAGAATTCCATTTTTGATGGCGATCCAATTTATTTACAGCTGGGCTCACAAATTAACACCCATAGAATGGGGAAGACAAACTGTAATAGACTGGAATAACTATATGTGGGAAATTTGTGCCACTGCGATGATAGGGAGAAAAAATGTAAAATTGGAAGCCCTAACAAAATCATTGAAATTGATTAGAGACTTGTGTCAAAAATAAAAAAACCAAGCTGGGTGAATTTTTTCAGATTGGGGTATGTTTGATTGTTTGTGCAGGGAGACCGACGAGTATTTTATCACGAGAATTCATGATAGAACAGTGGCAACTCTGATGGAAACCATCAAACAAAATGTGGAAGAGGAATAGACAATTTATTCAGACTGTTGGAAAGCTTATAAAACTGCTGAATTATAAGCTGTGGTTATTGGCCATTTTCATGTGAATCATGGGTTACATCTGTCTTCATTTCGAAAAAATATATATAAGCGTCCATTTTGGAACAAATTTTTATCCATTTAAAATAAAGTATAACAGACAAATGATTGTTTCATCATTTATGAGAATTCTTGTTATACATTACAGGGTAAGTATGTTTTCACTTTAAGCATTTTGTAATGTCATGCCAGATATAGACATAATAATTTAGATGTATTATTTATATATGCTAATATTTTAAATAGCCACCAGAAGGAATATTACTTGAACATACAGATTGAATCTAGCTCGAAAAAAAAGAAACTTAAATCTACAGGAACAACTTTATAATGCTAATTTAACAAAACGAAGAAGATCCTGGAAGAAACTAGAAAATATTGAGTTCAACAAAGACTTTCACCCATGACTCTCAACAAAAGACTTTAACAAACTTTTATAGAGATGATCACTAAAGCACCCAAAATACTTGCCTTTCTGTTTTTATATTTCATATCACAACCAACCGAGTTCAAACAGTTATTGTAATTATAATTTTTTTTAAATTTTATTTTGATATGAAAAGAATCAACTAAACAGCATGTTTAGATGTTTCTAATTATATAATTAGCAAATGAATTTCATTATTATTTAATAATCATTTGTTTGTTATTTGTTAATGTGGCATTCATTCTCTTTTCTCTTAATTTCTCACCATTCAAAATTAGTGAACTATTTATTGTAAGTTAATATATTGCTTGTAGAATAGTGTTTATTTTAAGAGTCAAATTATGTTAGCTACTGAGAGAGGATTTTTTTTTACTCAATAGAGCTAGTCATGATCAAGCAACAATAGTAGTAAAGGGAGTTCAAACTCCTCCATGAATATTTCCTATATTTGGAATGTCATCTAGATTTAAATCTAAAAGAAATGTGTATATTCATGGGAGATTTTTTTCCAGTTAATTAGTACCTGGTCTGACCATTAGTATACCTTATAAATTATATTAAATTATACTTCCTTTTTGCGGTAACTCTACATTTTGGGGGATTATTATAATATATACCATTTTTGTGACAGTGATGATTTGAAAAAACTTGCAAATGGCTTACTAAACCAAGCATGAAGATGTGATATAAAAACAGGCAAAACTCTCCATACAGTAGCCACTCAGTGCAAGCCATATTAATCAATGGATGCCAGAAGGCTTGTGTGTCATGTGATAAGATGTGATATAGATGTTTTGATGAAGATTTTAATATGAATTAAAGCAAAAACAAGAACTTCTTTGCATTTAAAATCAACTCTAAATGAAATAATAATAAATATAAAATATTAACTTCACACAAAAGTATATGAAAATTAGAGCAAAGATGGCACAGCTCCCTCTAGCTATAAAATATATAAACAATACCATCTCTTTATGATAGAAAACTAAAGAATAAAATGAATGAATTCATCTATTATTATGCTCTTTAATGTAAATGAAACTAAATGTTCAAATCTATTAAAATTTGGGAGCAGAATTCATATTAATACCAGATGAAATGTAACTGTATTATTTATGAAATCACATCTAATTAGACAGAATAAAGACTGTGTTTCATTTTAACAATTCCTACATTCACAAACAAATGTAAATTAAAAAGTAATAATAAATATTAAATATAGCATTAAATGCATATGGAAATAGTACAAAGTTGGTGAAGCTATTCATCTCAATGTGAAATAGTTGATTTGTTTAATTATTTCACTGCTAAGTGGAACTTAAGTTATTTCTGCTCTATTTTCATGCACACTTAATTCTGTGTGAAATTAATATTTATCAGTTTTTAAGTGTTAAAATATTTGGGTGAGAGAACAAACATGTAATAATTACATCATTGAAAGGATTAAAAGACAAGTGGAGTTGAGCTGGACATATTGCCAGAAGAGATGATAATAGATGGACAGTTGAAATCTTAAACTGTATTCCAAGAGATTGTAAAAGACCTAGAAAGTGACCACATGTGAGATGGACAGATGAAATAAGGAAGTGTACTAGAGTGATGTGGAAAAGAGAGATTAGATATCTGAGAAGATGGATTGAACTCGGAGAAGCTTTCATTCTGCAGTAGATCAATAATCTTTGAAAACAATGATGACGATGTATTAAAATACTTTGTGGAAAGTATATACTTTTATTTATTAATAATATGAATTTTTAAAATACAGAATAACATTTATACGAGCACAAATTTTTTTATAGATGCACTTAATAACCCTATACCATTGCATTCTTTTTAAAACATATGAAGACATTTTTTTAAATGCTTTTATTGAAGTTGGAAAATCAGTTTGTTTGTTAAATTTTAATCTTTTTCAAGTTAGAATGAAATTTTAAAATTGAGGTTTAATATATTTAAATTGCATAAAAATTGATATATAACTAAGTTATACCAGCCTAATCCATTTGAAACATTTATCTTTTCAATATATCAACTAGTTTCATAGATATGGAACAGAGGATGGGGAAAGTATGAAAAAAATTCAATAAATTCATGTATTACAGTAAAAAAATATTCTTAGAACACTCATTTGTTTTAAATTATATTGCAAGAGGGCAGTATAACTTTTTATTCAATTTAATAGCATTTTTTAACCATTTAACAACAATAGTTTGAAGTTGCTGATTGCTATTGATATTGGGATTGTTTAAGCATTGACTGATTTTTATATCATATTTAGTATGTGTGCATAATTATATATGCATAATAAATCAGTAACTAAGTTTTCTGTTAAAATTGTTTGATAGTTTCTATTTTTATTTTAAAGGTAAATTAGAAAACACATTATTTAAAACAATTGTGAAAAGTTAAAAAAGACCATGAATTTTTCTTCAGTATTTTTTTTAAAACAATAAATTCATCAAACAATTTTAAATAGAAAACTTATATTAGTGATTTATTATACAACAAAGGATTGACTTAATTAATTTCTGGACCCCCTCTAATTGTGGTTGAAGGAACAATTATTAATTTCTTTTTAGTGCACAGTCAATAAAAGCATTCAATATAGAAATATTTGTTATCTCTATTATTTAATATGTCTTCACTTATATGATTTAAAAATAGTGTGATGGTGTAGAGGTTATTAAATAATACATGAAAAAAAATTAAACTATTCCACATGTGAGTGTGTTTAATTTAAAAAAGCAACAGGTATATTAATCTTTAACTAAGATTTAAAGCTTAGGTCTGGGCTAGAGATAATCTCTAGTTTAATAATTATTGTATTTACCTAGAGTGGGTTGTGTCAAAGTTGTGAGTAGATTAAGTTTGATATTTTTAAATCAAAATGTAACAATTCATATATTATTTACGTAGTAGTAATCATAGTGTTAAAGTTAAAACTTTCATTTATAATAGTAGATTTTGGCGGCCTACCAATATTCTTCCTAATGCAAAAAACAATCATATTCAAAGGCTTTATCAGCCTCTGACAAAATAAAAATCTTCAATAGCTTTTGGTTTATATCATTAAGAAAATATGTTTCTATTTAAATGTTAACATTTAAGTAGAAAGCCAAATGACTCCCACTGATGCTGCTTGTGATTGGTTAAAAAAAAAGGATACTTCTGAAAGGGAATAGAATAGTAAAATGTAGACCCCCTGTTGATATAACACTCAAGTACAGTAAAATGTCAATTTTTCATTACATTATTAAAATGTGATGCCAAAATTATAAAAGAAATTTAAATATTCATCAACATGCTAAAGGAATTGTAAGGGTGCCTTGGATTGTGCATATGAAGCCGTTGAAAGAATGACGGACATTTGTAAAAAGATATTTATAGTTAGCTTGAACATGTTTTTGTTTACATTATAGTGATTATTTCAAAACATTCTAAGAAAGAATACATGATTGAAAATGTTCAAATCGCCCTCCTAAATGTTGTTTTTTCAGCAACACCCTCTGTGAATAATGTCTGAACTTGCTTGTGATTGAAAATGGATTACAATGGAGAACGACAAATGCCAAAAGATGGGTGAAATCTTTCTGTTTTTTTTTTTCTCATGTGTCATAGCATTAGCCAGGAAGCAAACCTGCTAACCCAGGACAACTGCTTGTAAAGCAGCTGTCGCTGACCTCTTGACCACCAATGCTTGACTAATCTTTCTGTTATTAATTTAAAAGACAGAATTCTAAAATGACAAGCATACAAAATAAAAGGCCATCTTAATGGTTATTTGGATGTATTTGTGTTATAAAAAAAAGTGATCCTAATTATAATGTGAGGATGGCATTGATGATGATGAGTGGCTAGCTATAATAATGGTTTTGATTTATTAATGATTGTCTAGCAATGATGATGATGATATAGGTGGTTGGTAATGATGATCACACTGATTTATATTGATAAGTGGTTGATAATGATGATTTATTGATGAATTACTGGTAGTGGTGATGAAGAAAATTTATGATGATGGTGATGAGTAGTTGGTAAAGATAATAGTAATAATTTATTGTTTAGTGACATTTCTAATAAAGATGATGATGATTTATTAATGTGGCTAGTAATAATGATGAAAATTTATTGATGAAAGACTGGTAATAATAATGATTTGTTGAATGGTTAGTGATGATGATGATGATTTATGGATGAGTGGTAAGTAATAATGATGATTTATATAATGAGTGACCGCTGCTGCTGCCGATTTATTGATGAATGACTTGTAATGATAATGTTGATTTATTAGTGAGGGTCTGGTATTGATGATGATGGTTTGCTGAGAAATGGCTTATAATGGTGATGATTTATTGATGAGTGACTGTAATGATGATGGTGATTCATTGATGATGATTATTATTGACAAGTGGATAGAAATAGTGATTTATTGATGAAGGAGCTGGTAATAATTTTGATTTATTGATGAGTGGTTGGTAATGATGATGATAATTTATTGATGATGATTGACTGATTAACTAATAATGATTATTATTGGCAAATGGCTAGAAATTGTGATTTATTGATGAAAGGCTGGTAATAATGTTGATTTATTGATGAGTGGCTGGTAATGATGATGATCATTTGTTGGATGAATGGATTGATAATGGTGATGATTTATTGATGACTGGCTCATAATGATGATTTATTAGTGAGTGGCTGGTAATGATGATGATTTATTAATGGGTGACTAGTAATGATGATGATTTACTGATTGAGTGGCTGGTAATGGTGATAATCTATTGATGTGATTTGTTATGATGTTTGTTATAGTTTATTGGTAATGACATTGATGATGACTTACTGATGAATGGTTGGTCATGATAATAGCAATGATTCAGAAATGAAGGACTGCTAATGGTGATGATGATGATTATGAATGATTGGTATTGATAACGATTTATTGATGGATAGTTAGCAATGATGATATTTTTTCGATGAATAGGTAATGATGTCAGTGATCATTTATTGGTCAATGATTGATAATGATAATAATGACGATTTATTAATAGTGACTGATAATGATGATTACCATTTACTGATGCTTGATTTGAAACGATGATGGTGATGATTTATTCATGAGTGGCTGCTATTGGACGCAGAATAAAAACTTTCTTGCGGGATGTAAATCCACATTCTTTTATCTGATTAAAAGCAAATGGCTTTTACAAATAACACGTCATCAGTTTTTATAGAATTAACAATATATTTATGCTTCCTTTACTAACTCACTTAGTTTAAGCTTAACCAACAAAAAGACAAACAATTTCACTATGCCTTAAAGTGCCTCTATATAGACTAGGTCCTTGTATTAAAGATGAATACATCTTTGCTTTGAATTCTGTTATCTGAGTAGCGGTCGGTCTTTTCTTTTTTTTTAAAAAAAAAAAAACTCCTGAGAAGTGGCAAAAGGAAAAAGATGTTGCCCCATCTGGCACTAGGATTGATTGTTTGCTAATGTCACATCATTAAACACAAAGAAGAAAGAGACTTAAGAATGGTGGTTTTGACTAGTCCTACCTTGTCGCATCAATGGCCGGTGAAAGGGTCTTCAAACCGCACAAAACAAAAAGAATGTTGGGTTACTATAATTAGCGCGATTTTAAAAAAGAACTAGATATAGAGGAACTTTTTATTTTCAAAGACACGCCCCCCCTCCCCTTTTTTTTTTTTTTTTTTAAAAAGAATCTATTATATTGGTAAATAATTAATGTTAAAGAAAGATTTTATTTTGCTTTATTTTTTTATAGATTGAAATTTTCTTTCAGAGATAGCGTACTGTTTTTCTTTAAAAAAAAACAAACTGATTTTTAATCTAAATAAATCTAACAACGATTTAATCTTTTCATTTAATTAAAAATCCGATTCTTTTTTTAATTCTTAAAAAGGCGCACTTTTGTTTCCAAGAGCTTTTGCCGAGTTACCATAGCAACTAAATTGAACCTATCAAGTTGCAATCAACGTGGAGGACGACACATCTGATATCTTTATTTTTTCGTTTCTTCTTTTAAATCAACAACAGGAAATGATAATAAAAAAGAATTATTGTTAAATAAACAGAGTAAATGTACCAAGAATCAATTTATAAGATCAAATATTTCTGATTATAAATGGAATTACTTGTTTTGAATAAAATTAAAATACGTGAGATTCTTATCTTTGATTTTTTTTCTCAAGTTAGTTATAACATCAACTAAAGGCAAAAATCGATAAAACGGATCTGAAACAATCCAGGTATATAATAACAAATCCCTTTATTACCTTTCCAGACTAATAAGCATCAAAGAAAATTAAAATATATCGGTCAAAAAACAAGTACAATATAAGCTAGATCAATTGTGGATTTTTATTACATTCCGTACAAATTAAAAAAGACAATAACAAGATCATAAATCAATCAATATGTTCTTCAACTTGCTGGGGGTGATATTACAGAGTCCGTCCACTACTTGAATACAGACCCTCAAGCACCCTTCAGTTATCCATTCTGTCTCATACAACCGATATACAAGACCACAAACATGTATAAATGATCTCCAATATTAGCATTTCGTGCTGAACCAGCACTCATCAGTTGGACTAGATCATCATCTCCGACCCATACATATAGTCAGTGCTCGGTTTATATTAAGATAGCAAATCTACTCCACTCTCCAATAATTCAGCCGCCCGTGCCATTGAAAATCTGATGTTTATATATGTGGAAGATGATGATCGACCAACTGATGAGTGCTGGTTCAGCATGAAATATCTATATTGGAGATCATTTATGTTTTTCATATCTATATGGCGTCATGTGTATCGGTTGTATGAGATAGAGTGGATAGCAGACGACAGCTTGAAGTTCTGTCTCCCTATAATTACATTTAAATTTTCCAAGTACATGAATTATGCTTGTATTTCAAATATGACAGATTCAGCCTGTATTTTGCTCATCCCTCTTCTAAGGCTATACATCAGGGGTAGAGGGACTTAAGGTTAATATGGGCATGACAATAATATTGGCATCAATAAGAGACTTTGGCATTCTATCATCAGATTTTCAATGATATGAATGGCTGAAGAGTTGGAGAATGGAATAGATTGAAGCCTGTCCATTAAACTATAAAGATTTGCTATCTTAATATAAACTGAGCACTGATTATATATATGTGTGGGAGATGACAATCTGAACCAACTGGTGAGTTCTGGTTTAGTATGAAATACATACATTGGAGATCATTTATGTTTTTTATTATATATATATATGGTCATGGGTGTCAGTTGTATGAGATAGAATGGAAAGGTGAAGGGAGCTTGAAAGTCTGGGTTCAAATTACCTATATTATATTTAAACTCCAAGTATATAAATTTCAAAAATACTGATTTTCACTAATGTAAAATAGCATCTTCATTGGATTAAGCATGCATAGGAATGAAAAATGCATGATCTTACTAAGAGTGTTTTATGGTGAATTTGAACATGGTTTTCATGGAAGATGTAGACTCCATTATCTCAAAGATGTACTAAAAAAATTTAGATAGTGATTTTTTCTAGCGTGTTTAATGCTTGATTTATGATTCACACAAACTCATAAAAATACCTTTATAATATTTATTACTTAAAACAAATATACAAATGCGTATTTACATATGCAATCTTATACTTTCCCCTGATATTGGTGACGTGGTCTAGCATTTAGTTGTCACACAACTATTAATATAAGGGATGCTAGATATCCTTATAATATTACCTACCACTTCCAGCTATACCAAATAGCTTGCCTCATGAATAGGTGCATTGATCCTGATCTGTGACAGCTTGTCTTGTTCCTGGAATGGTAACACTTCAAGATGGGCTGTGATAGCGTGCCTCATATCTGATTTAAGTTGTAACTAGTTCTAACGTGAACTTGCCTCGCTGCATTAACCATATAGTGGACAACCTGTGCATTGCCGTTCAAGTTGGACAGTAATTGCTACTGTCCCCTTTACCTCCAAATGGACTAACTATTTATAGCCAGGATCCTTTCCATAATGAAAACAATCAGTTTCACTAAGTATTATCACCCATTGACATGTTATTACTATCGGATATATGTTATCTAGTCATCTATTGATCCTTGGTAGATGGAATCTGGACTAGTCCATATAGTTAAAGGTAAGTTTAAATATAACAGTAATATAATAAGCATGCTAATAGCTCTTAACAAGCTTTTCCAAATATCTCTTTCCTCAGACCGGTTTCTAGCTTTGGATGCCATCAGTGAAGTGTTAGGATATTCAGGCCTTAGATTTAAAAATACTAGGTCAAATCCAGCATTTATCTAATATTTAATTATTAAGTTGAAAATCTGAAATTTTTAAGACATCCATATGTCTTCAAATCCAGCTATTTATCTTAAGTAGCCATATGGGACTGAACTAAGTTCAGATACACCATATATTAATAGCTTTAGCAATATAAAATTGCTAAAGTCTCAAGAGCAAAACAATAATTGCAAGGAAATCAAGTCATACGTCATGTAACTTAATAAGCTTGTACTACAAATGTTATATAATGAGCATGTTAATAGCTCTTAGCAACTTTTTTCCAAATATCTCTATCCTCAGACCAGTTTCTAGCTCTGGATATCATCAGTGAGGTGCTGAGATATTAGGTAAAGCTTGGTATGAGCTATTAGCATGCTCATTATATAATATTTGTAGTACAAGCTTATTAAATTGTCATGTGATGTGTAGCTTGATATCCTTGCAATTATTGCAAAGAGTAACAGTTTCCATTGGAAAAGACAAAGAATTGGAATGCTACAATTATTTAGATATGGTGTTAAAGTATTTTAGAAAGAAAAGCTTTCTGCTGAAGAAATTAAAAGAGAGCACTGCAGAAAATGTCGAATACAAAAATGGCCAAGCATGTTCTAAATATGACCATATTTGTGTTTCACAGATTGGTTTATATAGTTATTGCAAAACTCATTTCTAAAGCTGTTTTTCTTTCTTTCTTTTGCTTAGAGTTGGAATGGCCTTAAGAATGTCTGTTATATGTATGCACAAACAATCAACTTTTAGCAGCTCTGTATCAGATAAATAATTGAATGGTTTACTACTCATGAGTTAATAAGAAATCTGAATGGCAGAAGTGACAGAATGGGGCAGCAGTCCATTGCCCTGGGGCCAGAGCGATCAACTTTTAGCAGCTCTGTGTCAGATAAATAATTCAATGGTTTATTACTCATGAGTTTATAAGAAATCAGAATGGGGCAGCAGTCCATTGCCCTGGGGCCAGAGTCTGCCACTTATGCCACTACACCAAATATTAAAGAATTAGTATTAAATAAAACTTTTTTAAAATGTAAGTCTGCTTTTAAATATTATTCTGTACATCACAGTATTCTTTGATTATAATGGGATCAATCAACAATTTGATTATAACTTAGTGAATCAATGCCAAAATTTAAAAAGCCCCAATTGTTTTTTTAACTCTAAATATACTCTCAACAGGAATATGTGAAGCAATGCAATATGTCTATTTTTATTATCAAGTCCTGCATATAGCATATTTATCCTCTAATTCCAGTAACCATTTTAAAGTATGATGGAATGATCCAGGTTTGGATACAAACTGAGTTAATCTTCAACATTTTTTTCAGCAGACTTAGGGTTTTTCTTTTAGATAGCTGATCCACAAGTAACCATTTTATGCTGTTTGGAATATGAGTATCTATATTAATTAGAGTTTATAAGAAGGCTCATAATGCATCCAAACTTTCAACCATTAGACAACTGACAAACTTGATGGAGGCCATCTCTTTTTTTGTTATTTTTAGATGAGATCTTTTGGAAAAGCGTTTGTTATGCCGTGGATTATTTCAAGACTGTATTACTATGCTCTTCTTAAGTCTTTGCCTGAGAACACATGGACTTAATGAGGAACCAAAGGCTATGATCAAGTGATAAGAATATTTTGGTTTTTGCTAGAAGTTGCATGCCTCATCTTAACAATCGGAACTTTGATTATCATCAGAACATTAAGATGCAGTAATTAATAATAAAAGTATGAAACTAATTGTGACTTTCAAGTCGAATTGCAATAGTACTGTGTCCACATTTCACATCCAGTGATTGAATTAATGCCTGATGCAGTTTTGTGGGAGGTATTTTTATTAATTATCAAGATTTTTATAAATATAATAAAATTATAGATACTTTTATTGCAGAATCAGTTTCCAAATTATTCAAGAATCATTCCCCTCCCTCCACTTTATTATACGCAAAATGTCTCAATGAAAAGATGATTGGTTCGCTATCCATGCTGCCTGCAGTGCCATCTTCAAATCAATAAATGTGTTTAGTCACATGATTTAGATATTTATCACATAAACAATCACTAGCATTTGTGGATCATATATTGCGACATGAAATGTGACGATGTGTTTCTGATTTTAATCCATTATAGAATAATATGCTAACCATGAATTTTGTTTTAAATTGGGAAAAACTGCTACTGAAATATTTGAAAGGATCCAAACCGCATGCAACAGTGAAACTGTAACTCCCAAGAATGTTTTCAAGTGGTTTTAAAGATTTTGTGATGGTAGGAAGAACCTTGATCTACAAAGATATAAAGCACATGGTCACATTTCATGTCATAATTTGTGATCCAGATATGCTAATATCTTAAAATTGGTAAGGCAAATAGTTAATCTATATTACTATATGTATTGATTTAGAGATTACATTGTAAATCTCGAAAATTATGCTTTTCACAAAATATATAATCATGCAAAACTTGTACTGTTCAAGTGAATATCAAAAGGTAAAGATGATGTAATAGTACTTAAGAGCACTGGGCTAGATTTTGGCAAGTTCACTGCCCAGAATCATAATGCTGTGTTGTTAAAAATGTGTGTACATAGTGGCAAAGATACAAAAGTAAAATAAAGCACAGTAGGTAAATTAGATGTTCCATCTTTTTGACAATGATATATAGGATTTTTTTTTTAATAGAATGAGGATTCTTAGCAATAGCCCACAATACTTTGTATTTTTTTTCCTCTTATCCCTCTCTGCACATATTTTTCTAACATTAGAAAGGGAAAAGATATGTTTTAGAAAGGGGAAAAGATATGTTCTATAGGTGGCTCATGATCAAAAATGATTTGACTTCACTTTATTATATAAATATGTGTGATGGGTAACACTTGTTGATGTATTAGTAAGACAGTTCCCATAATACAATGAGTTGCAAGCTGGGACAAGGCATGGAATTTTATACACAATCTGGGGAGCATATTCAAATGGAATTCTGTCATTAGTGTTGTTTAAAAGGTTAAGAGAGAGGATGATCTGAATCCTATTCTGAAAGTGTCCATGCAGATCTTTGAATGATTCATTGCCCTATTAGGTATGTCCAGTGGACTTAACCAAGGTTTAACAGGGTTAACCTTGTCAGCTACTTACAATTTTTTAACTATTTTTATTAGTTTATTATCTTTGATATATGATTCAATGTTAATTTTTCTATCAGCCTCGTATTTGCAGCAATTTGAAAGAAAAAACCAATTATCTTTTCACCAGAACACATTATATGCATTCAAGTTTAATAATAATTTATCTTAGTGTATGAAAAATGGATGAAATTACTCATAGAATTAAACTTGATTGGAGTGCTTTTGGTTGAAATAACTTGATACTAAAAGGAAACATGCCTATGAGTTTGAAAAGGAAGGTTTTTAATACATGTGTTATACCAGTTCTTACTTATGGATCTGATACTTGGACACTTAATAGAAGAGCAATACAGAGACTTCAGACCACTCAAAGAAGTATGGAGAGATGCATGTTGGGAGTAACAAGAAAGATATTGAAAATGCAATATATGGGTAAGAGAACAAACAGGTGTTACTGACCTCAATGAAAAAATTAAAAGACTGAAGTGGAGTTGGGCTGGACATAGATTGCTAGAAGAGATGATAATAGCAATTGAAATCTCAAACTGTGTTCCAAGAGATGGTAAAAGACCCAGAAAGAGACCACATGTAAAATGGATGGATGAAATAAGAAAGTGTGCAGGTGTGATGTGGAAAAGAGAAGCTAAAGATAGGAAAAGATGGATCGAACTTGGAGAGACCTTAATCCTGCCGTGGATTGATAATGGTTGATGATGATAGTGACACCATCACAAATCTTCAGACAAACATGTAAGGTTTTCTGATAATTTTCTAATCAACTTTTATGGGTTCTCATTCACTCACATGCATATTTGTGCATATTTTTCAGAAATCTTTAGGACTTTTTCATCAACTGGTGATCAATTAGATACTCAATAGCAAATGAAAAATGGCTAATATACCTGTATTGAATGACCTATTTGAATACATAACATTAAAAGTTTCTCTAACACACCTTAAGATGGCACTGTTCTTTGCAACCAAAAGAACAAGCTCTCTTAATGAATATTTCTGTAGTGCAATTTTTACTACATCATTCTCATGTAAAATAGGGATGAATGACTAATAAAAATTATTAATACACAAGTCCTCTTCTTTCGGTTTGATTGGCTACAAGTATGTAATTATATAAGGAACTTGAACGCACACTTTTATCCTTTGGTTATTCACTCTATCTCATATAATTGATACACATGACCACATACATATGAAAAGACAATCTCTAATATATGTATTTTGTGCTGAATTAGCACTCATCAGTTGGTCCAGATCATTATCTCCCACATACACATATAATCAGTGTTCGATTTGTATTAAAATAGTAAATCTTCAAAATTTTAATGGACAGGCTTTAATCTCCTCCACCTTCCAACTCTTTGGTCATCCATACCATTAAAAAATCTTATGTTGGAACACGCAAATTGTTGCTAATATCATTGTTATGACCGTGTTGACCTTAAGTAACTCTGACCTCCCTCATATAGGACCTTTTCATTTAAATATACAGAAGAGAGATTGGCAAAATACAGGCTAAATCTGTAATATTTGATTGAATACAAATATAATTTATATACTCGGAATTCTATATATAATTATGTAAGGGGTTTGAACACTTCAAGCTTCCCTCAGATATCTACTCTATCTCATACAACCAATACACATGACCCCAGACACGTATAAGTGATTTTCAATATATGTATTTTATGCCAAATCCACACTTGTCATTTTGCTCCAGATCATAATCTCCCACCCCCACACATATATAACCAGTGCTCAGTTTATATTAAGATAGCAAATCTTCTAACTTTAATGAAAAGGCTTCAATCTACTCCAACTCTAATTCTTCAGCCTAAATCCCGTTGTTGCCAATATTATTGGCATGCCCATGTTGACCTTATTTGTGGGAGATGATGATATGACCAACTGATGATTGCTGGTTCAGTGTGAAACGTATATTGGATACTGTTTATCTTTTTCACATCAGTGTTACATATCAGTTGTATGAGATAGAGCAGGTAGCCAAAGGGAGCTTGGAGTTCTGTGTTCAAATCCCTCATATAATTATATCTAGAACTCCAAGTATATAAATAATACTAATATTCAATCAAATATTACAGATTTTGCCTATATCCTGTCCATCCCTCTTCTGTCTACTTAAATGGATAAAGTCCTATACATGAGGGGTGGGCAACATGATAATATTGGAATCAGCAGAGGATTTGGGTATTCTATCATCAGATTTTTAATGAAATGAATGACTGAAGAGTTGGAGGGTGGAGAAGGTTGAAGTTCATCCATTACAATTTAAAGATTTACTATCTTAACATTAACCAAGCACTGATTATATATGTTTATAGAAGATTATGATCTGGACCAACTGATGTGTGCTGATTTCTTTTTTACATTGTGTAGTTATGTGTACTGGTTGTATGAGATAGAGCAGAAAGCTAATGAAAGCTTGAAAGTCTGTGTTCAAATCCCTATAGAAGTTTAGTAATTCGAAGATTACTGTCTTATAAATGAGTTACAAATCATCAAAATAAGAATAATTAGACACTCATATAATAAAATCTTCAGTTTTGGTCTAAGTTATACCTTCTATAAAGTCAAACTTTTCATAACTAGCTCATCAGCTCTATGACTTGGATTCAAATTTGGGTTGAATAATCTAAAAAATTTTCTAACAAGCATAGATTTTTTGCCCAGCTAGCTGCCCTATAGTTATCTTTTGTTGGTCAGAAAATGGATATCTAGTTTTTTGTTCACTAGAAGATAAAATAATTAAGGCATTCAAACTCTCATGACTCAGAAATTGGAAAAACTTCATGAGTATTGATTCTCCTTTATGATTTCTCTATGAGGGTGATTATAGGGAGGCTTTTGTCCTACAAGGGGTAATTAAAACCTTTTTTGCCCACATATACACAGAATACCCCATTACTAAGATGATTGATAATTAGCTCTCTCCGCTCCTTGCTGCTTTCAGCATCCTCTCTGAGTCAGGGCATGATAATGCTATTTAATAATATAGTTTAAGTGATAAAATGTCTGGATTATGATTTATGACATGAAATATTTATGGGGTGCTTTATATCCTAACCCATGATGGAATAAAGTGCTATCATTATCCACCATAAAAATTTTAAGGTGATAGCTTGGTTGGATTACAAATTATAACATGAAATATGACAGTGTGTTTCATACCCTAACCATCATGGAAAAAAGTGCTAGCATTAAACTTTGCTTTAAAGGGGGGGGGGGAATTGCTACTGAAACATTTTAAATGATTCATGCTATAGATGACAGTAAATTTATGGGTGGCAAGAAGTTTTCAAGTGGCAGGGAGACTGTTGAAGATGATTTACAAAGGTACTCAACGCAGTGTCATATTTGATATCATAATTTGGGATGACATACTAATAGTGCCTTAAATTTTTTTGGGAGAATAATTAAACTATGTCGCTACATAATATATGTTGATTTAGAGCTTGGACAAAGAACCAATTACCTTTTCATTGGTACACATTATATATATAAAATGACTCCACATTTTATATGGATATTTATTTCAGTTTGGCATTAAGCAGTGGGGTTATTTTCATATATGAATATATCAAGGTAAAATGCATTTGAGATTAGTAAATGAATGTGTAGCCAGTTTTTTAAAATTTTGAATTATTATATTAATTTTACAATGACTTTAAAAACATAGAAATCATATTTAACAATGATTATAAACAATAAATTGAACATGTGCCTATATGTTTGAAAAGGAAGGTTTTTAATAAATATGCATTACCGGTTCTTATTTACAGATCTGAGACTTGGACACTTAACAGAGTGACTTCAGATCACGCAATGAAGCATGAAGAGATGCATGTTAGGAAGAACAAGAAGAGACCGAAAAATAAATACATGGGTGAGAGAACAAGTAAGTGTTATTGACATCATTGAAATAATTAAGAGTTGGGCTGGATACATTGCAAGAAGAGATGATAATAGATGGACTGTTGTCTTAAACTGGATTCCAAGGGATTGTCAAAGACCTAGAAAGAGACCATGTGTGAGATAGATGGATGAAATAAAGAAGCATGTGGGAATGATATGGAAAAGAGAGGCTAGAACTTGGAGATGCTGCTACAGTGGATTGATAATGATTGACAATGGTAATGATGATGACTCTTTCATTACAGGTTTTTTTATTTGGAACTTATCTATTGTCCAAAGATATACGTCGACATTAAAAAAAAAAAGGGAAGAAGACAGAAATAGTGTTAATTCAGGATATAATAGTTTGGAGGGTGTGTGGGAGGCTCAATAAAGTAGGAGGCAGTAATTACTAAATGGAAGCAAAATTGAAAAGCTAATTTAATACGATCAAATGCTCAGGAAGTTGAGAAAATAGTAACAAAGGAAATGAATAAAAAATTTAAATTGGAAGTTAAAATATCAATGGTTATACATTTAACAATAGGAAGAACTCATTTTGCAAAGTCAAGAAAGTGGGCCTTTTAACGGTTTGATTTGAACAAGTGAGTACATAGAATTAAAACCCAACATGTCAAAAAAAAAAAAAGAAATAAAAACTACTTGTATGGTTTTACAAGAATCAATTAGATAAAAGAGGGTTAAAATTATTACATACGTTTTATATTTGAATGCAAGTATAATGTATATACTGAACTTTTAGATGTAATTTGAGGAGATTTGGACACAGACAGACTTTCAAGCTCCCTTTAATTATCGACTCCAGAAAATGCGTATATTGGAGATCATTTATCTTTCTACATATATATGGTATAGGATGGAATGGATAGCTAAATAGAGCTTGAAAGGCTGTTTTTCAAATCCTCTCTAATAACAAACTTTAGTAAGTGTGCGTACAAGTTTTAAAGGTATTTACCTGAAAATACGTCAGAAGAATACTAATTAAAATTGTCTAGAGTTTTTACTATATTATTGATATTATGAGAGATAAGTCTTTCCACAATATTCTTTTATTCTGTTAATTAAAAAAGATAAAAATTATACAATTAGAAACAATATAAAATTAAGCCACGATCTGATACAACCAAAAGCTAAATAAAAGGGATCTTATAGTTGAGAGAAGTGTAATACAAATAAATGTGTTTACGGCAGAGATAAATAGTATATGTATATGTGATTAATATGTTCAGAACTGTAATAAATACATAGTGTGTACTATTGAAAAAGTAATTAGTCCGTTCTCCGAGCGCCTGCAGCGCCATCTCTGAATTAATGCATTTATTATATAGTGGCATGGTTTATCTACTCATCACAAAAAGTTTAAGGCCCTAGTGTGTCTCCACTGCTACATGAAATTTGACGATGTGTTTTGAACTTTAACCTATGGTGGAAAACAGTAAATTTTATATCAAATTGGAATCAAACAACTGCTGAAAGATTTGACTGATGCAAACTGAATGGCTGTAAAGCTCCGATTTTCAAGAATGTTTTCAGTGACTCGCAAGGTTCTGTTATAATAATAAGAGCATTAAAGATGGTCTACAAAGACGCAAAACACAGTTACATATCATGTTGTAACCCATGATCCAGATATGCTAACATTTTTTTAATTTTTTATCATGAATAGGGAAATTGTTGCCATGTAGCAAATGTATTGATCTAGAGATGGCGCTGCAGTCAACACAAAAAGAGAACTATTTACCTTTTCATTGAGACACACTGTATATAAAAATTTAAACTTTATGAAGGTAAACCAAGGGCATTGCGGATTAGCTGCCAATTGTCTGATCAATAATTGAATGGTTAGCTAAAATTAACCAGGGACTGGTTACTGAAATAAAAAAAATCTACAGTTACTTAGAAGTTCTGATACTGAAAACATTCATAATTCAATCTCAGTTTGTATCTCAAACCATGGTTATGACAGAGTACCCACTACAACAAAAGGTTCTTCAGTTAAATTTTGGATTATAGATAAATACAGACCTATTTACACACACATATTAATATATTTAAATAAATGTTAAAGTGGCTGCCTTAGCAACATATTTAAGATTCATGCTTTAGATAAGTTTGTGTTTGTGCATGTATTTATCCACCTTTTATAGATTGAAGATTTATGATTTAGATAAGCTTAAGATTGTATATATTATCCCTTGTTTTCGTAAGAAAGTATATATAGGTCATAGTAATTTGAGATTAAATAAAAGAATAAAGCTATATAAAAGTAGGATTAGAAATAAATATCTTAGTTCTGCTTTATATATCCATGAAAAAGATATGGGGCATAATGAAGCTAAGGTTATCTTTCTTGAGAGAAATGAAATAAAAAGAAGAATCTTTATTATTAAAAATATATGATTCTGAAGCAATTAACTTATTTAAAAGTTCTTTTAATATTAAGGGTGTATGGGAGGTAAGTAGAATTGTGGGTAATGTTTAGTATAAATTTGTTATCTTTTAGTCCTGAGTTGAGAAGTCTGCTTGTACCATTGGAATCATTGGTAGTGTTTTAGAATTTATTTTCTTGGCTAGTCTAGTTGAGTTGTGAATTTGGGGTAATTTTGATTATATATATATATATTACTTTTAGCAGTTGCCATGAAAATAGATTGAAGATTAATAGATTACATAAGCTTGTGGCCATATATAAATATCAGTGGCAATCCATGAAATTTTTAAGCAGGGGTTAATTACAGTAACACTGCCAAAAAAATAAACAATATAAAGAAAACAGAACATTTCTAATTTTGTAACCACATAACCATTTATTTTTCCGTACTAATCATTGTTAAAAGAGCTAATGTATTTTATATTTTTTACTAATTACTGCTTGATGAATAATGTCTGGAGTAGATTGACATTTATTTTTATTTCAATTTTTTTATGTAATGCCAATTGGCAAAATATAATTTTTTATATATATTTAACACTTGTTAAAACAAGCAAAAGTCACTATATATATATATATTGCCACACACAGCAAGCTAGAGTAATTAATGGATGCCAGAAGGCTTGTGCATAAAATCCCCATCTAATGCCTACTCATCCAATATCCCCAAACTAGTTTCTGGCTTATGGCCTTCATCAGTGAGGAGCCTTGGATCTGAGAGCACTGCACCTAGATCTTAGGATCTAATGCAACCCTCCAGCAACCACCTTTTATCTCCACTTAACTACAAAACTATGAGGTGGTCAGGTGATGTTTATTGGCTTATATTTAACACTAACACACATCGTGATAAATATTTGAAATAATATTTATTTGATTATTTTGTTATATGTTTTTGTAATAAATATTTATATGTTAATTTACAAATGTTAATTACAAGAAAAATAATAGCATATTTTATTGCTCTTCCTAAATAAAAACAAAAATTTATTTGCTCTGAAAAGAAACCAGAATAAATAAACATCTCATTCACAAATAACTACCAATGCCGCAGCAATGAACAGCTCTAATGGCACTAGTTTAATTATTGGTTAGTAAGTGGATATTTGGTTGCTTTTACATTGTTTTTTAAATCAAAGATAAATAAAAAATATTTTCAACTAAAAAATATAAACATTTCCTAATAATAGAGGAAACTAAACCACTAAACATCATATGATCACTATCTCTTATACTAGCATGTAATTATTATTAAACAAGGCAAAACTCTCCATACAGTAGTGCCACCCTGTGACAACCAGAGTAATCAATGAATGTCAGAAGGCTTGTGCATAAAATCCCTACCTATCAGATCCAAGGTTCCTCACTGATGAAGGCCACAAGCCAGAAACTAGTCTGGGGATATTGGATGAGTAGGCACTAGATAGGGATTTTATGCACAAGCCTTCTGGCATCTATTGATTATTCTGTTTGGCACATGGTGGCACTACTGTATGGAGAGTTTTGCCTTGCTTAATAGAGGGAGCTATTAGATCTTTTCAATTTATGTTCATATTCTAAAACCAATAAAATTCTCATCTTAATCGTGAATTCTATATAGCTTGAGATTAATTGCTCCAAATATATGACACTTTACACATATACAGTACTTATATAGTATAAAGTACTGCAATCTCTTATATAAAATCCCGATTTTGTTTGTTGTCTAAATGAAGACTTGTCCTCAATGTTGTTTCATTGGTTGCTTTAACTTACTTTTGTTTAATTGGTTGTTTTAACAAATTATAAAAACGATGAATTTGACGTCAAAAAAAAAAAACAACAAATAACTATACCTAACTAAACCATAATTTATATTATGATCATTTTATGCAAAGGGAGTAACTCCATCCTTTATATTTAATATTATGTACTTTTTATTACAAAGTGTAATTTTTGCAAGTAAGTAATTCCACCATTATTAAAAAATGCTTGGGAAAAAAAATCAGTACATGTGCTTTTAACTACAGTACAGAACAGAATAGATATTGTATTTAAATCGTGAAGAAAATGTAATTACAGTATATAAATTCATGTTTGAAATGTA
This sequence comes from Epiperipatus broadwayi, assembly GCA_028023455.1. Classification (NCBI taxonomy): domain Eukaryota; kingdom Metazoa; phylum Onychophora; class Udeonychophora; order Euonychophora; family Peripatidae; genus Epiperipatus; species Epiperipatus broadwayi. Next base: position 3,464,722 of record JAQFVV010000119.1, on the reverse strand, counting down.
ATATTTAGTGAGGGGAAAAGTAAATGCTATGCTACCATATTTATATTTAGTTTTGGTTAGCATTTGAAGTCTTGTGTAGTTTGATATCACATTGTTCATGCTAATTTCGCCATTAATAGTTGTCCATAACGATGTCAAATTCACATATCAAATACAACAGGTATATTTAAAATTTTGAATTTTAATTTAGAGGCTTAATTTGATTACAAGCATTTTATTCAAAGCAAGTAATTCTGCAAAGCAAAAAAATTTGTTAAAGCAATCAATTAAGAAAAATATGGCCTCTATTTTTCACATTTATTTCTATAATATTAAAATCTTTTATTTAATGTACATCAAATCTTAAATTTTTTTTTATAAAAGCAACCAATTAAAAAAAAGACAACTATTCCATGTACATCTTGTATATTATATTCATCTTAATCATAACTCACTTTACTAAGGGTCGTGTGAAATCTGAGTTCAAACTCGCTATATATTACATATTAGAGTGCAGGTATGAAAAAGCCTGTACTGTAGAAAAACTCTCTTTACTAATATATAGGGCATATGAACACAGACTTTCACATGACCCACCACTCTCCACACTATCTGATAACACTGATACACTTGAACACATACATGTTGAAAAGATAAATAATCACCAATATACGTATTTCATGCTAAACCAGCAATCATCAGTTGGTCCAGATTACCATCTCTATACATATATGCTATAAGTGCTCATATATATATTAAGATAGCCAATCCTCATACTTTAATGGACAGGCTTCAATCTACTTACTCCACACTACAATTCTTCAACCGTCCATCCAATTGATGTCGACCTAATGTCAATCTGACCACTCATGTACAGGGCATAAGTGTTATGAGATAGTGTGGAGAGTTGTGGGTCATGTGAAAGTCTGTGCTCATATACCCTATATATTACACATATAAACACAGGTATATAATAAGCCTGTATGTTTCAGTTATCACTTTATTAAGTAAATGGAAGCGTTTTCCAGCATGTCACGTAACATCTTTAGCAACTAACCATATTTATTACTTTTATTTTATCGTAAGAATTTTAAAAAAATAATTTGCTGATAAGAAAATTTACGACTTCAGAAAACTTCTTGGCAAAAGATGGCTAATCAAACATATATATATAAATAAACGAAATAATGTTTATATATATCAAAAATAGATAATGTAAGATTTAAATTGATAAATTTTCTGGCAATAATTGAAAAGACGATAGATTTAAAAAAGTTCCAATCGCAGTCATGAGGGCGGGGGGGGGGGGTTGAAATGAAATACTATTTAATGAGATATATTAAGGCAAATAAATTTGTTTTTAATTGAAGGTTTTATTACCAAACAATTTATGATTAAGTACAAAATTAATAAAAATACTCTTTATGAATACAAATCGCAAGAACAATCCACACTTCTCAACATCTCTGCTTCTTTCAATTATCTGTAAATTTTTACTCCTCGCAATCTTATTACAGTGATATAAAATTCTTCACGAAGACCGATTTAAATTGTATCAGAGATGATTTAATTGTTTCCGTTCGTGACAATAGTTGTTAACCAAGAAAATAAACATTATAATTTTAAATTACTAATATTTAATTAATAATAACCTTTTTTTAAAAAATGAAGTAGCAACATTGCTTAGAGAGATAAAAGTTCAGGTGCTTTTCAGTTTCTGTTGTCAACATACTTATATATAATAATTGGTGATACTACGTATACTTTATGTTTACTAAATAGTGCACTAATAATAAAATGCGATAAAGAAGCAAGTAATTAACCCCTAGTATGGATGTTTACTATTTTAGTCTTTTCAAATCAAAAGCATTTTCAAAGCGGTGTACTATAATTATTACTTCTATTCATACGTCATCATAAATATGGCCATTCCAGGATAATATAAATTAAAACTAGTTACGTGTAAATGGATTCATTTTACTCGTCAAACTAACAGATATAGACAACACGTTTGGAATTTTGAATATCTCACGGTCGCCTTATATATCTATAGAAATCACAATCTGATTTCCGAAAAACTTTCCAATGTATTAATTTATACATGTATTGCAATTTGTTTACAAGTCTCAAACATTGTGCACCAATAACTTTGACAATATCTATTGCAGATAAAAACATTGAGGCTTATTACTAATCATTTGTTAGACTAGAGATTATTACATCCATATAATAAACTTTAAGCACAATTAAAAATTAATATATCAGTTGTTATTGGTTTTTCAATTAAACATCACATGGAAATACTAATCTAACTTCATCTCACTTTTTCTATATATAATGTCTTTCGTTTTAGATTATATTTAGATCATAAATTTGTGTTGATAAATACTGAAGTATTGATGAAGACATATGCTAAAAGACTATGATCTAGGTTGACTGGAAAGGGCTGCCGTAACATGAAATGCATTTTGGGATCATTTGTCCTTTTTTTAAATGTCTTTGTTCCTATGTTTCAATAGTTCTATAATCCTCACTGAAGAGACCCATAGGTCGAAACCGGTCTGGGGATGGGGACAATCCAAGATAAAAATGATTTGAATGCCTTCTCTTGTTGTAGCATTTATCATAAATAAAATAAAAAATAATGGAGTATCAGTTTTAAATATATTTAAATAATTCTACCAACTACTTTTGAAATATATGATTTAATTTAATTAGAGGGGGGTTGAACCCAGACTTTTAAGCTCCTTCAATCATCCACTCCATTTTATACAACCGATACACATGATACTATACTTGTATTTAAATATTATAAATTCAGCATGTATTCTGCTCATCCCTCTTTCGTGTATTTAAATGGTCTTAAGGTCCTACATATAAGGGGTCAGAATGATTTATGGTCAACATGGGTATGACAACAAAATTGGCATACAATGGCTTTGAATATGCTAACATCAGATTTTCAATGATATGGATGACTGAAGAGTTGGAGGGTGGAGAAGATTGAAGCCTATCCATTAAAGTTGAAGATTTGCTACCTTAATATAAAATGAGCAGTGATTATATGTATATGTGTGGGAAATGTTGATGAGTGCTGATTCAGCACAAAATATTTCTATTGGAGATTATTTGTCTTTTTCACATGTATGTGGTCATGTATATTGGTTGTATAAGATGGAGTGGATGATTGAAGAGACTTTGAAAGTCTGGCTTCAAATCCTTTCTAATTACATCTAGCTTAAGTATATTACATATATGTTGTAAACTTTTCTTAGACAAATTGTAATTTAATTAACTTTTAAGCACTAGGAACGCTTAGATAAGAAAAACTTGTTTTGATGTGTTATAATATTAAGCTAAGCAGCTTTCGATATCTTGGACAACAATGAATATGATATCAGTTCACAATATTCAAAGCTGCTTAGCATAATATTATAACTTATCGAAACTTACGCTTTTCTTATCTAAGTGTTTCTAGCACTTATAAGTTTATTGAATTACATATTGTAATGGTCAAATCTGTACATTTGCGCAACAAAATCCAGAGTCTTAGTAAATCATCCCAAGGCTGACCAGCATAGAGTGGTACAAACCATATTGTCTGATATAGCCCCGGTTCCTTTACTAACGCTCCAAGATTTACCACCTTGCTGATGACACATATGAGGTCACGGTGGCATTCTCTTTCATCACGTGCCGGGATTAGAACATTGGTAAAGCATAAGACTGTGGGAAATTGACATTCTAACTAGTATAGCTATATAGACGATATATGTGGTGGAACATAATTATAAAATATGGATTGTGATTCTTAACTAATCAATAATGACTTAACAATGATCAATACTGAGACATGAATCAAAAGTTAACTTTAAAATTAATTTAAAGAAAACCAAATAATAAAATTAATAAATGAAAATAATTATTTCATTGTGGTTATATAGATTGTCTCACTCGCAGGTGATTAAGTTAGGGATACAATTTAACCATTTAAGTTTTGGGTTCACATGCAGGTGATGGTTTTGGATATAATCATTTATGGTTTACTTAGTTGCATGTAGCTTTAGTTTACATATATATATATGTAACGATATATATATCTTATATATGACACATATATATATATATATATATATATATATATATGTGACAATTTAAACCATTCGCAGGTGACATTCATTTTCTGGTTACAAATTAGTTAAATTATTATATTTGTCATACATATATATCACTCATAGGTGATGATTTTAATATGAGCATTTACTGTTTATATATAGCATTTTCAATCACATGCAGGTGATTGTAGTTTGGGTTACAAATACTTTAATTTACTTTGCTATATATATATCTCTCGCAGGTGGTGAAGAAATTATACATTTGAGATTACAGTTTCAGGAGCCTTAAGATTACTTTATAACTCAGTTAATTTGCTCCTGACCATCTATGCCTAGTTTATGCTATATAGCAGGATCTAGATCTGCCTCAGAGCTAGGAAAAGTGATTGTAAACATTTATAAAGAATATGACATTTTATTAAGTGTGAATACTTAATATTCTCTATATAGCTTATATGCCTATGAAATTAGATTCGAATTCAGATCAAAGCTGAAGATACAATTATTATGGAGGGATGAACTGATGATTGGCAGTCAGACTTCAGATACCAAGGTGTATAAAAACATAAAATCTGAGTCCCTGCATATCAAGTGTGCCTTTTCAGGGGATTTGTGTCAAGTACCAGTTTTTTTTTCAATGTACTCATTGCAGTGGAAATAAGAGACCTTTTAGTCTGGTGATCAAGCAACTAATTAAACTATGGGAGTCTCATGCTCCATTTCTGAGGATGCAGAATGGGGTGGTGCATAGCCAACTGCCATTTGAAGGAGATAGTTGTCTGAACTAAGAGAGTAATGGTGTCGCCCTTACACATACACCCATTAAAGAAATATACACAGCAACAAATATATGTCATAGCATTTCTTAAGGACACATTCACACCGCTGACTACATTCTATAATAAAAATTAGGATGCTAAACAATAGTATCCTTCATGAAACTACCGTATATCAGTTCATTACATAGCATCTATAATTATGCTATTAAGGAAAGCTTATGAATCTAATTTATAAAGCTATCTATATAGGCATTTGTAATTCTAGGGAGGAGTACAGCATATTATGGAGAATTACAATATAAAGTTATAGCTTTGTGCTGTATTTCATCACTCCGGCTAAATATTAGTTAAATATTATCTCTAAAGCAAATCTATCTTAAAGTAGCTGTAAGCCTTAATTATCTCTTAAATAAGACATTTTGTCCCTTTCAAAATGGAGTTTCTTTTGTGCATTAATATATGCGATATTACATATATGTGTGAGAAGTTTAATCGCTCCTCACTAAGCATTTAACTAAGAGTAAAACCCCGTTTTGAACAAATATAGCATAAACAAACACATAATTGAAAAATAATAAATTTGGCATAGATTTAACTAAAAGAAATATAAGTTTAAAGAGGAGATTTCACGTAAGTGAAATCTGAAGTTTGGCTTTGTTTTAGCCTAGTTTAAAAAGGAAATGGAAATGCAATTAGTTTACGTCTGATTGACTCAGTTCAATACAAATTTAAGTTGTGTATGAGAATTAATAAAGGCAAATATTATCCTTACATTAAAATATGTAAAAGCAAATATCATTAAGATAAAATATGTAAAATGACTTAGAAACTTAATTATCATTTTAGAATAAAGCATTTAGAATTATATGTAACAAAAGTTATAATAAATAATTTAAAATCAATCGATTTAAGCAAGTTAAAACTAAATAACTTTTAATAATTCAGAATAAGACAAATATGTTGAAACTAAATCAATCAGAGATAAATCAGTAAACCAACAAATAAATCAGTAAATAAATTGAGCAAATAAATCAATGATTAAATAAATCAGTTATTAACTCAGTATGTAAATCAGGCAAGATTTTAGGATTAAAACAAAGAAAATAATATTACATTTAAGAGGTGAGTTTAAAGTACCTTATTATTATGGCCATAGATTTTAGATTTAGCTGGCTTTTAGGAATTAATGGATTTTAGTTGAAAAGTTAATTTTAAACTGAAGGAGTTTGTTATCGCTCTCTTTCTTTCTGCTGGCAAGTTGGTTCTATGTTGAAGACTCTGTTAACTGGCCATCGGCTTCCATCTTACTGCTCTCTGCATATGGTAGATCTTCCAGGGTCTGGAAAGCAAGGAAGTTGCTATTCTAGCCCACTATCATCATCATCACCAATTTTAACATAATTTGTCAACGAGTTGACTTAAAATAATGTCTGAATGAGTTCAAGATGGTTGCAGAGGCCTATATTATCAGCTTACCCCACTCTCCCCTGTCATAGTAAGTTTTTAGATCTGTTTTGCTAATTTTCTTGTTGTATTCTAAGAATCGTGGAATCCCACTGTGATTTATTTCCTACAGCTGGGATTTATATCTGGTCATCCATGATGTTTCCTTGGTCATTCAGGGTAATTTATTCATATCTTATTCCACAATCTATTGTTACTTTTAATTTTGTAAATAGGTCAAAATACAGTGAGAAAGATTAAGTTTTATGAGATCATCTTTTTAAAAAACAAATCCACAGCTGAAAAACATCTGGTTATATATGTAACTCAATCATATATGCAGAATTATATAATACTTTCAAATATTACTTTTAGAATAATTATTCTAAATAAAGAAATTTATAATGTTTTAATTCTATTAACATTATTCTTTCCTGCATATATGTAGTCTCTTGTTACAAATACAACATATTTTTCATTTATTTACTACTAGAAATATATATGTGTGTATATATGGGTTTTTACATATACAGATACAATTTTCATACTGCATGCTAAGATATACACACACATACATGACTAATACTTTTAGGTTTAAATTTAGCCTGATTTTAATACAATATTAACATGATATACAAGGATTTGGTAATAGTTACATAGATAGAAATACTACTATAGTATATAGTTGGTGAAACAGTAGGATTCATAGATCTGACTGTTTCAATATCATCATCATCACCAACCATCATCAATCCACTGCAGGATGAAGATCTCTCCAAGTTTAATCCATCTTCTTTGTTCTTTAGCTTCTCTTCTCCACATCACCCCTGCACACTTTCTTATTTCATCCATCCATCTCATATGTGGTCTCTTTCTGGGTCTTTTAACAATCTCTTGAAATCCAGTTTAAGATTTTAATTGTCCATCTATTATCAGCTCTTCTAGCAATATGTCTAGCCCAACTCCACTTCAACCTTTTAATTTTTTCAGTGAGGTCAGTAACACCCTGTTTGTGTTCTTACCCATATACTGCATTTTCAATTTCTTCTTGTTACTCACAACATATACTACAATGAATTTAAATATTACAGATTCAGCTTGTATTCTGTCCATTCCTCTTTTGGGTGTATTTAAATGGTCTTAAGGTCCTGCATAACAGAGGTCAAATGACTTATGGTCAACATAGATATGACAACAAAATTGGCAAACAAGGGCTTTGAACATGCTATCAACAGATTTTCAATAATATGCATAGTGGAGAGAATTGAAGCCTGCCCATTAAAGTTTGAAGATTTTCTATCTTATTATAAACCAAGCACTGATTATATATACGTATGGGAGATGATGATCTAGACCAACTGATGAGTGCTGGATCAGCATGAAATATGTATGTCAGAGATCATTTATCTTTTTCACATGTACGTGGGCATGTTTATCAGTTGTATAAGATGGAGTCGATGACTGAAGGAAGCTTAAGATGGAGTCGATGACTGAAGGAAGTTTGACAGTCTGGGTTCAAACCTCTCTAATTACATCTAGTGCTAGTATATATACTATAATTGTATTTAAATATTATAGATCCTTAATCTAATAAATGATTAGTAATAATCATTCCACATATTTATCTGAAGTGGATGGGGTCAAATGTAAAAAGTTTGACATTTGCAAATCAAGCTGCAGTAATTTTGTATTGATAAATATTGAAATAATGACAAAATCATGCATAAGAGATTAATATTTGAGCCACCTGAAGAGTTCTTTGATGGATTAGCCTTGTCCACATCATAGAGATTATTATTATTATTATTTTTTTACCAACTGTTTTTATTGATAATGTTCCAAAAATGCAAATACTCCATTGAACAATCATGTCTGAATACATTGCTTAGACTAATTACAAGCAAATTCTAAAGAATCATTTGTAAATAAATTTGCACATAATGTTTATTATTTCATACATCGATGCTACCATAAAGGGATTTAGATATTTGGGTAGTTGGTTGAGTGAGGATGTAAGAATTGAAGATGAAGTTAAAAAAAGAATAGCATTGGCAAAAGAGACATTTATGAAGAGAAAGAAGATATTTTGTGGAGCTTTGAAAAGAGAATTAAGGAAGAGATTAATTAGACGTTATGTGTGGAGTGTATTAATAGATGGTTGTGAGACATGGACACAGAGTAATAGAATTAAGAAATGATTGAAAGTCTTTGAGATGTGTACATGGAGAAGAATGGAAAAGATCAGTTGGATGAGTAAAATAACAAATGAAGTTTTGAAAAGAGTAAATGAAAGAAGATTGATTGAGAATATCAGAGAGAGAAAGTGGATTGGACATATATTAAAAAGAAATTATAGTTTAATGAAAGATGTTTTGGAGGGAATGGTGAGTGGCAATAAAAAGAAAGGACAGAAGAGATTGACATTATTGGATGATAGAAGAGATAGTAAGACTTATGTGGAATTGAAAAAATGGGCAAGGAAGGAAATGAAATGGAGGAATGTATGAATTGATGTTGTGACTACTCTCTGGACCTGTCTATTGGATAGAATACTATTGATTGATTGATTGATTGATATTGTAAATAATTCAAGAATTTATAATCGAAAAGACTGAAATTTTATATTAGCGGTGATCTGAATTTGTAAATTAATCAAATCAGCATACCATTTCAAATATTAATTAAAATTAAATAAAAATGATTTTACCTACACATAAATATCTTTTACCGCTGATCAGATATGTAATGTTTATGAATATAAATACTTCATGGAACAATCACGTCTGAGTATGTTAGTAGGACAAATTGCAAGCAGTTTCTGAAGAACCATATTTAAACCTGGAAATATGTTTTCTCTTTCACACATCAGTGCCAACTCATTTTGCTTGATTTATTTACAATATATACAGACGTCAGATAAAAGAGGATATTTCCTTTTATCAGGCAAAATAGATGATATGCAAAAGAGTAAACATATTTGCAAGTTCATTTAAAAATGGTTCTTTACAATCTGATGTGATATTTTGGACTATTTCCATCATTTATGAGTGAATTTTGAATGTATAGAAAATTTTAAGTGTTGCTGGCCTATATGCACAGTGACAATATTCGCTTAGAAATTGAACTCGCATCTTTAGATTCTTGAATATCGAATTTAAGGCAAACGCTCTACCAACTGAGCTATTCTGTCAGAATCTGTTTGCAATTTGTCTTAGAAATGTATTCGGACATGATTGTTCCTTAAAGTCTTTCTATTAATAAACATTACATATTTTATCACAAGTAATAATCATTTATGTTCTATTAAAATTATTAGTTCCAAGAATATGTAGGGAAGCTTTAAGTATATTTAAAAATTGGGATGGAAAGTGAGTATTTGAGTACCTTGACTTAAGATGATGGATGTATATATATCTATACATATATATATATCTTAAGTCAATATCGGAATATATATATATATATATATATATTGTAACAGATATAAAAAATATATAGATATACATGTATAAGCTATGCATTGATGAATCAAAAGTTACATGACTTTACTGAAGGTTACCATCAGACCTCATCAGGAGTACCAAAGTGTAGAATAATTTCATGAGAAGTGGAAGGTTGAAGATCTATTACCACATTCTCTAAACTATTACATAGTTATTAATGTAGATGAGTTAAATTATCATTGTAGACCTCTTCTTCAGTCTATACTTAGTACAGCAGTCTTCATTTTCCATAGATTATTCAATCTTACCATAAAGGGCAGTCAGAAACTACTGTTATCATAACCAAATTCTTGTATTAATTTGTTCATTCTATTTATAGCATGGTTCTAATCTCAATAACAAACATGACTCTCATTAATTTTCCTTTGTTTAGCTAGTCATGCGTATATAATATATAGAACAAATCTATGGTCGAATAATGATAAGTTGGAAGAATTACATTACAATAATAATTAATTAAATAATATTAAAAAAATCACAAATTAAATATTATCTGATGCTATATTAATAATAAAAAAAAATTGTGTAATATTAAAATTTGAATAAAATAATAAACTTATACTAAAATTCTATTAAGATCATAATTTTGCCTATTGCCCAAAATCAACTAAAACATAACATATTTATGTACTTCAGATTAACCATTCCCATAATTCATTTTAAATTCCAACCATCTTTAATATATCAAATGGAGTTTTCATAACAATGATGACCTCAGAATCAAAAGAACTAATTAATCAGAGTTTCTTCAACCCTTCTTTTAAATTAAAAGATAGCCTCTGCATTGTCAAATAATATATTATGACCTGTATTTTGTTCATGAATATACAAAGCTGTTATGATGCTTATTTTTAATTGTCCTTTTATAAACTTTAATTCTTTCATTAAGACTTAATTTACTTCGACCTATATAAATTTTATGACAATTGCAAGGAATCTTATAAACTATACCAGGAATTCATTTACCATCAATCAACGGCTTTGAACTATTTAATAATGAATTTAAATCAAAACCTTTCTTCCAAGTGATTCTCATATCACCAAATAATGACTATTAAAACAGGCAAAACTCTCCATATAGTAGTGCCACTCAGTGCAAGCCAGAGTAATTAATGAATACCAGAAGGCTTGTGCATAAAATCCCCACCTAGTGCCTACTCATCCAATATTCCCAGACTAGTTTCTGATTTGTGGCCTTCATCAGTGAGGAGTCTTGGATCTGAGAGCACTGCACCTAGATCTTAAAATATAATGCAACCCTCCAGCAGCCATCTTTTATCTCTACTTAACTACAAAACCATGAGAATAAAATTGAAAACACAATAATATTTCCAATCCAAGTTCATTAGCTTATATAGTCATATAGGTCTGAACTCAGTTCAGTACTTATACATTTTGGTGTCTTTGGTTCTTTAATAACCATAGCCACACTATCCTGAGTGGCAATACTGTATGGAGAGTTTTGCCTGTTTTAATAACAGTTATAAGCAAGCATAAGAGATGGTGATCATGTGATGTTTATTGACTTAAATACTGACTATTGTTATTAATTAATCTATAAATTGAAGTCTTAAAATGTATAAAAGTTAAATCTTTTTTAATTCCCGCGACGTCTCCATTGGAAGATAATGTTCTGGAGGTAGCATTAGCTGGTTCCATTCTTGTATCACAGTCTTTTTATTTTATATTTTTTTTAAAAAAAAAAAAATGAGAGAGAACGGCAAGTGCGTCTTACCGTTCTCATCAAATCAAGTCCGAAAAACTGTCTGGAACTCAATATTTCTCTTTTTATAGTAAATCTCCAGATTGAATGAACAAAGACGTCACTAATCCAAATTTTCGTTCGGGTCCGGGCTGAGGCTTGGTGCTTCCATTGGTCAAGCTAAAATCTCTTTATTCTCTTATCTAATTTACTCTCTGACTTTTTTAATTAGACAGCTTTTGGATAATTAATAAACAATCATTTCCATTTACAGATTACAGGAATTAATTAATACCTGTTTTTATTTTTACTTACGTTATTTCTTTTTTAAACTATTTTTATATTTAAATCTTTTTTTATAAAAAAAATACATTCAAATACCTTTTTTTATTTATTAAAAAAAATATTTTTAAAGTTTAGCATCTGTGCGAATATGTACGTTTAACAAACATTTTAATTTTAGCGTTTAGTTTTTTTTTCTTTTTAATACACTTATTTTTATATGCGAACTCAAAAGTTTTTATTTCAATTTAATGTAATGACATATTTATATATCGTTACAATATAGAGCTCACAAAATAAGCTCTTGACAAGCTTCATAGAATATTCCCAACCCTAGACTGGTTTCTGCTACTGGCGTCCTCAGTGAGGTGTTAGGATATTCAAACATTCGATTAAAAATACCAGGACAAGCCCAACACTTTATCTAATGTATAACTATTGAGTAGAAAATCTGAAATTTTTAGACATCAATATGTCTTTCATTCCAACTATACCCATATAGGACTGAACTAAGTTCAGATACACCATATATTAATAGCTTTAGCAATATAAAATTTTCAAAGTCTTAATAGCAAAAAATAAAAGTAAAAAAAAAATCAAGTCAGATGTCACATGACCTAATTTAATAAGCTTATATTTACAAATGTTATATATAGAGCTCGCAAAATAAGTTCTTAACAAGCTTTGCAGAATATCCCCAACTCCAGACTGGTTTCTACTACTGGCATCATCAGTGAGGTGCCAAGATATTCAAGCATTAAATTAAAAATACCAGGACAAGCCCAGTACTTATCTAATGCATAACTATTAAATAGAAAATCTGAAATTTTCAGACATCCATATGTCTTCCAATCTAGCTATCTAATGTAGGGCTTTGGTGATTTTATATTGCTAGAGATGGTGTATCTGAACTTAATTCCGTCTCATGTGGTTATTTAAGTTAGATATCTGGATTGAAAGACACATGGATGCCTGAAAATGTCAGATTTTCTATTTAATAGTTATACATGAGATAAAGTGTTGGGCTTGTCCTGGTATTTTTAATCTAATGCTTGAATATCCTAACACCTCACTGAGGAAGCCAGTAGCAGAAACTGGTCTGGGGTTGGGGATATTCTGCAAAGCTTGTTAAGAGCTTATTTTGCGAGCTCTATATATAACATTTGTAAATACAAGTTTATTAATTTAGGTCATGTGACATCTGACTTGATTTTTTTTTTTTTGCTATTAAGGCTTTGGCAATTTTATATTGCTAAAGCTATTAATATATGGTGTATTTGAACTTAGTTCAGTCCCATATGGCTATTTAAGTTAGATAGCTGGTGTGGAAGACATATGAATGTCTGAAAATTTCAGATTTTCTACTTAATAGTTATACATTAGATAAAGTCTAGGCTTGTCCTGGTATTTTTAATCTAATGCCTGATTATCCTAGCACCTCAATGGCAACACCAGTAGCAGAAATGGGTATATTTTGCAAAGCTTGTTCAGAGTTTATTTGTGAGCTTTACATCATCATCATCATCATCATCAACCATTATCAATCCACTGCAGGATGAAGATCTCTCCAAGTTTAATCTATCTTCTCTGATCTTTAGCTTCTCTTCTCCACATCACTCCTGCACACTTTCTTATTTCATCTATCCATCTCACATGTGGTCTTTTTCTGTGTCTTTTACAATCTCTTGGAATCCAGTTTAAGATTTCACTTGTCCATCTATTATCATCTCTTCTAGCAATATGTCCAGCCCAACTCCACTTCAATCTTTTAATTTTTTCAATATATATAACATAGTAAATTTAATATTAGAATTAAAATTGTTCAGTCTATTTAAAATGCCCTCCAAATTTTCATTATCAATAGTTTCTAAAAAATTAATATAGACAGAACACATTAAAAGAAAAAGAAAGATTAATGACTTTATTATTCAGGAGTTTGTAAGAAGTTTGAGTGCCAGGCGTGTGAGCATTAAAGTCTATCCTGGGAGTCCTGATCCCAGATCAGATACTCTATCACTGCACCAAACTTTGCAGGAACAAAAAAAAAGAAGAATTAATATAACCAATTGCCCGTCCTCCAATTTTATAAAGCACATCATTATTTTTAAAATGCATCAGATCATGAATAACACCAGTCTTACGAGAAGAAAAATGTTTGTTATTCCATAACAGAAAGAAGGACATCAATACTTTTTAATCTCTCAACTGTTTGATACATTTTTGCAATATCTAAACTACCAAAAACACAATTTTCAATTAGAACAAAATCATTAATTATATTAAAAGTCTCTAAAGGAAAAAACCCCCCAACAAACAGAAAGTTGACCTAAATCAAGATAATCTTTAAAATCTATTTAAAATTTTGTGAATATTATCTCCTCTATAATCAAAACTACACTTTAAAGAAAAATTATCTTTATGAGATTTAAGATTTAAAAAACAACTTTTAGAAACAATATAATCCCTAGCATAACAATTTAAATCATTAGCTCTATCAAAATCGTTTTAAATTTTTGTAACTTTCGTCATCATTACCTTAATAATAATAACAACAATAGCAGCAGCAACAACAATAATAATAACAACAATAGCAGCAGTAATACTAACAACAACAATAATAATAACAAAAATAATAAAAACAATTATAATAACAAAAACAATAGCAGCAGCGATAGCAACAACAACAATAATAACAACAACAATAGCAGCAGCAACAACAATAATAATAACAACAACAACAATAGCAGAAACAGCAATAACAAAAACGACAACAACAATAATAATAACAACAATAGCAGCAGCAACAACAATAATATTAATAACAATAATAATAATAACAACAACAATAGCAGAAACAGCAATAACAAAAACGACAACAACAATAATAATAACAACAATAGCAGCAGCAACAACAATAATATTAATAACAATAATAATAACAACAATAGCAGTAGCAACAACAACAATTATAATAATAATAACAACAACAATAATAATAATAATAATAATAGTAACATCAATAACAATAATAACAATAACAACAGCAACAAGAACAACAACATTAATAATAATAACAACAATAGCAGCAACAACAATAATAATAACAATAGCAGCAGCAATAACAACAATAATAAAAACAATTATAATAATAACAACAATAGCAGCAGCAATAACAACAACAACAAACAGCAACAACAGTAATAATAACAACAATAACAGTAGAAGCAATAACAATAGCAACAACAACATAGTAGCAGCAATAACAACTACAATAATAATAACAATAACAGCAGTGACAACAACAACAACAACAACAATAATAATAATAATAATAATAGCAGCAGCAAGTATAATAACAATAATAATAAAAACAATTATAATAACAACACCAATAGCAGCAGCAATAACAACAACTGCACTAATAATAACTGCAGCAACAACAACAATAATAATAACAACAACAATAGCAGCAGCAATAACAATATTACTACTACTACTAATAATAATAATAATAACAACAATCACAACAACAGCAACAACAATAATAATAATGACAACAATAGCAGCAGCAGCAGAAACAACAATAATAATAATAATAATAATAATAGCAACAACAATAACAATAATAGTAACAATAGCATAAGCAGCAACAATGATTATAATAACACTAATAATAACAACAACAGGAGCAACAATAATAGTAATAATAATAGTAGCAATAGTATTAGTACTAGTTGTAGTAGTGCTAGTTTAAACAAGGCTTTTTTAGAATTAAAAAATGAAGCGTATATAATTTTAAAGTATTTATTGACAGAAAAGATCTTAATTCATTGATATTATGAAAATTATGCACGTTTGAAGTTCTTAATAGAGCTACTTATTTAAATTACTATCTGGGAGATTATGTTATTCCTACGGATTTCTTTAATCCTAAGTCTCATAAAGATAATTTTCATTTAAGGTGTATTTTTGATTTTACAGAAATATATAGTATGGACAAAATTTCAAAATTTTGTGTTAGATTTTTTAATAAGATTATGTTAATTTAGGTAAATTTTCTGTTTCTTTTTCTTTTGAGACTTTAAATAAAATTAATGATTTTGTTCTAGTTGAAAATTGTATTTTTGATAGTTTAAGTATTGAGAATATGTATCTATCAGTCGGCAGATTAAAAAGTATTGTTACCTTTCTATTATGGAATACCAAGAACATTTTCTGCTGATAGCATTAGTGTTATTTATGATTTAATTTTATTAGTAGAGGATTTGATGGATTTTAGGTATATTGATGTGCTTTATAAAATGGAGAAGGATGGGTAATAGCTTAAATTATTGTTTTTCTGAAGATTTGTAGTGATAGTATTTTAGTTGTATTTACATATTGAACTATTTCAATCATCTAATATTAATTATTGAATGTTTTTAGAAGAATTTAACTTTATTTAAATTTTCAAAGTACATTCAACTGTTAGTAACAGCACCCAGATTAGTATATGCACAATGTTTCAAGTTGTATTATTCTCTTCTTTAGGTGTTGTTGATCTGACCAATGACAATACTAGCATGGTTATATTTTTCTGTTTTTGTTTCTGCATGTTTTGGCAGAGCAGTAGGGTGTCCACTTGGAATTGGGACTCCCAGAATTAATTCTAGCACTTACAGGTCAGGTGCTTAGATTTATTATGAACTTTCGCACGATAAAGCCGTTAATCTTCCTTTTTGTAATGTCTTCTATCTATATTAATTTTGTAGAGATTAATAACGTTAATCATTTTTGTGGTTCTTCGATTTATTTGTTAGATATATTGATAATTGTTTTTTTTTTTGTTATTGATAATGAAAATTTGGATTATTTTTTAATAGATTGAATGGTTTTAATGCTAAAATTAAATATACCATTTTTTTTTTGTGGGGGGGGAGTCTTTTGATTTAGTTAAATTACAATTTTTAGATTTGAATTTTAATAAAATTAATATTTTGATTTCATCATCATCATTATCAACCATTATCAATCCACTGCAGGATGAAGGTCTCTCTAAGTTTAATCAATCTCCAATCTTTAGCTTTTCTTCTCCACATCACCCCTGCACACTTTTTTATTTCATCAATCCATCTCACATGTGGTCTCTTTCTAGGTCTTTTACAATCTCTTGGAATCCAGTTTAAAAACTTTAAATTGTCCATCTATTATCATCTCTTCTAGAAATATGTCCAACCCAACTACACTTCAATCTTTTAATTTTTTTCAATGAGGTCAGTAACACCTATTTGTTCTCTTACCCATACATTGCATTTTCTATCTCTTCTTGTTACTCCCAGCATACATCTCTCCATACTTCTTTGAGTGGTCTGAAGTCTAACTGTCCAACTCTCAGATCCATAAGTAAGAAATGGTAAAACACATTTGTTAAAAACCTTCCTTTTCAAACACTTAGGCATATTTCCTTTTAGTATAAAGTTATTTCTACCAAAAGCACTCCAAAAAAGTTTAATTCTATGATTAATTTCCTCCATTATGTTTCCATCTGTATTAATAATCTGACCAAGGTATTTGTAACTGTTAACTTTTTCTAATTCATCATAATCAATCTTTATTTTCATATTTTGAGCAAATCAATTAAACATTACATTAGTCTTTTTAACATTTATCTTTAGTCCTACTTTCCTACTTTCATCTGATAACTCCTGCATCATTTCCTGCAGCTCTGAAGCATTATTTGCAAAAACAACTACATCATCTGCAAAATCTAACTGACTTAAATAATCTCCATTTACTTTCACTTCTTTAGTTTCCCATTTTAATCCACAAAATACTTCTTGCAGCACTGCTGTAAAAAGTTTTGGAGATATGGAATCATCTTGTCTTATAACTTTCTGCAGCCATTTTGATTTATAGTCATTTTACTAAAGAAAGGAAAAAGAATTATGATCTTAAAAGAATTTAGTCTGAAAATTATCAACCATTTTGTTCACAAGAAAATTGCTTTGTGAATTTTTGTTGAAGGAATAAAAGGCTTAATAATATTGAAGGTAATGCTTATTTTCAAAAAGGATCATCTATTGATTTAGATTAACATTATGATTTTATTAAGAATATTATATTTAATAAAAATAGATATTTGTGAGTTTTCAAGTAAACCAAAATGGCAACCTGTATTTTTACTAAATGCACAGTTTTGAAAAACTATAATTTATGGAAGATGTGCTAGTAGTTAATTTTTTTTTGAAAAAAGAATAAATTCCGATAAATTTCATTAAGAAGCTTTATTTTTTTTTTACTTATATTGTAAAGTGAGAAGTGACAAGGCGATCTTAACATTGTTGTACTTTGGTTTAATTCAGCGTGTTTCTTTTTGTCACCAGATTTTTTTTTTTTGGTAAATTATCATAATAATAAAAATGTGAAACCTTTCTATCACAGAATGTGATGCAACGAATGACTTCCAAAGAAACTGGATCCTGTCCTCCCGAAAAGTGTGCATTGACGAACACAATACGATTGCATACCATCGTGATGAATAAAGTGTACATATTGTGTATTTTTTCATTTTTTTGTTAATAAGTTAATCCAAAAAAAATAAAAAAAATAAAGCACGAAATATGTATATTGGTGATTATTTATCTTTTTGACATGTGTATGATCAAGTGTGTCAGCAGTATGAGATAGCATGGATAGTTGAGATTCTGTGAAAGTCTGAGTTCAAACCCCCTATATATTACATATTGGATTGCAGGTATGAAAAAGCCTATAGTGTAGAAAACAATTCATATATTATAAATATTGAAATTAATTTTTCTCAATGATTTCTTTTTTGAAATAATAATAAAAAAATAAAATGTATTTATTAAATACATTTCCTAACAGGCATTTTTTTTTGTAAACATTTTTGCCCCTTCCCCTTCCCGAATCTACAGATTTATCAAAAATACAGGCTGCCATCTTGGTTTGCTTGAAAACTCATAAGTACCTAAAAATATTTATAAGCTTGGTTTTAAAAATTTGAAAGCTAATGAGAATTAAATTTACAGATTAATTAATAATAACAATCATAATTCGTGTCAATTGTTAATACAGAGTTTAATATAAATAAATAAAATAATAACAAATAATATTTCCAAGCGCTTTCAACTCTTACGAGTCCTTATCAAGGCAGTGTAAAAAATTCTATTTTTTCCTAGGTGATGAATTTGACATTTCATTGTTATGGCCAGGAACAACTAATCGGAAAGCTGGCTAATTTCAAATTCATAGCACAAGATGAATTTTGTATAAGATATGATTCTTTAATCTTGTGTTTTTTATCATGTGTTTCTTGCATTAATATTGCAAAATCCTTTGGACTACATATATGGCCTGTACTATTTTGGTGAACATAAAAAGCTGAATAAACTGTATCATCTACTCTTGCTCTATTATAAGTATATTTATGTTGTTGAAGACGATATTTAATATTTGTTTTGGTTTCTCCAACATATATTGCACTACAATTTATTTGTGGGCATCTAATAGAGTATACAACACTGCTTTCATCCTCCTTATTTATTATTTCCTTAGAATTATTTATTAACCTATTAAGGTTAGGTGGAGTTCTCGATGCTAATCGAAAATCTTGACTTAAAACTTTTATTATATTTTTATTAATATTGGGAATAAAAGCTAATGACATCCATGGTTTATTATTCATATTTATATGGTCACTATTATGACATTGTTTATAATGCTTTAATACAATAGATAATAGCATTTGTTTATTATAACCCACTTGTATTAATATTAATGCACGAAACACATGATAAAAAATGCAAGATTAAAGAATCATATCTTATACAAAATTCATATTGTGCTATGAATTTGAAATTAACCAGCTTTCCGATTAGTTGTTCCTGGCCAATACAATGAAATGTTAAATTCATCACCTAGGAGAAAATAGAATTTTTTACACTGCCTTGATAAGGACTCGTAAGAGTTGAAAGTGCTTGGAAATATTATTTGTTATTATTTTATTTATTTAATAACAATCACTTATTGAATGATATTAAAGTTACTTGGAAAAAGCGTTTTTAATTAAATTCATTACTAAATAACTCAAAACTATTATTAATGGTAAATATATTCCTAGTAGGTTATAATATTCCTCATTGTTTGCCATAAATTTTATATAGATCAAAATAAATTTAGTCTTCATGAAAGAGTCAGGCGTTGGTGGCCGAGTGGTCAGCACAGCTGTCTTATAAGCAGTTGTCCCAGGTTTGCGGGTTCATATCCCGGCCGATGCTTTGACTCATGAAAAAAAAAAAGGTATCATAATTCAGTTTTGCATATTCATAAACTGAATCATCATCACGATTATCATCATTGTCAACTATTATCAATCCACTGCAGGATGCAGGTCTCTCCAAGTTCAAGCCATCTTCTCCAGTCTTTAGCCTCTCTTCTCCACACCACCCCTGCACACTTTCTTATTTCATCCATCTATCTCACATGTGGTCTCTTTCTGGGTCTTTTACAATCTCTTGGAATCCAGTTTAAGATTTAAATTGTCCTTCTATTATCATCTCTTCTAGTAATATGTCCAGCCCAACTCCACTTCACTCTTTTAATTCTTTCAATGATGGTAGTAACACCTGTTTGTTCTCTTACCCATATATTGCAGTATCGATCTCTTTTTGTTATTCCAAACATGCATCTCTCATACTATTTTTGAGTGGTCTGAAGTCTCTGTATTGCTCTTCTATTAAATGTCCAAGCCTCAGATCCATAAGTAAGAACTGGTAAAACACATTTATTAAAAACCCTTTTTCAAACACATAAGCATATTTCCTTTTAGTGTATTACTTGACAATGCAAACGGTATCTTTCATGAAAAAAAAATGAATTGAAAAGAAGAGTTTAAATAAATTTTAATAATTAGTCCTGATGTTTAAGGCCATCAACATTATAAAAACTTATCCGGATATCTAAAGATAGGAGGAAATTAAAATGAATTATGGGAGTAGTTAATCTGTTGTATATAAACACGTTTTAGCTGATTTTCACTTGAGAAGGTCTATTTATGCATTAAGTAAAACCATGATGTTAATAAAATTTTAGTATATGTTTATTATATAAACAGTATTTTAATACATTTAAGTACACACCCTGATAATTATATTTCTATAATTACATATCACTAATAATTACTTAGTCACAATAGTAGTTACATTTTTTTTAATAGCTAATATATAAAAATTAGGTAGGTTTTCATTAACCACAAGAACAAAAACTAAATATTTAATGTTTAGATCTTGGAAGAACCTTTCACCCCTTTCAGAAGGATGGTATCATCTCTTTTTAGTTAAAGATATCATCTCATTAGCTCAACTTCCCCAAACTATTATGTCAAAGAAATAAACCTACAAATTTGTGTTCTCCCCCACGCACCCCCCCACACACACATATCGCACTCTTTTTTTTTTTTAAATATTAAAATTGAATTGTCCAGCTTTAAACAAAAGTATATACTGCTTATAAAAAAGATTTAAGTTGGTCAATTCAAATTTAATCTAAGAGGTGGGGGGCAATCTAATTGCAGATTAATTTTTTTTTTTGTTCCAATAGTTTTAGGGGAAGTTTAGATAAAGAGATATTTTAAAATATAAAGAGATTAAGTGCTATTCGGGTGATCATTATTCCTATAATAGGAGTCAGAGGTTCTTCTAAGATATGAATACGATTTTTTTTTTTTGTTCTTGTTTAGGGGTAAAAGAAAACCTAATTAATTTTTATATTTACAAATAATTTATTAAAAACGGTATGTATTTATAAAACTATAATTATGGGATGCGCAATAACATTTTTCCTGTCTTGTTCCATTATGGTTTTAAAATTTATGATTTTCTTAAATATTATTTGATTAAATTAATTATTATTATAATGTAATTATTCTTACTTCACTATTCATGGCTATATTTGTTCTACATATTATGTGTGACTATCTAAAAAAAAGAAATTCACGAGTCATGCTTGATAATGAGGTTAAAACCCTGCTGTGAACATAACGGGGACAATTAATATATGAATTTGATTAAGTTGTCCGCAGTATTGCTAATACGTCAGCAAAATGGTGCTCTGTGGTAAGACTGAATATCAATCCATGAAAAATGAAAATGCTGTTGTAGTGTCTTTACTCGTACATAGATGTTGAAGGAGATGTTTAGAAAGATGACTTACCTCATCGTTGGGAATAACCCGAGAAGCACATTTAGAGAATATGATAATAGAACGTCACACACGCTCCCCCCACTTTTTATAAAATTATAGTACACTGTGATATTTCAAAATGAGGTTCTGATAATAACTTGCTGTATAGTTATATTATTTTTAATGCATGAATGCATAGCTTATATATGTACATTGCAACCGAAAAGTTAGTCAACAGCGAATTGGCTCACGTGGAAGCCAAGAACTATGACCGAAAAGTCTTACCCCGGACTGTAACAGGTTAAAATTAAATGATACAATACAAAACTGTTGCAATATAATCCGGTCGCAGCCATGGGACACCATGAAGACCTATGGCAGCATTACTTGAAGATAAGTTAAATTATCTAGTATAAATTGTATAATCTTTAATAAAATATAATTCTCCTTAACAACTGGATCTTAAAACTAATCCCCAGATCTTAATTTACAATTTTATTTACTTGAGACACGATGGCCAACCTTGGATAAGCTGACATAATCTATAAAATTGCTAATCATCACATAGTCAATATGCGCCATTTAATAAGCTGGTAATGAATCTAATCAGCTTCATAACATAATTGGCTGTAGCTCAGATGTCCTCATGCTCCAAGTACAGAAATGTTATATAAGGTAATGCTTAGCAATGGAAGGTGAGTAATATGAACTTTAAGTTCTTTCTTTCTTAACTCAAATATCAAATCAGTAGCAATGAAACTCCTAATGGAATAGATAAAATATGTTATATAGGTTCAATTGTTATACTGGCTAACACATTTATTATTAATTTAAATATTAATGTCGCAAATTTTAATAGAGTTAACAGGTTCTGGATTATACTCCAGAATTAACAAATTAAAGCAGAGGTGATATAGAAGGTAAATGGGATTTATTGTATCTTATACGTCACGAATTACCCTAGAGCAAAGCATTAAAATATTCTCTGAATGTTTCAGTAAATCTTGCATACATCAGCAAGGACAATATGCGCTCTAATATTTAATATCTATTTACTATGTTGGATTTCTGGCTCTGTGTGTGACAAATAGCAATGGCACAGATAACATTTATTTATGACTCAATAAACATTTAAATAGTAATTGGTTAACAATATCCATAAATTAAATAAACAACAAATAAGATAAAATATCATCACATGCAATTGTTCTACATGGATCAGTATGAGATAGCATGGATAGTTGAGGATTGTGTGAAAGTCTGAGTTCAAAACCATAGTGGAGTGCAGGTATGAAAAAGCCTGTACTGCAGAAAAAAATTCTATAAATAAAAAAAATAAAATATCATCACATATACTTAGTTCTGTACATGGATATGTGAACCAGTTTCAGATAATACAATCTAAGATTTTATTACAAATGTACTGATTTAGGCCCTTATAGGAATAAGAATAGATTCAAATATCCAGTCAATGGCAACCCCAATACATCAAAACCAGAACCAATGCACCTGTACTTCAAAATTATAATAATACTGACAACAATTGCTATTAATAAACCTATGAAAATTGACTATAGTAAGATATAAAATCAAAGAGGGAATTTGAACTCAAACTTAGCTAGAATATCATATAATTGACCTGTAATAAATTATTATGGATGATGACAGAACATGTGAGGCAAACATTAAGATTCAGGAAACAATGTACTCATAATAATGTATGAAGACTGCTCAAACATACATTTATATAACAAAGACCAATAGTATACATATGGATGTACTTGTGTGCACAAAGGAATAATAAACAGTAAGTATCTTGAGGTTTTTTTAACCATCAGTAGAGCAACTAGCATAACTACAAAATGTTCAACGGATTAACCATCAGCACTGAAACAAACTTAAAGAATATACAAAATAATAATAATTAAAAAAGCAAGTCATATATAACGTGACATTACTTTTAACAAGCTTGTAGTTACAAAAATGCACATAGAGAGCTATTGGTACGCTCTCTATGTGCATACAAAATAATGGCAAACAATTATTCTGGGGATTAACCACCTGCACAGAAAAGGCCATATAACATTAAAATAATATTAACACTCACTTTCTTAATAAAATAGAAATAAATTACCCTCATCAATCTGGTAAATTGAAAGGCATGTGCAGTTTTACAAGCATGAACTCAGCCCAAAAGATGTAAGAAAACTCTATTATAGGAAATAATTGAGATACTGGCTGACCATAGACCAGATGGTGTGAAAGAATATTACCTAATATTATGAGTATAAGCACAGAACCCTGGAAAGACATACAGGATAAGGCCATGTGGTGATAATGCATTTTAGGTACGTTGGATTAATCATTAAATCTTTACACAAGCACTGTTCCCTAAATTGACTCTCTGTAATCCCTATATCTATGTAAACAAGTAATTATTTTATACACAAAAGATTATATATACCTTGAATTTAACATACTTATAAGAGAATATAAAATACAAATAAAACATAAAATGCATGTTCATTAAATTATGAAGGTTCAAATACATATTATTTAAATCTATTTGCTATTAGCCAATCAATTAATAGCACACTTCTCAAACTTAATGACAAATATAAATTAAATATATTTGTTAAATTATAACAGAATCTTAAAAGTTGATAGTATGCTTCTTCATCTCCATTTATAAGGAATATTTATAAATTAGTTGATCTACACGTAGCTTCTCTGAAGATTCAATATATTTTGAGAGGTAGACTATGTCTCATTTTAGTCAGATTATCCACAAAAGTTAATGAAATTGCATGGCTTTATTTTAGGCATTTTTCCAAAATTAAAATATTTATTACTTTCATTTATTAGTGCTGAGGACAAAGAGTGATAGTTCAAGCAAATAATTATTTCACATGTGCTACAACAGCCAAAATAGTTTCTTATTAGCTGTTATTTCTTTCAACAACTATATTGTAATTTTAATAAGATAACTCACAATGTTGTTTTTAATCTAAGTTCAAAGTGGGATTATAATTAATTCTTCATAGTTCAAACACTGGGCACAAAATGTTAAATAGTATTTCATTCCATACACATATAATACTACTAAAGGTTAAAGTCATGAAGGCAAAAATTTATCTAAAGTTAAATATAGTATTTCATTTTCCACATGCATAACACTACTATATGGGTTAAAGTTATGGAGGTACAATTTTATCCAAAGGCTAAATATGGTCTGTAAACATTAAGAATTTTCAAATAGTCTGACCTTTTAGAACTGTTATTCCTGTTGTCATGGTCAACAATAATTCCTGTGCATTTCAGTTGTAGTCCTCGTGGAAGATTATCAGCCACTAGACTCACTGTTGGGAGACGAACAGATTAGTTAAGATTTAGCTATACATTTTGCTATTAACACCAGATAATATTGCAACTTAAATTATTTAAGAGAAGTTTTAACTTACTTCTTTACCTTATGTTTTCTTCTTTTTTTAAAAGTGAAAGCTTCATTTTTGTTATACGTTTAACAGTAAGATAATAATAATAATAATAATAATAATAATAATAATAATAATAATAATAATAATAATAATAATAATAATAATAATAATAATAATAATAATAATAATAATAATAATAATAATAATATTTTACTCTTGCTGTTACTACAGCAGTTTTTTTTTTTTAAATCTCTCTGGCAACTCTAATTTGTTTCTTAACCAATTAAATTTCTTCTCATTTACATATCTGTTAAAAATGAAAATGAGAAAAAAAAACAAATTCGTTTATCTTATCCTATTTTAGAGTTGTAATTACATTTTATTGAGCACACGGAAGTCTATGTAAATACTTAAACAGGCTTTAATCTGTAATGAATGTGCCTTAAAATTTCTAATAGTCAAGCAATATTATTTTGCAAATAGAGGGATCTCACAAACCATGACATAAGATAGTGACTTTTCTAAAGATAAGAATGGCCATCTTAACTTTAACCTAAATTTCTACTTATATAGGCCAATGTGAAGTATTCTGATTTGGGAGCATGAAGTTGTTCTTCTCTTCACTGTTTAAGTCCATTATTTCTTTTACTAATTAACTTTTGCAAAATCTTGCAATTTACAGCGAGTTAATGGTGCAATCTTAACACTGGAAAATCTATAAATTATTGTAGAGTCATAATTATATTTCATTGAGCACACAGAAAGTATATGTAAATACTTAAACAGGCTTTAACCTATAATGAATGTGCCTTAAAATTTCTAATAGTCAAGCAATATTATTTTTTTGATAGAGGGATCTCGCAAACAATGACACAAGATAGCGATTTTCATAAAGATAAGAGTGGCCATCTTATCTTTAACCTAAATTTATACTTATATAGGCCAATGTGAAGCATCCTGATTTGGGAGTGTGAAGTTATTGTTGTCTTCACTGTTTAGGTCCACTATTTCCTTTGATAATTAGCCTTCACGAAATCTTGCAATTTACAGCGAGTTAATGTTGTGATCTTAATACTGGAAAATCTATAAACTATTGTAGAGTCATAAGTATATTTTATTGAGCACACAGGGAGTATATGTTAGAACTTATTACTTTCTATTTTAAAAAATAAAACATATAAAATAAATGTGTAATCAGGTATACTTTTTATTTTTAATAATTATTACACATTTATTGTGCAAAAATAATTATGAATTTCATGTTTTAATCATTCAAAAAAATTTCTCAAAGTAATATTGCAAAACATGGAATCTGAAAACAAAGATCAGATATATTGCAATTTAACCACAATTGTTTGAAGACACTGCATTTTTGATTCATGATTTTAAAAAATTGGTGAAATATCTCAATAAATAGCTTTTAAAAACAAGTTAACTCCAACACTTCTTCTCATTTACTCCTCACTTTGATAAAGGCACTGGAAATTTTTCATTTTGTAGTGAAAATGTTTCAAAAATTCATGCACATATCATAAATCACTATATTAAATTGTTTACTGGAACTGATGATATAGAGGCTCCCTTGGATTGGATATGTGTGGTGGATGAAGAGTAGGAGATCTCTAAAAAATAAATTATGATGAACTTGATCATGAGCGGGAGAGTAGACTCCATTTTTACTTTAAAAAAAATACCTGAAAGACATTCTATACAAGAACAATATTAATAACCTTCACAGGGCGATATGGCTATTAGTAGAATAAAATGGAGAGGTATAATTGGCTAAGGGATTAAAGTATTTCAGAAATGAAGTAGAAGAAATTAAAAGCATTAGTTCATAAAATGTCAGATGGATAAAGTAAAATACCTGTTTCTGATAATTCTAGATAAAATTGTAACCACAAATTTGCATAATAATCACAAAGTTCATTTTTAGCTGATGCTTTTCTTTATTTTAATCTCTATTTCTCCTCTCCCCTCTAGGAAATTAAGATATTACCCCCAAACATTGCATGTCATGTACTTACAATGTGCTCTGCAGCAGAATATTCTTTATTTTCAACACATTTTCACCATCTATTGTGAGTTTTGGGAATCAAGAGATGCCAGTTATTTATGCTTAATAAATCCATATTCAGCACTGTCCTATCCAATATATCCAAACTTGTTTCTAGCTTGAGCATTGGCAGTACACTTGGATTTTTTTGGATTTAATCCTCTTTTTCTCTAGCAGTCATATTTTTTATATCAATCTGGCCAGAAGTGTCTAATGCTTGTTAAAAAGTAAGAACAAAACAATATATAGATACTAAACTAGCTTCAGATTTTTTATAACTGTACAAGCATGTCATAGATTGAAAACAATATTTTTCCATTGAAGCTAGGAACTTAGTACTAAAGTAAAAGAAAATAAAAGATGGCTGTAGGAAAAATACACTACTCACTAATGAAAGCCTAAAACTAGAAACTAGTTTGAGGATATTGTATAGAACAGCACTGGATAAAGACTTATTAAGCTCTACAATCTGGTATTTATTGATTACTAAAACTTATAATCGATGGCATAAATGTGTTGAGGAAAAAGGGACTATTCATATTGGTTTAGGAGAAGCTGTTAGTGATAAACATATCATTTTAAATCAAATATTTCTCAATTTTTAATGTGCCTAATTTCAAAAAGGCCTCCTTATTTACCATTCTTATGTCTAAAAATATTTAGGAAACACTTAACCCTCCAGAAATAATGGCTGATCTCAAATAAATTCTTTTTCTAAATATTGTTATATATATGGAGTGCACGGTTTCAAGATCATGACTAGATGCAAATTTATGCATGACTGTCAGGCTATAACATTTAAGCTGTCAGAGTGGTTATTTTTGCAAGTGTTGTGATAGGTATTTATCCCTTGAGCATTCATTAATTATTTTCAATGGCTACTACAAATATTTAACGAAATCAACTGTTGAAGATTCTGATTAATTAACGTCATTATTTTTACTGTATCTTTTTTTTTTTTAGCAATTTTAGTTATTTAAAAATAAATTTTTATATTTCTTTATTTAATAATTGTTAGATTATAACTTTAAAAAAATCATGTATTTTATTATATAAATATAATACATGCAAATTTGGAGTGTTTTTATTTTATTTTTTCTACATTTTAACATTTACCAGTAATGAATCTATCTCTCGGATACCCTTCATCTACACTGTGATTTTTTTAAAACCATGACCTCTGCAGGGTTAAGAGATACAGCTGATAATAATTGTAACAGTATTTATCCATCTGGCATCTATTATTACTTACTAATATTATAGTAAGTGGCTTAGAGATAATGATGAAAAAATCAGCTGCTAAAACAACAGTATGTAAGCTGAAGTCACATGATATTTTATTGGTTTATATAAAATCCTGACCACAGGATAGAGATGCTTATAGTTATTAAAAAATCTAAGGACACCATAACATATAGAAATTGAATTGGTTTCAGATCTATATGAATATGTAGGAAAATTGGCTTAGACTAAAACATTTATATGTTTTTCAGTATAAAAGAATGGAAAATGACAAGAAAGAAGGTTCATTAGACCCTAAAGGTCTGCACCACCTATTGTTCCAAGATCTAAAGCTTCTCATTGATATAAATCATAAACTTGAAAACTATGGGAAGAGGGGGGGGGTATTAGATAGGACAGTATAAAACAGTGATTTAAATAATTACTGTAAAAGTTTAGACCTGTAAAATAAATAGAAAGTGACTAGATGGTGGTTTTATTATATGAGCAAGTTGGGTTGAGTTCAAAATCTAAGGTTTTTTTTTTTTTAGTAAGTTGGGTTGAGTTCAAAATCTAAAGGTTTCTTTTGAGCAATTTGGGTTGAGTTCAGAATCTAAGATTTTTTTTTTAAATTTCAGGCTGCTAAAATAGCAAGTTGGGTTTGAATTCAAAATCTACATTTTTTTTAAAAAATTTCAGGCTATTAAAGGTGAATTGTCTAAAGAAATAAAAGGCTAATGAAAGACCAGAGCCAGAAACTAGTCTGGAGATGGGGATACTTAGGGTAAAGAGAACTATTTTTTTTATAATGGTTCTTTCATACTCTTAGATTATTAATTAGCCCTCGTTACTTACGGTCCTTTGTTTTTCCTTTTTACACTTAAATAAACTGAAAATTATACTTTTAACAACAATTTCACCTTAATTCACCAGCAAGTTAGGCCAACTCACCATACAAACATATAGCGATTACTAAAGTTTATTTGATGTGTCAAACTGTCTGTCCTCATCATAAACCACTTGATGGATGGATGTTAATTTTTATTAGTCATTTATTAGACTAGAGATTATCCACTTAATGAATAATATTTCTGTAGTGTAATTTTCACTACACATATATCTTTTTCACATACATGTCGACTACACCCCTCCACATGGTGTTAAAAAGCTGATAGAAACCAGTTCCTATTTGCACGAGAGCGGTGTAATGAAAATTACGCTATAGAAATATTATTCATTAAGTGAGTAATTTCTAGTCTAATGAATAACTAATAAAAATTATTAATATAACAAATACTATATTGGCACAAATTAATAATATGTTTTAAATAATTTTACTTCCAGCGATACATAAAAATAGAAGTGATTGAATTTAATCAAAGCAGGAAATAATTAAATAACACAAACATAAAACTGCTTCTAATAGATGGTATAATTAGGTATAATAATAGCAAAATTTTCGATATAAAAGGAAGGTTTTTAATAAATGTGTTTTACCAGTTCTTACTTATGGATCTGAGACTTGGACACTTAATAGACGAGCAATACAGAGACTTCAGACTACTCAAAGAAGTATGGAGAGATGCATGTTAGGAATAACAAGAAGAGATCGAAAACGCAAAATATGGGTAAGAGAACAAACAGGTGTTACTGACCTTATTGAAATAATTAAAAGACTGAAGTGAAGTTGGGCTGGACTTATTGCTAGAAGAAATGATAATAGATTTGCTTTTCACTAAAAATAAACAATCGAATGATTTTAATGCTAGGGAGTTCATAAGAAAATCGAGCGCCGAATTTTCGAAACTGGAATGGACTCGAGGGATTTACCCTCCGAAATCAAATCACGTTATAAAAGCAAGCTTTGCCGTATACTTGAATTAACTTCATTAGAAAACTTAGTGATGAAAAAATGATTTTCATAACGTAAGTAATTATACATACTTTAAAAAAATATAAGATTAAATCTGACAATATCTTCTTATTTTGAAAATATATTTTACACGATGTTTTTCTTTCTTTCCAATTACTAATCCCTTGAAAGGAACAGATAACTCATTGTCATTTGTCAAATAACAAGAGACTTTCACTTTCTAAATGTTTCAGACCAGTTCTCAAAAGTGGACAATATCACTCATTAGTGGGCGTTTGAATTTTTCAGAGGGGGGTAGAGTTCAAGGGAACAATACGAAGCTCTAGGAGGCAAATGAGGAGAGAAACTTTATGTTCTGTATAAAACAAGTTATACCACTTGCGTGCAGTTCGTTCCGATCAATAACAACAGAAACATACTTCAGGTACAACTTATGACGTCACATGTAAACGCACAATTAGCAAAAGTATTTGAATCGATCAACTGTTACTATAAATCCTTTTTAATTTACTATTAAATTCTTCATTAATAAGTAAGAAAATAATTTTTATTAAATGTTAAATTAATACGTGTCATTGTAACTATTGTATTATTGTCTCGGACAGCAATTATTTTAAAATGCTGAGCAAAAATAATATTTTTTATTACACGCATTGAAGGCCCCCCTCCCCCCCCCCTGTTTTTTTTTTTTTTTAAAGTTATTAAATAGTTTTTAATTATTTATATTTTCGCTCATAAAGTAAAATTTATTTCAGGGCGATAGGGTGCCTAAAAAGTTCCAAATTAAAAAAAACACACAAAACGGGCAACCTAGAGTAAGATACCTTGTGCCAATACCGTACAATTGCTAATGAGTCTTTTAAATGAAATGGCATTTTCATATGAAACTGTAAACAGGGCCAACAACTGATGTTCTTGTGCTATTTCAGAAAAACTTTTGCCTCCCCCTTCCTCGCAGCCAAATATCATTTAAATTGGTTATGGATAAAAATAAGATGATAAAAAACGGAAAACTAATAAATCGAATGGTTAATTGCTAGGGAGTTCGTAAGAAATTCAAGAATCATAGGTGACAGATTTGGGACACAATCCAAGGTTAACAGTTATCAGAAAAATAAGTTTGATTCTCAATAGTAAAAAGAGTGCTATAATAGGTGTATAGAAGATATGTCTTCTGCCTTACATCTACATAGCAAAGAACATGTTTGTATCCTCACTATTTTAATGAATCTTCAAATCTTATTTTTCTGCTTTGGTATTCTTCTAATGTTGCCCTTGACAATATGACATTCCATACAGTTGTGTGTTTGTTGTTGGGGCAAAGCCTGGCTATGAAACCATTATTATTGTAACAAAATCAGTGAACTATAGAACGACATACTATACTTTTTTCTTATCAACAATATTAAAAAAAAACCCACATAAAATTAGTAAAGAATCTATTCTAATTGAAAATTCTAAAGTCATCAATATAATCCGCAATAAAATAAAAAATACTATTGTTTAACAACAGTATAGTTCAAAGATACAAAGATAAACCATTAACAAATGACAGAATTTGCAATTATCTACACACACCAGTTATCTTCAAATTTTGTTGATCATCATCATCAATCATTATCAGTCCACTGCAATATGAAGGTCGCTCCAAGTTCAATCCATTTTTGATGTCTAGCCTCTCTTCTGCACATCATCCCTGCACACTTTCTCATCCATCTCATATGTGATCTCTTTCTGGGTTTTTTATAGTCTCTTGGAATTCAGTTTAAGATTTCAATTGTCCATCTATTATTATCTTTTCCAGCAATATGCCCAGTCCAATTTCAGTCAGTCTTTTTAATTCTTTCAATGATGTTAGTAACACCTGATTGTTCTCTTACCCATGTATTTGTTGCTGTTAGTGTGCATCTCTCCATACTTCTTTAAATGGACTTTACTACAAAGATACAAATGTTGAAAGCACAAATGGAGTTGGATTCATTATAAATAAATAAAAAGTGGAAGACAACATTATGGAGATTGGTGGTGTATCGGACAGAGTGGCAAGATTAGTTATTCGATTTACTAGCAGATACCAAATGCAGGTAATTCAGGTTTATGCCCCAACAAGTTCTCATTGTTATGAAGTATAGAATTATTATATGGATGTACAAAAAGCTTTTGATCAGATCAAACATGCTAAGATTGTCATGGGGGACTTTAATGCTAGAATTGGTAATCAATTGAAAGATGAAAATGCTGAAGATAAATTTGGTTATAGTGCTAAAAATGAGAGAAGATACAGACTTGTGGAGATTGCAGGTAAAAAAAAAACAACAACCTTATATTATGAATTTTCTTTTTTAAAAGAATACTAAACAGAAATGGATAGAGAAGCATCCAAATGAAAATATAGCAGAATTGGATTATACTTTGATTAATACAAATAATGCACTTCAAAGAGTATAATGTTCTTAATAGATTCAAAACAAGAACTGATCATCAAACAGTGATATGTAAGATGTGTGTTAATGCAAAACTAGAGAAATGAAAACTGTTAAGAGGGTTAATGTTAACAATTGATATTCCTAATATTCAGAACATATATTGGGACTTATAATACTTAAAAATATTAATAGAGTTTGAAAAGTGTTCAGATTTGATTGAAATTAAGAACATCCTCTGCTAGGAACTGTGACAAAGATAGATGGAACAAAAAGGCAGCAGTTCATTATTGAATTTTCAAGTGAGATGATACAACATATGAAGAAAAAAAGGAATAAGAAATTTTTTTAAATGAACCATTAAGAAGAATTTAATATAATGGAAGTATATAAAAAAAATAATAACAATATAAAAAATGTAATTGTAAATTAGCAAGGAAATAGAAAATAAGTCTCAAAAATGTGAAACATCATCTTGATACTTGTTGTTTCAACAATAAAAAAAAAGATGAAACTATTACTAAAAAAATGAAATACATTGAAGAGTTCTGTAAAAATTATATAAATGTAATTGATGACGTTATTTACGCAGCTTTATTAGTAATCTTAATCAGACAGAAATCAGTTGTTTACACATATGCTGTTTAATCATGTAACTAGGTCTATGATGTTATATAGAGTATGCCAGAAACTCTCAAACATAAGCACAAAGTAAAAACTTTGAAAAAATAAGAATGGCCATCTTATCTTTGTACCTAAATTCAATTATATAGGCCAATCTAAAGCATTTTGGAATGAGAGCGTGAAGAACTTGTTGTCATCACTTTACTTCTATTATGTTTATTTATATTATTAATTCTAGAAAAATTTTCAGATTTACAGCTGGTTAATATTAGATGAGATTAGAATAAAAATAAATGAATTTAGATATAAAGATGAAATGGCTCATCATATCTTTTCAAAGTCTTTATCTTGCACTTTGGTTTGAGAGTTTCCTCCATGTTGTATATAATATCATAGAGCTAGTAATATGATTACACAGTGCATGGATATGTGGCTAATTACTGTATGATTAATATATATATATATATAATAAAAAAACAAGCTAAAAAATATTTTCTGTAATCACTACATTTTTTTAATTGCCAAGTACTTTAAGTGAAGAGGTGAGATATGCAATTAAATCTATGAAGAAGGGGAAAGCTCTGGGTAATGATGGAATTATTATTGATCTTTTAAAAAAAAGCAGGTGAAGGAATAAAAAATTGTTGATAAAACTTATATCAAATGTCTAAATGATAGAAATATATCAGATGATTGGATGAAAGATGGCAAAGAATAGAAATTACAGACCTATTAGTCGTCTATTAATTCTGCACAAAATCTTCAACAAGATAATTATAATTTGTCTGTAAGGAGCTTTGGATTTTAACTGACCAAAAAAAGAAGAAGATGAATTTAAAGGTAATTGTAATGCATTGGATTACATTCAAGTATTGAGAAAAGTTATAGAAAGAACCAATGGATATGCATTGCCATTACATTTTCCATTTATAGATGTGAGAGGACATTTGATTCTATAAGCATTTCTTTAGTGTTTAAAGCATTGGTTCAACAAGGTATAGGACCCAGTATATTGTCATATTCTGAAGAATATTTATCAAAATACCACAAGAGTAATTATATTACTTGCTAATATGAAAGCCACAAGTTAAAAACTAGTCCTGAAATATTGGATGAGTGGATACTAGATAGGGATTTTATGCACAAACCTTCCTGCATACCTTGATTACTCTGGCTTGCATTGAGTGGCACTACTATATGGAGAGTTTTACCTCTGTGTAATATTAATAAGATTAACATTGAGAAGGATGGAATACAGGATGATTCCATATTACCAAAACTTTTAACAGCACTTTTATAAGAAGTACTTTGGATTAAAATGGGGAGCTAAAGGAATTAAAGTGAATTGAGATTATTTAAATCATCTAAATCTTGCAAATAATGCTTCAGAGCTTCAGGAAATGTTAATGAAAGTAAGAAAGTAGGATTAAAGATAAATGCTACAAAGACTAAAATAATAGACAATGGACTTTTCTCATAAGATGTAAATAAAGATTAACAATTATGAATTAGAAGTTAACAATTACAAATACCATTGATTACATTACGAATAAAGATAGAAACATAGTGAATGAAATTAATCACAGTATTAAACTTGGAAGAAGTGCTTTTGATACAAATAACTTGATATTAAAAGAAAATATGCTTAAATGTTTGAAAAAAGATTTTTGATAAAGCGTGTTTCACCATTTTTTATTTAGAGATCGGAGACTTAGAAATTTAATATAAAAACAATATAAAGATATCAGATCATTCAGAAAAGTGTGGAGGGATATATGTTAGGAATACAAGATGATAGAGAACAATCACTGACATTATTGAAAGGGACTGAAATAGAGTTGGGCTAAAAGAGATGATAATGGACGGAAACATTGAAGTTTTAAATTGTACTTCAAGAGATTATAAAGACCAAAAAAGAGACCACATGTGAGATAGATGGTTGAAACAAGAAAGTTTGCTGTTGTTTTGTGTAAAAGAGAAGCTAGACATAGCAAAACTGTACTAAATATGGAGAGATCATCCTAAATGATGATGATGATTTTGTTTTAAAAAATCCATAATTATTTTATATATCCATAAGATTTTAAAATGTTTACTTTATAAACTGCTCCCCCTCTTTTTGTTTTACTTGTTTGCAAGTCAATTGTGCATATTTACCAAATGATCATTGAATCTTTAAAAGTTGTGAGGGTGGTAAGTTTGGCACTTATCAATTAAACTGTAGTGATTGACTATGTATATATATATATATTGAATAATGATAAAGATATATATGAGATTGTGATATGGATCAACTGATAAATGCTGGTTCAGCATGAAAGGTGAATCTTGGGGATCATACATTTTTTCACATGCCTTTCATCCCATATTTATGATTACACCCCTCCTCAAGGTGTTAAAAAGCAGATAGAAAACAGTCCCTACCTTCCATGAGAGTAGTGTAATAAAATTACACTATAGAAATATTATTCATTAGTGGATAATCTCTAGTTTAATGAATAACTAATAAAAATTATTAATACACTTCCATTAAATGTTTCATGTCAAAGTTGTGAGTTGGGTAAATTTGACACTTATTAAGTCAATTGTAGTAATTGGCTATCTATATATAGGGAACAATGATAAAGATATGTATAAGAGATTGTAATCTGGACCAAATGATGTGTTGGTTTAGCATAAAAGGTGCACCATGTGGATCATACGTGTTTTCCGCATGTCTTTGGCCATATGTTTAGAATTATACCCCTCCCCAAGGTGTTAAAAGTAGATAGAAACCATAATCTCTCGTCTAATAGTATACTTTTATTTTTCTCTTTATATCGAGTGTACTTTTTATATTTCATTCGTTGAAAAAATAAATTATCGTTGCTCAATAGTTCATAAGTTGAGTACTGAAAGAACCAGTGCTGGAAGCAATCTGAGGACTTTCTATTATAGGTTCTGATATTCCTCCAATTGCATTTAACTATTGACGCCATTAAATATTTTTCACTTCCGGTATTTATATCTTCTATGGCAGTTTTAAAATATTGATTGCTACATTCAAAGCTATTTTATTGATATTAATAAAGATCCTCCACTTGTCAGAGTTTAATCCGAATTATTAGCATTATGTCCATATTATTAAGAATATTAATATCTTTATCACAACCTACCAGTCTTCATAATGCCGTTGTTTCATGTGTTATTTACATTGTTTTTTACTCTGTGGGTATTTCTATCTTTGTGCATCGATAGAGTACATGTTCATTTTTCAAGCTAAGATGTTTGTTTTTTAATTTCACAGAGCTCGATATTGTTCACTTAATATGAGTTGTTATTTTAATTTTACGCTGTTTTCCTTCGTTTGAAAATGATCTACGTTTGTAAGGGGAGATGGGGATAAAATACCACAGAGAAAAAAGCTAAATACATATCTCAGGGATTCTTAGAAGTTTCTGCCTTTAATTGCTATTGTCTTGATTGTCAAATTTGCAGCTTTTAGGAACTGAAGCCATAATCATATCTGTCGTAAATATGTAAAAATTAAGCTAACAGATGCATACATTGATTATGCTTTTCAAAATAACTTTGACTCAGAAACTCTAAAAGCTCTATGGTTTCTATAGAATGAGACTATAATTCTCTTCTTGTCTGTCAAAAGCAGCGATGCGATTGCTTCAGGTATTGAGTGGGAAGGGATGCCAAAAGGAGACATTTTAAAATATAATTTTTATTAAATATAAATAAATTTTAAAAAAAAACAACCTTAAGGATATTTTAAAAAAATAACCCACTTTTACCTGTGTGTGTGTTTATATAAATATACTTTTTATTTAATGTATAATTTTTCTATTATATCTGCTGACGTGTTCTGTAGACAATTTGAATTAATATTGAACGGTCTTTTCAATAAGATATAATTTTGAAAGCTTGCTTCACGCGCCGAAATTAATCTGCCACATGTAAAAAGCAAATATTCGCGAGCACACACCTATAGATACGTAACCCAGTGAGGTTTTGAGTAGTAGCGGACTCGAAACTTCAAAGTCCATGGACCATATTTCACATTCACTTTCATATGAACTCTGTTAAAAACTATCGGATTTCCAAAAATAAAGAAAGGTCATGGTATTAGTTTTTGGTTCCAAACTTGATGAAAAATGAAATTAGAATTTTTTTCTTTCCGGCAGTTGGTCTATATATCGAACATAACTTGATTATCATTTATTGATCGATCAATGGGTATCTAATTATTTATTAACTATTGAATAAAAGTACGAAATAAACTTTAACGTCCACCTTTGAAATTGATTAGTCTTCTTTTTTTTTCCATATGTCACAGCTTCGGCCCGGAGGCGAACCCTCAACAACCGTCTGCAACCAACTGCTTGCTTGCAAGGTGGCTGCGCTGACCTCTCGGTTAACAACGCTTGACTATAGTCTTCTTTATTATTGGAGAAACCTTTGCTTTACAGTGGGCAATTTAAATCTGATTTACCTTTTGCCAAAATAGAATGAATTTGGTATCTAATCTAAAAAAAAAAAAAAAACAACCTCGCACATCCAGAGATAAAACA
This sequence comes from Epiperipatus broadwayi, assembly GCA_028023455.1. Taxonomy (NCBI): domain Eukaryota; kingdom Metazoa; phylum Onychophora; class Udeonychophora; order Euonychophora; family Peripatidae; genus Epiperipatus; species Epiperipatus broadwayi. The sequence continues at coordinate 3,426,547 of JAQFVV010000119.1, read as the reverse complement.
GACTTTAAATATCGAAACAACTGTCAGAAACTATAAATACATTGCTTAAGACGTGAGTCTCGCAAGATAAATTCTCTAGCTTTAGGGTTATTTGAAAGACTCCCACTATGGCCCTTGCATTTTTAATATTTTTTAAATGATAATAATAAATAGATCTTAAAAAATGATGGAACAGGTTATGTTCAGAAGAAATTGAGGGGTGGAGCCAGATCTATGGACTTTGAGATCCAGAGTTTGCCATTCTGTCAATTCACCAAATCTGGGTAGGGCTTATGATCATGGCTTATAATCGAATGATTAATGACTCAGGAAGTTCATAAAAAGTTTGAGAACTGGAAAATGATTGGGTGAAGATACCATGGACATGGGTTCCAGAGTCTGCCACCCTATCACAGGGACCAAACCTTGCAGGACTTTTAATCAAAAGGTTAATTGCTTAGGAGCTCAATACAAAGAACCAGAAGTAACACAGTTGGACCATAATCCAAATATCTTCAGGTCCAGAGTTTACCCTTTAACAATTCACCAAGCCACTCAATGCTAAAGATTTAAGAACTATTACATTAGTGCGCATAAAATATTTTTAAAACAAATTTTGAACACTTCTTTAACCAAATTAACATTAATCCTGATTCACCAATTCAGTATCTCTAATGAGTCATTCTGAGAAAAGTTTATTTGAAATGTTACTGAATATTGAATGAAAATTATTTTCATATTTTAAAGATATTTAATTGCCAAATTGAAAATGTGGTATGATACCCTGTGACTTCTACTTATACAAAGTCAGAAATCTCTCAACCAATATGCTCACTTTACCTTCCCTTTCCACTCCCTGCACTAAGTTTTCCCATATTCTTTTCTGTCCTGCTCCATTCCATTTCCACAACATAATTGTTGTCAATTACATAGCCTTTATATCTAAATCCCCCTTATCTTTTCACAAACCCAGCACAAAACTAAAACACTATAGCCAGCGAGACCTGTTGGCATATTTAAAACTATTCTTCTAGTTTATAAATATTATTGGTGTGTCTTATGACCAGCAAGTAAATAAATGGACAAAGGCAGAATTGAGATGGTAAGATTATAGTTTAATACGAATAATTTTAACTATATACATTGCCTATTATAAGGCGTAATAAAATAATAAAAGGTCGTGGTGACCTGCATATAAATACCCTAGTCCTGCTTTTGGACTTACAGAGGCAGGAGTCTCTGACTTATAATTAAAACTCAGAACAATTAGATCAGGTTATGGGGGTTTATATACCCCTCAAGACTTCTGGAGTCTTTTACATTCCTAACCATATATGGCGTTTTCACTTACGTTTTTACATACATGCAGTATTTTTACATTTCTTACCATATATGGTATTTTACACAGTTTTCTGACACTATAAGGTCAGCTGGGCTTTCTATGATTTAACAGCATTGCAATTTTACACAATCGTTATACATAATTGCTATATAGTTATTCTTATTTTACATATTCATTATATTTTACAGTTATTACTTTTATTCTACATTTATTATTGTACTCTTATTATTATACAATTATTATTCTTATTTTATATACTCTTTTTATTGTACAATTATTACTTCTTATTTTACATATTCATTATACATTACAGTTATCAGTTTTATTCTACATTATTGTACTCTAATTATTATACAATTATTATTCTTATTTTACATACTCTTATTATTATACAATTATTAGTATTTTACATATTCATTATACATTACATATGTATACTGTGACCTTGAATACTGCACTCCTCCCTTACTCCAGAAGTATGGTTTTTCATCTAACATAGTCTTTGAGTTGAGACGGTTGCTGGCGGTCTTTGCTGTGCTTCGCCAATTTGCTGTTTGTTGATTGTGGTTTCGATGCGCCAATTTTTGCTGTGCTATAGGTACTTTCCGAGGTTTTGTTACAATAGGTTGTCCTCTGTCTCTTAACTCTATCTCTACAGGCGAGTTTTTTAGTTTTCCTGTTTCTTTTTTGAACAAGCTGGGGTAATTATTTTTGACTTGCGATTCTATATCAATTTTTTTTATAACGCATATTTTTATACCTAGGGGTGCAAACCACTCATGGCCTATGATCGGGTTAATTTCTCCATTTACAATATATATTGGTAGTATTTCTTTAGTTTTCGTTGTTTCTACCTTTACATTTGCAACTCCTAATATCCTTGGGATTTTTATTTGCATCCCAGGCCTTGAGTTGAGTCTTCTCTACCCTTGGAGGGAATTTTAAATTCTGGATTAGTCTTTACCAATCTTTACTCTTTATCAATGATATCCCTGCTCCGCTATCAATTTTCATGGTTATTGGCTTGCTGATTAGTTTTTACATTTATCATAATTTGATCAGAATCATCTATAGTAGCACTTTTTATGTAGCTACTTTCCATCGCTTCACATGAAAATTCTCTGTTCGGATTTGTATGGTGGTGCCATCTTTCAGGATACTCGGTAATTTTCCGATAACTTTCATTTTCTGGTAAACTGCTATCATGGGCTTTGGGACCGATTTTTCCACATCAGAAACCTTTAATTTGTTTATCTGTTTTAGATTTATCTTCAGACATTTTAAAAATTGTATCTTGAAGTGGTTCTGGTCTCGTGAAACTTCTGAACTCTCTTGCCTGGTCAAGCAGCAGTTCATAAGCTGTTCCACATCTGATAGCTTCTTCGTAAGTTAGATCTTTTATTGCTAATAAGATCTGCCTAAACTGGTCATCAATTATTCCATATAGTAGCTGTTCTAGAAGGGCTTCTTCTAAATATTTACTATAAAGGCATGGCTTTGCCATCTCTCTTAAACCAATGTCATATTCTTTTATTTTCTCATTCTTTCTTTGCCTTCTGCCTCTAAAGTGCAATCAAGAAATAAATTTGGACGGCTGGGGATTAAAATATTCATTTAGCTGTGTTATGAGCACATCATATTTCTGTGTCTCTGGCGAATTTCCACACAGTTTGTTAGCTATTTCGATTACTCTCTGGCCTGCGAAGCAAAGTAATGAGGCTACTTTTACAGTATTCTCGGTAATACTATTTAGTGTAAAGTAGTTTTTGACCCTCTGAACATACAGTGGCCAATCACTCGGGTTTTCTACATTATTAAACTCGCATATACTAACTTGTAATATGCTCGCCATTTCTTTGTTGATTCAAATCCAGATTCGATCCTATGATGACCGAGAAAATTTTTTCTATAGGTCCTTTCCGGTATTGACTGGCACTTTCTTTCAGATTCGATTCCTGTTTCGACTGCGCCAATTTGATGTGTCTTATGATCAGCAAGTAAATAAATGGACAAAGGCAGAATTGAGATGGTAACATTATAGTTTAATATGAATAATTTTAACTATATACATTGCCTATTATAAGGCGTAATAAAATAATAAAAGGTCATGGTGACCTGCATACAAATACCCAGTCCTGCTTTTGGACTTACAGAGGCAGGAGTCTCTGACTTATAATTAAACTCAGAACAATTAGATCAGATTATGGGGGTTTATATACCCCTCAAGACTTCTGGAGACTTTTACATTCCTAACCATATATGGTGTTTTCACTTACGTTTTCACATACACACAGTATTTTTTACATTTCTTACCATATATGATATTTTACACAGTTTTCTGACCCTATATGGTCAGCTGGGCTTTCTATGATTTAACAGCATTGCAATTTTACACAATTGTTATACATAATTGCTATACAGTTATTCTTATTTTACATATTCATTATATTTTACAGTTATTACTTTTATTCTACATTTATTATTGTACTCTTATTATTATACAATTATTATTCTTATTTTACATACTCTTTTTATTATACAATTATTTTTATTATTTTACATATTCATTATACATTACATATGTATACCTTGACCTTGAATACTGCAATTATAGTCTAGAATAACGATAAAACTTTATTAAATTGAGAATTAAAAGTGTTTTGTCATCTGTTAAATATTAATAATCGATTGGTTTTATTGCAATAACTGCACAGTAGTCGAATGTCAGAATCAAAAGTCCCCGGATCGATTCCAGTTGTGTTATTTCCGGCGCTCGAACATTGTGATTTCTCGAGCAATATGATGATTTTTCTTTATTAGACAAAATTATGCAGTTAATTGACAATAATATCAAATACCTTTTTCGTAATTGAATATTTTGCTTTATTACCTAAATTCAATCAATTTTTTAAAACAAAACATTAAAAAAAAAAAAAAGCCATTACGAGAAAATTAATTATCCAGAGCTTTGCGTCCAAAAAGCTTTTAAATGATAGTGTTATGGGAAGAGAGATTAAAGAATTAAGAGAGTGGAGAAAGTCAATTATAAAATCTTATACCAAAGAATTTCTTCATTTGCATATTTATGATTAGTCATTGCTACTATCATGTAGATAATTTCAGATTCCTGTTTACAAGCGTCTGCAGGAAATCTGACAATTTTCAAAGAAATGATCATTATTTAATAATCTCCGTCTATTTTTATATTCGTACATGATCTCATTACTGTTTATGTTTATATCCTTTTAGTAGTAATACTCAAATGATTTATTACACGGGAATTCATGGAGCAGAGCAGTGAGCCATTGACTTTGAGATCCCAGAGTACCACTGCTCCAAACTATACAAGTTAATTTTTTAATTGCATCAAAACAGTTTAACTTTTTAATATCAGTATAACCAGCGATATATATATATATTTTTCAGATCTCGATGCTACATTAACTCATGCATGTAGTGATGGTAGTGGGGAATGAATCAGAGAACAATTCGTAGGATCTTAAAAACCTTTTGTCAAATTTAACTCGTGAAAACCCTTCGATATTTGCAGGATTCTACGTTGGGGCCTAAAGTATCTGTATTGGTACTGATTTGCAATGTTACTTTTATAATGATGAAAAATATTGAGTTGACCAAGGATCTTTAAATGTTTGAACAGTATATGCAACTTGTGAATACTGACCATGTTGAGGGAATATATGTATACATTGTAATTAAATAGGCAATCAAATAACATCTAATGAATCTTAGTTTCGTATTTATTACATGAATAACATCAGACACTTTTATTAAGTATATGTTTGCTGACAAAGGTTTTTACATATGAAAGATTTTTGGATTCGTTCATGAGTGTATGGATGGTTGTTATTTTTATTGTAATATTGGATTTTGTAGACTGGATCCATGCATACTACGTATATAATATCAGGTAAGATTAAACCAACCTGCCAGTGCCATAATAATACTAATAATATAAAGCAAGTGCATAAATTGTTCGTGCATACACACACATTTATATAAAAGGTGAATTTTTAATATAAACGGATTGATGTGAATGTATTATAAATGTAAAACTATAATGCTTTTTAAAATAACAAAACTTTTTTGATGATATATCTATAGCATACCTAAAATCTTTAATTGGTATATTAATTTCAGTATAATTTATAGCAGTTTTTTTTTATTAATGCAAGTATATTTTATATACCTAGAATCTAGATGCAGTATACAGGGTTTGAATACAGACTTTCAAGCACCCCTTAGTCACTATAATGAAAACTATCTGCAAAATGTACTGTTAATGTCTTAAATGCGACGTATAAAACTTTGTTGGGAGAAATTAATTTAAAAAAAAAAAAAATTCTTTTATAGCGAAGAATGAGGGCAATGGGACGGGGGGGGGCTCTATCAAATTTTAGTTTGGGTGCTTATCAACTTGAGAATATGTTCCGAAAGTAGATGTATTTAGTGAGCTTAAGTAAATTGTTTTTAAAAAAATAAAAAAACATAAAGCATTGGTGGTCGAGAGATCAGCGCAGCCGCCCTGCAGGGAGTTGTCCCGAGTTAGCGGGTTCGCTTCCCGGCCGATGCAATGACACATGGAAAAAAAACATAATAGAGGCTAATAAGCATTCAAGCATGTATTCCAGAATGAGAAAGATTAAAAGATGATGTTTTTCTGAAGGTTTGTGAACTATTTCAATCATCTAAAATTAAGTTTTGAGTGTCTTTAGAAAAATTAACTTTATTTAAATTTTCATTTGCATTCAACTATTAGAAATACACACAGGTTAGTATATGCACAACGTTCGAGATGTATTTACATTTTCCTCTCTTTTTAGGGTGTTGCTGAATCTTAAACCAACTGAGCCATTCTGCCAAAGGCTCAGTTAATTGGTCCATATTATTATCCACACACATATATAATAGTGCTCAATTCATATTAAGATAGCAAATCTTTAAACTTTAGTGTACAGGCTTCAATCTTCTCTACTTTCCAACTCTTTAGTCATCTGTATTATTGAAAATCTGTTGATGGAATGATCAAAGTACTTATTAATGCCCATATTATTGTCATACCCATGTTGACTTTGTCACTCTGACCCCTCGTATGTGACTTTAATATGTCCATTTAAATACAGAGAAGATTTACTATTTTAATATGAACTAAGCTTTGATTATATATGTGTGTGGAAGATGATCTGGAACAACTAATGAGTGCTGATTCAGCATGAAATATGTAGGAAATCATTTATTTTTTTCAGATGTATGTGGTCATGGGTATTGATTATATAAGATGGAATGGATAGCTTTGGGGAGCTTGAAAGTCTGGGTTCAAATCCCTACAATTGTATTTGTAATTTTGGAAAAATAAATTGATTGATGATGATAAACTACTGGTAAATTAATTTAAAGAGATTTTAATGATTTCTTGATATGGTACTACAGTCGTGCAATATTTAATCATCATCATAAATATTATCCATTGATTAGTGGATGTGTCTTACATTTCATCATCATTATTTTCAAACACTATCGATTCATTGTAGGATGGAAACCTTTGTTCAATCCATCTTCAATCTCTAATCTTTTTTTCCATATCCCCCAGCACACTTCCCTATTTCATCCATCCATCTCACACACGGTCTTTTTCTAGGTCTTTTACAATCTTTTGGAATGCAGTTTAAGATTTCAACTGCCCATCTATTATCACCTCTTTTAGCAATATTTCCAGTTCAGTTCCACTTCAGGTTCTTAATTTTTTCAATGATGACAGTAACACCTGTTTGTTCCATCACCCATGTATTTCGTTTTCGATTTCTCCGTGTTACTTACTCCTAACATGCATCTCTCCATGCTTCTTTGAGTGGTTTGAAAGTTTCTGTATACATGTAGAGTTATTCGGTTCTCTATCCAGATCTCTTTGAGTGGTTTGAAAGTTTCTGTATACATGTAGAGTTATTCGGTTCTCTATCCAGATCGACTAACTAAACAAACAAGTATTTCTACTCGCCAACTCCTAATCACCATCGGTGATCGTTTGCTATTCTCAGATACTCTCTTTATGGAACTTTAACTTAGAAAACCAACTTTAGAGCCACATTGTAAATTTTAATAAGCTATATATGTATAAAAAGTTGTAATTCCGGCATATGTGATTACTGTTGCTTGCTATTTCCGCAACATACACTACTGTTATATTAAGGGTTATATTATAAATACACGCGTGTGTGTATATAGTTTTTTTTTTTTTTTCATATGTCATAGCATCGGCCGGGACGCGAAGCCACAACCGTCTGCAACCAACTACTTGCTTGCAAGGCGGTTGCGATGACCTCTCGGCTAACAACGCTTGACAAGTGTGTGTATATAGTTGTAAGAAAAGACATGCAATATTATATTTATTAACTGTTAATTAGGTCAATATATATATATATATTGTCATGAGAATAATTTACCTTCTGGAATATTTAATTCACAGATAGTTTTTTTTTATTTATCTCTCCCCCCCCTCCCCTACGTGTTAAAATTTATATAAAAAAATTTCAATAATTGACATCTGTTTAATTAAAATAAGAAAAAGACAATTATTGTATTTTAAAAACAAAACAATTTTTAAAATAGTGTAGAATACTTACTGCTATAATTAAAAATTGCAATAATGAAATCATTTATAAAATATCGTTTTTATCTCTTAGAAATTATCAATATTAAAATAAAATTGTCATTATTATTATTTTTTTAATTATTGGAAACAAAAATAAAAGTAAATAAAATATACAGCAGTATAAAAACGAACTACAGTTTCATATTTAACAAAAAAAAAATAAAAAATAAATAAATAAATAAAAATAATAAAGAAATATACATTATAAGAAGTCATTTATTAAAAGAATTGATTACTTTAAAATTTGAAAATTTTCGGAAAATCTAATTATATTGAGCACTGATTACATATGTGTGTGGGAAGATGATAATCTGGACCAACTGATGAGTGCTGGCTTAGCACGAAATATATATATTGGTGATTATTTATCTTTTCTGCATGTGTGTGGTCATGTGTATCGGTTGTATAAAATAGTGTGGACAGTTGAAGGGTGCTTGAAGATCTGAGTTCAAATCCCCTATACTTACAATTAAGCTCGCAGGTTTGTGAAGAGTGCCTTGTTTTCAAATATTTATATTGACAATATAAAAATGATTGTAAAGGGAATTATTTTAAACTGTTTTTTCATAATAGAAACGAGCGCGCACGCACTTTCGAAGATACATATGCTCAGCCCAATCGTTAAATTAAAAAAGAAGAGAGAGTTTATTACTAGACTACATACCTGATTTAGGCAGTGGGCCTTGGGTCAACTGCTTTTAATTGAAGTATCTAATTCATTCAAAATTCAAGATGAAATAATTAATGGTGACAATATTCTATTACCTATATATACTTATTTTAAAAATAGAAGAGAATTATTTAACCCTTCAAAAAATGTTCTGGGTTGCCCTGAAAATGAATATGCACCTTATGAATTCATACAAAACTGGTTTCGAGACCAGACACAAGTCACCCTGGTATGCATGGCATTCCTTATTTTGTATATGCTCATTCGAGCCACTTTACTGCCAAATTTCTTTCAAACATGGTTAATTTTTTAGCAAAAGGTTGTCATTTATATTCTATATCAATAGTCCCGTTTATCAAAAAATATAAAAAAATCTCCATGATTACAAATTTAAGATCCATCTCTATGAGTCTGCTTGTCATAAAAATTCTTGAGTCAGTATTGAAAGATAAGATGGAACCACATATCTTGCCAGAAGTATCAAAAAATGCAATTGCAAAGGAAGTAGCCTCCATTGGCCAAGTAGCATTTCTCTTCAAGACAATAATTGATTAGTTAGGAATGAAGAGAGATTTAGTCCTGTAGCACATCAGTCACATATTCGGACAGCATTTGACAATATCCCCCTATTGATTTCTTTATAAGAACTCTAGCAAATATATCAATACAAAAATCGCTCCTTTATGTATTTACAAATCTTCTCGACAGAAAAATTCATATATCTTATTTATAATATTACATTAAATGGTAAATACTCATCTTTTGATCCCCATTGTTCGATACCTCATGCCTCCCCTCTAAATGCTTTTCTTTTCACATACTATATAAATCTACTACTAACAAAAGTTGAACAGGAACTGCCTGGAATACAGCTTCCCGAATTAAAAGCTAATACTGCTTGCATCGCATACATGGATGATGTATCGGTTTTTCTCTCTTCGTAAAAACAAATCCCAATACTTAATCATGAGCCTGGTGATTTATATTGAGAAAATAAAATAGACGATGCTTTAAAGGAGACCTGAGTCCATTTCTTGATTTCCCATTCTAACAGAGCCTTACAACAACATCACACAAATTCAGAAAAAACTTAAAGATAAAATAGAAAAAAATCAATAACTCACTTTTGAAATCTTATATTTTACTCTACTTAAAAATATCACTATTTAATTTACTCATTATTACAAAAATCACATATTTCTCTCCTATCATACTATTCACAGAAGTTTTTCTAATAGCATATATTCTATATGTAGAAAACTCTAGAGTGGCTAGTTGGCATTCACCTCTCTAAGGCATCTTCAACAACCATTAATGACAAATGGCTTAATCTTCATGACATTAATAAATATAAAATACAAAAAACTGTAAATTTAATTTCCTCTTGCATAAAATTGTACTCTCATTTAGAAATTGTGGCAAAAACAATACTACAAACCTATCATCTCCAGTTACTGGATATCTTAAAAAACTAACGTCTCCATAATATACAATTCCAAGTTTCTCCTTTTGTCTACCTATGAATAAATTCAAATACTGGGATATTTATAAAATTCAACAATTAAAAAAGGTACTGTGGTGGAAAGAGTATTAAAATTAAATAAGAAAACTTATTAAAAAAAATAGATTTCGATTATTTGAACCCAAATTTTTTGATCTAATTAAATTAAACCTGGATTCTCTATCTACATTAAATTTCTTCAGATTCAAAAGACATTGCAGGTATGTTGAAGATATGTGCAGGTTATGTCACAAAGATACTGAAAACTAAACTCACCTTTTCTTTGAAGGTGCTTGTTTGGATAGCATTTGTGCAGAAATTTCTATGATATTTAACAATTCAAATAAATAATCATTATTTAACTCATATTCAAAGGGAGTTTTTGATAATACCAGAACAAGCAATGGTACTGATTTAATATGCACTCACAGCCATTTTGAATTCTAAGAACTGCCCAAAACTTCCACTGACATATTCAAGTGATAAATGACATTGATTATTTACACATGGTCATGACATGACCATTCTCCATTCCTTACAAAATCACATTTATTATCGATAATTAAAAAATCAAAATACAATTTTTGTACAGTTGTACTTGATCTAATTGTAACTATATTTTAGTCATGTGATTAGATAAAGTATAACTATTAAAATTGCATTTTGAATTTTTAATTATTGATGAAAACAATAAAATTTGTGTTTTAATAATTGTACGAAAGTTGCACTTTAAATTTTAGAATTGATGTAAATTGTGACTATATTTTAGTCATGTGATTACATCAAGTATAACTGTATGAAAATTGCATTTAAATTTTTTAGTTGTTGATGAAAATTGTGATTTTGTAAGGAATGGTCAAATTGCGACCACATGTAGATAATGTCATTTATTGCTTGGATGGGTCAGCGGGGCCTTTGGATGATTCTTAGAATTCAAAATGGGCAGTTTAAAGAAAAGTCAGGTGAACCAATGAAAACAAAATTAATAAAATCGTTGTTGATTGATCTTTAATTTTAAAATGTAAATGAAGTAATGTGATGTCAGTATAAATCTATCAAATTATTCTAAAATTTAAAATTTCATTTATAATTTTTAAAACATCTCAAAAGTTTTATACTACTCTATTTATAAAGTTGTTAAATGATCTGTTTCAAAAGGCATTATCATCTTATCGACCATAATTTGCTTTTTAATATTAGGATTGAATTTGTTAATTTCTACTTTTAAAAATAAAACATATAGGAATAAAAACAAGGTGTACTCATGTATGCTTTAAAATAATCATGATACAATTATTGTGCAAAAATAATAATAAATATTAAAAAAATTAGGCAAAAAATAATTTTTTTTTTGCAATTACAAAAATTTTCTTAAAGTAATCTCACAAATGATTCTAAAATCAGAGTACAAAGTACCTAGAAATCATCCATATGAAGGCAAGACAAAATTTCTTTGAAATTCCCAATGGCAGAAGAATACTAACCTTTTCAGGTTTTTCTGAACTATTTCTGCTGTCAAAAAAAAGTTCATCAAACTAGCATTTGAAACATCTTCAAGAGAGGAAAGGAAAGAAAAAGCCAAGCAATTCCATAAAAACTATTGGGTATCATTTGGTCAATTTAGAAAAAACATTCAATTTCAGTATTGAACACATATCTTTATCATTATTCAGTATATATAGATAGCCAAATACTACAGTTTAATGGATAAGTATCAAAGTTATTGCCCTCACAACTTTGATATAAACCACTTAATGGAAGTATATTAATAAAGAATCAAAAATCATTTCTAAAATGCTACTAAATACCAGCATCTGTCAAAATTAGAATTATAGTTGCCAAAGATGACTTAATTAACTAATTTCTTTAATACTCTAGCACTCTGACAAAAATTTTTTCTCACTTGCTTTAAGCTTTCACTTTAATATTAAACCATTATTATTTATCGGGATATAGATATTTTTTTTAGAAATTAAATAAAGTTTTAAAAATCATATTTGATTTTCAGAATTATTTTTAAAATTAGATTTTAATCAAAACAAAGCACTGTCACATCATCAAATTTCAGGTGGAGCGGATTCAGTTTGCAAAATAAACAAGATCTTCTTTGTTTGATGTTTGTTTTAAAAATCTGAACAAATTATTTTTAATATTTAGTAAATCTATCGATTTATGATTTAAAAAGTTTAAATTTTTTTTGTAATTTTTACAATATCACTAAATGTTATAATTTACTGTTGGATTGACATCATTTTTAGACAGTTGTATTTTCTGTGACCTTAATCTCTATAATAACATTGCACAGAAGAATATATTCTTTTATATTCAAAAATAAAACATTTCTGTAAAAAATAAATATGTAATAATATATATTTTGATTTCTAATAATTATTACACAATTATGATACAAAAATAACCATAAACTTTTCAAAAAAATCAAGCTTTTAGGCTTTTGTAATATTTTCTCAAATTAATCTCAAAAAGTTCAAGATTGCCAAATATACAATGATTAGGCATCAACATGTGGTTTTGGATACATCTTTTGAATTTTTTTGAAATTAAAACATTAGAAAAAATATATGCGTGAATTTTAAAGCTATAAAAAAATGTTAGCAAAATTTCTCAATAGACGGCAAAAAATGCAAATTAAATATCTAGATTTCTCAGGCATGGGTCTGATGCCTGGAAGAAAGCATCAGTTAATAATCACAAATAGATATTCATAAAAAAGAATAATCAAAAATTTTATAAAACTGAAAAGGATTGATTTAATAAACTAATTTACAAAGTCTATAATAAATATTGAATTAATTACAAAAAAAACCCAAATGCTTTTCTTATCTAACTGTACCCTATACCACTGAAAGGTAATGTATGTCAAAAGTCAAGTAGTTCATAGTTCTATTTAATGCACAGAGCTAGTGATTTTTATTCTGTTTATCAAAAATGTACATACTGCACTTATATATATTTAAATTAATAATGTTTTAATAAAAGATAAACAGAAAATAATTTATATTCTGTTTTATAAAGTTTCTTTCTTAACTTGCAAATGTTATCAATGGTATATTATACTGATATTAATTTTCACATCTTAATTTTGATATCATTTGTTAAACTGAAGAGGAATCTATCTTAATAAATTCATAAGTATGTTTCTATTTTGCAAAATCAAACTTATTTAAATTTAGCCAATGTTATATAAATTTTATGCTCCCTTTTTAGATGTACTGAAATCCCATACCTCTTGTAGTTTAAATGGCTAAATTTTTTTCATCTTTTTTAAATAACCACTTTTATTTTTTAAATAAATATTACAAACTCATAACTAATGGCAACAATAATAAGAAGCAAATTTATTTCATTATAATAAATGATTATAAGAAATCAATCAACTAAAAAAAAATAATTCTATTTTTCTATTTTCACAATTTTGGGATTATATTTTATTATTTTTTATACAAATATTTTAATATTTATTATAAATAATGCTTATAATAAATAAGTCAAATTTAAAATATTTATGTAATATGAAAACTCTTAAGAGCTTTATTAGATACTGTTTGAAGTCTGTATATTTGTTAAACCATGTTGTAACCATTGCACATACACCTCTAATAATGCACTCTGAAATATCAATTCTAGATATGTTCTCAGAAATAAATAAGATGTTTAAAAATAAAAGAATTCAAAAGTAGCAGAATGACTTTTATGAATTACTACTATTGCTTCTTAATTTGCGAGATGTAGACTACGAAGATTTGAATAATTTGCTGTTTTAAAACAGGAACTCACTTTAAATTCATGAAAATGCTTTTATATATTTATGGCGTGAGAAAAAGTGGAAATATTTTTGCATCATGCGTTAATTCAAAAAATTGATTTATAGTCATGGCCTTTAACTAAAAGAACCAAGCTTTTCACTTAATGAATAATATTTTTGCAGTGTAACTTTCGCTACACCAATCTCATACAAGGTAGGAATTGGTCTGTATCTGTTTTTAACACCTTGTGGAGAGGTGTACTCATAAACATATGACCAAAGATGTGGAAAAAATGTATGATCCCCACGAGTGCTGTTTCAGCATGAAATGCGTATATTGGGGGATCACACATTTTTTCACGTCTTTGATCATATGTTTATGATTACATCCCTCCACAAGGTGTTAAAAGCAGATTGAAAACAGTTCCTACTTTGCATGAGTGTTGTAGTGAAAAATACACCAAAGAAATATTATTCATTGAGTGGATAATCTTTAGTCTATGAATGACTAATAAAAGTTTGTATATTTTCAGCAAATGGTTTGTGTCAAAGTTGTCATGGCAGTAAGATACATATCAATTAAACTTTGGCTATCTATATATATGGAACAATGATAAATATATGTGTAAGAAGAGATTGTGGTCTGGGCTAACTGATGAGTGCAGGTTCAGCATGAAATGAGCAATTAGGGGGTCATGCATCTTTGCTACATGTCTTTGGCCATATGTTTATGATTACCCCTCCACAAGGCGTTAAAAGCAGATTGAAATCAGTCTCTACTTTGCGTGAGAGTGGTCTAGTGAAAATTACACTATAGAAATATTATTCATTAAATGGATAATCTATAGTCCAATGAATAACTAATAAAAATTATTACTTTTCACATTGGCTGTTCCAGGACTATTAATTCATTTTTTTTATTATAAAATTGAAATGACAAATACCACTACACAGGAAAGTCTTAAAAATGAAACTGTCAAAGATAACATTGAATACAATGAAATTTTACGTTAATTTTTTTATAATTTGAAAATTAAAATTAAAACACCCCCCTCAAATATTAAATTTTTTGAGGCTGTGTATAAATTTTCAACAATAAAAAAATACTACCCAAGGACTATAGTTACAAATATTTTAAAACATAATCAGCATCCTATAAAAAATTTTCCATGTGCACGTTGTATTTTCTTTTAGAGTCACTCTAAATTTTAAACTATTTAACAATTTGTACGCCCCTCTTCCTTTTTGGCCCACCCAGCTGCAGTGTATCAAAGTCTAATCTGTATTTGACCACTAAATGACAAAAGAAAAAAGCAAACATTTATGGTCAAGAAAGTTAGTTAGGCAGAATAAAAAACTAATATATATGTCAGAGCGATTAAATACAGAATGTAAAATTTTCTAAGTTAAATTCTATTCAGGAATCTTAAATGTTAAACGTCAGTTGTTTGTTCCCACTCTATAAGGAATTCACTTTCTTTCTCTAATCTAAAAAACCGGCTGCTCGGACTATTTTTATTTGTTTCATTGCTAAAAGCAGACTTTATTTTACATCTTAAATTACAGTTTAATCTGTGGTCTTTTATCTCTGCACTAAGCCGTATTAGCATTTCTTCTAGCGGAAAAATAAGATTAAAGAGGGAATTACAGAGCTCAAAGTAAATAATAATGAATTGATTATTAATTTTGATGTAAAATTTAACATTTGTATTAATTTTGAATAAATTAATATTAATGTTTTTAATAATATTTAGTTTAAAATAATAATAACTGCAGTATCAATTAATTAAAACAAATTATTATCACTACTTTTTAAGTTAATAACCAGCCCAAGACGCAGTAATGTTTGCATTAAAGAATGAATGCGTTAATAAAGTTTCTTAGACAATTTAAGTTAATACATTGTACAGGCTTAAACCTGCATTTATATATGTAATATATGCGGGGTTCGAACTCAGACTTTCACACGACCCACCACTGTCAGTGCCATCTCATATTGTTGACCCACCTGATCACACACATGTTGAAAAGATAAATAATCACCAATATACGTATTTAATAAAATCCTTTTTACAAAATGTTTTATATATCAAAACTTCGAAGCTGACTAAATTACGTTATTCTTTTTTTTACGGACAAAATAATAATAATAATAGGGGATTTGATTATAGACAAAATTTTAAGCCTTCTTTAGATATCCACTCTATCTCATAAAATTGATACACATGTGAAAAAGATAAATGATCTCCTATATATATATATTTCGTGCTGAACCAGCACTCATCAATTGGCTCAGATCATCATCTTCCACAAACATACAATCAACACTCAGTTTATATTGAAATAGCAAATCTTCAGGTTTCAACCGATTCCACCCTTCAACTAACTCTTCAGATATCTCTTGTTGGTGCAATATTATTGTCATTCCCACGTTGACTTTATATGAGGGATCAGAGTGACTTAAAAGCCAACATGGGCATGACAATAATATTGGCATCAATAAGGTATTTGGGTATTCCATCATCAGATTTACAATTGTATGGAGGATGGATCAGATTGAAGCCTGTCTATTAAAGTTTGAAGATTTGCTATCTTAATATAAACTGAGCACTGATTATATACATGTGTGGAAGATAATGATCTGGACTAACTGATGAGTGCTGTTTCAGCATGAAACACGACTATTGGAGATCATTTATCTTTGTCACGTGTATAATCATGTGCATCAATTGTATGAGATAGAGTGGATAGATAAAAGTAATTTGAAAGTCTGTGTTCAAACTCCCATAATTATATCTAAACTCAAAGTATACTTGTATTCAAATAATAAAAAAATGCTAATTACGATTTTATTCTTTCTTTTTTACTTGTTTAACATAACAAACAAATGCTTCTATTTATACTTAAAATGATAATAAAAACAACACGGCTATTTTTACTTACAGAGACAATGATATTTTATATAAATATTAACAAATAAATAATACATAAATGCATAACCTTTCGACCTAAGTCCTTATTAAGAAAATAAACTGTATAGAAAACTAATAGATAAACCTCAATAGACCAGGATGAACTAGTAGGAAAATTAGTCAATTTAAAATTTACAGTCGGTTGTTTTTTTACCTCTTATTGTTTTATTAAATGTTCCAGAGCAAATTTATAGGTAAATAAACAATTATTAATAATTTTTTACTATAGATGCTTTGCATTTGTTTAAATGTTTTATTTTAACCAAATTTAATTCTATTGCTTGTCTATGAAGAGAAATCCAAGTTCTATTTTCCTCATGTTAAATAAATTCATAACTATTTTACTTTAATACATATTTAATTGTGTTAGAACAAGTTTATTGTTGAATAAATGCTTATTAATACTTTTTCAGAATACTGTATTTTTTATTAAATATACTTATTATGTTAGTGTACTCCTAACCATTGAATGAAAGATGATGCCTAATGGGTACTCCAGGACTGCTGAATGATGGAATGTAGTCGCAACAGACCTGGAGGGACAAAAACAATTTTATTTTTTGTATTGTAAATATTACATTATACTATATATGTAGAATATTGGTCGAACATTAGTATCCTAGGTACATTCACACAGAAATGATTTGTGACCTGGATGTGCAGGAGTCGGATTGAAGTTCCTGTGGGTCCAGACATATAATATATTTGTATAACTTCATTTGGGCCACATTGTTTGGACCTTGAGTATTCAAATGATGATTTAATCAGGATAAGCAATGTAAAATTTACCCAGGAAATCTATTTGAAATCTTGTAATGTGGCGGTAGTTTGAGTGAGTGGGATCTCTGGATGGAGGGAACAAGACTATATGGGTTTCCTTTCACAGTGGGGATTCCCCATGCAGACAGATGAAGCCATTATAGTGGGCAATTGTTAACTTGCAATGTAAGTTGTCTAACCTCTCGACCATTGGTGATGAGGCACAAACAAATGCCTTTTGAAACAAATATACTCTTTTCTGCCTGAATTTTAATAACAGTTTGTTATTTGCTATAAGTGTGGTCATTTAATTGCCTATTAACAATTTACATGTGGGGATTTTTAGTGAATTGGTACTACTTCCATATGACTATATTATATATATATCAAGTCACTTTACATGGTTAAAAAATTCAGTACCCACCATCTGTAAAATAAATATATTAAAGTTTGTATTTCAAAAATAGCCAGTTCAAAATGATACCACTTTGAAACTATATGCTATTAGATCTTTAATATTGGCACACAGACTAATTCAAACATAGAGCATAAAATTTAAGTAAGCAATGATCTTAACTTGCTACTAAACAAACATGTTTACTACTATTGTATAAAGACAAACTAAACATTAATAATTTTAATCTTTACACACCTAACGTAATTATATATTTTAGTGCTATGCTCTGGGATTATTTTCATATATATTGTAACTGGTTGGGTTACATGGCACACATCAATATAGCTGTGTGTGTGCACACATTATATGCAAAGGAAAAGTAGAAATAAACACAGACAAAAAAAATTTGCAGATATTTTCTACATTTTGTGGAATAAAATAATCATAGTAAAAGAATTAAATAATTCTGGATTTAAAATAAAATTTTGTTATAAATAAACATTTAAAAAGGTTTGATAAATAAATTAATACTGTATTCTGGTTTTGAATTTAAAAACAAGCATGTTTCTGATAATTGTAAAAATTTCTATTATTTATTTTTGAAGTCTTTTAATTAATGCTCTATGTAAGTAAAAACAAATAGATCACACCTTCAATAAAATTTCAAAGTTGCTTCCAAAAATAGCTCATAATTAAAAGTGATTTGAAAAGATTAAAATTGTTTTTAATCAAGATAGGGATTAGACAGAACAAACTCTGTTTTCAATTAAGGTGTTTTTATCACCTCAGATGACTTATAAAAAGGGCTGATAAAAATATCAGTTCTATTTGGCTAATCGTTTATGTAAAAGAGTTGTCAGCAATTAGCTGGACAGAAGAGTTTTTGGCTAATATTTTTGTAAGAGTTAGTGGCAGTTTGTTGGTAACTATAGCAGAGAATGGCAACAGTAAAGTTAGCTGCAGAGATGACTAAAAGAGTTATGCATAAAACTGCATGAAGATGTAAGAATGCAAGAAAGCAGCTACTCTACAATTCAATGGTGGAATTTGTATTAACATGGAGAAAAACGACTCACTTCTTTGTA
Source organism: Epiperipatus broadwayi (assembly GCA_028023455.1). NCBI lineage: Eukaryota > Metazoa > Onychophora > Udeonychophora > Euonychophora > Peripatidae > Epiperipatus > Epiperipatus broadwayi. The sequence goes on along the minus strand of JAQFVV010000119.1, from coordinate 3,407,412 downwards.
TTGAACTTCCTAGCTATAGATAGTTGCTAAGAAGACATCTGCTTTCCTGAAATATATCAAATTCAAGACAGTTTGCTGACCTGAAATATATCAAATCCTAGACACAAGGGAACTGATTGAATGCCAACATACTTAATTATGCCTTTCCCGATGCTGACAGTTACCTGAACTGGTCTCCATCAAGAGAAACCATCAGTTGCTGAAGAAGTAATTACACATATGCTGATATATATATATATATGCAGAGAAGCACAGATAAATGTATGTACAGCTGATGGTAAGTAATGTTATATATAATGATAACAAAATTTTAAATAATTTCTTTCCTAAAAATGACATTTTAAGAAATGCCAGCAAATATTTGCTTGGATTAAAAATAAAAAAATAAACAAATAAAAAAGTAAAGGATTAATAGATGATTCTATAATCTAAATTTAAAGACGTTGATAATTAATCAATCAACAAGTACCTGCCAAACAAAAATTGACTTCATATTTTTAAAAGAAAAAAAAGTTGATAGTACTTTTTTTTAAAGAAAAGTAATCAATAAAGAGTTGAACTTATTATAAAATAGCAAATGAAATTTAAATATTTTCAACATTGAATTAATTGTGAAAAATATAAATTTTAATAATATTATTGTAACAAATTAGAATATATGGTATAGATGTTAGTGTGGGTCTGCAATTTGATATGTACACACATATATGTTAAATATGTTATTGTGTATTATAAACATTAATGTCATTTATTATTTTGACAATTTGAAAGTGACAATGTTTATTTTGTAACAAGTTAAGTATGTTCAGAAATTACATGCACACACATGCATGTATGCACATATATAGCAATGCTTGTCAATCATAACAAGTAAATTTTAATCATTTTTTAATTATTAAATGTTAATTTTAAATATGTATTATTCTATACTATAAACATGTGTCTTTGCACATATCTATATGTGTTGTATATAAACCCATTAAGAAGTATTGAAAAATCAATGTAATATTTTGAATTTTGTAAATCACTTATATGTAAATCACAAATGTGATAGTTTTATGTATATTAATCAAAATCAGAATGCTTAAATGATATGTGCAGAGCCAGATTCTGTAGACCTTGATATCATTTTATTGTTGTTAATAAACTTGTATTCAATTGTTAAAAGTTATATTGCATCATTTCTTGGTCACCATAACAGTACTTGAGCTTGTGTTCTTCTGAGCTAGATTCATGTATAATGGTCTGATTATAGAAGGGGATGTATTATTAGTGCTTAAGGGACATCCAGTATGATTGATATATCCTGGAATGGTGCTAAGATTATATTCTTTAAAACCCGCACACTATATTTTATTTTAGTCTTTATTAGAATTTAATTTTATAGTTGTCCAGTACATTAATGATACTAAGTGGCCAATGCACTAATGATGACCAGCATGTTTTAATGTCCCAGCATTATTTTTTATGGTTGTGTATTCAGATGGATTAGCACTTAAGTGATGCATCCAAATTATGTGTAAATAATTGCCCCAAGCTGGCAAAGGCTCAATAGTTAACCTGGTCTATAGTAAACCCACTTCAAATCCAGTCACAAGATTGATTGTTGATTTATTTTGATTTTGATCACTCATAATGATGAGTATTACTTTTACTTATTTTATTGCTGGTTGGTGAAGTTATAATGATACTTATGGTTACTCGAAGGAGTTAACTCACCGATCTCTTCAGAGATTTCAGGATCTCATGCTCTCTTTTAATATATAAAATTGCTTATATATTTTGTGATATTAAGCATTCCTTTAATATCATTCCTTAAATATAAAAATTACTTTAAAATCTTGAGTATTATATCTGGCATTACTTGTATTTTTAAAATTACTTTAATATTTAATTTTAAAATTTTGTTTATTTGAGGATAATTTGCTACTATCTCAAATTCAACCTGATACCCCAACCTGTTACAATATGGAATAGATTTAAGTTATGATTATTTTATGTATTTGCAAATCTGTACATAGGACTTTATTATTGTCATGCCCATGTTGACTTTACATGAGGGATCAGAGTGACTTAAAGTCAACATGGGCATGACAATAATATTGGCATTAGCAAGGTATTTGGGTGTTCCAAAATGGATGGCTGAAGAGTTGGAGTAGAGTGAAGTATGTTTATTAAAGTTTGAAGATTTGCTATCTTAATATAAACTGTGCACTGATTATATATATATGGGAGATGATGATCTGGACCAACTGATGCCTGCTAGTTTCAGTATGAAATACATATATTGGAGATATTGCCACTGTGCATATAGGCCAGCAACACCTGAAGAAGATTGGAGAATACTACTACTCGAAATGTTGTGTAATTACTAACCTGTATTGTCTATTTGTGTGTTATTACTAACAAGTTGTTTGTATTTGGAAAGTTTAAATAAAGTTTAAAATTTTCTATACATTCAACATTTACTCATAAATGATGGAAATAGTCCAACATATATCTTATATATTGGAGATCATTTATCTTTTTCACATGTATGTGGTCATGTATGAGATAGAGTGGATAAATAAAAGGAGATTGAAAGTCTGTGTTCAAATTCCCTATAATTATATCTAAACTCCAAATATATAAAGTATACTTGTATTCAAATATTAATAATAATAAAATGCTAATTATGATTTTATTATTATACGGTATATAAATTCTAATTATGATTTTATTTATTATTTGTTTAACATAATAAACAAATACTTCTGTTTATAATTGAAATTAGAATAAAAACAACACAGCTATTTTTATTGACAGAGACAATAATATTTTATATAATACTAACAAATAAATAATACTTAAATGTCTAGCGCTTTCTACCTAAGTTTTTATCAAGGCCATAGACTATATAGAAAACTAATCGATAAATATCAAAATGGCTATTTATGAAGACCAGGATAAACTAATAGAAAAACAAGTCAATTTAGAATTCACAAACAGGTGGTATTATTATTATTATTTAACATATATTTACCATGTATATATTACCTCTTATTGTTTTATTAATTATTCTAGAGCAAATTTGTAGGTAAATAAATAATTATTAATAATTTTTTACTATAGATACTTTGCATTTGTTTAAAAGTTTTATTTTAACCAGATTTAATTCTGTTTCCAAAAATATTCGTAATAAAGTATTGCTTGTCTATGAAGAGAAATCCAAGTTTTCCTCATGTTAAATAAATTCGTAACTATTTTACTTTAACATATATTTAATTGTGTTAGAACAAGTTTATTGTTAAATAAATACTTATTAATACTTTTTCAGAATACTGTACTCTTTTCTACCTGAATTTTAATAACAGTTTATTATTTCCTATAAGCGTGGCCATTTAGTTGCTTATTAATAATTTATATCTGGGGATTTTTAGTGAACTGGTACTATTTTCGTTTGACCATATTATATATATATATCAAGTCACTCTACGTGGTTAAAAAATTCAGCACCCATCCTCTGTGAAATAAATATAGAGTTTGTATTTCAAAAATAGTCAGTTCAAAATGATACCACTTTGAAACTGTATGTTTTTAGATCTTTAATACTGGCATACAAACTAATTAAAAAAAAAAGAGCATGGAATTTGAGTGAGGAACGATCTTAACTTGCTACTAAACAAAGATGTTTTCTATTATTATATAAAGATAAATTAAACATGAATAATTTTAATCTCTACAAACCTAAAATAATTATATATTTTAGTGCTAAGCTTTGGGATTATTTTCATATATCTATTATAGAATAGATTTAATTTACGATTATTTTATGTATTTGCTAATATTTTGCACATAGGACCTTATGAAGGTAGATAAGTGCGTGGTTTAAAACTTTCATAGGTATTACAATTTTTAATATTTATTGTTGACATAGAATCTGATAATAACATTTTTGGATGTAATATAATGATTTTGTCAATATCATTCCGTTTTTAAAATCTACTGCAAAGTTTCTATAGCTTATTGACATAGTTTTCATTATAAATGTTCCAAAATGCAGAGGCAAAATGTAACCTTGGGAATAACAAGATAATCCTGCAAATCAGTCTAGGAAATAAAAGTCATTTTAAACATAAATTTATAATATTGCATATTGAGAATAAAACAGGCAAAACTCACTATATGTATTGCCACACACAGCAAGTTAGAGTAATCAATGGATGCCAGAAGGCTTATGCATAAAATCCCCATCTAGTGGATGAGTAGGCACTAGATGGGGATTTTATGCACAAGCCTTCTGGCATCCATTGATTACTTTAACTTGATGTGTGTGGCAATACATATAGTGAGTTTTGCCTGTTTTAACAACAGTTATACACAAGCATAAGAAGTGGTGGTCATGTGATGCATATTGAGAATGATGTATATCTTTCATAAAGTTACTAAAAATAAGTGCTGGGGAACTTTCGCATTGAGAATATTAAATTAATTTAAAGTAAAGATTGGACGTATTGACTTTTGATCTGATATTTATTATTCTATTAGTTTGTTTCCTATATCACAACTTAGGCTGTAGATAAAAGTGATACTATTTTTGTTTAGGATGAGGGTTTTGAATAAATCTATGAAATATGTAATTGTTAATCATTTACTGAAAATAGTTTCACTAAGCAATGTATTAATATACCTCGAAATATCAATCAAATAATATTTAAACCAGCAAGCATCACATGATCTCATCTCCAATACTATATAGAATTTTGCTTTGCTTTGTTTACAAATAATATTTACGAATATTAAACCTTATAAGATATGTTGTCAAATATTTAAAAATTAGACATATCAGTTAATGATAACATGTTAGAATCTTTGCTATAACCATATTTAATGAGATATTATTTTATATAGCGCTACATTTTTTATGTAATAGCAATATTAGTGATTAAGCCAATGCACATGCGCTTTAAAGATAAATTATAAATGAATACTCTTAATTTTTTCCAGACCCAGGATACAGTATTTTAGAAAGAATGGAATGAATCCACCCATTCTTTTGACCCAAGGGTTTATGTATGGGCAAATCTTAAGTGTGTGGAAATAAGAGCATGAAGGTGTTACACGATCACTTTAAATTGCATTTGTTATGTTTGAACGAATGACACTTGCGAAATCTTTACAATTTACGAACGATCATTCTTTAGTTGAAATCAAACATATATAATGAGATATTATTTTATATAGCGCTATGTTTTTTATGTAATAGTAATATTAGCAATTAAGCCAATGCACATGTGCTTTAAAGATAAATTATAAATGAATACTCTTAATTTTTTTAAGACACGAGATATAGTATTTTAGAAAAAATGGAATGAATCCACCCATTCTTTCGACCCAAACATTTATGTATGAGCAAATCATATTTTTAAATTTCATCCCTTTCTTTCAAAAGACTTTAGATGATCCATTTTGGATTATTAGAACACACACCTATCATGCTTTACAAATAATAATCCTAGTTATTATAGCAATACGGTGGGTGACCCTTGATCACATTAATGTCTAGATATAAAAAAAGCTTAATTCATTTCATATGAGAATCTCTGCACTTATTAAGTAGATTTAATCACATATTTTAAAAGTATAACAATTGCAGTATTTTTAAGAATTTTTCTCTACCTATTAATAAGAAAGGCTATCATTCAGAGATCCTCCTTTCCCTTTGCTTTTCATATGAATTTTCATTTTGAAGACATAAAAACTTATAATGTTGTATCTAGTGATATGTTTTTGGGAAAAAGATATCGGTACTTAATTTTGGAAATAATGCCCTGCTAATTGATAGAAACATTCTGAGTATACAAATCATAAAGATACCCCTTAAAATATTTATAAATTATTTGGCTTAACAATATCAGTAAATTGATTAATCTTCAGTTGGCAAATACTAAAAGACTTACATAAAGGAACTTCTATAATTATGTCCAGTTCAATAATAAATAGTCATTGACATAAGGTTATTTGTAAAATTGTAGCAGTCAATTCTATTAGATATCATAAAAAATTAATTCCCTATTAATGGTCATGTATATTCATTTGGCAGCATATCTTTAATATCATGCATAAATTGTTTTCCTGCATGTTTTAGTGCAGTGATGGAAGGTTAGATTCTGGGATATAACGTTTTTGAATAAATTCCATTTGTCAAACTTCTTATGAACTCCAAAGCATTAAAACCATTCAATTAATACTATATAGTTTGGTGAACTGGTAGGGTAGCAGATTTGGAGTTTAGAGCTCATGGTTTGCAACCCATTTCTGTTATATACAGTGTTCAAACTTTTCATGAACTCCTGCTCAATAAAGTCTTTTCATTATATGTTGCCTCTCATAGTTTAGAGACAGACATTGGAACAAAAGGGCCTTAGATAGCTAAAAAAGATGTATGAAGTTTAGATCAATATATTGTCATATAAAATACTACAACTTCAAGTGAAAACCCTTTTGGTCAACCTTAAAGCTTTTAGCCAATTTGTTAATACTAAGTCTTTTAACAAAATAACTTTAGTGTATTGACTTAATTAGAATGATGAAATCTTCATATTTGCTGGAGTCTTTCCAATTTGGATAGCAAGAGATTAAATGGGTTTACTTAATCTGTCCAATCCAAATTACATCTAGCTTAAGTATGTGCACTATACAATACTTGTATTTAAATATTACAGATTTAGCCTGTATTCTGACCATCCCTCTTCTGTGTATTTAAATGGACATATTAAGGTCCTACATATGAGGGATCAGAGGGTCTTAAGGTCAATATGGGTATATCAACAATATTGGCATCAGCAAGGGCTTTGAGCACTCCATCAACAGATTTTAAGTGATATGGATGACTGAAGAGTTGGAGAATGGAGAGGATTGAGGCCTGTCCATTAAGGTTTGTAGATTTGCTATCTTAATATAAATCAAGCACTGATTATTATGTGGGAAATGATGATCCAAACCAACTGATGGTTCAGCACGAAATATGTATATTGGAGATCATTTATATTTTTCACATGTATGTGGTCATGTGTATCAATTATATTAGATAGAATGTATGACTGAAGAGTGCTTGAAAGTCTGGGTTCAAATCCCCATTAATATATCCTTTTATTGATAACGTGCTTTTAATTGCAAAAATGGTCCATTTTAGCATCATCTTTCTATATGGTATTTTCTTGTTGATGGCATAACTAAATAAATCTTAGGTGGTTTTTCAACTTGAGTTCTTTGTAACTTTCTAAGTATTATGAATTTCTATACTTATTTCAATAATTTTTGGTCAGTCCTTATTCCTTCTAATAATCTGAAAGCCAGAAAAAAAGGAAGCACTGTTTATCTATTCTAAAATTCAAATGCTCTGAAGGGCACAGCCATTTTTCAAAACAGTTATATTCTATTTTTACCCTAATTTTATGAATATTGATTGAAAAAATATTACAGTATAGCCTGAGAACATATTTTGCTCTTCGAAGCCCATCTATTATTCACACAATTACTCTTAATCATTCTTTACAATATTTAATCTTTTTATTCCATTTTAAAGAAGCTTCATGGAATTCATATCTAATTTAAAGATTTGGTTTGGAGTTAACTAAATATTAAATATTCTCTTTTTCTTCCAACTTTTCTACAATGGCAACATTAGTACTAATGAAATCAAACAATATCAAGGATTCTCTTCCATGAATTTAACATACTGCAAATACAATATTATATTCAAACTTCCAAAAATAGCTGACAGTTTTGATTGTCCAATAGCCTTCTTCAGAACTTTTTACATTAATTTTTAAAATATAGTTTAAATATCTTTTCAATTAGTGAAAATAACTCTGAAGAAGTCTGCTGGGTGGTTGAAACTGTCATCTATTTTTGAAAGTTTGAAAACAAACTTACAAAGATAGCCAACAGTTTCAACTGTTCAACTGCCTTTTTAAAAGCTCTTTTCACTTAAAAATATTTAAATAGCTTTAAAATCTTTTCAAATAATGGAAGAAGATCTGGAGGAAGACTGTTGGTCAGTCAAAACTATCAGCTATTTTTGGAACTTTGGTTGTAATAATACATTATATTTATATTGCATTAATAGCAGAGAATGTTGGTATTGTTTGTTTAATATTAGTTGCAACGAGATGTCAAGGAGATGCATTACCACTATATTATAAAGGCTCTATATAAATATATATTAAATGAAGTAGCTCTCCCAGTTTAGAATGTGTGAAATCAAATAAAATGTTTAATTATGAAGCCAGATTGAAAAAAAATATTACTTAATTTTTTTTTATATATACATGCATATAAATGGATAAGTAATATATAATCAATTCCTCCATATTGTGGAGTAAATAAAATTTGAAAATTTAATAATCAATCAAATGCATTTACAATGTTGCGCAACCTATCCATGACAAAGTTAATCTGTCAATCAAAATAAAACCTGTTATATATAACTATAGATGTTTTTCTCTGCTCTGTAAGGTGTTCTTAGCTATAAGCTATCCACTTGTCTATTCTGACAACTATCCATGTCAGCAATAAATTACTGCATTTTAATTTTTTCCTTTTCTATCATCTCATTTTAACCATGTGAGATAAACCCATGAATACAGAATTGCTTCCTTTGCAAACCATAGTAATTAATGGATGCAAGAAGGTTTAGGGCCCCAGCCTAGTTTCTAGCTTATGGCTTTCATCAGTGAAGGACTTGGATCTAAGATCACTTCATATAGATCTTAGCATCTAATGCAACCCTCCAGCAAACCATCTTTTATCTATTTAGTTAACTAGAAAGCCACGAGTCTAAAATGAAAACAGAAGCTTTCAATCCAAGGTTATTCATCTGTATAGTCATATCACTCTGAATCTACCTATATATTTTGGTATTTTTGGTTCCAATAGTTAACATTATCACGTAAACCAAAATTGGTATTAAATGATTAAACATCCACCAGTGGCACTCTGTATTGGAGAATTTGTCACTGTTTTAATAGCTTATGTAAGCATAGAAAATAGTGATCATGTAATTGTTTCATGGTCTAAACCTCCAAGGTGTTTACTGTAATGATAGAGCATCAGGCTTTGGACTAAAAGGTTCCAGGATCAAACCCACACAACTTGTTTATTATTATTAACTTTATGAGACAGTCAAAGCTATGGCCACTCTCCTTTCCTATGCCAAAAAAAAATATATTTACAATAATTAAGAAAGTAATATTTACTGAGGCTATAACCTTGATAATATGCATATAAAATGTGATAGTAGGGACCTCTACAGGTGTTTTAACCACAAGCTTATGCTATGGAAGCTTGTGGTTAAAACACCTGTAGAGGTCCCTACTATCGCATTGTATACGCATATTATCGAGGTTATAGCCTCAGTAAATATTACTTACATAATCAATGTGCGTTTAATAAATTTATAATTACAACTTTAAATAATTAAGAAAATCTATTTGCTCCACAATATAACATGAATATTGTTATTAAAATTACAATAGTATGTTTTTAATTATGAATACATTTTTTTTTGAGAATAATTAAGGTTTGGTGTTTGATGTTTGACATTATTCACATTTTTTAAAATTATATGCTGCTTATATATTGTTTTATATAAGATATAAGGTTTTTGCACAATAGCAAACTCTCCATACAGAATTACCACCCAATACAAGCCTTAGTAATCAATGGTTGCAAGAAGGTTTGTGCATAAAATCCATATTTAGTGCTTACTCATCCAATATTCTGGACTAGTTTCCTCCTTCTGCATCCATTGATTAGTAAGGCTTGCACTAAGTGGCACTACTGTATGGAGAGTTTGCTATTGTTTAAACAACTTTAGTGATCAAATGATGTTTTAGTGGTTTTATACCAATCCTATCTATAGGATGATGATGATTGATATTTTTAAAAAGCCAATGATACCAAGATGCATAGATACCCAACTGCATTCAGATCTATATGGGCATAAAAGCAAAAGAATTTGGTTTGAAACATTATTGTGTTTTCATCTTGGCCTCATAGCTTTGGAGGATTGCATTAAATATTAAGATTTAGGTGTCAAACTCTCAGATCCGAGGCTCCTCACTGATGAAGGCAAAAAATTAGAAACAAATTTGGGGATATTGAATGAGTAGGCACTAAATAGGTATTTTAAGCACAAACCTTCCTGCATCCATTGGTGGCACTACTGTATGGAAAGTTTGCTATTGTTTAAGTAGCTTGTGTAAGCATAGGGAATGGGGCTCATGTAATGTTTTAGTGGTTTATTGGTCTAAGTTGTTTACAGAACTAGATGGTCCACTGAAAACCAAAGCAAAATTTTCCATGCATTAAATGTGCATGAAAAATAGAATTACAAAATTTTTTTTATTCTGGCATCTCCAATGTACTATAATAGTACTGAGTGTAATTCCAGGTGTCGTATTGCATTCCTTTGAAGTTTATCATAAACTTTCAAGATAGAATTATTTAATTGAATATTTTTTTAAAAATATGAATAAGCTAATTATTTATATTAAGTTTGAGTAATATTCATAGAGGTAGAATACCATTAATCTTAATACCCCTAAAACAGTAACAAATTCTCAATATGGCAGTGCCATCCAGTGCAAGCCTTAGTAATCAATCCACTGATTATTAAGGCTTGCACTGGGTGGCACTATTGTATGGAGGGTTTGCTATTGTGTTAACAGCTTGTGTAAGCATAGGAAATGGTGGTCATGTGATGTTTTAGTAATCTTAATACATATTATTTAAAAAGTCCTATTATCCAAATAAAAATTTAAAAGTTGTCTTTAATATTTTACAAATTAGTTTGTAGACATTTTTGCAAATAAAATTATGGGGGGAAACACCAGTAAATACAGGGAAGCTGTGATATGTGTTGTATCAACATGCACCATTTCAATTATACGCTATACAAAAAATATAAATAAATAAAAAATAAAAACATTAAAATTTGTACATTTAATAAATGTTACAATCTGGAAACAGCCATTGTATCTTGTAATGCCATATGTGATCATGTTTATAAATAAAATTTCATCAAGTTACACTGAAAGGATATAATTTTATTCTCATTTTCTTTTATTCTTTCTAAATTTTGAAGCCTAAAGCAAAAAGTTTTACAAAGTTTAGAATACTCATAAAGTGTCTTTCTCAAATGATAAAAAGATTATTAATTTATTATAAATTAATTACTAGTGCTTCAATAGTTTATAGAATTTCCAATATTAAGATCGTAACATTAATTTGCTGTAAATCACAAGGTTTTCACATAAGTTAATTTGTAAAGGAAATAGTGGACTTAAACACTGGAGAAAACAACTACTTCATGCTTCCAAATCAAGATGCTTCAGATTCGCCTATAAAAGCTAAAAGAAAAATAGAACAGTAAAATGTCATTGTGTCAAAAAACCTTAATGTTTGAAGAATTTAACCAAGAATCTGAAATGGTTAATAACAAATCAAGATGACTGAATATAATCTAAAATCAATATAGACTTAAGAACATCAAAACAAGTAGAAAGGCTATGGTCACCTGATAATGAGACTGACATTACATTTTCATAGGGGAAAAAAGTTATTGAAGATAAAGGATTAAGCATCACACGATCACCATCTTTTATACTAGCATGTAATTGTTTATAAACAAGGCAAAACTCTCCATACAGTAGTGCCACCCTGTGCCAACCAAAATATTCAATGAATGCCAGAAGGATATTGGATGAGTAGGCATTAGATAGGGATTTTATGCACAAGCCTTCTGGCATTCATTGATTACTCTGGTTGGCACAGAGTGGCACTACTGTAAGGAGAGTTTTGCCTTGTTTATAGAAGATAAAGGATAACACTAAAGTGTGTTTATTAGTGATGAAAGTTTACTACTTTTCAATTCATTTTATATATATATAAATAATAAAGACCCTGCCTTAGAATTACATATTGCTTGGGAAATAGATTACATCTCAGTAATAAGTTCAGCCCATCTCTCTTCTATTAATATATATGATATGAGGGTTTAGATTGGCATAATGTCTACATGGGTATGACTATAATATCAAATTCAGCAAGGCTTTCAGCATTCCATCATTAGTTTTTCAATAAAATGGTTAAATAGTTGGAAGGGTGAGAAGATTGAAACCTGTTCATGAGGAATTTCTACCTTAATATAAACTGAGCACTGATTGTATATGTGTGGGAGATTATGATCTGGCCCAACTTATGAGTGCTGATTCTGCATAAAATACAAATATTGTGGAGCATGTATCTTTTTTGCATATGTGTGGTCATGTATTTTGGTTGCTTGCGATTGAGTGGAGGATAAATAGACTGAAAAAACCTGAATTCATATCCATCTATTTACATATGTAATACAGTAAGTTTTTTAATATTTTTATTTTTAAATATTTTAATATTTTTATTTTTAAATATAAATGAGTGAATGTATACATAGTTCATATATATGCAAATATTTTCTCAATTTATTAATAACTAAGTACACTTGCAATTCAATAAGCACTATGTATTCTCACAAAGGCTAATCTCTCCATACAGTAACACCAACAGTGCATGTTTGAGTGATCAATGGATGCAAGAAAGTTTGTACATAAAATCCCTATCTAGTGCCTACTCATCCAAACCCCAGACTACTTTCTAGTTTGTCTTTCATCAGTGAGGAACCATGGATCTGAGAACACTGCACCTAGATCTTAGGATCTAATGCAACCCTCCAGCAGCCACCTTTTACCTTATTAGCTAACTTTAAAGCTTAGAGTCCAAAATGAAAACACAATAATGTTTTTAATTCAAGCTCATTAGCTTATATAGTTGTATAGACCTGAACTCAGTTTAGCATCCATACTTTTTGATGTCTTTGATTCTTTAATAACCAGAATCACCATAATCCTATCGGGCAGGATTGGTTTTAAATCACAAAACATCACATGATCACCATTTCTTATGCTTACCCAAGTCTAAATTCTGTATTTTCATTTTGGACTCAAAGCTTTATACTTAGCTAATAAGGTAAAGGGTGGCTGCTGGAGGATTGCATTAGATCCTAAGATCTAGGTGCAGTGCTCTCAGATCCAAGATTCCTCATGATGAAAGCCACATGCTGAAAACTAATCTGGGGATATTGGATGGGTAGGCATTAGATAGGGATTTTATGCACAAACTTTCTTGCATCCATTTATTACTCTGGATTACACGGGTGGCGCTACTGTATGAAGAGTTTAGCCTCTGTGTAAACAGCTTGTGTATGCATAAGAAATGGTGATCACTATGTCTTCCATTGTAATGAATGGTTATCACTAAAATGTGAGCTATTATATGCTATATATGATATACTCAAGTGGCTTGGAACAAATTACATGGGTATCATGGCTTCACTATATCTATAAATTAATAAACCTAATAAAGAGAAGTTGCCTGTTTTTCCTATAATAGTGAAGATTAGGTTTACAATGAGAGGGCTAAAAAGTTATTGAAAGTCACAAATCCAAAAAATGCCATGGGACCAGGGATTTGGGATTAATAATGTTTTATTTGTATAAGGATATTTTATTGCATTTATAATACATAATGAAAATTAATCTTTAATTCGTAATTAATTTCTAGTATCAGCCATTTTGAATGACATTCTAAATTACTATTATTAAAAATGTGGAATGCTTATTTATATTAATGGGTACTGGTAATAAACTCATGCCAGATTTATTAAGTATAACGAATCTAATTGTAAATGAAATACACCACACATGTAAAGGTAAAACACAACACATATTTGTACATGCAAATTAATTAAAATCTATGACCTCTTTAATTCATTTTTATGCATAATTGGGAATGCTAACACTTTCTTGCTAATCTCCTAAGTCAGCCGTGCTTTGATTAAGATACTCTGTATCGAAAGCTTGGCTTAGCACAAATGTTTTATTTATACTTAATTTTGTTGCCATAATTATTATCTATGTACTCATATGGAAATTGCTTATTTGTTATATATTATACCTGTAATATTAAAATATTACCGATTGGAAAGTATGTATGTTTATGTATAAAAATATAAAATGCTGTGTTTTTGATATATTGTCATTAAAATATATTGTTCATTGTTTATAAAACACATTTTATCATCATAATAAATAAAATCTATTGCTTTTAACTGAATAGACATATAGAAGTGAAACATCACCACATCATTTTTGAATAGTCTTATACATCCATCTTAAAAAAAAAGAAAACTATTGTTTAGATATTGAAAACGCCATGTGTATTGAATTTGATATCATGTATTGTCACCCACATTATGTCTCATTGAAAACATGACATAATACAGGGGTGGGCAAATAGTGGCCCAAGAGCCACATGCACCCCCCTAAGAGTTTTTATGTGGCCCGCCAAGACAATCAGAAAAATTCGCCTTCGACTGAAATTTCCTTCCCGTTGCGTGACCGAATATTCATCTCATATTTTCCGCTAGGATGGCCTCATTAATATACATGCACAGTGTAGATACGATGTGCAGTGCTTTTCCAGTTGATTTGATTAATTTTAATTTTGTCTTTGCATTAGCAAATATATACATTTCCAACTTTAGTGAAACCATGAACCCTCCGAAAAAATGTAAAATTGGTAATGAATGTCATGTGTTTAATGAAGAATGGACAAACAAATATTTCTTTGGTAATACAGGGAATAAAGCAGTGTGTTTATTGTCATGAAAAAAAGGTTCGGACCTCCACTAACCTTCGCTTCCACAAAATGCCCCCTGATGCGGCCCTCTGCTAACCTATGCGGCCCCGAGCCAAAACAATTGCCCACCCCTGCATTAGAACATAAAAAGTTGTAAACAAAATTGAAAATTTCTCTTTAATTTAAATAAAATAGATTATTTAAAGGAATTAAAGAAAATATGATATGGATTTACATTCATTTCTTAATGATAAAAATAAAAGTGAAATTGATGGGTATAGTGAAATTTGAGAAAATTCCCAAGGTTTGTGATGATGGTATTTTAATTGTATTTATATATTTCCATCATCTAATATTAAATATTATATAGGGTATATGAGCACAGACTTTCATACGACCCACCACTCTCCACTCTATCTCATAACACGAAAACCCTTTAACACATATATGTCGAAAAGATAAATAATCACCAATATACATATTTCATGCTAAGCCAGCAATCATCTTACATAGTAGAGATTTCTGCCCATCCCTTGTATATGTATTAAATGGATTATGTCCTGTACATGAGGGGTCAGATTGATCTTAGGTCAACATGGGTGTGACAAGAATCTCAGCCTCAGGGTGGCCTTTGAGCATTCCATCATCAGATTTTCAATTGGATGGACGGTTGAAGAGTTGGAGTGTGCAGTAGATTGAAGCCTGTCTATTAAAGTATGAAGATCATCTATCTTAATATATATCTGAGCACTTATAGCAAATATGTGTAGAGATGGTAATCTGGACCAACTGATGATTGCTGGCTTAGCATGAAATACGTATATTGGTGATTATTTATCTTTTCGACATATATGTGTTCAAGTGTTTTAGTGTTAAGAGATAGAGTGGAGAGTGGTGGGTCATGTGAAAGTCTGTGCTCATATACCCTATATATTACATATATAGTTACAGGTATATAATAAGCCTGTCTTTCAGTTATTAAATATTAACTATTGAATGTTTTTAGAAAAAATTAACTTTATTTAAATATTTCAATTACATTCAATTGTTAATAATAGCACACAGGTTAGTATACACACATCATTTTCAGAAGTATTATTCTCTTTTCTTCAGGTGTTGCTGACCTGGCCAGTGACAATACTTGGCATGGGAATCAAACCTGAACCCTTACATTCTTAGTTTTACATATTTGTAAGTGCAAGCTATATATAAGTCATGTGACATCTGACTTGTTACTATTACTATTATTCTTGAATATTGAATTTTAATTTTAAGACAACACACCAACCAATTGAGCCATCCTGCCAAATTGTGAAATGTTACCTTAAAATTCAGTATTCAAGAATTTAAGGGTCCACATTTTATTCCCATGCTCGTAGTGTCACTGGTCAAGCCAGCAACACCTGAAAAAGAGAGGAGAATAATAATTCAAAACGTTGTGCAATTACTAACAGTTGAATGTAATGAAAATTTAAATAAAGTTAAATTTTTCTAAAGATATTTAATCGTTAATATTAAATGATAGAAATACTCCAGTATATAATCATTAAAAACCAGTCAGCATTTAGACAATCTTATATCAATAACAATCAACAAGCAACCTCATTTTAACAATAAAGATGGAATCCCACCCTTATTAATGGTCTAATGTACTTATATAGATATTAAAGACTGCAACTTGACCACAGAGATTGAAATTATTGATACAAAGAAGTTTAAGTAAATATCTTTAAACAGATAAATATAACCTATTCTGAAAGCAGATTAATAAATAGTCAATTATAATTGACAAACTGCTTATGAATTTCAAATTTCACCCAAAGTATTATTTAAATCCCAACATCAATAACAATCAACAATTTCAATCTGTTGTCAAGGCAACTTCCTTTTAATAGTAAAGATGAAATCACCTTTATTAATGGTCTAATATATTTCCATAGATAAACACAATTGAGAAGATTAAATTTCTAAACAATCACTGTTAAAAAACATCAATTCAATGTGAGAAACTTCACAGTTTTTAAATACACATAAAATATAATTCCAAATATATGGATCGCGTTGAAAATTTTATTAAAAATCCCTATAACTATAGCAGCAGCTAAAAGAAATTTTACAAATTAAAAACTTATCAAAACATATGTATGATTGACAATTGGGAGAGACAGATTAGATTCTTGAGGTTTTTTATCTATTAAAAATACTGTTACTCCGAAAGTAGACTTTAGCGAAAGAATAAAATCTTTCGCGGATTTGAGTTTTAAAAAAATCTAAATTATAATTGATTCAATTAAAACAACAGATAATCAATGTTTTATTTGTAATCATTTTCATTTGTTCTTTACGTAATACATCCAAGTATATAAATATGATAAATAGAAATATTAAAATTATGAAATTTAGTAATAATTTAAAAAAATATATAGCTACAATTATAAAGTACTCAATATATAATAAATTCTGCGACATTATAAAAAATCTACCCGGGACGCGGAATTATTTTAATCTAGTCCCGATGTTAGATTTTAATGATTTTTCAAATTTCTAAGGGCATATGTACTCCGAAATAAATGAAAGCGAAGTATTCTATTTCAAAGCCCAAGTGAATGATAAATATTATTGGTATAATTTACTACAGAATATATCATGCTAAGAAATTAGAATATTTTTTAAAAAAAATAATTGTTTACTATATAAGTTTTGTGTTGCCAAAGTCTATTTTTAATGTGTTTCTTATCCTATTGGGCTTCTTTTGTACAAATTGATAATGGGGGGGGGGGGGGCCACTGTTACTCCGCTATTATAAAAAAGGGTCAACATCCAAAACGAGTTGGAAGACATTGGTATATCATATTTATACAAACTATTCAGTGATTATATAAATATTTAATTATCTATTTTAGGACAATTTATCTGATAAATGTCCTATCTAATATTAACTAAAATATGCTGTTCGTGTTTCATGACAATAATAATAAATTGAATTTTTTTCGATTAATTGCTTCTAAAAACTATAATAACTCCACCATTGAAATATAATGAATTAAAGGTAATATTGATATCGTTTCATGCATGAGAAGATATTGAAAACATTAAATATTTCATAAAAAATAACTGAGCAAAAATTGGCACATTTAAAGTGTAATTAATTAAAAGTCGAAGATGAAAACTTTTATGAAAATATGAATGTGTAGAATAAAAATTATACTTTGAGATAATTAAATGCGTTCTTATATAATTAATAGATTGGTGTTTGAGATTCTTCATAAGCATATTATTAATTAAATATGCATGGCATAGGCATGTGAAGTATTCTACCAATTGTTTAGTGGTTAATATCATTTCTGCCATGGGGTGATGGTGATTGTGGCTATTAAAGAACCAAAGACACTAAAATGTATAGATTCAGAATTGGGTTCAGATCTACATGACTACATAAGCGAATGAACTTGGATTGAAAAACATTGTCGTGTTTTCATTTTGGATTAAGTCTAGTCAGGATTCAGGAAATGAAAGTTTTACTTTTCTCCTTGTTTTACATTTTAGGTAAGAATAGTTCAACACCTGTTTATTATCTTTAAAAAATTCACCCCTCTTCAATGCACTTTCCACAATGTTTTATTTAATTTTTCATTACAATTTCAACCGGCTAGGGGTCTTCTTCAGATCTAATAACAATATTCAAAACCTCTTTCACTCTTATTGCATTTCTACAACTCTTTCAAATCTCTTCCATTCTTATTGCAGTCATAATTCCACATAAAGAACTTTTCACAATGGTTTGTATAATTTTTTATGACAGTTTCGGCCACTTAGCAGTTTTCTTCAGATCTAAAAACAATGTTCAAAAACCTTTTCATTCTTATTGTATTGCTTACATTAATTGTTTTAAAAAATTTATATTTCTTTTAATTTATATTTCTGTTATAAATGATAAAGAAAATTGTGAAGCAGTCAAAACTGTAATGAGGAATTAAATAAAGATTATGGAAAGGATGTAGGAGAGGTGTGATTTTTTTAAAAAAAAGATGTAGTGTAAGCAATTCAATAAGAGTGAAAGAGGTTTTAAACATTGATGTTTGATGTGAAGAAGATTACAAGGTAATTGAGACTGTAATAAGATGTTATATGAAGCATTATGCAAAGAGCATAGAAAAAGTGCGGCTTTTTAAAAAAAAAAAGATTTAGTATAAGCAGTGCATTAAAAAATGGAAAATATTTTTAAATATCGTGGTTTCATTTATTACTTTATAATTAGACAGCTAATTACATTGGCTATGGCTGTGGGTGATTACTTGGAATAAATTGAAGCCTTTGTTACTTCCATTTTGAGGACAAATGAAGCAGTCAACACTTAAACCAGACCAATGTCAATAGCAATCTCAATCTGGTGTCAAGGCAACCTCATTTTAACAATAAAAAAGGAAGTTGCCTTGGTAACAGATTAAGATTGTTATTCATATTGGTCTGGTTTAAGTGTTGACTGCTTTCATAAATTTACATTTATTGACCTATCTAGCAGTAAGCAAATGCATTAGAATTAATGTAAGTAAATGAATGTAACAATCCAATTACAGAATGTTATTGAATTTGAAAGTAATTAAAATACTTTGAAATTAATGTCAAAATATATGAGGTTGGAATATACTTATGAATTCAAGAGCCATTAAAATGCTCATGGAACAATATTATGTATTCTTAGCATATTTCTTTAAATAGCACTAGAGATAAACAAAGTTCATTAATCATATTTATGCAATTAGCACTAATAAAATGAGAGTAATTCCAAAAAGATATCTGTATTAACAATTTAAAGTTATTTAGCACTCCCAAGTCAAGTTTAATCCAAAGAATACAAGAACAATAGGACATCCGATTATGTCAGGCCTATCAGAGTACAATCGATGCTTAATCCTCAAGCAGGAAGTTGAAGCTTCTGTTCCAGAGATAACTCTCCATAGGTATTAAATAAATCATATGGTTTTGTACAAATTACACTTAGCTTTATTGTTTATATAAGCCCTCAGACACATTAATCATGTTTAAATAATGTAAATATATATAATTAACTAATTAGTCTATAATGTAGGATAAAACATTGTACAGACAAATATCCTAAACTCTGTATTACAGCTTTATTTTATATCTGTGCTAATCTAATACAATAAACACCTTATAATGTATCGTGTTGAGAATATTTAATTAGCATGTCTGTCAAAGATTTCTTGTCATGATTTTATATATATTGTAACCTTCACATCTGAGTTTACAGGCTTTGCTTTTATGTGAATATTTCTTTTTATTATATATCACAAAATGTTAGTCATATGCAAATAAATTTTAAAACATTTTATAAATGATAATAATCATTGTTAAAATTAAAATATATTGTCATTTATTTTCTTAAATAATGAATTGTATGTTAAATAAAAAGAACATTGCTATGGGAACCAACAGAAACATTCTGAAATCATCTGTGGTTGTGTTTCTTACTGAATAGAAGTCAATAAAATTTGTAAGGATTAGTAAGTGATATTGTGCATTTTATGGGGCAGAGAACCCTCCAGAATGTTTCCCTGACCTTTCCAGCATTGTAGCTGAATACGGAACTGTAGTCAAAGAAGTGCCTATTACTATCTAATACTAAAGAAATATTTGACATTTACCTGCAATAAGAAGCAAACTAGCTATCTAAATTTATTATCACATAGAAATGTATTTCTATAATTAGTTTGGGAATCTACTTATTTCGATGCCCATACAAGAACTAGAATAAAATACTCATAGGAAAATTATCCTGAATTAAATCAAAAGAGGTTAAATGTTGGATTGTTAGCAGACAGTTAAAACTGATGATTTTAATGGCCATATATTCACATTTATGGAGACAGAAATATACATGAGCTCACAAAGATGTCAAAGTAATTAACTGAATTTTCTATTAGCTTTTCTGAATGAATTATTATAAAGATACAAAGATTTTTTCCCCACTCCCACGTATAATTTTTAAGTGTAAATATATTTTGTTTATTATATAATTTTATTTTTAATTATTAATAATTTTGTTTGTCATTTCTAATCCAAAGTCCAACCTGATTATTTATTTTGATAGTGTAGTAGTAGTAGTAGTATTAGGTGGATGGGATAGTGGTCAGGAAATATAATTGAATCTGCACAAAGATTGTTTTCATGTATGTTCAATTTGGTCATTACTTGTGACTAATATTATAGTTTTGTCATATAAAATAAGTTGTATGTAGTCACTCCATCTTGTACTTGATCACCCTTTAGTTATCTTTAAATTCCTCTAGATTAAAATTAATTTGCAAATATTTTATTTTTCATTTTATTGTCAACTTTATTAGCAATTGTTAAAAGGACAGTTATATATATAATCAATAAAGCAAGCCATATATCACATGACTTGTTTTAAGCTTGTATTACAGATATGTAATATAGGGAGTATACCAATAGCTCTAACAAACTTTTATTGATAAGTGCCACAAGAGAAAGCATTTAAAATCTCTATCTAGAATTATCTCTATCCTCAGACTGATTTTGAGCTTTTGGCTCACATCAGTGAGGCGCTAGAACATTTAGACATTAGATCTAAAATATCAACTCAAAAATCAGCACTTATCTAATATGCAACTATTAAGTAAAAAATATGAAATTTTGTGACATGTAAATGTCTTTAAATCCAGCTATCTAACTTAAATATCTACATGGGTTTGAAATCATTTCAGCCTCACCATATATTAATAGCCTCAGCAATATAACATTGCCAAAGCCTTAAAGGCAAAATTATAATAATCAATAAAGTTAAAAAATGGTCTGAGGATAGGGATAATTCTAGATATAGATTTTAAATGCTTTCTCTTGTAGAATTTATCAATAAAAGCCTGTTAGAGCTATTAGTATGCTCCCTATATTACATGCATATATCAAAATTACCCCAAATTCACAACTAAATCAGACTATCCAAAGAAAAGCAACTCTAAAACACAACCAATTATTTCACAGCTACAAGCAAACTTCTCAACTGTACAAGACTAAAAAAAAAAACAAATTTATACTAAATATTACCCACAATTCCACTTAATGCCACAAATCCTTAATATTAAAAGAACTTTTAAACAAATTAATTGCTTCACAATCATAAATTTTTAGCAATAAAGATTTTTTAATTCTTTTTTTTAATACTTCATTTCTTTCAAAGAAGGCATCTTAGCCCCATCAAAACTAATCATGTGACCAGCAGGACATAGCAGCTTTCTAGAAATATGTTTAGTTAGATTCAAACTCGATATCATGGGCTTGTCAGAATGGTGCATTAGATACTATATTATTCTCTTACACAGTGTATAAACTGTTGCTGGGGTTACTTCTAATTGAAGTTCAATATAAAAGTGAGTTAAAAATTATCCACTCTTTCATTTTCTGTTGGATATACTGTCTTATCAGTGAGAAAGTAATATTCCCCCCCCCCACTTGTGATTTGCATAAAGAGCAGCATGCAATTGTTTGGTTTGGTGCTTCAAGGATGTGTCTGGTGCTGATATTTAGTGTAGGATATGTGCACAGAATGGAGAAGGTATTTTATCATGAAGAAGTGTATATGAATATATAGAAAGGTTCAAAGAAGATTGTGCAAGTGTCAACTATATAAAAGGAATGGAATACCCATTTTAAGATATTGGATCATTTTGCCTACAGTCCTGATCTTGTCCCATTGGACTATCATCTGTTTGGTTCCTGATGACAATATGCATTCGTGGTTCACAGATCAGCCTAAAACATTTTTTAATGAGGGAATACAAAAGCTCATTGACCAATAGACAAATTATATTGAAAGCAGAGAGATTACTTTGGAAAAATGATGTGTCTTTTCTGAAAATTACTAAAACAATCAGAGTGCTGGTATTTTTTGACAAATGGTCGTATTTGAACATCAAAATTTTGGTGTGTCTGCCTTAGATACAATAGCATGGTTGAACAACATTCTAAAATTCAGTATTAACAAATCTAAAAGTCGATAATGTGAAACCTATGCTAGTATTGTCAGTGGTCAACCAGAAAATTTTGACGTGGACAGGAGAACAATGCCGTTCAAAACGTTATAATCTATACTAAACTATGTATTATTATTAATAGCAGAATATATTTGAAATAAAAAGTATTCAAACAGTGAATTCAAAGAACATTTAATAATATCAACAAGATGACTGAAATAGTTTAACATATAATCACAAGTAAAACAATACCATCATCACCAACTTCCAGGCAAATGCAATTAATAGATCCTTTAACGCAGATTGTCTAAAAATAACATGGCGTAACGAGAAGATTCTAATTTGCAGATGGAAGATTACTACTTCAAAATATCAAAAAATTAAAAATAAATATTATGATAAGTTTTTTTTATATATATTTAAGTTATTGGAAAATAATAAAAAATGGAACAAATTTATATATATTTTTAAAAATGTGAAAGTTAGAGAAATTTTTTTTTTCCTTTGAGAGTTGAGCCGAGAGTCGTTGCTGAATCAACTGAAGATCATAGGTTCAATTAATAATAAGGACAGATGATTTTAAGTATAATTTGTTATTGAAAAATATTAATTTACAATCAAAACAATTTTATAACTATTAAAAAGGTTAAAAACATTTAGCCATTCTTAGTCGAAAATAAAACAAAGGAAGAAAAACATAAACCTCACTATCTACTGAATAAATTTTTGCTTCGTTATTTGAAGTCTGTTTCACGTTTTATTATATTTAATTAGAGGGGATTTGAACCCAGACTTTTAAGCTTCCTTCAATCAACCACTCTATTCCATATAACCGACACAGATGACCACATACATGCGAAAAAGATAAATGATCTCCACTATATGTATTTCATGCTGAACCAGCATTCAGCAGCTGGTCTAGATCATCATCTCCCACTCATATATATATAATCAGTTCTCGGTTTATATTAAGTCACCAAATCTTCAAACTTTAATGGACAAGCTTCAATCTTCTCCACTCTCCAATTCTTCAGTCATCCATATCATTGAAAATCGGGTGATGGCATGCTCAAAAACATTGTTTGCTAATTTTGTTGTCACACCCATGCTGACCGAAAGTCATTCTGATCTCTAGCTTAAAAGTATATATAATACACTTATATTTAAATTTTTACTATATTGTAAAAATAAACAAAACTAATTCTCTCCCTTTTATTCCTGGATTATTAGCCAAGTATTTTGTGCTCCGGAATTCACAATCCTAACTTCAATCAATAAATATATTCCATTTTAACAAGCTAAAAATGAACAAAAACCATTGACTGTAAGTATCTAAAATTTATACACATTCGCGCATTAAGTGCACACACTCACCGTTTAAATGACAGCTTAATTAACGTTTTGAATTTTTACTAAGAATTACGGGAAGCTTTATTTGGTGACATGGTAGGAGATTAATACCTTGTTGCCTTTGGCCTAAATTTAATACTAATTCAAGCTAGTTGGCAGCTGGATATGAATTAACAATTTCTACAATGGCTACCCTTAACAAAACACGATCTGGCTAAGCCTGAAGAGAGATTAGCTGAAAGTATATCAACAACATGTAAAACAAATTTTGTAAAGATCTCCTCTTAAAGCAGAACTTTTCCAAGTGCTGTATATAATATATACTTATGCCTACACACTCATTTATTAAAGTTAGTTTCGACATTCTTAACATTAATTAATTCCCTACGCTTAATTAAATGATAAAATCGTAACAAAGTTTTTAAAAAAGTCGTATCAAAGTAAATAAACACATTTAATTAAAAATAAATAAACTGATGAATACAGTTGGAAGATAGAAGTAACAAGAAAAATGGGAAAAATATAAAACTAATTTGCTTTTCTTCGAAGATTATGTGCAAAATTGTCCAGCGTGATTTAAAGCTAGTTGAGTATCGGTCTCAAACTCTTAAAGCAAGCATTGGTGGTCGAGAGGTCAGCGACAGCTGCTTTACAAGCAGTTGTCCCAGGTTAGCGGGTTTGCTTTCCGGCTGATGCTATGACACATGAGAAGAAAAAAAAAACCTCTTAAACGTAAAGTTCCCGGATCAATTCCAACTCTAACCCTTCCGGCAGTGAGACTTCTTATGATCTCCTTAGCAACAAAGCGATTCACTTTCTTTGATACAAACCACTTAATGAAAGAATATTAATAATTTTTATAAGTCATTTATTAGGCGATTCACTGTCTCTGTCCTAGGTGATTAAGCACCATAGATAGAGTGTCTCGGGAATATGGAGTTCTAGGATCGATTCCTGAGCTGGCATTTCGAACACGTGAATTTTTTATGAACTCTCAGAGCATTAAAGTCATTCAAACATTATTTTAAATATGCAAATTTAAATTACGTAATAATCAATAAAATTTTATGAACACAGTTATGCAAATTAAAAATAGTACATTTTAATCGGCAACACATTTTATTTGGAAAAATTAAAATGTTGGGAATTCTAAAATAACTACTTTCTGGGAAAGTCCCTAACTCCAGACAGTTAGAATAAAACCAAGGAGAATAAACAAATTCATTTATTTTCAAAAAGAAAAGTCGGGGATGTCGAAGATAGATAGTTTTAAAAAAATGAAATGTCATCTATAGTTATCAGGAGTTAATATATCTAATCTAATTATAAGCAGTTCACAGTTTATGCATGTAGTCTGCATCATGCTTTTTTGTGTAACATTGTTTTATGCATTGGTTAAAAAAATGTACTGTGACGTTATAAAATATGCCTTTTTAAATGCTCACATTTATAGAGTATTCACCACCATTATCCACTTGATCTGTCCACATCATAGGTGACAGTGTGGATGAACTGCTCCAGACCATTCTCTTCCAATGCCTTCCTATACACTTCCAAATGTATCAATTCCACCTCCATTCCATAATGTTTTTTTTATCCATGACAGGCATGGGCATCCTCTTCTTCTTGATTTTCTCATCATATTAAACATGATATTTTCTTAAAGTGTGTTAATCTGCCTTGTCACATGTCCAAAATATAATTTTTATTATTTCAATATTTCCAACACTTATCTTTTTGAATTACTTTCTCCAAAACTTGTTCATTTTCTTAGCTATCCAAGATATGGCAAGTATTCCTCCTATGACCCTTCATTATAAAAGCATCAATTTTTGTTCTTCCCTGCTTCTTCAATGTCCATGCCTTACATCCATATGCTGCAATGGATTATATCAAAGCTCTCAATAATCTACACTTGATCCATATACTTACGCTTCTGTTTTTCCATATTATACTAACCGTAATCATGCATTTATCTCTGTAATATTCTCTATCTTGATTTATTCTGAGACCCAAATAGGCAAACTTTGAAACTTGTTCCAGCTGATCTTCATCCATTCCTCCATTTAATCAAATTGCTCTTGTTTTGCCTTGTTTAGCCTTAGTCCATATTCTTTCCGCCATTACCACATCATCTCCCAGTAGCACTGTTGCATTTAAAATTGCATCATTTTCATAACACAAATTATATACTTGTCTTTATCCAATACAAACCCCATTCTGAAAAGTATATAAATCTTTTCTTATTGCTGCCTCTGTTTGAATATTGAATAAGTATTGTCATAGTAAAATCACATGATCACCATCACTTGATCTCAGCTTATAACCATAATTAAAACATTTTTATAAACTATATACAGATTGAATATTGTTATTCTAAAATTTGCAAGTTCAAAAATTTACATTTGGACACTTTTAGGTTAAGCATCATAGTGCAGCCAAAAAATAACAGACTACAATTTTCACAGGCATACATTTATAAAAAATTTTAAAAAAAATCAGATTAAAGGATATTTATTCATGTGCTAAGTGAATACATGTAATATATATTGGTTCTACAAATGATTTAGCATAGCTATAGACCAGTATATATTGGAAGTCAAAGTTCATGAATCATGGCTCAGTTCTGTCACTTCCAGAGTTCAAATTTCACATGCTCTCACGAGCAATGAACTATTTGATTATTCATTTATTTTCAAATGCTTTCAAAATAAGAAGTAAAACATTTGCAATTAGATTCTAAATGTTTATCTTGAGAATAATGGTTTTGCAAAATTCAATTAGGATTTTCTGAATTTTTCAATTTCAATTCAAAATCCTGATGGAGTTGATTTTTCTCCCATATCCAAGTTTGGTGTGATGAAGTCCATTGGGTCCAATCAGCTAAATCCATTTTTCACCTCTCTGCAGTGGTATTCCTTATGTGTTTTTCATATTGGAACAGGATGTAAGCTACAAAAGAGAAAGTGCTAACTTTGAGACAAGACATCAACTCATGGTCTGCTGGCCATGCCAGCACACCTCCATGTTTTTTTAATTGAACATTGATGTTCTGATACCATATGCTAAATAAATAAATAGTTCAGAATAAGAAGAAAAACTTAAGTTGGTAATCTAATATCAGGTCATTTTTACATTAGCTACCATAAAATAGTAAACGTATGCAATTTATTGAGAAAATTAATCTATTAAATAGCTGGATTTTTTTAATTGATCTATCAAACTTACCTCCCTCTTAACTTTGACATAAACCACTTAACGGAAGTCTATTAATACATTTTATTAGTCATTTATTAGACTAGAGATTATCTACTTAATAAATAATATTTCAGTAAGGTGGAGATTGATTTTTATCCATTTTTAACACCTCATGAAAGAGTATGATCATAAACATATGATCAAAAACATATGGAAAATAAGTATAATTCCCAATATGCACATTTCACATTGACTCAGCACTCATCAGTAGGCTCAGATCACAATCTCTTAAACATATTCTTTATCATTGTTCAGTATATATATATAGGGAATCACTACAGTTTAATTGGTGTCAAACTTATTGCTCTCACAACTTTAACACAAAACACTTAATAAAAGTATATTAATAATTTTTATTAGTCATTCATTAGATTAGAAATTAGCCACTTAATGAATATTTCTATGGTGCAATTTTCACTACATCACTATCAAACAAGGTATTCATATCCACCTTAGAAAAAAAAAAACAATTGGGAATTTTTAAAATGTCATCATATTTTAAATAGTTGAAATTAATTATATATTTTTTTATTTTTCTTGCCTCAAGTATTGGTGATAAGACCATGTCTTGAGCACTCAAAATTTACTGAACCAATTTGAATGCAGTTTGAGATATAGCCACTAACAACTGTTAAACTGGAAAACCCTGAAATATTGCTTTGTTATTGATACTGAACATGTGTATAAAATTTGAAAATAATCTGTTAGATAGAAATATTAAAAGTCAGTTGCAAGATTTGGTCCCAACAAACAGAAAGAAAGAGTTAAATAAAAAATATTTGAAAATAAAGAAGATATTAGAAAATACAGGTCCTCTATATACAGGCATTTTAATTAAGTTCATTATAACTAGTCAACACAGAACTGAAATCAACAACAACAAAAAAAGAATTTTAAAATGGTTTTAGCACAGTGGGTCACATTCATTTACTTAGACAAGTTATAGAAAGAACTAATGAAGAGGAATTGTTAGTTTGTGTTTGTACTTATAAACTATAAAAAGGCATTTGACTCTATAAACACTTTGATGATGATTAAAACATTGGAACATCAAAACAAGAGCCAGGATATTATCAAATTCTGAATACTTGTCCAAATGCAACAACAGTAATTAGATTACACAGAGACACTAAAAAAATTAATATCAATAAGAAATTAAGACAGAGTAATTTCATCTCTTGAAAACTTTTACAGTGTTCTTATGAAAAGATATTCTGTGAATTAAAATGGAAAACTAAGAGAATAGGAAGGAATAGACATTACTTAAATTGTTTCAATTTTTCAGATGATACAATTGTTTTCTCAAATAATACTTCAGGTGAAAACAAGAAGTACGAGTAGACATAAATGCTAAAAAGACTATAATAAAGTTCAATGACTTTTCAAATAAAGAAAATAAACACTGTCAATAATGAATAAGAAATTAACAATTACAAATCTATATCATATTGCCATACACTTTACTACTGTTACACAATGCTTTATTTACCACCCTCTTTTACTGCCCTTGTAATTGAAGTTAAGAGATATATAAAAGTTCTGAAGAAGATTGCTGGCACAATTGAAACTGCAAACTGTAAAAGAGGGTGGTAAATAAAGCATTGTGTAACAGTAGTAAAGTGCATAGATGATTTAGTATTATATGGTATATATTTGGCAATGTAATAAGAAAGAGCAATTATGAATCTGTTGGTCAGATTATTAATACACATGAGAACATAAGAATAAAATTAATCCTAGTATTAAACTTGTATATATATTTATAAATTTTTGGTTCACCCAGAGTGAGGGCTTCAATTTTAAGTTGTTATAAACTCTCATTTGCTTGAGTTAGATGAATGATATGATGAACCAGACAATATCCCCCCCCTCTATTTTGCAATTATATTATATAAAAAAACACCAAGAAAGAACAAAGCAAATTGCACCATGAAGAAGACATATGAGTATATGGATGCTCCAGACTGTTCCAGGGGATGATCTAGTCCTGTTGGTGGTGCATCCAGTTATAACTGTATTGCATATAATAAGATTATTGTGTTCAATTTTTTTTGAGTATTAATAAAATGGAGAGTAAAAATAAAAAGGATGAAGAGCAGACTGAAATATTGGAAGCAAATACTTCTGAAACTAGCTGTGAAGAAGATAGTTTTGAAACATCAGATATGAACAATGCCCATCCAGATAGTGGTTCATACAATCAAATAAAGCATAATGACATTAATAAAGAAATAAAACTGCATGAGAATTCTGCAACATCACCACAATTAGATATGGTATAGATGATTAACACATTATTTACATAGTTGGAATTAAAAATGGAGCAAATGAACCATACTTTGGAAAATAATCAAAAAGGTAATCAAAAGCAAATGAAGCAAATTATGGAAGATGATTAAAAATGGATAGAACATTCCAAAAAATGAAATAGTATCACTACTAATACAAAACTAAATGAAGACTTGCCTCCCATGCTGATTAATCTATTGGATAAAGAAATCCTACAGCATCAAGAAAAGATTAAATCTATGTTATACAGACATAGGGTATTTCTACAGAGTTATATACGACAAGAATTTTTACTGATTGTCAACTTTACTTACAATGTGGAAGAAATAAAAATACATTTCCCCCCCAGCAATTGCTTCTCCAAAATTTCCACAAAATAAAAAGTCCCTGGATAGCCTTTATTATCAAACTACAGCTGAACAATCTTACTTTATCAAACAGTGGCTGGGTAAACAGATTATAAAATACCCAATGGACATCCAAAAAAAACTTTTAATAAGTACAATCATTTTTTTTTGTTTTTAAATTTAAGAATTTGAAAAACAATCTATTATTCATTTCAATAATATAAAAAAAGAATTTTTTTTTCATGTGTCATAGCATCAGCCGGGAAGTGAACTCGCTAACCCAGGACAACTCGAGCAGCTGTCGCTGACCTCTCGATCCCCAATGCTTGAATTTTTTTCTCTTGTAAGTAAAATGATATGCAAATTTGTTTGTTTGGTTTTTTTAAAAAATATCTGAAATGAGGTTCAAGAGAAAACTAAGTTTTGATATAAAATCAATTTTTCTTTTCTCTTGAGAAGATTTGGGATATTACTTCGCTCAAATCTCAGGACATCCACTTATGCTTTGTGAATACAGTTAGCTAGATCTAATCTGGAAAACTTTTGAATGATATCTTGAATAACTTCTGCTGAAATAAAAAAATAGGCTTATTTAAAAGACAGCTAGAAATTACAAGTGTATATTATCACTATAAACAGACTTTTAATATTTACCAGAAAGGAAATAAATGACAATTATTTTGTTTTAATAAGACTTATATTTAAAGTCTGATTTGTACTTTATTTTAACTAATCTGAATTTGTAAATAACACTTGTTAACTGGATATTATTTTGCAGAAACTATTAATTTAAAAATAAGATAGAAATGAATTTGTAATAATTTCTCTTTACTTGTTAAAATTATTTTTGAAAAGGAAAAAATAATTATTATATATCACATATGTACGCTAAATTTATGAATTTTATATAAGTTATTAATTAGAGGAAAAGATAAAGCAATAATGATAATCCTGTAAATGCAAGGTACACACATAAATTGTCTAAGTCATAAATAACTATAGTTAATGATTTAAAGTTGTAATTATAAATTTATTAAACGCACATTGATTACGTAAGTAATATTTACTGAGGCTATAACCTCGATAATATGCGTGTAAAAATGCGATAGTAAGGACCTCTACAGGTGTTTTAACCACAAGCTTATGCTATGGAAGAAAAGAGGGGAATGATGTAATTATTTTCAGTAGTCTCTTCATTCATAGTTAAACTTATATTTAATAACTGAAAATTAAATTTTATGTAAATGGATTTATATATGCACAGTTGTTTTTTCAGTGTTTAATAGTTTACATATGTTCACATCCACATGGGAGAATACATTTACATCAATTTAATGAGTTAGGGATCTCAGAATGAGTCATCTGTGCTTAAATTGTAGTCGTATTCAATTATGTTTAGGACCAAAAGGCCACTCTTCATAATTATTGTATAGAAGATTTATTCAGTTAGGGTTAGAACTAAAAGATCATCCCTTTACAGTTATTATTATATAAGCAGTTACATTTAGGATTAGGATCTAAAAAAGACCATGCCTTATGATTATTAGGATGAAGGTAGCATTGATGTCTATCCCTTATAAAGCATATGTATGAGTAAGTATTAGGAGAGATGAGAGTTAAAGAAATGTTGGTATTCATGGATTCATACATGCGTAGAATTATATTTAAGTTTATTGAAGTCAC
This sequence comes from Epiperipatus broadwayi, assembly GCA_028023455.1. Lineage (NCBI taxonomy): Eukaryota > Metazoa > Onychophora > Udeonychophora > Euonychophora > Peripatidae > Epiperipatus > Epiperipatus broadwayi. Next base: position 3,375,755 of record JAQFVV010000119.1, on the reverse strand, counting down.
GAATAAAGGTATAGTGAAGTGATATTTTATCTATGAATATCTTAATAGTATGATATATAAAGACTAAAGGACTTTGCTAAAGAAATAAATTGCATATCAATTAATGATTAAACTTTGTAAATAAATTACTGTTACATGATTTGTTAATTTTATTAAAGAAAATAATTTGTAAGTCAATTAACAAATACACTTGTAAATAAATTATTACATGATTTGTTACTTTGTTTATGTAAGATTGACCATCATTCATCGGGTATGTTCTTTATAATTTAGCCCGGCATTACAAATGGGGATGTGTAATGATTACATTATTATATCTGTAGTATTTTGTAAAATTGGCAGACATTTTTGTGCACTCCGGAAAAACTAGAATGTATTCGAGAGGTTGTTTTTAGATCGCGCACTGATAACTGAGGAATTTAATTAAGGCATTGACGTAATGGCGATCGACAATTCCAAGAAATATTTGCTGATTGCAAATATTTCTAGATAAGAAACGTTATCTTATTGGACAGTGTATTAATTGCTGCAGTTATCAGAGAGCCATAGAAAGATGGTATAACAACTACGCAGAGTAGTATAGAGAGTTTTAGCAGCAGTTATTTGAGTACAACTCCAGTATAGATATCTTGTGTCAATGCTTGCGGTTAATGACCAGCACCCAGTGGAAATGTAGTCCACGGGCGTAGCTGAAAGAGCCCACAGAGATGGGGAGACCACAGCAGAGATATTGAGAGCATTCATTGCAGAACATTTGTTGCAGAGCATTCATATCAGAGCATTCGTTGCAGAGCACTCGATCAGAGCATCCATTGCAAGAGAACAGCATAGGAATTGAACATTAGCGAACTGTAGAGATAAAGTCTTGCAGACTATTCGCTATTCAGACTATGTAAAATATTGTGAGCTTATTGTGTATATTTATTTGATGACCACACAGACATTCTTGTGGATAGAACACTGGCTCAGTCACATTTGGAACCTGTGAATAGCGAATAAGTTTTTCATTACAACAAGTTAGCTTTAGACAGAGAAACCTGGTGAAAATGGAAATCCCAGTTAGTAACGTTTATAACAGAAGTGAATAGCAAGTCTACATGATATAACAACGCTGTAAGTTTGGAAATAAAATGCTTGCGCAATCAACATTGGAAGCTGAGTTCCACCACGCTTGCGCAGTCACCATTGAACGTAACTGGCGAAGAAGTTCGGCAGCAGTTTGGAATGGAATATTTCTGAGTGAAATAACAGGAAATATGTTTCCTCCAAGTAGTAAAAAAAAAACACCAACAAAACAACAAGGAATCACAACAAGGGTTTTTCTGGAGTGGAGGGAGGTGTAGTATTTTGTAAAATTGGCAGACATTTTTGTGCACTCCGGAAAAACTAGAATGTATTCGAGAGGTTGTTTTTAGATTGCACTCTGATAACAGGAATTTAATTAAGGCATTGACGTAATGGCGATCGACAATTCCAAGAAATATTTGCTGATTGCAAATATTTCTAGATAAGAGATGTTACCTTATTGGACAGTGTATTAATTGCTGCAGTTAACAGAGAGCCATAGAAAGATGGTATAGCAACTATGCAGAGTAGTATAGAGAGTTTTAGCAGCAGTTATTTGAGTACAACTCCAGTATAGATATCTCACATCAGTGCTTGCAGTTAATGACCAGTGCCCAGTGGAAATGTAGTCCACGAGTGTAGCTGAAAGAGCCCACAGAGATGGGGAGACTGCAACGGAGATATTGAGAGCATTTGTTGCAGAGCATTCATTGCAGAGCATTCGAGCAGAGCATTCGAGCAGAGCATCCATTGCAAGAGAACAGCATAGCAAACTGTAGAGATAAAGTCTTGCAGACTATTCACTATTCAGACTATGTAAAATATTGTGAGTCTTATTGTGTATATTTTTTGATGATTGCACAGACATTCTTGCGGATAGAACAATATCGAATAAAATATTGTTTTAATTATATATGTGATAGTTTATATCCTGATGCTTAAAGCCAGATGAAGCCCATGAAATTTATATAAATGAATATATTGTCTTTTCTCTTCACCAATAAAAATTGTAATTATAAATGCGTGATTTTTTCGCATACGTTAGTGAAGCTATAATTATAATTTAAGATTTAATATACTAGCTTAGCACTTTTGGGATTTAGTATTCAAACCTCACACTCATAGCTTTACAAATGAAGATTCTGTTGTCAATTGTTGTACATACCTAGGTTACAAAATGATCATGAAACCACTGCACATAAAAGGTTACACAAGTCCAAAGTCTAACACCTCCAACACATATAAATGTGCAGGTATGAATGCTTTCCTATTCAGAAACCATCATTTATGTAATTACATAGTGGATAGGAGAAACAACATCAATAAATATATAAAGAAAATAATCAACATAGGCTTTAAACCCAGTACTATCCATCAGAGAATAAAAAACATTTTATAGAAAACTCAAAAATAAACAGCTTAAAGACATTAAGAAATATTTAACAATTCCTTTTATACCGAATGTAAATTCAAAAATTGCTTAAAAAATGACTAATGATTTTAAATTTAGCTTCAGAATACCTTCCAAAACTAACCGACTAATAAATAATTCCAAGGATAAAATAAAAAAATATTAAGCTCCTCATGTGGTCTATAAAATAGCATGCCCTCAATTAGGCGGCAAAGCATCTTACTATGGTGAGACTAGGGCTAACATCAATACAAGAGTTTACCAACACAGATATGCATATAATAGAGTAAAAAATAAAAATAAAGGGACATCAATCTTCTGTGACCACCAAGCAGCTATAGGCCACTTATTTGAACAGTTCTGCCCAAATACTTTGCACAGAGAAGAGTGATGCCAAAAGAATGGTCAAAGAGGCTTATTACATGGCAAATGACCTCAATGCCATTAATAGAAGAAAGGCATGCTTTGCTCTCAAACAATAGATTAATTAAAAATTCAAGCTCATTTGCATATATGTACAACAATTCACAACAGAATCTTTATTCATAAAGCTATAAGTATGGGATTTGAATACTAAATCCCCCAAAGCACTAAGCTAGTATATTAAATTTTAAATTATGATTGTAACTTCACTAACGCATGCAAAAAAAAAAAAAATCACACATTTATAATTATAAATGAATAGATAAAATGTAAAAGCTTTCTATTGTAATTTTTTGGCACTGAAGCATAGATATTTAATAAAGGAACAAGAGAACGATTTCATACCACACAACAATATATGTAGATCTGTTGGATAGGATTTAAAAAAGGACTTTAAAAGAGAATTAATAAGCAGGTATAACCATATTCATTGAAAGAATTAAAAAGCAGAAATAAAACTGAGTTAAATGTGTCATTAGAAAAGAAAATTCCAAGAGAATGTTAAAGATCAAAGAGACTCGATTGGATAAAACATAGTCGGTCTTTAATCCTGAAGTGGATTGATAGTATTTAAAAATGATGTGATGTGACAGATAAATAAACAGATGATAGATACAGATGGATAGACAAATAGATAGATAGATAGATAGATAGATAGATAGATAGATAGATAGATAGATAGATAGATAGATAGATAGATAGATAGATAGATAGATAGATAGATAGATAGAGGAAAGAATAAGAATTAAAAAACAGAAATGGAAGAAAAAATAAAAAAGAACGGATGGAAAAAAGTGAAAGTAAGTAAGTGGCAAAAGAAAATTGTAAAACAAAAATTAAATAGAAGAATGTTTTAAAGTGTCAATTAGGTAACTGCGTAATTGAATTTTTAATATCTAAATTTATCTTTTACTTGTTGTCCTGCGCAGTGTGCCCGTTGGCAGAGTGTCCGACTTGGGATTTGGAATCGCAATCCTGGCGTTCTAACTTCTTAGGAACTCCCAAGTAATAAAGTCATATGGATTTTTTATTTTATTTATTGAAAATATTTAATTACCGTATTTTCTTGCAAAATGGGATGCCCGTCGTATATGTTTACACATGTGTAGTAAAGACAAAATAGAATACTTGCAGAAAATTATGATTTAATATCAACAGGAAAAATAAAAAAGGTCGGCATTAGTAAGATGTATGATTTCGCGAAGAAATCGTGGTGTAGCACCGAAAAGGAAATTATTATTTTGTAAATGCTCTCAAATGCTTATCTAGAAAAATTATAAACAAAATTTGGCAGTATAATATTTTACTGAGTTGGATATTATATCATCATTAATTCATAGTATTATTAGTATCCAAAATAAAACTTATTCTCAGATGCAGATATATATATATAAGGTGTATAAATTGTAAATAAAGTACATATTCTCATACATAAGATATTATCTTTTTTCAAATTCTAATTATTCTTTATCTGCCTTGAAGCAACAATTGTTTTTCCTGTGTTTTTATATATAGTATATCAAATATTGTATGACTTAAAATTATCCTCTTGTACATATGTTACTATTTGTATATAATTTTGCTAATAATATATATATATATAATTACTTTTTTTTTTCAAGATTACTGGAATTACTAATGCTAGAAGATGAGGCAATTTATGAAGAAATGAGTCAAACGTGGAAGATAGTGACGATATTAAAAATAATGAAGAATTTGTATGTTTCTATGATTAAAATGATTAACAGAACAACTTTCTTTATAGTATTATTCTTATTTTCTTTTTTATCATTATAGATAATATTTTTTATTATAATTTTTCAAAAAAAGAAAAATTTTATTGGGAAAAAAAAATCGAGTGCGATTTATATGAGAGTGCGTGGTATACATGCAAAGAAACGGTAATTACTATGTATATTGTATTAGGAAAAATATAGTTTTTTTTAATTCGAAGCTCTTATGTCTATTAGTAATCTTTAAACTGTTATGATTGATTTTTTATATATCAATAACAATTATGTAATGAATTTTTTTTATTTGAAATTATATTATCAATATTAATTCATTAGTTTAATTTTAAAGAAAATACTTAAGTTAATCGTATTATTGAGGAACCCCCCCCCCCTCTGTGCCGACCTTCAACAGTAATTGATTTTATAATAGAATATTAAAATATAACAATAAATAGGATTAAAAAAAAGTATTGTAGGTTAATTTGATAAAAATGACATCTAAACCATAATACTAGTGTTTTTAATAATTTCTTTCCTTGTATCTCGATCTATCCACCCCGTGGCAAATAACCACTACGCAGTTCTCAATCCAGGAGTCTTGGATATTTTTTAGTCGCAATTGTATTTTCTGAATTTGTCGTTTGATTTTTTCTCTTCATTTGCTTTAGTATATATATATTTTAGCATTAATAATAAAAAGCAGATAATTTTCCAATCAATAATGAATCATTTTAATCCTTTTATTAAAAAAAAAAAAAAAGGTTAATCAGAAATCAGTAATTTGTATTAAATGTGCTCGCGTCTCATCAGCTATCGTAAGATGTCTTTATTCTAGGTCTCTTTAGGAGCAAAATTGCCCAATTCCCATGTGAAAAATCAATTCGCACGCGTTCTTTCTATCCATGATTTTCACTCATGCATCAAATGTTTAGCGAACATTAGTCGAGCAAATTTTATTTATGAATAAATACATTTAACTTTTGTAAGTACCCCCCCAATTTCTCTCCATACATATATATTTACTGCGTACGCACGTATATTTTCAAACTTTTCTATGCTTTTTTTTAAAAAAAAAAACACACACACACAGGTATAATACACATAAATTACAAATTTGTATATGCATTAAATATAATCCAACGGCTTTGTTGTTCGACGTTCCTAAGTTCAAAGGTTGCGATCTGGAATCGATCCATGGACTCATGCACGCTACTACTGCAATAAATCTCGCAGGGAATACGTATTAGTTAATTATATCTGAAACCACAAATATATAAATTATAATTATGTTTAAGGGTGTGAGGACGTTTTCATATATATAATTCACTCCTCATAAAATACCCATAACAGCCATAATCTAAGTCTGAAACTACTGGATGAGGAAGCACTAGATAGAAACTTGAATGCACAAACCTTCTAGCATCTATTGGTTATTATAACTTGCACTAGGTAATAATATTATATATAGAGAGTTGCTATTCTTTTAATAGTTTGTTCAGGGAAAGGAAATGGTAGTCATATGATATTTTAATGGTTTAATACAAATGTGACTGTTGTTATAAAAAACCAAAGACCCAAAATATATAGTTACTGAACTGGGTTCAGACCTGTATGACTATACAGGCAAATTGGCCTGGATTGAAAATTGTGTTTTCAGTTTGGGCACAATGCTTTGCAGTTGACTAAATAAGTAAAAGGAGATTGTAGAGGGATGCATTAGATCCAATGGTCTAGGTACATTGCTCTCAGATCCAAGGCTCTTTGCTGATGACAGCCATAATAAGTTAGAAGTTGAGGTTGTGAGTGAAGCAAATTTGATGGTTGTAAATAAAGATGTGCCAATTCACCATAGATAAATACTCATCGTAATAAAGATATATACGTGAGCTTGGTGTCCTGGGCCAACTGATGAGTGCTGGTTCAGCATGAAATGCATCTTGGGGATCATTTGTCTTTAATTGTATCTTTATTTATATGAAGAATAAAAAAAGAAAGAGGAAGTATGGAGATTATTAAAGTCTGAGGATATTGAATGAATGGGGTAATCACATCTTTCTTATATTAGAACTTTACAAAAAACATTATTAAGAATGGTAAATCGTCAAATTTTGATATCATCTACCCTTTTCAGATGTCTTTATTCAAGTGATTATGGTAGAATAAAAATTTTAAATATATCTAAAAAGGAAATAATTGTAATTTCCAATTAGTTGTATAACATAAATAAACTTTTCAAAAGGCAGATGACACCACCGGTCTCTTAGCATTTGTTCTTATATATGTTTAGTTTACTTATGTAATTTTAAATGCGAGAGTGAATTCAATCTATTGGAAGCTTCAGTTACTTCTTGTCCAGTTACGTATAATCTGAGTTATTTAATATATACATATATCTGAAAATTTTAAAAAAGAAGATACAGTATAACATTATCATCATACTACTAACTACTATTGTCCTATGGGTTTTGATGCAGTGACCCACTTTAGAGGTCTAAATCCATAAATTGCAGCTTCCACTAATCATTTTTGGAGTTAGAATATTGTAGGAGTTCCTGAACAATAGACTATTTGATTATATATTTTTACTTAAAGTGAAGAAATCAGAAAGTCCCACATAGATAAGTATATGACATTTTTACTAGTGTTTGCTGTTGCCAGAATAGTTCAAACATTGGCTTAAATACAACCTTCACGAATCTAAAGATCCCATGTTTGAATCCTGTGTTAGTATTGTCACTAGATATCCAAAAACACCTGAAAAAGAGAATATTAGTACTCAAAATATTGTGCTATATGCTAATGTGTGCTATTACAGTTGAATGTATTTGAAAAGTTTTTTAAAAAGTTTGAATTTTATTAAAAACATTTAACAATATTGGATAATGGAAATAATCCCATATATACTTAAACTACAATACTGTCAGCACAAACTTACAGACAAAACAATGACAAACTTTCCAAACAGTAGTGCCACCTAGTGCAAACCATACTAATCAATAGATGCAAGAAGATTTGTGCATAAAATCTCTATCTAATACTTTCTCATCCAATATCCTTCTAGCTTGTGGCTTTTATCAATGAATAACTTTGGATTTGAGAGCACATCATTTAGATATTGGGATGTAATGCAGCCCTCCAATAGCCGTCTTTTATCTTTTTAATTAACTATAAAGCTATGAGTCTAAATTGAAAAACCCAGTTCAGTATCTATACATTCTGGTGTCATTGGCTCTTTAATAACCATCCATTGGCAGGAAAGACATTAAACCACTAAACATCACATGATCGCCATTTCTTATGCTTACATAAGCTGTATGTCTATGTATATGGATTAAATGAATGAATAAATTTGTTTTATTTTAATTTTGTGAAATACAACCAAGAATATATATCATCCATTAATCAACCAATATTACCTTAACTATGTTCACGTAGAAAATATAATAACAGCTACAGTTTATTGCAGAGATAGAATATCTGTGTTAGCACGTCACATGATCTCCCGTATGAATAAGCATACCGTTGAAGTAACAGAAACCGATGATTCACCTGGGGTGTATCGTAAGAGATTAATAAACGCTTATTACTCTGTTAAAACATAGGGAATAGTAAATAAAGGGTTATCTTTTAAAACTAAAATATAAATGTATGAGCTGTTAAAATACCGTTTTTTAAAAAAAATGCATAAGATTTTTTATTATTATTATTGTAAATTTATTGTAGGATTGATATATTTAATTTTTGAAAGAAAATGTTTTTCAATAAAGCTTTGCGTTACCTATTTATGTATGCAAATTGCTTAAATACCGCGATATGAATAGATGTTTTGTTTGCTTTTATTGATTATTTTTGGAACTGTGTATAAAAATATGAGCAGAACTGCTTTTTTTATTTATAATTCTTAAATTTGATGTAATTTTATCTCTCTTTTTAAAATGGGTAACATTATCATCGAGATAATTAAAATTATATATTTTGGATAATTGTGATAATGTACATTACGCTCACATGTTCGCATGTAATATAAAGGTAACTTAAAAAATAGATGGTCATAAATATCACATTATACAAGATATAGTTTAATCTTAGATTAAAATAATGGGCAAATGCTGTCGCTATTTTTTATCCCTTTTCCCCATCATACTGCCTCAGAGTTCATTTCTACACCTATCCAATACCTTATTTTTTTTTTTACAAAACCTTCAGTCTAAAACAAATGATGTGTGAAGAGGTTAACCCATGCAATAAATGGCACAGGCGGTTTTATTTGATAAGTAATAGTGAAATTTTTTTTTATCATTTGATAACCTATCACTTGCATTACCAGACTCAGTTCAAACTCAGCTAAATAGTAATATCAATGCCATTGAATCTCTACAGTTAAAAATAACTACAGCTGGAATGCAGATGTTGGAATGACAATTGACTCAGAAAAAGTGTCCCCTTTTCTAGCTTTTAATTTTTTTCACTCAATATTATCCTTTTACAGTTATTACTTTGCTGACATATAAGTGATTGTTGAAACAAATATTTCTCTTTTTGCTTGCATGACCTTTTTTTGCAACTTTTAAATCATATTTGTTCATAAGTCCAATTCCTGTTCAACTCACGAATATGAAATTTTTTTTTCCTCATGTGTCATAGTATCAGCCGGGACGCGAACCCGCTAACCCGGGACAATTGCTTGTAAAGCAGTTGATCTCTCGACCACCAATTGACGAAATAACAACAACAACAAACAAACAATTTTTAGTAGTCATTCATTAGATTAGAGATTATCCATTTAATGAATAATATTTGTGTAGACTAATTTTTACTACCCCACTCTCACACAAGGTGTGGACTGTTTTTATCCACTTTTAACACCTTGTGGAGGGGTGTAATCATAAACATATGACCAAGAACATAAGAAAATGATGTATAATCCCACCCCAATAAGCATCTTTTATGCTGAGCCAGCCCTCATCAATTGACCCACATAACAATCTCTTATACAAATCTTTATCATTGTTAATATATGTTACTACAGCTTAATTAATAAGTGTCAAACTTATTGTCCTCACAACTTTGACACAAACCACTTAATGGAAGTATATCAATATTTTTTATTAATTATTCATTAGATTAGAGATTATCCATGCAATGGATAATATTTCTGAAGTGTAATTTTCATTATACGCTCTTCCTCAAGGTAAGGACAGGTTTTATTCATCAAATATAATACATTAATTTGACTGTGATCTTCTTCACCATATTATTTAAGCAGATTATCACGCACCAACTATTAACCTAATACTCCCACAGTTGTTCCTAGTATATTGCATATCGCCCAAAGAAAGATGTTACCTACTTTAATCACTATTTGTTGTGTTGATTTTGATTGCATGTATGATACTGTCTTTTCTCTTTTGCATTATAAGTTTGTCTATTTAGATGCTGCTTTTATTGTATTCATGTCATGCAGTCTCATGTTATGCAGTTATATGTGTTGATGGCAATAATCTCCTTTGACTGATTTATCATCATCCATTTTTAAGCTCTCTTTTAACATCGTGTATATGACTTCCAATATATTGTAACGATATATAAATATGTCGTTACATTAAATTGAAATAAAAACTTTTAAGTTCGCATATAAAAATAAGTGTATTAAAAAGAAAAAAAAACTAAACGCTAAAATTAAAATGTTTGTTAAACGTATATATTCGCACAGATGCTAAACTTTAAAAATATATTTTTTTTAATAAATAAAAAAAGGTATTTGAATGTATTTTTTTATAAAAAAAGATTTAAATATAAAAATAGTTTAAAAAAGAAATAACATAAGTAAAAATAAAAACAGGTATTAATTAATTCATGTAATCTGTAAATGGAAGTGATTGTTTATTAATTATCCAAAAGCTGTCTAATTAAAAAGTCAGAGAGTAAATTAGATAAGAGAATAAAGAAATTTTAGCTTGACCAATGGAAGCACCAAGCCTCAGCCCGGACCCGAACAAAAATTTGGATTAGTGACGTCTTTGTTCATTCAATCTGGAGATTTACTATAAAAAGAGAAATATTGAGTTCCAGAGAGTTTTTTTTTGGACTTGATTTGATGAGAACGGTAAGACGCACTTGTTGTTCTCTCATTTTTTTTTGTTTTAAAAAAAAAAATAAAATGAAAAGACTGTAATACAAGAATGGAACCAGCTAATGCTACCTCCAGAACATTATCTTCCAATGGAGATGTCGCGAGAATTAAAAAACAGGAACCTGGACTCTTCTACTGTAAGCTATATTGACACGAACTCTAAATTTAAAAATAACTAAGAACTTTCGTTCAAGCTTATGAACTTCTATCTGACTTTTAAGTTTAAAATCAATTGAAATTGTTTAATTTTATATATTTGCGTTTGATAAAAAAAAAATCATTTCCATTTATTATTTTATTTGTATTAATATTTATTGTTTAAATTTTAAATGAGGAAATTTAAGGTTGGGTATGGACGTTGCATAGATTCTTTAGCGGTTGATTATGTGGTGGTTTTCACATTCGATTAGAATATATATGTCAACGATATCACTGCAGCATCTTACGATGAATGCTAATGGGATTTGTATATTCCCTATGCAAGTGACGTTTATCGATGACTTTGTATTTTGATCAGTTGTGTTTAATTTGGAATGTTTTTGACCGTGAAATCTGTGCAGCTGATCTATACTCAACATTTTAAAACAAATTTTATAAAATTCATTTGTGCGAACGTATCCAAATGTTAAATTTGAGTCAGGCGTGAATGGCTATATAGTTTTGTAAAGTTATATTAAGGGAGGGTAATCTTAGGTTATTCGTTTCGTGGTTGAATTGGCTCAATGGATTGGATATATTTGTATAATTAGTATATGTAGTATGAGATCCGCTAAGGGCAGAATTGCATATATATGCCACACACTTTCTGTTTGCCTATGGATGGGTTTGTAAGTCATCAGAAGACCGCAGTCCATTCCTATGGAGTTTTTTGTTTATTGTTCTACTTGCCAACATATGTAACATTCCTGTTGGTGGAGAGTCAATGTCTTCTCTAATTCTACTTACTGTTCAGATGTACATTCCAGACAGTACAGTATTTTGTGTTGTCGTATTTTCATGCTACATTGAATACATAAATGTATCAGATGGATTGGCGCCGTTTTGACTACGAGCTTTTGGCCTAAGGTTAAATAAGGGAAAGAATATTTTCTTTTCAAATGCAGACCTATATAATCTATTTATACTCGACTCACTAAATAAAAATTAAACTTATTGAAATCTTTTTAAATGTAAATTTACAAGTTAATATAAAAATCTAAAGGTTAAACTTATTCCTCGAATTTAGAATGATTTTATATGTGCGTAAATAAATATTTTTATGTGTTAATTTCTGGCAGTGGATATAAAATTTATATTTTATTATCTCTGCTACTCACTGAGCTAGTGACTTGGGCTAACGATCGGAATATTTAAATAAAGTGGAATCTTAACAGCGCGTATCTGCCTACTTTATAAATTTTCTAGGCTCAAATGCCTAGATGGCACCCTGGTAGTTGCAGATATTGTTTTTGCGGTTAGATTCGATCTCCACTTACTTCCGATTGTTATAATATGTTACCTTTAACTTATTAAGATTTAATTAACATATCCTATTTATACTTTATCATTAATGTAAGTAATAATTCATTCCAGTTATTAATCAATACAACATATTGTTTCTATATTTAATTTTATTTTCTCTCCTTACAGTTTCGATTCTTCTGCAGTTTTCATCAGTAAAATATAAATGAAAGAAATTATTATATTTGTTAAAAAAATCAAGGCATAGAAGACTAAAAACAAGAAAGAAGAATATTAATATTACTTTGTCATCAAATATGCTATTCCTTGAGATAAAAGTAAGAACTGTTTCCAACATTATTATCATTGCTTGTTAGTTTCTTAACATATCAAATTTATCTTTGACTACAACTTTGCTGCAATTTAGGGATATTGTGAATTTGGATGGCATAATCAGTCTGATTTATTACATTATTATTGGTAATATAAATTTTGCTTTTATTGTCATTTTTCATTTTGAAGTCCATGTCATCAATTCCTAAAATGTGAGCTCAAACTAACCCTTTCAAATTCTGACATTTTCTTCTATTCCACCTAGTGGAAGTTTTTGAAAATGCTTTACTTTTCATCTTTGCATAAAAATTTTATTTTATACTAAAACTTAATAAATTGGATTTGAATTTTTTAAATTTAATTTTATAAATAAAAAAAAATATTTTAAAAAATGGAATAAAAATAAAGAACGTAAATATCATATAACATTAAGTCATCCATGCACTTCACTACTGTTACACAATGCTTTATTTACCACCCTCTTTTACAGTTTACAGTTGTGATTGCCCCAGAAATCTTCTTCAGAACTTTTATATCTCCTAACTTCAACTGCATGTAACAGTAGTAAAGTGCATGGATAATTTAATATTATGTGGTATACATTTGGCAATTCAGTAAGAAAGAATAGTTAGCATAAATATCACATAACTGTCACACAATACTCATACTTCGATGTAAAAGTAAAGTCTCTCAGAAAATAAATGAATTCATATTTAAGGTATTATTTTTAAATTTGACCAAACAAATATTTATTTATGATAAATATATCAAATTTTGCTTTAAAATTTGATATTTGCTTTATATTTATTAGAATATTTGAAAAGATTTTAACATTATGTGAATTCTGACAGATAATGATGTGACACACACTGTAGTTTACTATGTTAATGTTACAGATAAGTTTATTAACTTCTATTTTTAAAAATAAACATAAAATAAAATCAATGTGTATATGTGTACTCTTTTTGTTCTAAAAAGTTATCAACCAATTACTGTGTAAATATAATTTTGCATGAAAGTGAGATTCTTGAGAGGGAATATCTTTTGGTTTTTACTTTGATCCTAAACAGTAAAGATGACATAAGTTTGCTGACTAACTGGAACATACTGACCTCTTCAGATTTTTTTTCAAATTAATAAATCAATAAAAGCAGGCTTACAGAAATTGCATTTTTAAAACAGCATACATTAATGAGTTATGATAATGATAAAACAGCTCTGTAAAGCACAGAACTACACACATTTTCTGAAGTAAACAAACCATGTTTACTAATAAATATACAGAAAAAGAATCAGAATTAAAAACAATTCTTTTTTATGTTGCACTTCAAGTATACAATAGTCAAATATGTTTAAAAATACATATATACAAGCAACAAAGATTACAAATTATAAAATTATTATAGAAAAGCCTTTTTCAGCAAATTATGTTTTTTTGCCCTTTTCAATATGTCTCCACAATTTAAAGCACATACAGTGACCTCTATATCAATACATGATAGAAGATAGATAAACAAATGGATATTTGACATGATCTATTATGTGATTCCTCCCCCCCTCAATTCTACTACAAAATTACTCTGTTATATATATTGAATGGATATATATCCACATATATTAATTAATTAACTATCCATTCTTTATCCATTAACCACTTATTATTTAACTTAATGGATGTTTTGTATATATTCATACAGTTGTTTTTATTATACATGATGTAGTTTGTTTCATATATTTTACGTCTATTAACATTTTTAATATAATCAAGAACACTTATATTATCAATACAATTTATTTTATGTCCATACTGCAAATAATGAACATATAACACAGATCTATCATCTTTCCTAGCAATAGCATCATTGTGTTCTTTAGCTCTTTCTCCCAATTGCTTTGACGTCTGGCCATAGTAAATCATATTACAAAAATTACATCTAATTTTATAAACCATTCCTCTCTTATATTTTATATCATCTTTCATTCTACAATTAGTTATCAATTTATCCAAATTTTTGCTATTAGCCCATCCCACGTTAATGTTTTTATCTATATAATTTTTACTTTTTTTATTTAATATATTATATACACTAGGCAAATATGAAATTTTTATCCACTTCTTTTGTTTATTAGTCCTACATCTATTATTATTCGTGATATTTACTCCATGTTGTGAAAATATATTGTCAATACTATGCGCTGCATATCCATATCCCATATATGTTTGTTTAAATTTATCCTTCTGTAACATAGCAATATTTCTATCTGTATTAAATCTATCGTTCTTATATTTAAAATTCTTAATTACACTCATCTTTTGTATCCATGGTTGTTTTGAATCAATTGATATAATTTTCCTTAATTTATAATCTTTAATAAAATGCTTAATTATAATATCATTATTTTGATTTAAAATAATTTCAATATCTAAATACCTTATTTCATTATCAATTTCTTTCATAGTAAACCTAATATTATCAACATTATTATTAAATTGTTTATATAATTTATATATTGCCCTCTTATTACCAATTATCAAACTATTATCTACGTATCTAAAATAATGTAGTACTTTTTTTTTTAATTATACTGCCTTTTATAATATTGATTTCCATGTCATTAATGAACATAGATGCCATAAGCCCACTAATTGCGCATCCCATTACCCATCCCTTATTTATACTCCAATATTCATTATTATATGTAAAATATAAACTATTATTTATTAGGTTCAATGCTTCATTTATAATACTAATTATGCTATTATCATTGATATATAGAGATAAAGCTTTTATGACGATACTAATACTTTTAATTCTAGGGATACTAGGGTACATCGATTCTATGTCCATCACAAAGATACTGTGGTTTCTATTTATATTCATCATATTTAATTTATCAATAATAGCCTCTGTATTTTTTATACAATATTGTCCATAACCAATAATATCAGCTATCCATTTGTTTAAATATTTACAAAATTTATGTAAAATGAAATTGCTAAAATTAAACAATAATCTTAAAGGGTTATCTTCCTTATGCGTTTTTACCTTACAAAATATATATGGGTTCTCATATGAATTAGGATATAAAGAATAATATTGATTATCACTTATAATGTTATTAAGCTTCATCTTTTTTAACAATTTTACATATTTATTTTTTATATTATTTGTAGGATCTTTAGATAATCTACTATACCCCTCATTTTTTATTACACTATCTATTCTATCATTATAGTCCTTAGCGTACATTACAACAAAACGACAACCTTTATCTTCTTTACTTATTACAATCCCAGAGCCATTACATATATATCTAATTTCGTTTATTATTTTTCTGTAGTTATAATCCCTATTAGAAATATTAAGTTCGTATAAATGTCTATTTAAAACACAATGTAATTTCTTTTTCTCCCCGTAAGAAATATGTGCCAATTCAATGTCTGTTATAATCATCTTCTTTATATATTTGTCTATAAATGGGTTAAATGATGGATTTTTACTCAGTAAATTACTTTGTTCACGTGAAAATTTATAGTCCGTTAAATTTACAAAATTGTCTGAAACATGTTTTTTATATTCCATAGATTTATAAGATTGCTGAATATTATCATATCTGCATGATCTATTAGTGGAAAATTTATTAATCAGCCATTCCCATTTTTTAGTATATTTAAGGTGTACTTTATAATACCATTTATTACGATGATTATTTAAGAAAGCTTTGAAATTATCCCAGACATTTATCCTTTTTAATATTGGTTTTATAATTTTGTTTAAGCTTCTAAATCTATCCAAACTTCTTTTAAAAATGTAGTATTTTTCATTTATAAAAATCTGCAACAAATAATTCTCCAATTTATATATTAATCTATTATTATTTGAGATCTTCTTATTCCTTCTAACGTTAATTATACATGCTTTTTTATTTATTATTAATTATACATGCTTTAGGCATAATCTTATGTAATTTACAATTATTTAAATATGATAATTGACCTTTTATTTTTTCCATATGTAAACATAATTTAGTTAATTTCTTTACCTTAATCAAATCAATCGTATCCAAATTATCTCTCATATATTTCCATAAATGCTCCATATCCCAAACAACCACAGTATTAATTCAAAAGTAACGTTATAAATAATATCGAAATTACTATACAGAAAAAGAATCAGAATTAAAACCAATTCTTTTTTTATGTTGCACTTCAAGTATACAATAGTCAAATATGTTTAAAAATACATATATACAAGCAACAAAGATTACAAATTATAAAATTATTATATAAAAGCCTTTTTCGGCAAATTATGTTTTTTTGCCCTTTTCAAAATGTCTCCACGATTTAAAGCACATACAGTGACATCTATATCAATACATGATAGAAGATAGATAAAAATTTCATATTTGCCTAGTGTATATAATATATTAAATAAAAAAAGTAAAAATTATATAGATAAAAACATTAACGTGGGATGGACTAATAGCAAAAATTTGGATAAATTGATAACTAATTGTAGAATGAAAGATGATATAAAATATAAGAGAGGAATGGTTTATAAAATTAAATGTAATTTTTGTAATATGATTTACTATGGCCAGACGTCAAAGCAATTGGGAGAAAGAGCTAAAGAACACAATGATGCTATTGCTAGGAAAGATGATAGATCTGCGTTATATGTTCATTATTTGCAGTATGGACATAAAATAAATTGTATTGATAATATAAGTGTTCTTGATTATATTAAAAATGTTAATAGATGTAAAATATATGAAACAAACTACATCATGTATAATAAAAACAACTGTATGAATATATACAAAACATCCATTAAGTTAAATAATAAGTGGTTAATGGATAAAGAATGGATAGTTAATTAATTAATATATGTGGATATATATCCATTCAGTATATATAACAGAGTAATTTTGTAGTAGAATTGAGGGGGAAAAAATCACATAATAGATCATGTCAAATATCCATTTGTTTATCTATCTTCTATCATGTATTGATATAGATGTCACTGTATGTGCTTTAAATCATGGAGACATATTGAAAAGGGCAAAAAAAAACATAATTTGCCGAAAAAGGCTTTTTTATAATAATTTTATAATTTGTAATCTTTGTTGCTTGTATATATGTATTTTTAAACATATTTGACTATTACTAATAAATATAAGAATTAAAACATTTACCATCTTACATAACTTTTAGATTGTGCAAAGATTATTTCAAATCTTACATTCATAGCTTAGTAATACTTTGTTACATTATTCTATGTCATCTATTATCCGTTCTTTCCTCTACTTTTTACAACTATTAAGTTTAGTGATTATAATTTAATAACTCCTTCCTTTTTATACTTTATTTAATGTAAACATATTTCTCCAAAAAAATATTCATTTCTTACAGTTTTGGTTGTCCAGTAGTCATCAGCAGAGTTACAAAATATTTAAATCTGTATGATTATGCCAAAATAATATATCATTCTATCATTACATCCAAACATGCATCATTTATATTTTAACAACAATTGTATAAATATTTATATATCTTTATTGATTTTAATATTTTATTTAATATTTACAATATATTATTTTTGTCATAAATCTCTATATACTCTTTTATATATAACTTACATTAAATGACTAATTTTACATTGATTTTAATTTTTTTTAATTGTACATTATATATGTATATTTTAAATTATTAAGTATTAATTTTTGTAATTAAATCTATTTATAATTTATATAAATTTATGTATTTAAATTATGCATTACTTAGTTTTTATTTCATGTTTTAAACTATCCATTTTTTTTAATAATTAAAAAAATATATAAGAATGAGTCAAAAATTATCAGCATTTTGGCTAAAGAATTTATTTTAAACATCTTTCAGAAAAAATAGATACATCTTTTTTTGGCATAATCTCACTGATTTTCAATACCCTTTGTCTCTCTGTCAACAAACTTTTGTTATCCCTCATCAAAAATATTTTAGGCTAAGCTGTGAGCTGTGCATATGCTGTCATACTCAGCTTTTTATCAAATGTGAATCTTCATCCGCTAAAGGGTTTTTTTTAAAGGATCAAACAGGTGATATTCTGATGGAGCAAAATTAGGACTATAGGGAAGATGCTTCAACATCTCAAAGCAAAGCTTCTGAAGAGGGTTGACATTGTGGAGAGGTAGTATGTGGAATATACCTTGTCATGCAACAATACATCACCCTTGGAATTCAAGCCTGAAATTCATATAAAATGTAGAGGACCATTGTCTGAGGGTGTTGTATTGATGCATGACAGTACATAATCACAAACCACAACCCAAACTGTTAATACTCTACAACAACTTTATTTCAAGATATTGGAGCATTCTCTCTATCATTTTGATTTTATCTCAATTGATATATCACCTGTTTGGTTCTGAGAGAAGCCCTACAAGGTTGAAGATTCAAGTCTGGATGAAAAGATGAAGACAACGATGCATTTGTAACTTGAAGCTCTATCTAAAATATTTTTTATTGAAGCAATATAAAAATTTGTTGACAGATGTACAAAGGGTATTAAAAATCAGGCAATATGTCCAAAATTGAGGTATTTGTCTTTTTTGGACGTTGATTAAAGTAAATTCTATAACCAGAATGCCAATGAAGTTGGACTCATGTTCTTGTGTAAAAAAATTATAAAATTAAATAATTAATTTTATAATTAGTCATTAAGTATAAGTTATATATAAAGTGGTATAAAAATTTATGATAAAAATAATATATTATAAATGTTAAATAAAACAATGAAATATAAATTTAGGATGAGTAATTGTAAAGGTATATGAATATTTGTACAATTATCATTAGAATATGAATTTTGTATGTTTGACTATATTTATAGTATATTTTGTTTCATTAGCTTTTAAAAGACCTAGAAAGAGACCACATATGAAATGGGTGGACAAATTAAGGAAGTGTGCTGGGTTGATATGGAGAAGAGAGGCTAGGGATTGGAAAAGATGAATTGAACTTGGGGAAACTTTCATCCTGCAGGGGATCAATAGAGGCTGAAAAAGTTGATATTGTTTCTGTGTAGTCATATCATTTTTAAATATTTTATGGCTGTGATAAAGGCTGCTGATCAACAGAAATTGTAAGAAAGGAAATACAAATTCAATCAGTAGTGATAACAATTTGAAAAATGGCTGATTGGTCTTGTGATTCAGATTGGTGATGGCAGTGAAGATCATATTGAATAGAGTTGTTAATCTTTCTGATTT